>JAFBJR010000146.1:7855553-8579785 GCA_016785285.1 Brachirus orientalis | reverse complement strand
TCTAGCAATATTCATAAGATGACAAAAAACGATCTTCATATAATATTCCTTATGAGCATTCATCTGCCCCAAAAAATTACCCCCATATTTTTACTTGGATTAAAACCAAGTGCCCGTGGTCACTCTGAGCTTAAGTACAAATACAGTAACAAAAATGTAGCTTTTGCCCTGGTTGAGAAAATTCTCTTCCATTAAGGTCTTGTCATGGTGTCTCACGATGACACCTCCAATAGGCAACATGTGTGGATTAAAAAGACTAGGGCCTAAAATGAAGCCCTGTGGTAGACCACAGTCCAATCTGTCGTTTTGAGAAAATTGCATGTGATTGCCCCAACACCATATTGGTGTCTTTCAAAAATGTTTGAAATAAATCATTTAATTGACTTAAAAACTATTTTTATGATAAAATGTCCAGCACAGTTTTCTGCTGTGGTTCCTTGAGTTGCTCTTGCCTTTCTATCCTTTTGAACGAGTCATTTTTGCACAGAGAATTGTTACTCACTGGATTATTTTTTTGGACCATTCTCTGTAAACTCTAGAGAAAACTGTGCATGAAAGTCCCAACAGATCAGCAACCTTTGAAATACTGATAATCAGAATCTCTTAAATCACCTTTCTTCCTCATTCTGATACTGAGTTTGAACTTCAGCAGGTTGTCTTGAACATGTCTAATGTATTAAATTGCTGCCATGTGATTGGCCGATGAGATATATGTTAACTAGTAGTTGATCAAGTGTACCTAATAAAGTGGCCAGTGACATCTATCGATATGTGTGTGCATAAACAGTTGCATTGACAGATAAAACATAAACGCAGTGTTACAAATTATACTGGATCTATCAACAAAGCCATTCATTACCTCCCTTTCTCTGATCCACTGTTGTTGCTTGTTTAAGCTACAAACACATTAAGCTACAAACACATTAGGCTGTTCGGGGGTGAGAGTAAGGGATAAACAAATAAATAAATATTTCCGAGTGCATTTCAATTTTGACTTGGGAAAAACAGCTCAAGCAGAGCCTGTGGCTAGAGGAGCCTGACTGCATGCTGGTGGGGGGTAAAAGACGGCCTGGGGGTGTTGGGAGGGCGTCTGTTTTTTAATGAGCTGAAACTTTAAATACTGCATAATATATAATAAAAATGGATAGTTCATTTAACTCTACGGATAAGTCGTGGAAAACTATTAAAATCCATTACTCTCTTAATGTCAACAGAGTAAGCATTAAGTATGAATGAAGGGAACATGATACCACATCATCGGCAAGAAAGAAAAACAATGCAATTATCAACTTGAACTACAAAAAGAATGAAATTTTGGCACAAAGTTAAGTGCTCAGACCTTAAGGGCAACAACTAAATAGAGAAAACATTTCCAATGATTTATTAAACTATATACAGTACATTTAGATCCACACAAAGGATACAAAATTAGCATTTTTATTGTGCTTTTAATGTGGAGTAAAGTATAAAAGACCTTGATGAAATAGTCCAGCTTTCTATTCTTTGTAACTTCTCCCCTGATATCACTTGTGAGTGGTCTTGAAACACGAAAGCTACAAAAGATGAGTGAGAGATATTTTAGCAATCCTCTGACAGTAGCAGCAGGCATTACACACATAGAAAATGCCATAGAGAAGGAAGGTGTTGGAAAGAAAGGAGTTATGGTTCCCCTTGTCTTCAAGTGAATGAAAAATATACCATAATTGAATTTTAATGGTTACAGTTTGACGGGCCCACGGTTGGTGTAGTGGTTAGCATGTTCTCCCCGTGGTGTGTGGTTTCTCACCAGGTTCTCCGGCTTCCTCCCACAGTCCAAAAACATGCAGATTTGGGGATTAGGTTAATTGGACACTCTAAATTGCCCGTAGGTATGAATGTGAGAGTAAATGGTTTTCTGTCTCTATGTGGTCCTGTGATGGACTGGCGACCTGTCCAGGGTGTACCCTGCCTCTCGCCCTATGTTAGCTGGAGATAGGAACCAGCGCCCCCCGCGACCCCTAGTGGATATAGCGGTAGAAAATGAGTGAGTGAGAGAGAGGGTTACAGTTTGAGCCAAGTGCCAGATTACTGTGTGAACTGTTGGGCCTCTTTATAATAATTGTAAGGTCTTGACCTTACCATGGAAAGTGCCTTGAGATAATTGTATATTAGGAATTGGCGCAATAGAAATAAAATTGAAGTGAACAGAAGAGCACAGCCTCCCCACTCCAAAAGAAAGCTTTCAATGGCAAGAGTTCAGCAATTATCAATAGTGAAAATATCTTGAAGTAGGGCTGAGCGATACTGACAGAATTTTTGCCATGATAAGAATAATAAAACAGCCAATATCAATATTTAACGCAATCTTTTTTTTTTTTTTTTTGCTCCTGAGACAAAGTTGAAGAATCCAGTTAATTATGTGTTCATTTGAGATAAAAATATTACACAACACAGAGGCACAACATTTAAAAAGTAACTTCGTGCTATGGATCAAAGTGTGCATGGTATTTATCAATAAATGCACAGTATTATATCAAAACATACTGAGCCTTTGTTATATCGATATTGAAAAAAATTATACTGCACACAGTATTATACTGTATCAATACATACTGAGCCTTTGTTATATTGATATTGAAGAAAATTATACTGCAGTATATATTGTTACTGAACTACTGACCAGCCCAATCTTAAAACAAAAACAAAAATAAAATTGCTATATCTCACACCACCATTCTACATACAGTACCTTTCAACCCTGTCAAAGCAGATGTGAATGTGTAAATGCCTGCAAATATCTGAAAAGCAATAAGCTGCATGTTTCGGTTTGCCATATCACAGAGAATGGTGTGACAGTGTCAGCTGACACTTGTGTATGAAGATGTAATTCCAGCGTGATCCTTAAAGTGATCTAAATGATGGCTCTGGTGTCCCTGCTGCTCGTGGAGCAAGTACAGCAATGGTGCTGGTGGCCAATCCAGAGGCTTAATAACGATAACTTACAAGCATTAGCTGCAGGGGTTGTTCGCACAATAATTGTTTCTGCCAAGCCATACATCTATATGACAGAGAAAAAAAACTGGTGTTACTTTCCTCTTAAATAATTGATTCAAGAATGGGACACATCAACTATTTCGAGGGAGCCTACACGGTTGGGACTGTTAGTGTTTTTTTGCACTGAAGAAACGGAGAAATTATTAGCTAATTAGACGATAATTACAAGTCTTTGCAAGTTGATTAGCAATTTCACTGTTTAACATTAACAATTTACAGCAACACTACACTCAATTTCAGCACTTGTTTTGCTTTACTTACCTAAATTCTAAACAGTACAAGTATTTAAAGATTTCACCTTGACAAAACGTATTACCAGCTCCAGCATGCAATTAAACCTGCCAAACAGGCATTAATTCTTTGTTCATTAACATGTTGTGCCGGGTAATTTAGACACTTCAATACAGGACTAGACCAGCTACTAAAATGCATCAATCACATTAAATGCAGATGCGATCAGAGACATCTATACGTTGCTTGCCCATCAGAGCATCCACCATCTTGGTTTGGGGAAGTCCACCCTGTATTAACTATACAAGCAGACGTGGAAACGGTGGTTTTTCAGAATAAAATGCACTAATGTTGACATTTAACTGATTTTCATTAATCATTTTTATAGATAGATTTGTAATAATTTCACACTCAATGACAGAAAATTACTGACATTTCTCTATATAATAAAAAAAGTTAACACACTACCAATTTCCTGGGCTCCAAAGCAGCACAGGTGTAAGTTATCCTTCTCACAATGTTAACACATTCTCTTGCAGTGTCCGTGCATATACATGTACTGTATGTATATGGTCCCCATACCCCAAATGCACTGGTAGTGACAGAGATTCCATGTGCAATGCCTAGACTCTTCCCGGGCTCAAGGAGTGCCCTCCCCTGCCGTTTAGAGCAACTCAGAGACGAAGCCCTGAAAACAAATACATCACACTCACATGCTCCAGTTTAGATTTCACTGACTCGCATCATCCTATGATAGCCACACACAAAGCTGCAGTCCGTTGCAACCGCATACAATTGTGTCTGTCTGCATGATAGTATCAATGCATCTCCTGGGTCAAAGGGTCAATGAGTAATTAAGACATGGTTGCCTGAGCCTTCCCCATGCACACTGTCAATCCTGATGAAAGGCTGGAAGTGAAAGGGGGGAATTAAGTGCAGCCTGATACTATGGATTAGATTTCCATAAGTGTGTCTAAATGTTCCTTGTTCAAGGCAATTAGTATGATTACTAGTGTGGTGTCATTGCTCTGTTTAACAGAATTTTAGGTTAAGTAGAGTTAAGTTAGCAGAGACAGTAAAGCAGTTCAGGCTGTTACTTTAAATATAAATATGGATTTCTATGGATTTGGGAGTGTTAAAGACATTATGACTGATGTAAGTACACCACCCACAAAAAGGATGTAACATTAGTCTTGTTTTTTGATATTTTAAAGCAGAAATGTTACTTATTATATTTTAATAAGTAACATTAACAACATGAACATGACAAAACTGGACATCATGAACAGTATGTCAGTGGATCGCTTAACCTTTAGGAGCAAAGAAGGTCACAAGGTGCATTGATTTACATGTAGAACAAGAAATTATTCATTCAGTTTCTTTGTTGCAAAAATTAAGAGGCCAAGGCCAGAAACTGAGGTCGATGATAAATGCTATTAGTAGGAGATGCTGAGCGGTGAAGAAATCAATATGGCAGTTTGTCAACCTGCCTCTCAGAGGGAACAGGACTCTGCTGCAGATGTAAGTGTGCACTGTCAGCAAAGCACATTACCAGAAATCAAAGGCCAGAGAAGGCCTGAAGGAAAACATGTAAATGCCTCTGTAGAAAGGCCACACTTTGGTAATTAAAACCTATTTTATCAGACCTGTCTTGTCACTGTTTTTCCTCTAACACTATTGAATATCTGTTGCATGGAGACTGATCACTAATTTAACTTTAAATGAACTGTGGTTATTTAAATTCCTCCATTTGCATTGCATTAACTCAAAGTGACATTAAAACCTTTGCTATCATATCATCTCCAGTGGTGTCAGTGTGTATGCTTTTTTCACTATGTGTTGCAAACATCAACTTGCAGTAAACTGGGAGGGGAAATCCACATTTACATCAGTAGAGAGGTTAACAGATTGTGTCCAAAAAGTCTGTTCTTTGCGGCATGCCTTGCAATAACATGCACAATATACTCCTACACTGACAGATTAAATATTTAATAATTTAAAACAAATAAAACTGTGATTTCATACAATAAAATCACTTGAAACACAGAGTGCCACTTTTGTCAATGGAACATCACCTGGAGAAATGCTGGAAATACAGCAGCAACATACATATTCTTTGGAAGATAGTAATAGTTCTTCATTTAATACTGTGCGCCTTCTTCCTCTTTGTATGCAAAATAGATTGTGACAGGTCCGACACTTGTCTGCACCGTTTCTGCAGCTCCCACGACCATCCAGCAGCCTATGCCATAGGCCAAACAAGGAATACCTGCAAGGAAAGGTGCACATTAGTTACACAGTGTCTCTGCAATGTACAATTAACATACAATGATCATTTGTATCTCACATGAGCATTAAAACGTGTTTACTGACCCAAATTAATCACTTTGAGCATGGTGAAAAACCTGTCCTCAAAGTCCAGGTTCTCTGGTGGTGCTTTGGTGCAGTGATACTTTATGAAGGGGAAGCAGCCTGTTCTCAGTATATGGTAGTTGGACTCCTGGACTCTCCAGTTAAAATTGGACAGTCCAAATTGGTCATTGTGGACTGAGCTGTAACGGACACAGTATGAAGTCCATGGCGGGAGTTTGCGCTGCAGCAGGTGACGGGTCAGCACCTCTGAGGCAGCTGGCTGTGGGCCCAAATGTCTGCCAAAGGTGCTCGGAAACAGGGCCATCTTCAGAAAGACCTTGTGCATCATCCTAAAAAACTCCTTCATGACGTGCTAAGAGCAGAAAGATTCACTAATCACCTGGACCTAGGGCTGTGTGATATGGCCAACATTGTTATTTCAATGAAAACATCTTTTTGTAATCACTTGATATTGATACTAATCACGATAAATATCAAATTTTTGTGGGGTTTTATTACGCTCCTCAGATGGTCTAAACTTATTTATGAAAATAAAATGACAAACACTCTACAAGTAAACAAGTGTATATTGTTATTGAAGTATTGAGCAGCCCTACCTGGACCTCACGCAAACGACTCATCATGCCATGAATTAAACACAGCGGAAGCAGTAGCGGAAAGTACCAGAAGCTAAAGAGCTAAGGTTAACAAACAAGAGCGACCATGACAGAGGCTACACGAGAGTTAAGCCTCTACGCGGAGCGACAGGACACCTGTTACATACCAACGTTAAAGACACTTCTGAGACCACCTTAGTTTGCAGCTGTGGTAGTTGCTCTATCACGGTACTTCTCCTAAAGTTGTCCGGTTGGAAACAAAGACCTGCACAGTTGTTCCTCCTCCTCAGCAAAAGTAACCTCAACTGACGGCATTTACTGCACAGCTCTTCACCGACCGAACATATTTCCGCAGTGAGATTAATCAGATTTAGCAGACCGGCTCATTTTCTAACCAAAAATAATTTGTTAACCACAAGTGCACCTGCACTCAAAAAAAGGACAATCTTTTTGATGAACAAATATTCATTGTTTTCACTTTGCTGTGTGCAAGTTACTTGTTAACTGTCTATTTACAAATTCATATTCTATAGCATATATTATTGTATTTTTTTGCGCCATTTGCAGCAGAATGATTGGAATTCATTGAGTGCTTTAAGAGTATTTAAGGTTGATACTATCACATGTACATGTTTTAGTAATCCACTTGTAATTACATAAATATAACATACTACCACCATGCATTTTTTTTTTAAGTACTGTAGTATAATGCTTCGAATTGGCCCCCTGAGGACAGGTATTTTGAATTAGTTTTTTTCCCCATGCTGATTGATGTTTGAGATATTTGTCTATCAGGCAATAACAAATGAGAAATAATTTCTTTAAAAATAATGCTGAACCCAGAGATAATGATTGAACCTAATCAACGCATCCTCCAACTACATTCAGTGAAAAGCACTGCAGCATTTGTAATATAGTCCACTAACACATTTCTTAGAAACAGGTTGAACAGAATGCAACAAAATGCAAACAAAAGGTTATGAATACAGGACACAAATTTATACTGTATATTTATCAATAAAGGTGGTCTCAGGCTGCACAAATAGAATCCTATAATTCAGAAATTATATCACAGCATTTGGTGACTGGTGAAATTTAAGGTTTGGTTTTTAATGTAAATTCAATTCTCACCTCATCAGGCACTGGAAAAAGCTGCAAATTGTATACCTGGAGAGTATGTAACTATCCACATGTAATCTTTACATGTTATTGTAGCCTACACTCTATATTAAACAATGAACCAGACAATTACAGGCTTAGCATTTCACTGCAATTTTATCACCACAAAGCATTTATTTATTATACTTCCCACAATAAACCACAGAAAATCTGATTTTTGCCAGCATCACTTTTTTACTCCAGAGATGCGACTCATTCCCAAGTGGTATTACCAACTGCATAGTCAAGTTGTTTTTCACTATTAATGAACAGTATATTTAGACTGTTAAAACTGATTACAAAATCATTATAAAATTCACATATTTATAATGATGTGACATCAAAGTTGGCAAATACACAATTAGCAGCGGGTTCATCCTTCACTGCTTGCAATTTCCTCTGAACAGTCCTCTGTCGTAAATCCTCTATGTTCTTGATCAGCACCTCCAAAAAACAAAAGGACAAATGTGAAAAAAGTGAATTCAAAACATACATATTCAGGTTTTTATAAATAAATAGAAATATCATCTGGTGATACTTTCTTTAGCTTCACTAAGTATGGATGTTTCATGATGTAGATGAGAAGAGACTGTTAAGTCATTAACATGGTACCTTGAAATTGGTCTCTTCTTGCATTTTAGATGATGATATTTCCCGATGAATGACGGACAGATTCCGAGCAAAGGTCACTAGAGCTCCCTGGAGATCTTCCGAGACCGTTCTATTAACAACACCCCAAACAAATGAGTTTACTAACGATCCCCATGTTGCCAGCTAAGAAACAATCACCTTCTTCTTCTGATGGGGGTGGGTAAATGAAACTTTCAGTTGATAACATCTTTGGTCTTTAGGGGGTTGAGCACAGCTTGATTTAACTGCTACAGCACTGAAGTAAGCTAAAGGATTTGTGTGATAAATATGTTAAATAAACCTCTCCTTAACAACTTGTAGAGTTTGTAAGAACATTTAGAAAGCCAAAGGTAGCATCTTAATCTTTGGAAAGAATGGTCATTCCTCTCAGTCTGATGAGGTCTTTCACTCACCTAATCCTCTCCTGTCTCCTCATGTACTCGTCTAGTCTTAGCAACAGAGAGAGCAAACCTTAATAAGTTCAGTATAGTAGTTTTTCTGCTCTGTGGGATGAACTCTACATTTCTAACAGCCATGCAAAATCCAAACAAAATACTTACATCATTCCAATGTTGCATCGTTCACTGCTGTCATAAAGAGCAAACACAGAGCCTTGCTTCCTCTGCAAAGGAGCCACACACAGAATCAATCAAGAAACAACAATCAAGCTAAAATAGATTATAATAGTTTTTACCTGAATGTTAAATCCAATACCATGAGCCTTACACATCTTGAAGAACACATTATGGTACAACATGGAGAGGTTGGAGTGAAACAAGTGGCTGCCAAGTACAGCAAAACGATTAACCACAGGAGGCTGTTAAAAGGTAAGGAAAAGAGAAATCACTGAAAATATATGTGCAAACATTGGGCAAATGAATAATTATGAAAAAAAAAAAACATTTTTATTTTCTGTTATACTGTATATAGGGCTTCAGTATATGGTGTGTATCCAAAGGGTCACTATTGAATTGTGTGTAATTAGTGAACATGACAAGCGTAGGCCATGTGAATTAAACTACTGGGCTTTTTAAATCAACAGCAGGGAGGAACATTTAACGTTATTTAACGATAATAAATGTCTGCCAAACATGTGTGACCTTAATTGAATGAAGCCAGTTAAAGGTTCTTAGATTTCAAATGTTTGCATTGAGTTTTAGACTAAAATACTACAAAATGCACAACAAAACTAAAAGGATTCTGGGTATGTGAAAGTCATAAGTAACACTAGAGAGGTTGATTACTTGTAAGTGGCAGGGCTCAAGGGGATAAAAATGTTCCTGGTTCTCTGGTACCTCTGGGAGACAGAAAGCACAGGCTTAAGCCCATGTGAGCTCAGGAGATAGCCCATAACTCGCTGTGACGGCTGTGTGTTTGCAGTTGTCAAACACAGGAGTCTCACACAACAATAAAAGTGTCCAACGGGGATTTAATTGTGTTTGTAATATGCATGCCCCTAATGATGGCCACTGCTAAAGCCATTAACCACTGCAGTGGCTCAACGGCTGTTCTGAAGCACCAGGCCACCAACTAAATGAATGTTTGATAAAATAATACAAGTTGCAGATTAACAAGCGTAAACTCAGGCATACTGCTAATAAAAGAACTCTATTGTTTAAGGCCTGGCACCAGGTTGATGAGGTGTTCAAGCAAGCATACACATGCATAATGAAAGTGGTATGAATTATTAATGTGTTGATTATTTAGGCTCATCTATCAAAATGATAATGAATTCAGCACCTAAACACCAATTGAGCTCAGTGCGTAATTACAGTTTTTACTTGTATTTAACAAAATGAGGAGCAAAACTTGATCTAGCTTCATGATTACTACAGAGGCATAATAAAATTCTCTAAAGAATGAGCTTGCTTTATTGGTTTCTGTCTTGTTGATGGTATACATTAACAACATACTTTTGGGGACTAATACTGTGACTTTAGCATTTAAATCCAATTTTCTGATGTTAACGAAACTTTTACATGATGAAATCTGTCACAAGTAAAATAAAATGTTACTTTGTCTGCAATCTGCTGTTCACAATGTTTCTCTCTGATTTGCACTGGCACTTCTAAACAGTTTGCGCTGCAATTCAGTGCTCCTCCAGTCATCATCAGAAGCATCTGGGTCATGGCCAGCTGGTCACTGTATCTGAGGTCCACATCAATAGCCCATACCTACAAACAAGACATCCTGAATTCTGTGTCATAGCCGATGAAAACAGACTCTGCATATTTAATCATTTCAATTGAATCATATGAAAAAGCAACATCAAAATATGTCATACACCAATCCTTGTACAGACATGGGTCAGTACCTTTTAATACTAAAAGTGTTATCCATATTGAGCGGCAGAAGAAAGGAAAACAGGGTTAATGTGGTGTGCTCGCTAGAGTTAGGTAATTCAGATGTGGAGTGATACATGCATAAAGTAGATCATTCACTGCATATTTGAATTCAGCCTGCCGTGGGCTACTTCGTTTAGCTTAGGTCTAGTGAGAAGCTAAGTTCAGATATTTATGGTAAATGGCGTCATTATAAGGATATTAAGGGGTCAGGTATGGTCATAGCCTTCTGCTTAAACAGGGCTAATTTTCCCCAATAATAACCTAATAGCTATGCCCTCCCTTCAAAAGTGGCAAATAAATCACAAGTGAAGGAGTTGTTAATAACTAAGTGGCAGTCGGCTGCCTCCTTTTGCTGTTCCTATTTGTCAAAGTAAACACTCCTGCCACCGAATGCAAATCGCTGCCTGTCTGAACCCTGCAGTCTCTGTAACCTGAGCTCTTTATCTCCACTAACACATGGATATCTGACCACATACACTCATTCCCTTTCATTTGGTTTATTTTATACATATTTTAAAGTTAAGTTTGCAACGATCAATTATGTTCATTACAGATTAATGTGACTGATTTTGAATTTAATCATTTTTTTCAATGACATGTAAAAAGAACCCAAAAGTGTCAACGACCCATTTTACGAGATACAAATGTCTTGTTTTTAACCAATCATTTGAAAATAATCAAAGTGACGGGTCAATTATTATATTTGCTGTTCATTAAAATTTGCATCACTTTCATAATATGTTAATAGCTCTGATCACATTAATTTTAAAGCATAATGTATACAATTTAAAGGTATTTTCACAAAGAAAAATTAACTACTCTTGATAAATGATTTGAGAAAATATTCTTAATAATGAATACAAATTTTTTAGTATATATATATGCAACATTTTCAATTCCAGAGCTTTATCAAGGCATTTTTGTAACATAACCATTATTGGCAACACATAACCTGATTTATAATATGAGAATATTGTAATTTTAATGTGAATGCAAGCTATTATACACAGGAATATCACGTAAGGAAATAATAACTGCAATGTGTATGCATTTATTTTCAGCAACGGCTCAGCAGTACATACTACACTCACCACTCTACAGTCACCTTTCTTGTAAAAGGTACAGTAGCTACCACCGGATGCTCTATCCATGGCAGCTACCTGGGCCTGAGTGATGGACACACTCCTCTGAGCTATTCACTCGACTCACTAAAAATCATACTCAAATGTTTCATTGTCACTCTTAACAAAGCAGTGGGAAATGTAAGCCTGGATTGCACCTGTTTTCTATTGCCTTGAATTTTCATTAAAAACCCTGATGCTGCAGCTGGGGCCCCACCATTCCACAATGTGAGGAAAGACTGCAAGGGCAAACATATGTGACCCACTTCTTCCCATCAAATAAAGTAGGCAGCTTTTAGCAACAGGTTTGAATCTAAATTGATGTTTAAATCCAGACAGGTTTGCCCATGTGGCTTTCTTCCGTCTAAGCTGTGTGTGTGTGGGGAGATGGTTAAGAATCTGTCTTTAATATTCCTGCCTCTATTGAAGCACATGCAGTTTATAGTCTATTCTTAATCATATTGTCACTGAATCACACTCAATTTCAGGTCAATGTTAAAAATGAAAATTAATTTTAAGACTGGCATTATATCATTATAAAGAGGAGCTTCTGAACACTCTGATTTGAGTTTCACAGCTTTGTCACTGGAAGGAGAGTTTACTTTGCATATAAAATGGTGACATATACAAACAACTACAAAATAATCAGTGCAATTAAGTGAACTATTCAATATCTTCCAAATGAGGGATGTGTAGCGCTAAATATCTTTACCTGGATTTAAAATCATTCAGGAAACTAAGCTAGTAATGCATTGAATTAATATGAAAATTGAATGAATCACAAAATATACTCTATACTGGTTTCCTCACACTGTGCAAACATCCAGTCCATAGGATACTACCCTCTAGTGGCAAGTGTGCTTCTGCTCTACCTCCTTCAAGTGAGAAGACTATATGGATGTAAATATAAATACTGCTTCAACAGTAAAGATGTCCTGACATGTTACAACATGTTTTTATTTGGTGGATTTTTGAAGAAAAACATTTTATACCCTTAATAAAACTGCTAAGTAGATCCACTGCTTTCAAAGTTTAATATTTTATACATCATATTGTAAACAAAGCATTTTATTTTACAGCTCTAGATCAATAGGCAGTCAATGTAGCCACATGTTAGGGGCACAGCTTAAACCATCGTAAACCACTCCTTGTCGAGTATCAAGATATCAAGGGGGGTTTCAACAAAAACCTGGCCTGACAAATGAGATGCAGTAATAACTAGAGGTATTTCAGTCATCTTGCAGGTAAACAAAAAAACAGACAGGTCATTGCTGTGAATCACTTTAGAATGACCCATTGTCTGAAGAATTTCAGGGGCAACCATCAGACAATTCTCTGAAATTCTCTGCAGTGTAAGGTTAAAGGGCAGACCTTAAATGGTGGAATCAGTGTATTGACACAATAAGACCTGACAGTTTATTAGATGGCCTTGTCACACATTTGGTCCCTGTGCCCAATGTTTGCCTTGCCTGTTTTCCAGATCCCTGGGGAGTGGAATGGGAGGCACCTATCCTATCTGCTCATATGGATCCCTGTTCCAGCCTAAAAATTGATCCCTGTCACCAAAATGGTGAAATGGAAAGCTTTGACACCATGTATTGCAACAGCTGAGGTTAAATTTATTGTTCTAACATGAGCTACGGCCTTGACTTGACCCAGCTATGTCTCACCTTCTGCTCCATGGTGTCACGGTTCAAAAAGGTAGCCAGGTCCACAGAGACATAACCTACAATGCAGCGCTGCAGACAGACCTGGCCCACACGTGTGCAGATGGAGTGCAGGGTCTCTGGGTGTACACAGGTCTGAGGAACAATGGAACCTATGACTTCAAGTTGACAGGAGCCATGAAGCTGCTCTCCACAGGAAAGCATGGTCACCTCTCCCCCAGGCTCCACCAGCAGATCTACTGTCAGACAGGAGATGTTGTCTGAAGGGGGGTAGGCCTCCACCACACCACCTGGACACACAGTAAGAGCATTACCAGTGGTACAGCACCAAAAACTCTTCAACCAGCAGTTTTGCAAAGAAAAAACAAAGAAAGGCAACTAAAACCGTTCATTTTTGTCAGTTCACGTGAGCAGAGGCAATAACTGTTAGCATATTCAAATGAGTAAAAGTTGAATAAAAAGTTGTTTTAGAAGGTGAATAGCATCACATGCCTCACAATGGGTATCTGACCTTGCCCGAGGAAGGTCTTAAGGAAGCAGGTCCAGTTGGGATAGCAGGAGGTTTTAGCAGGCCGGGCGTAACGGGTCAGCCAGTGAGGGATCTCATCTAAATATCTGGGTAGAACAGACTCCTATAAAGGGACAGTAGAGGTTCATATATTAGGCATCTCCTGAAAATTACTTGGAGACAGGAAATCATAAGTTTGTTGATTCAAATAGTTTTAGCTACTTCATTTTGTCCCATTATCAAATCTGTCTAGGCTTAACTGTGTTTCTAGAAATGCTCCTGCATTATCCGAATGACTCCAGTGACTGCTTGTTAACCTTGAGACCTTTGGTGGCTGCTTCAATTTCTGTGTGTCTGATGGATACTGTGTGAAGCTCTACCTGTGAGTGACAGCCTATTATCAGACGGCCTGAGGAGTCTAATGGCTTTAACTTACAACCATGGAGACAGCACCTGCCCTCAATAACAACTCTCTTCACTGGGCAGCTGATGAATACCTAAGCTAACCCCATCTATCTGGGGATCAATCAGGGCTTGACTGGGATCAATATCACTCTTGTTTCTGTAACTAGGAAATGCCGTAATGGTTTCACCACTTAATTATGCTGTTAATTTCTAACTTTTGTTTTAGGTGTCTCTTAAACACTTTGGAAACTCAAGCATCCTCTTTCCTCCAAGGATGCTTGTAAGTTTAGAGTGAGGTTTATTATAGTTTAAAATACCACATATCAGGTTATCCATCTTAGTCAACAGTGTTTTGAAGCTTTCAGTTAACAAAGGCTCCACCAAACCTTTCGATATCATTTTATCCTATTTACAGTATATTGTATAATAACACTATAATGCTTATGTTGACTGTATGATCCAAGTGTCATGGTTTCTGTTAAATACAGGGCTCTATATGTAATGATAGCGTTGTATAGCTATTAGATAGGAAATTCATTTTGTCAAACACTATAAAATGTGAAAAATGTCAGAATTGAATACATTTTGAATGGTAATATTCTGTTTTTTCTTTTGTTGCTGCATCCAGAGCATTACTTTGTTTTGAGTATATTCTGTCTGGCTTCAGTGGAGACAGGACTTGCGATTATGCTATTCACATTCCAGTCATGTAACAGCCATCATCATATTCAAGTACTGTAAGAGGCGAGGTCAAATGCTACACAGTGATTCCCCCTATACAAACCATAAAGCACACAATGGTGCGGCAAAAAGTGTAAGGGAACAGTTGTCATTTTCAACGGAAGAGCAAGCTCACCCCAGGACTTTGCCTATGCAGTTCACAGAAGCAGCAGGACAGAAAGAAAAGAAAGAGATGTATTTTGCCATAAATTACTTGGACTTAAACTGCGTACAGTACCCGGTGATAGGATTCAAGCTTTGCTTTGTGTCCACATAAAACCAAGCAATCAGGTCATAAATAAAATAGATGTTGCCCTGCCTCTGCGATTACCAGTACATATAGTGAAAGAATGAAAAAATCATGGGAAAAGAGTGATATAATCTGACTGGTCAAACCCTTTGAATATAGATTCATTTTCTATAACTCACAGATTCAACCTTAGACTGCTACGGTGAGTGACTAATTAATTATGCAACACTAAATAAAACGTTTAATTCTTCTCATATTTTTCACATTCTTGATTGTTTGATTGCTTACTACAATCTCAGAACAACAGTGGCAGCATTTTGTCTGTATAAATATTGCAAAACAGTATTTATGACCTTCAATTAATAGAAATAAGCCACCGGACAAATGCACTCAAAAGTGAACAACAAAAAAAGTTCAAACATCTATTGAGGTAAATTCAGGTTAATTGTGCTAAGCCAGATAATTATATATTTAAACTTGCACACAGAGACTGCACAATATTTATGCAGAAAACATCTGTATAAAATGTCCCTCTACCACTTCAGTGGTAGTGATTATCAAATGACCCATTTCCTCAACAAACTTAACCTAAATAAGGTGTTGCTCAAGATCTGTTTGTACACAGCGTGAGAAAAAAGAAATACTCCATCTGTTGACGCTATTAGGTGTAATTTTTACCCTCTTGTGCCTAATGATCCATATGCAAGCTGTGTGAGCGCTTAAGTGCGTGTATGGTCCCCTTCAGGCATTGTATGGGTGCAGATCTACATGTCTTTAACCTCTCCCTCTGTAAATGCTAAAAGAGGCCCAGGGGCTTTCTGCAGGCTGAAACATTGTGCTGGAGGCTGTGGGCCTCACAATATTTAGAGAAGCACACTTGTCCTTAGACCTCAGCGTAAGCTCCAATAGTGTGGATGCGATCCCTCCTCCTTCTTCTTCTTGTACCCTTTTAGGCTTTTCTTTTGCATCGCCAGAAGGGATCACACTCTTGGCACGAAGACCACAATGGTTTTCTTGTGAGTCAACCTTCTTCGTGCTGAACTCTTCACAAGAAGCAATAATTAAAAAGAAAACACACTGTCTGTCTGAGTATACTCTCTAATCCACTTTCTACTTTTTAGAGTTACTGTATAAAAATATTTGTGTAATGTTCACTTAAATCATCACTTGTTTGTTATATTTTGGTACAACAATAATCTTGGTGAAGAATTGTGAATTAATATTTTAAGTGCTTCATTTGATCGTTTGTATTTCGTTAATAATTAATTTAATTGCTAGTATTTCTATAAACAAAGCTTTAAATATCTATTTACTGAATTCTTAAATGCATGCAAATATTCGGCACTGTGAGTATCCATCCTATTCACTGCCTGTCATTCCTGTCGCAATTAAGTTGACTTCTTTTCAGCAAAGTGCCACATTAATGAGCATTATATCTCGAAATATACTGCCATCTTTATACATCTATCTACAGTTTCTGCTGCGAGGAGATGCTCTGATATAAAATATTCATATGTTTGAATCTAACCATCAACAATGCTTGGTAATCTTTCAGCATAGAGAGACCCAAATTGCTATCCTCTAAAATAAACTAATACAAGAGCAGAAGGACATTATAAAACGTCTAAGGGGTTAATACATTTTAGGGGAAGACAATGTCATAACAAAAAAATCATGCAATGAGGAGCACAGGATGTGTGCTTTGCTTTGATTAAAAGAGCAAGGTGTAGAATAAAGGCCAGTTAAAGTGTTGTGTCCATATGGCCCACGAGCCCTGAGGCTGTCAGCCTACACTGGGGGCCTCGGCACTCTTCCCTCTCCATGGAACCCCAGCTGGTGAAACAAACACCATTTACTTTCCTGTGCTGCCTTAGCCACCATTATGGACCTTGGCTGAGGATCAGCCTCAGCCACTCTGCCATAATTAACGGCACCAATGCCACAACAATTAGAGCCCTGCATCGCACATACACCATGAGTCAAAGAACAAGCTAATAGGAACAAAACAGAGTGAGCCGTAAGAAGCTCGCTCGAGATGACTGCTGTTCTTTCAAATGGAATAAAAAGTAAAAATGTTGCTCCAAGCCCACAATCATTAGCCTGTAATTAGTTTACACAAAGCTTTGAGTTAAATGGCAAAATACGGTAATTAACAAACGACAGAAAATCAAAGGCTCCTATGTAAGCATATGAGAAAAAAGAGCCAGGGGCTCAGGAGCTGTGTACAGACTAAATGAATGGTTTACCAATGATACATTGTGTTAGGTCTGAAATGGCTAAATTTTTGTAAATTGTAAATTTTGTAAAATTTTGTAAAAATAAATACAATTTCTACCATTCTTCACATAGTATATGCGCCAAAATATTTTCATTTTAAATGGCTCAGAATTGTCCAGTGAGTTAGAAACAGACTGACAGAAAGGTTAGTGATCTTATGCTCTTATCTTATGCAGAATATAAAAAAAAATCAGCATCAACTATGACTAAATGTCTAGATGACTAAATGTGTAAATGTTTTAAAGGTCCAGTGTGTAAGATTTAGGTGAACAATGAAGTTTCTTTTTTGAGTTTAAGTTTAGAATAAGCGAAACATATGAATTATTATTTTCATTTCAGAATGAGATGTTTATATTCATATCGAGTGGGTCTTCTCTACAACAGTGGTCATGTTCTCCATCATCTTTTTATTGGACAAACACCTTTTGAGTTTAAATGACGACTGAAGGCTACCATAGAGTGAGGCCAGTGAGAGACTTTCAGTTGCAACTTTCTGTGGCCAGAATGTCTGCATTGTGATTTAATTGTCACAATGTGATTTAGGGTGATTCCACCATCAGAGGATTTTGTTGTGATATTATTTTATGTGTGTCCCAGGGAAGGAATAATAGCTGCGAGAATAAACAGATTTTCCAGTATTGATTTAAAACTCTTTGGGGACAATGCTCAAAATACTGTACAACAGGGAATAGAATCGTAAATGTTATTTTAACACTTCCTAAATTTAGTAAATGATGGCATTTACCTGACCCCACAGTGACCTTTGCCTTTGTTCATTTCGCAACTGAAGTGAATCTAACCCTTTTAGAGCTGCTACTGTAATGGTATCTGTTAAGTATCTTGCTGTTAACACGTTAACTTAAAGTGGCCATTTCCTGATTGGTATGAGGGTAATAATAACAGCAATGAACATTATCTGTATTGCACTTTTTTAAAACCAGTGCTTTGGAGGGCGCCATAAAAAAAGAAATGATACTAAAAAAAACATCAATTTAAGGAGAAGTAATAAGGGAAATAAAATAAAATAAAATCACAAAGCCAAAATTAATGCAAATTCAATAAAACACTGCATAAATGTAAGTGTACAAGATGTGCTTTAAAAAGTGATCAGATCATTTACTACTGTGGACGAATTACACTATCCTCTGAGTAACATCTTTACCTGAATCCATTTTGCATTCCAAAGCTCAGGACCACATCGATGGTACTCTTGCAGGGCCCACTTATAGCAGCTGAGATGGCGTACATCACAATATGCTGTACCACGACCACTGTGCTCAGAGTCGATCTTGAAGAGCCAGCGCTGCACATCTAAGTTTTGGGTCATAAGCTCAGCCAGAAGCATTTGAAACTAAACAAAAAAGGAAGACATAGTAACTAAAAACTTAACTATAAGTAGGTGTTAAGTTATAAATCTAGTATCAGTTACTGATCTGGGTCCTCAGTCAGTGATGGAATCTGTGTATGCATCTCTATATTCGATATCTGACCTGATTTAATGAGTAGATGCCTCCCTGACCAGGGGGTACATCAACCTCTGCCACAGTGAAGATCCCCCGGCCTCCAGACTTGGTGCTGTAGAGATGTGCAACAGCTGGTTCTGGCCCCAAGATTGGCACACCCAGCTCATCAGCCACTGCTAGGTCGTCAACATGGGCAACTCCACCCACAATGTAGGCTTGCTTTCCCTGGATCAGATTCCTTATGCGTTTTAGGGTGCGTGGACTGTACTTTAGGAGCGTAGACAGGCACATGTTACGGTCCTGAAAGAGAAGTATTACTGCTGGAGCAGTGAGTTCTCACTGTCTCTTTCAAGGGTTGTTTCTTGACCTGATTTATCACTGTGTACAAAACAGATCTATTATTGTAATAGCCAGCAGGGTTTTGACCTCTCATGTATTCCAGCAGGTTGAACTGATAAAAGCTGCCTGTGGGAGGCCTCCCCTATCCTTCACATCTTTAATGTGTGATAGCAATGAGCTCCTTGGGAATACAACTAATTACTTCACATCTGTATTTATTTGATCCACATGGAATTATCCCTTCTGTCACTGGCAGAATGTGCTGCCAGCCGTGGGTAGTAGTGATTCATCTCAGCAACACGTCTGGCACAGTTTAACAACAAAACAGCAGGAAAATCAATAGAACGAAAGGAGGAGGACCATGTCAGGTTGCACATTAGTGCAAATGGATCTAAAAGGATGAACAGAATAGATTGATGTAAATGGAAAATATAGCAACAGCCATTTTATTTTTTGCTTTGATTTTGGGGTTATCAAAACAATTACAAACTTCTAAAGATGTAGTTATATGGAATGAGCAGCTGATTAAATCAATTAATATGTGATTTAATTATTTACTGATTACCATTTAGAAGCCATTACATTAATTTATATATGTAAATTATATCTTAATATGGCTCTAGTGTGTTTACTTTGAAATAACATTGATTGATTATAAAACTGAGTTTCTCAGTGCACTGTGTAAAAAAAAAATCCCATCTAGCGCCCTCTAGAGGGATATTTTGCAAACTGCAGATACATTTTACAGTTGCAGTTTTTCCTCAAACCTTTGGTGTAGGGACTCCCTTTCACCTTTTAAAGATGAAATATTATTATGACAAAAATATGACTATTTATATTTTAATTTTAAATATTATTTTGAATTGGTAAGCCAGACATTGTTTGATAAATGAATCCCAACTTAAGACTTTAAGACTTTATTAACTTTATGCATCTTTATATATATATATATATATATAAAGTAAAACAGTATTGATTCCTCTACAAAAAGATCCAAAATGCATTGTCAAGTTTACATTGACAAAATGTCAGTTTGAGTGACCTTACTGGGAAATAATCTATGGCCTCAGGTGTGAGGACGACAAAGGGTCTGACACAGGAAGAGGCCACAGTTGCTCTGTTATCAGCCTTGTCTGTGGCTCCATCATGCTGCAGGAGGCTGGTGTAATACTGCAAGATGTCCTCCCCCAGATGTTGGGGACATATGAAGATCACCTCCACATTTGTATCTGAAAATGGACATCAAATAATGATTACATGTTTTACAGTGAGGCATACTAAGGAAAGTGGTGAAGAAGTTGTGAGATGCTCTTACCTCTAATATCACACAGCCTGTTAATTTGGACGTTCTGCAGGATGTTAAGCCCCCTCATGTTCAGCCGCTGACTCTGAGAGTATCCTGTCAGAACAAGGTCACAAAAATTCACACTGGATTTGTCTTCTCTAAAATCTAAATTCAAAGTCTCCAGTTCAACACAAGTATCCTAAAATGTCCAAGTTACTAGAATTAGACGGTGTAGCTCAGTCTAATCACATGGTGCAAACCGATGATTAATTTAGCTTAATAACTAGCAGGTGCAGTGTCTGCTGTATGCTGGGAGTCCTGTTGCGCCATGTCCAGCCACTGCTGAGCTACATCCAGTGATACCTCCAGGATTTTACTCTATGTCTGTCTGGATTTCTGCCTGAGAGAGAGTCCTCAACTGAATCTAGGTAATTAAATGATTGGATTCATGCTAATTAACAACAATGGGGTTCAACTTTCTAATTATCCTTGCTCACACAGCACTCTGTGTAGCCACCCCAAGTGCAAATAAAGCATTCCATCTGCTTGTAATTAGGCTTAATAATTTTAGACAATCGCTTAATGATTTACAATGCATATGCCTGATTACGGTCTAAATGTGAAAGCCATGGTGAAATAAGCAAACGAATGCTGTCTATGTCGAGTGCAGAAACATTAAAGCTTCTTTCTTTTTCCTCTTTTTGTGTGATTTTCTTTTACGCACTATAAAAAAAGACCTTTGTGTCTTTTGCAAATATTCAACAAAATGGCTTTTCATTTGCCTAATCTGCAAATTAAATGGCATTTGAGACTAAATTGTTCAGTTCCCTGGCATGGGGACTGTCATCATCCTGTGAGTGCTTTCCTGCAGAGAGTCATTTGAATGAGACTGAGTGTCTCCACCAGGGCCGCAGAGCGGAGCAGTAGAGTGGTGAGACATGGGATGACTGCAGCCAGATCAGATGTGTGTGTGGGCAGAGAAAGCTACCTAATGAAGGGATGTGGATAATGATTCTCTTGGAGGACTGGATGTGTTTCCAGTTGGCTGCCAGATCCTGGGGATGGAGAAAAGGAGCGATCAGAGAGGGGACTGCCTAAAAGTGTACACACACACACACACACACACACACACACACACAAATCATCACACATCGCTGCATAGCTAAAACACATCAAACCAATCTCTCTGGGCTAACAGAAGGAAACCAAGCATAAAATACCACCTTAATTAAATTAAGCGATTACTTTAGAAACATCTTCCCACAATTAATCCAATAAGGAAGGTACATGATGCCACTGCCAGGGGAACATTATCAGGCTTAATTAACAGGGTATGAATGCTTGTTGAGTGAGAACATATATTTGCCGCATGTATACACACACAGGAAGATGTCATTACTAAATTTACTTGTAGACATTAATTAATATTATGTCAGTGCTCCAAAAGATGTTCAGCCCAGATGACAGCAGACATAGTATCACAGTGAAGAAATTACGGTGTGTTCATCATCTAGGGAAAAAAAGAGCAGTTCTTCTTTCTAGAAGAGCCGCATGGAAAACATCAATAACACATTTTAATTTACTTTAACAATTTTCTTTTTGAAACCTAATATCATCACAACAATATTAAAAATTCAAG
Organism: Brachirus orientalis; assembly: GCA_016785285.1. Classification (NCBI taxonomy): domain Eukaryota; kingdom Metazoa; phylum Chordata; class Actinopteri; order Pleuronectiformes; family Soleidae; genus Brachirus; species Brachirus orientalis. The sequence goes on along the minus strand of JAFBJR010000146.1, from coordinate 8,557,745 downwards.
CTACCTTTAATATTTATAGTATACCATTATGTATTTATCTGATGTTATTATATTTTAATAGGTCATCAGAAAGTACTAGGAACATTTTTGCCTTCGATCCTGAGCCTTCATTATCACAATTCCTACATTTGTCTTCTTTTGTCATCAGTGTGACTGCATTGGTTTCTCTCTATCTTTCTGATGTTCTCTAGAACCCATCAGTCTCACTTCTATCCTGTCTATTTTATACTTATAGTGTTTTGCCGTTTTTTTTTTTTAATATTGTTTCTATTTATTTCACAGTGTTTTATCATCTGAAACTGATGTTCTTATCAAACATGTTTTAGGTGAAGTTAAAATGATTACTGACATACATGAATATTAACATAGCATTACAACACTTCTGTTCATATTGTTTTAAATCATTGTTTTAAGGATGTAACCTCAGTGTCCCAGAAAAGACTTTGCTAAAAAAAATAATTTTTGTTTACACTCAACTATAATGTAGTACAATACAGCTTTATAGATATAAAAGTCTTATTTGTAAATCTTGAAGCACAAAATTTATCCAAATAACTTGGAGAGATTTTATGGAATCATGTACAGCTAAATTAAATATTTGTCTTGCCTAATCTAATTTGTCTAAGTATTTAATTTCTGACTGAAAAATTGGCATTTAGATATAAGCAACATCACCTGGGCCCTGCTGCGGTAATTCTCCAGCTGTCTACAACGCCGAGCCTGCAGGGCCTTCCTGACATGGAGCATCTGAGTGTGCATCAGCCATGAGATGGCAATGGTCCTTGCCGCCCACCTGCGTCGTCGGTGGTGCAGGTAGTTTGTCCGGGCTGTATAGCCCCTCCAGCAGGATTGGATGTGAATGGCAGCTGCCTCAGTGCCGCCTTCTCCCTTGTAGCGCTGACCTGGGCTTAAGACCAGACCCAGTACCTCCTCCCAGTTTTCAAGAACTGAGAGGAGGTTGATCACCGGTCGAGCTTTTCTCCAATGACTGTCCCAGCCTTGAGCAAACTCCACCAGCCGTTCCCCATCCACCTTGGCTAGGGGCACAGCAAAGTCTCTGAGCAGCTTTTCTATGGCCTTAAGAGCACACACCACACTACTCCAGCACAAGCTAAAGCTCTGCTTGAAGTGACAGAAATCAGCTTCCATTTGGTTGATCCTTCCATTTATGATGGTTAATGGGTATTTGCTGATGTTTACAGGAACCGGCACAGATGTAATCTACAAAACAGTGAAACTAGTGAGAAAAGCAACCTAAATTTTAAATATAAATTGAATGAAATTTAAATATTGTTCATACCTGAGAATTTTTATTCATAACAGTGCTGACTTGCATAACACTACCATGGTCCATGCTCTTTAAAGTTGTGGTGGGAGGGGGCGTCTTGGGTGTCAAGAATAATTTGCATGTGCTACCTGTTTTTTGGCTGGTGTAGCTCGGTACGATTTCAAATTTCCGCTGCTTATGATGTCTAGACTTTAAACCTATCAGACATAAAGTAAAAAACAGGCTTAACTGGCAACCAACCATCAGTGTCAAAATGAGTCATTACTGTCCAAGCTAATTTGTATTAGTAGGGGGTACAAAGCAAAAGACAATCAAAACAATGAGAAAAAGGCAAGAGGACAAAGTTAAATTGAGAATGTATGATTTGTGTTTTTATTAAAATATGTCCTCAAAATTATAGGATGCAAGTTTGTGGAAGACTTGCAATCCTCTCTGGTGTGAAAAGAAGTAGCCTTATCCGGGACTGACATTTGATTAAAAAGTGTGTCTGCCAAAACTGAGATGTTGATAAAATATATACAATTAAAACACACACACAACATAACTAAATAATTACATTTAATAATGTTGATTTATATTAGTAGTTTGCCATTGAACATGGTTTACCTGTCCCTTTGTCTTCTTTGTGTATATCCAGGTTGCGATGGCTCCTTGGCCCAAATACTTTCATTTTCTTAGCAGGGCCAGTAAATATTTTGTGATGTTTTACCTGAAACAAACATTAGAGCTCATTATAAAGTTCATTATAATGTGACTATCAATGTCCACTGTACATAAAATCAAAGCTCAAATGCTACCACATCTCAGTCATGTATTTAGTTGTCCATCAATAAAAAAGCAGTTGAACACAGGAGAAGATTAGCCTTAGTTTCTTCAGCTAAATGCAACTGTCTAGGAATGGGAGCTGGAGCATATTACAATTTAATGTGTTGTTACTTTTAAACTGAGAGTGACTATCAATCAGACTAAAGCTGATGTGGCAACACAAGTTGAAATCTTTCTAGCAGAATTAGAACAATAAGAAGCCTGACACAAGATGATAAAGTATATATGTTTTGACTTCATTATAACTATAAAAGGGGCCATAAACATATGACAACATTGTTAATAGTCTGTAATCCACTTCCTGTAACAGTTAATCACATCAAGTAATTAAAGATTAAAGACTGATGTTAAAACAATAAAATGCAGCAATTGGTTCTGGTAGCTCACACATTTAATACAGTACTATATCATCATTTTTAAATTAAACATGGGTTTAGCACCCACATTTAAGAGTATGAATGAATGATGTATGGATGATGCATTTGGAAAACACTTAACCATTTGTTCATGTTAGATTCACTATGCAATTTATAAAACACAAAGTTTTTGCTTCATATCCTCCAGATTTGTCACCTAATGTCCCCTCCTCCATTCTCTTCAGACCACTGAGCTCTTTGACAGACTACAGGTAGTAGCCAGGTGCTGGGAGAATCTCCCCTCAAAGGCACACATCTGTTTCAGATGAGGTTGGGAAAAGGTGGCACCTTTTGTAAAATTGCTAAAATGCAAAAGCTCATTCCCTGGCATGTGTATGGAGTGGAGAATAGCTGGTCTGAGATGCAGGTGGAGGCAGCAGGCAGAGAGCCAGTGGTTAACAGTTGGGGAGGCTACGGCTGTCTTATTGGCATGCTGGACCAGGTACCTACTTCTGTCCTGAGACAGCTGTAAACCAGTAGCCCATAGCACAGCAATCAGGCGCTTGTTTCTTTAGAAGAATGCTGATGTGCTGCAATCTGCTGCTTTCTGCTTTCTGCAGCCAGTTCTTCTGCCTCTCCTATATCAGAGTGACAATCTTGGCCTCTATTTCTCATGTGGGGTAAAGATTCCCAAAACCATAATGGAAAGGAAAGACTGTAAAATATATCTAAAACTAATGCCGACCTTTGCAAAGATTAATTTGTTTGGTACTGGCTGTCATCACTAATGCCAGTGACCTTTATGTCACTGTCCCTCTGAGCATGAGACTTGAAGAATCTTTTACTGAAAACCTGTACCATCATTTCTCAACTCTCTAATCTGGGGATTAAGGGAGGAAGTATCAAGCAATGGAACTATGATATTAAATTCATCTTATCTCTACCACAACCTCTTGTAATACATCCTAATCAAATCTTTCCTGAGGTAGAGGCTGTATATTAGAATTAATATCCAACAATACTCAGGACATAGGAATCAATTTCTCACTGCACCACAAATAGCTGGAGGAAATCGTTATTATGATTCTAGTTTAAGACTTTGTGTTCTGACTGACGTCTTTTTCAGCAATAAGTGTGGAATGTGATGAGAAAATCGATGTCATAACTAAGAAATTTCACAGATGTAGCTTGTTCCATCAACAGATAGGAAGTTCAAATTCTATTCTACATTACTACATGCACATGTACTTTGGCCTCAGTATAATCCCGGTCCTGCAACTTTTAAATCATATGTTTTGCATGTCATTCAGAGTTTTTACTGGCATTCAGTTAATGGTCTCATATGTTTATATTTAAGTGTTTTTACTGTCACATCTTTATATACAGTTGTGATTTTGTATTCTGTTCTATTCTTGTCTGCCTTTTAATGCACAATATATTCCCATGTTCTTTGCCTGATGTCTAATGTTGCTCTAACACAATCATTTCCCAGTCTGGGCTCAATAAAGTCTGTAAGTCCGTTGGTCCGTCCATGGATCCATCCATCCATGCAGACCACTCAACGTACAAAAAGTTTTAGTACATAACAGGTAATGATGATGATGCCCACTTAGAAGACATTACTTTTGGTAAGCATTTAGCAAGCAAAAGCATGGTAGGTGTATTAATATGTATTATTGTCGAGATTATATTACAGGTGGCCCATTGTAAGTAATTTTGATACATTTTATTTAATCTCAAATCCCAATTTACAGCTAAAACTAAATTAACCTATATTCATGTTAAATTACTTACAGCATTTGTGCCCTTTTTGTGGACATCAGGGAGCAATATCTCACATTTCTGGTACATTATGGCTCTGTTCTTTGGGTGAGCAGGATTGCACAGCAAGTGCATGGATAATGTCGGCTTGAGCTGGATATGACAGAGAAAAAGGTTACCAACTTGAATTATCTTAAAATTTAGGTAATAGCTATATTTAAAATATAGAGTACATAAAGATTAAAGATATATATTCACTCAATTGAATGTTTCTCAGGCATGTCTTCTGAAATTAGTTTCAATCTGAAAAAAAAAATCCTGACATCCACAATATTAACAATAACAACTCTTTGTGCTGGTTCAAATATATGATCATTACCAAGGATGTTTTTGGTGGTGTGGGATTGTGTTACATTAAACAGAAAGCTGATTGTTATTTAGCCTACTTACAGTATATAATTCATTACACAATATAATTTAACAGTACAAAAGCATTCTGCCTCCGCAATGGGCTGAAATAAACATCAGATTTGGCCAAAAAAAAACACAAACATAGGATTTAAACTGACAACTGGATATTTCTGCTAATCATAGATGTGCTAGTGATTTTTCGTTTTTTCTATTTATAAATAAAATTTACTTGACTTCTGTTGCTCTGTCACACATTGCCTAAAACTAAAGAACAGTTGAACTTCTAATTCTAGTACAATTGTTAGTCATGTTGTCAAATAAGTAAGGCAATACACTTGTGCATGGTAATTTACCTTTTCCCTGGATAAGGTGTGCTGCAGGTCCTCTCCTTGTAGATGCATAGGTTTCCTGTGTAGAGTTTTTCTTTCAGAGTCACAAAATTTCCTCACCAGGTTTTACACATTTCTCAAACTATTTTTTAAATCTGCCAGTGATAATGTTCAGGACATTTGAAATTTACTTGGAAAATGTTTAAAAAAGGACACATACCACTTGGGAATCTGTTCAGACCTTTTCGGTATGCCTTTAATGCTTGGAAGAACCAGCACCTGTGCAGTTAATGCTTTGAAATAATCCCTTGTGTGTTTCTTTTCAAAAATAAAATAACAGGGTCAATCAACTTTGCATGTTGTCGGTTTATTTTTTTTGATGTTTTCAGTGTTTATTGTGCATTGAACCTCCTCACCCTGATCCTTCTCTCTGTCTTAGTGATGGCATTGTCCAGGGCTTGAATGTCCAGTGTTGTTGCTCTGTCACTGACAGTGATTTTCTCAAAGCTACGTCTAAGTTCTCTCAAGTCATCTTGAACCTGTGATACACAGTTGATGTGGAGAACATGACTTCAACTTAATCTAGTTTTATTACATAGTGGCAGATGTAGCTAAACTCGTGTTAGAGGAATGTTTACAATCTATGTGACATTAAACCACTTTGGCCATTATTCAATTAACAGTAAATGGAGCCAATGAAAAAAATATTTAGCTGAAGTCGAACAAATTATGAGCAAGCGTAAATTATTTCCTAAGAAAGTTAAAGCTCTTCTACTACCTTACCTGAACTAATATTGCTCCAAATTTATTTCCGTTTTCAAGCATTTCTGACATTTTTTTAACTAAATGAATTTAGCATGTGCAACGATGTCATTATAGCGATTTGTATACAATAGCTACCAACTGTTAGCCACCCGTAGTCATGACAACGAAAGGCCAGCTAAAACGAGTCATTTTTGCCCCGCGTTTAGACTGTCAGGCAGACACCCTCTGTTTCCTCCTTCAAATTCAAATACTTTAACCTTATTTAATTTATTTAATCATCATTCTAAATATAAATAACACATTTTATTTTCTGTAGATTTTGGGGGAGCTATGGCTTTGTCTGAAGGAAAAGCCTCAGAGAAAAGGCTGCTGTAAACGCTTTAGCTTGATATCTGTTGAAATAATCGCATAAGAGAGAAGCACGTAAGTGGAAAACCATAACAAAACAATCTATAAGCCCTGGATGTACTAACTCTGGTTTCTCCCTCGACATTTTGCACCGGAAGTGACCGTCCCAGTCAGAGTTGAAAGGTCATTGGTATTGTCGCGCTAAGCTAGTTTGCTGCTAGGATTTTTTTTTCTTACATATTGTTTAAAATGTCTGCTACAGAAGAAACTACGGAGATGAATATTCCATGCGTGCTCGTCACTAGCTGTGACAGCGGTTTTAAAGAAGATGAGCTCATTAAACGTAAGTAAGCAACGGTTTAGGTTACACGATTTAGCTAAATGCTAACATTTAATGGTTAATTTCCTGTCACTGATATAGATTAGTGGCAGGTTATTCACGGGTTAGTGACAGGTTAGTGAGAGGCTGTCTGTTCAGCCAGTCAAGTGGTGTACGGGTACATGTAGTTTTGAAAACAGCCAGGCTCCTAAGGCTCTGTTTCAGGGAACATGTTTCTACAGCTAACAGACTTAGCTACGTAGCCTAACATCACATCTTTATCCGTAACAAATGTCCTGTCTTTCCCTTAGAGATCATCAGTACGAAGACTTTGCCGGAGCCGACCAAGCGAGAAGATACGGTGGTCTGGTATCCTTGGAAAATCAATAATAAATACTATACAGCGGACGTGAGGTTATGTGTCGTACCAAGCACTTTCCAGATGTCATCAGAGATTGCACAGTCCACTCAGGCTTTTGTCGCTTATTTTGACAGTACAATGGTACGTTACTTAAGTCTCATGTATATACGTTAAATCTCCCAAGTATCTGAAATGACGCACGTAAACAACGTTGATCATGTTTACTTGGTGTTTACAGAAGGATGGTTTGGAAAAGCTACATCCTTGGATATCCGTGGTGGAAGATCTTGCTCCCGAGGTTCTCATCCTGGTGTGTGACCAAGTCTGTGAAAAGGGTGAGTTTTTCAGCACTGCAGGGTGACAGCTGGTTTGTACAAAGCACAGAACTGTTTATTATATCATGGCACTTGAAATGTCTTTCATATTCTAGGGATCAGCAGGCATGAAGCACAGCAGTGGTGTTTGGCTCACGCATTTGAGCTGGTGGAGCTCAATCCACAGGAGCTGCCAGATGAAGATGGTGCGTTTTACAATAAAGACAAAATCACAGTGACATTCACATTTTCAGAACATTTTATATGATTTTGTTTTTTGGCCTTTGTTTGTTTGTCTGTCTAGTTTGGACAGAATCTCAATCTTGATCCTTTTGTGACACTGAGCACTTTCTGCTGTTTTTAATGATTTTGCTCTTCTTTGCACTGTCTTTGTTTCTTTAATCAGACGACTTTCCAGAATCCACTGGAGTCAAGAGAATTGTTCAAGCTCTGAATGCAAATGTGTGGTCCAGTGTGGAAATGAAGGATGGTGAGATAAATCATTATACAATACAATTATCAATTGCATCGTCAGGCATTATTTAATCGTCGTTTCCGTTGTATGTTACATGAATGTTTGTATCTCCAATAAACAGGACACAATCAGGGGTTTGGTCTGATGAGTAGTTTGGTGGCCTCCAGGCACAACAATCCACGCAGCTGCCATGAACCAGAGGTACAGAGCTTTTTGTTGTTTATTTACTTATATTAATATTTAAGTTGCATTTTAATTGTCTTCTTTTAATAATTAAAAATTCTATTTTTCATTTCAAATGTATCAGTTTCATGGAGGTAGGCTAACCCCAACTATTTTTCTGTGGTAGTCTTCCAGCTCGCCAGTAGAGGGCACACTTGTTAATGAGGGCAGCCATACAGAAAGTAGTACAAACAAATACACGCGAGAAGACACAGTAGTTGGTAAGTGAACAGCTCCCGATGGAATTTGTTTTTGACACGTAATTTACATTTATTAATTCTTGAGGTACATTAGATTCAGTAATTTTTCCAAATGTTAAGATTTAATTGTTTTGATTTATCAGATGCAATGACAGACTTGGACATTCAGGAACTCGCTAATCTGACAGCTGGAGATGCAGATGTGGATAACTTTGAACGCCTCTTTACCAAACTGAAAGAGATGAAAGGTTAAAAAAAAAAAAAAAAAAAAATTAAAGAAGGAATACAAATACAAACATTTCTTGTACCAGTATGACCTTGAGTAAAACTTACACAATCATTTTTTTAACCTGCAGAAAAAGCTTCTTCATTACCTCATGAGCAGAGAAAGGTTCATGCAGAGAAGGTAAGCCTCTGCACTCTCCACAGTATTGCACATTTCATTTTAATGTCTGAAACTTTGAAGTAGGACTGTATCATAAACTTGTTGAAAGGTGCATCACAAACTATTGATCTAGTATTTAAATACATGTACTTATAAAAGTTTGTAGGGAAAATTGTAGGTCAAACAAGTATTAGTATTGTAATAGAGTACTGTTTCCTTGAACTAGTCTGTCTATGCTGATAACATTTTATGTTTATCACATTCATTAGTATCATTATTAACAATGTGTAATAAACGATGTCCTATAGTAACATTGTTGGTGCTAAAATTAGCACTGTGGCGTTATTTCAGTTGAAATCCTTCATCTTTAGCTCATTCATCTGTATAGACGAACATGATCATGCACAAATTGCATTATTTATATTTACTAAATGTAATTTGTAGGTCGCTAAAGCATTTTGGATGGCCATCGGTGGAGATGTAGATGAGATAGATGGGTTGTCATCGGGGGAAGAAAGCTAAAACAATTCTGATTTTCATCCTCTCCTGGGACTCCCACAAGATCCAGAGAATTCTCCCATGACGCTTGCACTTGGACAGTGGAAATGCTTACAGATGGGACTGTAGACATAGTCATGTTTAGAAACTTTTGATTATTAAAATTCATGCAATACTTATGTACAATGAGACAAAGAAAAAAATCTTTCAGTCAGGAAAGAATGCAATTGGGCAAGACCATACACAGTCTTATTTCCTGGGTGCTATCATTTTGCTTTACTCCCCAAATGAATCCCAACAGATTATGTTGCAGGTGGAAATCATGAAATTAAGCCAATTTGTTTTTATTCTTTAGGTACAGTTGTCACATATTTTCAAGTGATGTGTGCCTTATTTATAATGTAAATTCTGTTGAATGAACATAAAGACTTGTGATTTTATTGTTTCTGCTTTAGTGTGACTATTGTCTGTGAAAACAGCTAAAGTGAGAACAGAACACATGCGCTGCACTTAAGTACAATAGTAATAAATGAAACATATACTACAGTTATGGTGTGACCAAAAAAAGTCACAGCATTGTTTTGATGATCATACATTGTCACATGTATTTCAATCTACAGCTGCATTGTTTCACCAGAATCTTGAATTTATGCTTCAACATTTCCCAAAGATTCTTTATGGGGTTGTGGTGTCCAATCCATGTGTGAAAATTATGACTGCTGCTCTTTCACAATTTGTCTTGAATGAATCCTGGCATTTTCATCTTGGAATATACCCAAAAAACCTGGTCCTTCAGTATATTTGAGTAGAAGATGACCATATAACATTATGTTGCTGAACCTAAAGCTGACCAACTGAAGCAACAGTGGTTCATAATACTACGCCTGCAGGTTTGTACTGTAGGCACCAAGCAAAACATTTCAGTATGTGATTTCTTTTCAGACCAGGCAGAGTAATTAGTCTGTTACACTTATTGAGAAGCAAAAAAAACCAAACAATATTCCCTTCAACAAAAATAACACAAACTGTAACTGTGATTGTTGCTTTTATATCACTATGGATTTATTACAGCAGAGTGATACTAGATTGTATTGTTTTTCCAGCCACTGGGTTTTAACAAGCAATTGGCTTTTAATTCCCAGTTAGTTTTATTCAATGTTCACACATAACAAAGGTACACAAATATTGGGCTACATCAAATTAACATTTACATAAGAATTAACAGAAAACTGTCAACTGAGAACATCATGGACAAGTACTGATACAGATCTACCAACTACTTTACATACTGAATTGTAGTCGACAGTATTTCAGTCAAGCACCATGGGATGTTTAAAATAGATAACACGGTGACTCAGTTGTGTGTACTGTAAGTAACTGCAGGATTAACTTTGACTTCTAGGACAATGACCCAAGACAGCAAGCATAATTACACATGCCTTATTTTGTAGCTATGTTCATGTAATGTACAGTATTTAAAAGACAAGTAAAATACCACAAGAACTAAACAATTACATAAGTGCATTTATCCACAAGGAGCACAGTGAACCACTGACCAACAGTTGGCAGTATGAATTTATGTCCTCACATTGTCATCACCTCTGTCAATGTTACTATGTACCCTTCAAAAACAAAATCACACAGTGCACAAATTCAGTCAGTCCACTATAAACATCCCTACTGTATATCATATGTACTTATGAAATACCACTAATCACTGGTGCTGTAATCCTATGTATTACGCAAAAAAAATCCTTTGACCTGGGCCATAGTTAGGGTCAGTCAAGAAAAAGTCTGTGAATCTGCACGTGGCAGAAGTCAGTCAGGTCCACTGATTCAGGCAACGCATGACAAAAATCACAAGCTATAAATATTATATATATATGTATATATATACAATTATACTGAGGCAATAATAAAAATATATTCCCATGCAGGACAGTATGCAAAAATAACTTATAAAATGTCTCTTTCATTGAGCAAAATAGTTTCATTACAAGGGATTTTCTCAAGAAACAATGCTGATGTCTATATTTTGTCAAAAATAGATAAAATACCAATTCAATGGTCTGATAATTGATGCTTTCATCAATACAGAAAAATCTTTTGGGCAAGTACCTTGTACTTGATATTACTTTATTTAATCACTAAAGATAATGACATGTTTTCCATCAAAGCATGGTTCATTCGATAAATAAACCTCCCAATTCAGTGCTGATAAAAAGTGCTTCTGGGACCATGACATACCAGTGACAGTAGGTGTCATAATTCATAGAATCAAATGTTTTAAACCATACCTGATAGCCAAGGTAAAACTTGGCAGACAAACATTTCAATCTACTTTATCAAAAAACTAACACTAAGCACAGCATGATATCTAAATGAATGAACTGTGAAGGAAACATGGCTATTGATTTGAAGACTGCTAAGATTTACCCTGTGGTCGAATGTTGTACACATGGGCACAAAAGAATGTCCAAAATGGGAACATTTGTATGGTTCTAAGGAAAGTGTTATACTGTACATGTGAGGTGAAATGTTAAAAGCAAGAGAGAGACTGCAATGAAGCATGGTGTCTTTTTACCATCAGTGACAGATGAGTGAGTTTTCCTACGGTTTGTATTTAAGTGTGTGGCTGGGATGTAGGGCTGCTCCTACGACACACTGGAGCAGTGGATACTGGGAGAGCCCATCTGAGTCAGGACCTTGTCCAGCCATTGCAGAGGGCCATTGAGATGCAGCTCTATCCAACAGGGGGTGCTGGTCACCGTCTGACGTCTGCAGGGTACAGAGAAGCAGAAGAGCATCAGTTTGTCTTTACTTTGACTTTGAAATATCTCATTGTTCATATAAAATAAATAAAGTCAATGCAATGATGCACAGTAGTTTTAGTTTTATGAGCAATAATAGCAAAGGCAGCTTGATGTTGGAAGTCATTCAAGTTTCTACCAGAGTACAGATTTTCTCCAGTGTGTTTGGTGCCAGAAATATGACACCCACTGCTCACTGTCCAGTGGGAATCCCCTTGCAAAGGGTGTCTGAGTGAATGAGTTCACCTACCGCTCCATGTCTCCTATACCAGCGCACGTCTGCTGCATTCTTCCCAGTTACTTAGCCTTTTCTTACCCCACTCATAACTGCACCCTCCACATTACCCTCTTTTCATTATCAGGTCTTCTACCTTTCATGTGCAGCAAGTCTTCATCCTGCCTTTACCAAATTAAATTTGATTATATTGACCTTAAACATCAAGCCCCCTTGAACTTTTTCTTGTCACATAAAACACAGCATTATAATCTATAAACACCAGATAGGAGTAATTAAACGTCAAATATTTAACATTTAACACTTATTGGCATAAGTATGTTTGTATTAAGGCTGCAACAGTTTATTTAATCGATTTACTAATTAATCGTCAATTAATCTGTTTTTTTTTCCATTAATTAAAACAAAAAAAGAAAAAAAACAAGTTCTCTGATTTTTTTCAGCTTCTTAAATGTGAATATTTAAGAAAATTAATATTTTCTTATATGTACAGTACTTTAGACAAGGGCCTTACATTAAGGAGCCCATCATCTTACACTACCATGTTTCTATAGCAGCCCATCATAAAACCAATGTACAAAGTGATATATAAAGTGGAGAGTTGTGAAAGAGTATTTACACCCTTTTTTCTTTTTCTTTTTTTTCTTTTTTTAAATATTCACCTATACTCAGCTCCCCATCCCTTGACAAAACTCATGCGGATAGTACACATCCTAGTGAGTTGATAGACGGCCTCAAAGCCCTGGTTGACTGACTGGGCAAGCAGAGCAGCAAACTCCTGGTTGTTGAAAATCTTCAAGTTGCAGCCTAAAAAAAACCAAAATATTCATTCTTTTAAATGTTAGATAGATAGATAGAACTTTATTAATCCCTTGGGAGTTCCCTTTGGGAAATTATGGATATTAGTGGGTCTTTAGACCTGCCTCTTCCAGTTTTTATACATATATTCACATGTTAACCTGGAGGAATTTTGCAGACAGTGGCAGGATGCCAGCCGTAGCGCTGGTTGCAGTTGGGACTTTGGACAAAGATGGCACTGTCACTGAGACACTCTGCAAACACTTCGCCCCCTATGTAGTACAACCGGACGCCCCGCCCTGGAAAGGGAAGAACAAAGATTGTCACTCAGTGGCACAGTAACCACCTGGTTATGTCATGTGCATAAATAGAACCCAAATTACATCACAACTTATGTGATACCTGTGAAATGAAATGAGTACCTATATGTCTGCGTGTGAGTTCTACTGCTGAGTTGCGGTTGACATTTGACAGCAAGCCCAGACAGAAGCGCTCAGAGTTGGAAGGGTCTGTGAACCCATCTACTGTGAGGGAGGGCTGGGAGGCATGGAAGGTCTCTCCAACACGTTGGTTCAGCTCATAGTAGGAGATTGAGCACCAGAAGGCAGATTCACAATATGTTACAGATTGTACATCTGTGTGAGCATGGAAAAGAAAGTGAGATTAAGAATGATTTACAGAAAGGCAAGCACCAGTTTAGAATGAAAGGTTTCCATTGAAATGTAAGACAAATTTTAACCAAATTTTCAAAGATTCTGTTGGAAAATGCACATTTACTGTGTCTCCATGTTTCGACTGACAGCTGTAAAGTGAATATTGGGAGTAATGTCACCAAGGTAAGCAATAGGTGGCACAAAAGTCCATGTCAACACAGAAGGATACCAACTAATGCGCAACTTGATGAAAGAGTTCATGGGAAAAGGTACATTTCTTTATTTGTCAAACAACCATTTAACCAATTCATTCAACCATTTTAAAAGATGCACATAGCTGATATTGTCCCCTTTGATTTTTTTTCGTTCCATAGCTCTTTCCCATGACCCTCGTGGCCTCAGCCAGGAATGGCTGTTACATGACGTGCATGTTTTTTTTTTCTTTTTAAAATCAACAACCTGCTGGTGGCTTTCTACACAGATTGAATAACCAAGCAACTTCATTTTATTATTATTGCATTATCTTGTGCTGTCTGTAGCTGGCCTCCCTGTCAAGTGCAGACCAGAGACAGAGACTTCATTCATAGCTCTCTCACTCTATTGCTGCCCTAAGGCTAAGGTTAGATATGCATAGATGCACCAGTGCACCTGTATATTTCTAAAATTGAATGAAAAGCACCTTCACAGAGACAGCAGCAGGTTTTTGGTTTACTGACTGTTTACAGTAAAGTAAAAAATAAAAAAAATATGGTGATGAATTGTCAAGTTCATGATCAAATAATGATCAAAAAGCATGACATACAAAAATTTTAGCTTTACTTCAAGTATTGTTGAATGTGAAAACACAATGTGCTCTGCTTTTTCTTACTGTTTGCGGGTGACACAGGATTGGGCGACAGGCTGGGTGAACCTGAAACAGCGTAATAATATAAGGAATAATAAGGACTGGATCATGGTTTCCATAAGGCATAATTAGGACAATATCAAAGTTTAAAATGTGTCTCACTGGTGTCCATGCTGTGGTTGATCTGGTGATCATTAGTCTCACCATCCTCACTCAGATACCCTGGTGGGGGGGTTTCTGTAAAACAAACAACTCTATAAACAAAACCTTTACCCTGAGCTTTCAGGTTTTATATACAGTATATTATAAAACTTGGGGTGAAGAGGTGTTTGTGATATGATATGACACTTGTGTGTGGGATCATTAGAGGTAAAGATCACAATACTAACAGTATTTGTCAGTCCAGCAGAAACTAGTATTAGTCTTGTATCAAAAATAATAATGCACTGTATTCAGGGATATTTCCTTTTCTTCATGATGGCAATAAAATACCAGAGCTTGGTACAGTTTCTCTCACCAGGAATATAATTACTCTGAGGCTCAATGCCAGCAGGGAAGTTTGTGTTCTCAGGAATGGATGGGCTGTAGTCATCCAATGGTGGGAACACTGCAGGGATATCCGTGTGCCGTGGTACTAGGACAGGTGGCAAAACTACAGGCACACAGATACATTCATTACAGATATGTTCAGTTCTGCACCCCACATATCATAAGTGTTACTGTGAAAACAGTAATCTGGATCCACATAGCAATTAACTGCACTCACTTGGTGTCTCCACTCTCTGGTAGTGGTAGGGGTTGACGCAGACTTCATCCTTCTTAGTATGGAAAGCAAATTCACAGTGGTCGACTGCCCTCAACTCATGGTGGGACTGTAGATCTGGCCAGCGCCACAAGCGGCAGTAGATCACATGAGGGAGACCTTTCCTCGTGGAGACCTGGAGACGCCCATCTAAAGATCTAAAAGATACCATCAAAGAGACCTGAATCATGTAGATTACATTTAATCACTCTGTGCTATATGTCCTCATCCTTACTGAATCATGCCCTTAATATGTAGGATAAAAACTATGTAAGAGTATCTTAGTAAGAGTATCACCTAATTCTGAAATAAATACAGTTACATTAACAGAGGGCAGAAAAACACAGCATTTTCTATGTCAGACCAGTTCATACACAATGTTTGCTTTTCTTTGCAAGAACTGTATTTATTTAACTATGAAATTGACTATTTTATGTCAAGCATTGCCTCAGTCCTTCCCACAGAGTGACACCATCTGTTTGAACTGATGATGATGATGTTGTCCTACTATAAGCAATGAATGAATTTATAAAAAAAAAAAAACTGATGAAAAAAAACTGATGCAAAAAGTGATGAAAACACACATTTACAGTGTTTATATACCTTTGAAGTGTAGGGTCATAAACCACATGTTGCCATGAAACTCACATGACTAAAAAAGGAAAGGAAGAACTGTAACACATCCTTGACCTCTCTCTTGACATACAGTCTAAAATGATGATGGCTTTTTCCCAGTTGAACTTAACAACAGATCACCTTTGTTAAGCTGTCACACAAGAAACATGTGGTTCTCAGTCTTGGCCATGGCTTGGTTCAAGAACCCAAGTCTGCTTTTACTCTCAGTTGGAACTGAAGAAAGACTTGCATAGAAATAACACATAGGCATAACTAATATTAAATCATAAAAGTGAGCAAAGATCACTGGACTGAATCAAATAATTTGTCTATCTTATCTTTTAAGATAGGTGTTGGTTTTCTGACATTATGGCCCCAAGAAACATCTCTGAATATCATCCCATTTCATGGAACTACAAATTACCTAAAATGGTGTAATGAAATACCTTTTCACATTGATTAATGTTTTTTCTACTATTTCTGTAATTTCATCAACAAATATCAACTTTTACACACTTTGTCTAGAACTGCCTTCTGCACAGTGTGTATTTTTTGAGTCTGCTGAAGTTGGCATTTCTATGCCTCAGGGGACAGGACAAGAATGCTTCCCATCTCCCTGATTTGTCACTCTGACATGATGACCTCTCCAACTCACAGTTTCTGACCACAGCAACCGTCTCATCAAAGACAAATTTAACAACTGTATAGTTGTCAGGGATTCTTTAGCATCTCATCACCAATCCAATATTGTGGCTAAGATACTGTACAGTGTACATATTTATATGTTATCTTCAATCTCTTTTTTAAGGATTACAAGAAAAATCACTTACATTGCTATGACTTCACAAAAACACAACAAAAGGCAGTTATTTGAGATCTAGGCCAATTGCAACATTGCATTCTGTAGAATACTTCCAATCATTTCACAATCATTTTAGAGTCTGAAAAATGATTCAGTAACATATCATGACTGTAGTGTTCTTGATTAGTTTGATAGACTTATAAATCCCTCTTCATCCTACAGAGAAGACAGGCAATTGATCTGCTCTTAGTCAACACAATGCAGACATATTAGTACACAATTTCCTGCTGGCCAAGTCTGCTCTAGGTTGAAGCATGTCAGGCCTGCATTTCCCACTTTTAAATGCTGACAGCCCCATCTCCAGAAGCTACAACAGTGGACGTGATAAAAGTGCAGCGTACGGAGAGCCCACTTCCACCAAATCACTGAATCTCTGTATAACAGATAACAAGACAGATGTTACTCTGTTACACTCTTACCTACCTCCACTGATGGTGAACCACAAGCCAAACAGTGACCCACATCATCCCTAGACCCTGGAGCACAATCCCATCAACTGAGAAACATTTTAATATAGCTAACCACCCATGTCACAACTTCTCCACACTCAGTAACAAGGGCTTGCAGTTTACATAGGGAGTGAAGAAAATGAAAATTATTGAAAAGGTAAATTTAAGCATCTATCAGCTCCGTGAGGAAACAAGAATGTCTATCTGTAGAATATGATGTGTATAGGTCAGGACAGTATGTTACCTAAAATGACAATTTGACACACATTTTTGGCTTAAGGAAATATTGCACCTCCTGCGATCCAAAAATTGCAGTTGGCCATGTTGTGATTTTGATAAACAGTAATTGTTCAGCTCTGCTGTGCATACTAGTGTGTTTGTGAAAATCATTCTGTGGCTACAATCTGACAGACTGACATTTGAATATTCCTAATGTGCACTGAGCCTATTTTTTTAATCAACTGATAATCAAATTTGATGACTCATTCAAACCAATAAGGATACAGCCATATGGACACACATGTCTTGCATCACACCCGAGACAATTGAGTAAAATAAAATCTAAAAATCTTATGTTTCAGACAGACAAACTATACTATAAACTATAAACTATATATATGTTAGACAGGTGGCTATCAACCATGGGGTGTCCCACACTGAATGCATGTCCCATCTTTACCACAGTACACACACTCCAGTCTAAACATCCTCTATGAGTCACAGTCCTACTTGACCAAACTGTGGGAGCTGTGGACAGTTTATATAGCACCGCATTACTACAGGGTCCCAGGTCTGCAGGTGAAACTTGTCTGGACATCTGACCCATAGTATCATGCAAGCATCACAAGGGGAAGAATGTATTTCCACTAATTCCAGGACCTCATGATTTCTGGCAAGTTTAAGATGTTCATGTTTTTTCTCAGTTTAAAATGTTCACTAAATTCATATCCTTGGTTACATTTTTTTAACAAAACATTTTGTAACATGAGTAATGTTTGCTGACAAAGTTATTTCTATGGGTAGGTCAATTCATCAGGCAGCCAATTAATCGAGCTGATTTTTGCTATATATTTTTTATTTATACTGGTCTGCAGTCCAACAATTACCATGGCTACTTGCACTTTTAAGGGTGGCATCAACTGGTCCATAAAATGTTGATCGTTGTTTTTCAAAAATTATGATGTTCTTAAATGTCTTGTCCACAAACCAAAATGATTCAGTTTTAATGATTTCTTTGCCCCGCGACCCTCAGTGTTGATAAAGCAGGAGAAAATGAGTGAGTGAGCGAATTCTTTCTCATATGAAGCAAAGAAACCAGAAAATTGACGATTAATTTAGTAATGATTAATAATAGACATTGTAAAAGACACAATAATACTGTGAATTGCAACTACTTTAGTAAGGATAATAGTGACAGCAAATGTCACTTTTATCCCGTGCCTACTACATCACATTCCTTTACAGGTGTGACAGTTGTACACGGGAGGATTCCCGCTGGTCGCCCCGGTTCTGATCCTAGTGCAGCAATTACGCTGGACATAACGGACTTGTATGTTTGTACATAAAGGTCTTTCTGTAGCACCGCTGGCTGACACGCACGAACGTGACAGCTTGCCAGGTTATATGACTGAATTTAAAAAATATATTTTACTTAACATAGTGAAAATATTTACCAGAAACAGTGGCTTACGTTTGTGGCCAATATTGGCCCTGGTGACTACTGTGTTCGATTGTTTGTATCGTGGCAGCTAAAGACAATGATCAGTGCAATAAAAAAACTACATTTTAGTTGACTGTGTTTAAATAAAACAGCTATCTTCAGCTGCACTGGTTGTCAGCGTATCTCATTATTTTATTCAGGCTAACTACCTATGGCAACGGGCTAACAAACTAGCTGTCAGGCGTGCTAGCAGCTTGCTAGCTCAGTTACCTACGAAACTCGCCAGTATGTTTATTACCTGGGAATAGTTATGCATTTAGTGTTGACATTCTGAGTCGTGATGGTTTTCTCCAGCTCGTCCAGCTGTCCGGTCTTTTTCAACTTTTTCACGAGACTTTTCACAGCCTTTTCGCACCATTTCTCCTCCTGTCCGTTCTGCTCCCCTTTCTTCCAGCCAAGGAGCCTCTTCACTATAGGAGGAGTGAACGGTAATATAGACATTTTAAATTGAAACCGCCGTCCAAAACTGTACAGTTTCTTCTTCCTGTGATAACGACTTTAGTCTGCTAGCTGTTAGCTTAGCGCGCTAAACTCCCACAGCAGACAGACACTGGGAGCTCCGCTCAGCTCAGCTCAGCGGCAGCGGCAGCGGCGGCGGCTTACGTCGCAAGTTCCTCTGTTCAAGTTGTATCTAAGTGGAGGAGCAGCTCCAGCAGCTACAGAAGCTGTCTCCCTGCCTGTCTCCCTGCCTGCCTGCCTGCCTGTCTGCCTGTCTGCCTGCCTGCCTGTCTCTTCGCCCTCCTCCTCTTGCTACAAATGTCCTCCCTGTATCAACAGGGTACAACAGATACAGCTTCGCTTTGACTTTTATACACGTTGCATACCACCATTAAACTAGATAGAGATACAGACAACTTCTTTTATCCCGTTAGGGCAGGGGTCTACAGCCACATGTGGCTTTTCAGCCCCTCTGCAGTGGCTCCCTGGAGCTTAAAAACCAACAAAAACATGTTCTTTTTTATCTATAAGAGATCAAGGTGATGAATAAAGTACCTTATTATTTTGTCAACCAAATATGTGTTACATCCTATGTCAAATAAGATATTGAAAAACTCCCTAAACCCAACAAACTTGTGTTTGGATGATAGAAAAACATTTCCAAAACAATACATTACATAATTACATAATGTGTACATTAAGGGTTTTTAAGGGTGGCATCAAGTGGTCCTTAAAATGTCAGCAAATGTTTTTTCTTTGTTAACAGGCAAAAACAGCAATCAAATGTCAACAAGTTTCTTTTTGTAGTTCTTAAATTTCATAAATGCAACAAACTATAGTCATTTTCTACATAGTATATCTATATATAAAAATTTATACACAATGTTATTTTCATTCTAGTGGGGCAAATAGGTTTTGCAGCTCCAGATTAATTTTGTTTGGGTGGAGAGGGGCCAAAAATGGCTCTTCTGGTACTAAAGTATGCAGACCCCTGCTTTAGGGCAATCCTGTTTCCACAGTTTCACCTGACTCCATGCACCAAAACACAAATCTAAAGTCCATGAGGAAACACTACATGGTAATGTGAGAGAGAGTATACCAACACTATTTTAAAAACACAATGCAAGGTGCAACAATGTAAAGTCAAACTGGGCCAGAAACAAGATTGATATAAATAAATAAATGAATAAATAAATAAAGGCTGCCAAGGCTAAAAATACTTATAAATACCTACAAATAAATACATTTATAAGTTCAATAATTAGAGCCCATAGGTGTATTGCACATAACACTTAACCACAACCCATCAAGTGAAGTTGACTCTGTTATCAACAATGTGACAGCAGAAGGAATAAATGACTTTGGAGAACCGATTTGTCTTAAGGTTGCACATAATGTTGTCCTAATGGCATTAATGTGAATTCATTACTAAGTATATGGTCATAAGTAATTACTTTTGGCCTTTTCGATGACAGTATACTCCCATAGATATTTCAGGGAGTCACTTTGGTTCCAATGTTTTTTGAACAGACTTTTGCAAACTAAACACAGGAGAGAGAAACGCCTCTACTAAAAAGTCCTTAATTCCCCCATTTATAGACATATATTTCAAAACATCAGTTCCTAAGCTGTCAACAACACATTTGTGCTTATGCATTTACAGTATCAAATAATCAGCCATTTCAAAAACACAATGCTCCAACTATATAACAAAATATTCTGCTTCCTCAAAGAAGAAATAAACAAACAATGCAGCTTAATGCAGCATTTTTTGTACAGCATTTAGGTTATTGGGTACAATCAGATTGTCAATTTTCCTTTTTTTTTTTTTTTAATCAAACATCTGGTGGGGAGTGAACACACAGTGTGACATAAGAGTGCTGATTATCAATGCTTGGATTTCACAATATTAATATGAAACATATTAATTACTTACTTTTAATTAATTAATTACTAGCTATTAAAGGTCCAGTGTGTAAGAAATAGTGGTGAAACAAGAGACTGTAACAAACAGAGGACTCCCTTGCTCACTCCTCCCTTTCTCGCATGTGTCGGTGCACTATGGTATCGCAATATGGTGACTTTTACTTAAACCTACTTTAAAGTACACTTTCATAAATATGCTTATGGGTAATATGTTCAGTTTCTGCCAATAACACACCGGAAAATTTAATGAGACCTACCAAGAATCAGATGTTCACAGCAAGCTGTTGGTCTTGAATGACCAAATATGCATTAAACAGAAAATTACACTAAATTAAAAAAGGGCGGTTTTACCAGTAAATATGTTTATAAGATGCGAAGGTCAATTCTTCCGACATATCACTCTAAACTGCCAGTATTGCCAAGCGCAACCCAGCCAGGCCTTCAGTCTTTACACATCGCAGATGTAGTGCACCAGAAACCATGCTTTTAAGGAACCATTCTAACTCAGACTGGATGCCATGGGACTGTGGCTGAAGAATTGTTCCTGCATCCTGATAGTGGTAATTTTGTTCCCCTGGCTAGAACGCAGTACCAAGCATATTAGGCCTATTTAATATTTTGTAAAGCTATGTGGTCATGCAAATAAAAGCTTAAATACTTTATAATAAAATTTTGTGGTAAAGGGAAACTGTTGGGAGTGGAGTGCTGGTGGTTGCTCCCCTGCACCTCCACTTCCACTGTTCATGCTTTCCTGCAATTTATTTTATTTCCTTCAACCCTGTTCTGTAATAAGACATATGTCACATACAATCAAACTTTTGCATTTACTTTGTCCAAGAATAGAAACCACAGAGGAATAATCGCCCCGATCCACTTATAAAAGTGATTTAATTTCACCACAGATACATATTTCCAGAAATGGACTAGGAAGGTGACTGTGTATTCAGGGTATTGAGATTTTTATGGTACTATTGATAAGTGCAGCCCCAGCTGCTGCCTCCAGTAAATAGCAGTGTGCCCATAATAAATATCCCAGTCCAGGACTAGCCCTTTTCCTTCTCTTTATTTATAACCTCCATCAATAGCTGCTGACTATTTTAAGAAAGTATTTGGCACGGTTGCTTGCTTCCTTCTTCTTACATAAATATTGTAGCTATCCTGGCTGTGGCACCTGAGAAACTACTGTTCCTATATCTCTGTGAAACTCGGCTAGTTTAATCTTAATATATCTTCAATTTTTTGGAATTTTTTGACAAACACAAAAGGGAAAGAAAATGATAAAACTGTTCAAAAACTGTTTACCACGTGGAATATCCTCAAACATTAAACTAAAGCAAAAAAATCTTTAAATGTAACATTCAGACAAATTGCTGATCATGGTTATCGTGTTGATGTCATTCTGTTGTCAGTGTAGGAACTAAGTTGGCCCCTGCAGTACACAATATCTAGACCTTCTGCTGCACAGTCTGCATCAGACATTAGTTGGACTTAAATATAAATCACACAGCTCAAATAAAGTCACTGTTGCAAAGGGTTCACTCAGTGGTAAACACAATAGGCTGCAGAGCTGTGGCTACTTTTTCCATGTGTACTCTGATGATTTCTTCTGGTTTTCCAGCACCTTTTACTGGCAGGGGACATGAGATGGACAGCTGGTGTGGATGGCCTTAGTGTGCACACACTCGTGTGTTAGAGAGAGAGAGAGAGAGAGAGAGAGAGAGAGAGAGAGAGAGAAATGATGGGCTTGTGCAGTATGTGTCAGACGGGGGGCAGATGGGCCACAGCAGGCAGGACAAGGTCTTTGGGACAGACTGAAGAATGGTTTTGGACAAAAGATGGTGACGGCTGGCTGAATAAGTAATGACTGAGGACAATCTGATGGATAACAATGGCATTGTGATGGACCATTCATGGGCTACATGGGAAAAAAGCAGAATGCCAAAGGAAGGGGCCTGATCAGCTGTGCCGCTGTCGCAACAATACTTAGACAAGGATGGAGTAGCAAGTAGAGTAATTAAGTCTTTTGAATGTGAACAGACTATGGTGACATTTGAAGAGTATAAGGAAATTGATTAATAGTTAAAAAAGCAACATCCAGTTATGATCTCAGTTAGGCGATAAACATACACTACATTCTATACAATGAATGATAGTAATTATGTTGTATGATTTAAAAAAAACGGAATTTACCCTCCACAAACCTGTAATTGGCTCAGCAGCTAATTGCAGTGTTAGAATCTGAAGTGACTCCTCAGCACAGCCCCACATGGGTGGGATCCTCTTCTCCCTGCAATCTTTGCCTCTTTTTTAAATCTCCCTTCACACTGCAAGCTGTTATCTGTTGCTTGCAGCCCACAATCTGTCCCCAGACAGTGGCACCTCCAAACATGGGGCAAACCTCACTTCGCCCTGTGGCCTGAACCAAAGCACCCTCAAAGCCTCTCCCTCTGGCTTCAGACCCATGGAGGTGATACATCGTCCCATCCCCCTGTGTCTGCCTCCTCACAGTTAAACTTGCATTTCATCAGTTTATTTTCTCTTTTTTATTCTTATCTCACAGGTGGCTGTGTGTGTGTGGTTTTGCAGGTGTTTATAGAGTAAGATCAGATGGATAAATAATTATCTTTTATTATTCAGGCATACTCCAAAATCAGTTTTAGGTTTAGAAATAATTACAAAGTGTATTATTATCAAATGGAAACATTCAACACAAAAAAGAATTAGTTTGAGCATGGAAACCCAAAACATTTGTTCAAAAGTTTGGCCTCTAATGGGTTTATACAAGATCAGTACATTATATATTATCTGTGAGTGGGAATATATTTATTTAGAATGTATGCTAGTATATTTCTGATGAAATGTATTATTCTCATTAATTCATAATACCCACAAGCTCTTACCTTTGCTGAAATGTACTGTGCAATATTAATATAAATAGTGTATCGCCACCTACTGTCTCATTTTTATCACTACAACAACTAATGTAATGCAATTATACACAATGACAAAAGGCCAATATGCTCTGTCTCCTGTCACCTGAAGACGGTTTGTCATGTCACAGCAGAAAATGCTGTATTATTTGTGAATCAGTACTGCAGATTTATTTGCTATTCAATAAACAACATTTACATGTTTATTGTGGACAACGGCCTATAACAGCATTAAGATGATTCAGAGGCTTTGTGAAACATTTCCTTGTCTTACATATGGATACAATGCAGCACTTGGCCATGATTCATTAACTTCACCTCTAGGCTAAAGTGGCTTTGTGTTGGAACTGCATCTTGAGCTCCAGGCTCTGTATTTACAGAGGATATTCTATAAAAGGCTAATTTATAGACATTGCACCAGGTGAAAATTTGTATATGTAAAGCGTGTTCTGTTTGAGTTTAGAAAGGAAAAGTTCGGAAAATGAACTCCCATTATGATGAGTGTGTAGTCACCGTGGTTTCCTCAAAGATCACACTTTTACACGTACAACTTTCTCTAAAAAGCTTGTGGAACTTGTCAAAATCTGAAATCTGGTAAATACACTCTGTCATTCACACCAGCACCAAAACTAATGATTGTGAAATTAGTTTCAGAGCAATCAGGAGCTCCCCTGCTAAGACCCACTGTATCCATATGCATGAAATTGCTTGTGTTAATACATGCTATGAATCGTGGGTAATGCAGTGAATAATTCTGACTGCACGCAATAATGCTATCTTCTATTAGATTGGGGACTGTTCTGAAACTGGAGCCCTGTGGCAATATGCTTGTAAATGAGCATGTATGGATAATTAAGCATTACTCTTGAACATTAAAACTTGCTTATTTCAGAGAACTGCAGGCAGTCGACTGCTCTTATTGGACTCATCACTGTTTTTGGTGTTAGTCTATAAAGTCTTCTCATTAGTATTAGTATGCAAGTAATTGTTAAGTTTTTTTTATTTCTCTTACTGTACTCTGAAAACAGATTTTAAATAATGTGAGTACTTTAACAATTGTAATGTTTGTAAAATATTTTCTAAAAAAATCAAACAATTGTTTAGGTTGATGTTGAGTGAGTGTTTCAGTGATATCTATTGCGGAATTGTTGTACAATCAACTGAAGCAACAGTGACGTGATTTTGCCGTTGAGTGCTCTTTCACTGGGTTGATACATTGAGGTTGTAACATACATGTTATTATGTCAAATCTTTCTTTGGTCTTAATAGTGGGATTGCAAATGTACAGTATGGGGATGAAAGGAGATTAAGGGGTAATTTCCAAATTAGGACCAAATTTCTAAATTATATAATCACATAAAAGTGTTATTACAAATGCACACACAATGAAATCAACTGTGCTGTTTTAATTGTGAGGTTGAAGTAAATCATGCGTGTGATGTGTGACACCGAGGAGCTGTCAATATACTATTTTATCAGAGAACACACAAGGGTTCATGAAATATCTGCACATCTGTCTTCTGTGAGTTGTGCTCAAGTCAAAATGTGAATTTGACAATTCAGTATGTCGGGGGTGTACCTGGTATTCCTTATATTGTGGGGACCTAAATCTGTTTACACAGTCACATTATGGGGACAAAAATCAAGTCCCCATAACATAAAGTTAGGCTGACGTAAGGGTTAGGGTTAGGGTTAGGGCAATAGTAATTATGGTTAAGGTTAGAGTAAGTCTGCAGAAAATGAATGTAAGTCAATTTATTGTCCTCTGACGTTATGAAAACCAGTGTGTGTGTTAACAGTAGCTGCTTGAAAAAAGGACATTAAGAAATCTAAAATGTAGAAAGTTTTACAAAACCGTTTAAAACAAGATGCAATAAATTGGCTAAAAATGCAAATTCATTGCTCCATTTTTTAATGTATTTTTGGTTTTAGGATATTACAACTCTCATAATTTATATGTTCATAGTTTTCTCCCTGTTTCTATGGTTTATGTGGTGATGAAGCAACTGAATGAGCCTAAAACATCTATAATGTCTGTGGGGTTTTTTTTTCAGGTACTACCCATCACTCATTAAAACTACAATCCTATTATCCTTGTAATGGGAATGGAGTTTAATGTGGCTTAGGGGATGATTTAATGTTGCTTCAGGAAAAGAAAGCAATCAGACTTGTTGTAGTCCTCAGCAATCATCTACATTTATCTATTATGCATTTGCTCATAGCCTCTGGTCAATCCATGCATTTGCTGAGTTTGAGCAGCAGATTAGCCACGGTGAGATACAAAATAGACCTTTCTAAGCGTTGTTAGTCTTCCAAAAGTGAGCTATTGTTAGTAGTTGTCGGTAGAGGCCGATGAATATTTCAATGCTAATAAAACACCAGATCATAAGTTCAGTTTTGCTTTGAATTGATGAAACCTCTATTAAGTGTCTTACCAAATTAATGAACTTCTTTCACGATTAATGACTAAGCAGTAAAATGTTAACTTACTTGACAAAAATTGTAAAATTAAGATAAAAGGGAAAATAGTGTGGGAGAAGAGTAGCAGCGGTGAGACATGTGCACCACGATCACTTTGCTTCATTAAATACACAACATAGTTGTGATGCCTGTGCACTTTCAAATCCATATGTAAACAATTTCCTCCCTCCTCCACTCCCTCTCTTAAAACCTCTGGCTCATTAGTGTTGCCTTTATGACATGGTTTTACCTAAATGCTGTGGATTTTTCCATTCCCTCTTTGGCTCAGTCTCAGGCTGGTCTCTGCTCGACAGTTTTAACAAAGACCAGGAAGATTTTTCCTGTTTTCTGTTTCTTAATAAGTAGAATGTTTTGGTTTTAAGATTTGGAATGTACATAATTTACATGGGAGTGCAAATGCAATTATAAGTTCACATATGACGTTTTCTGCCTTTTTACCTTTCTATGTGTAGATATCGGGTAGACACTGGTCTCTGCAGTGTTTTGGATATGGAAAAATGCATTTCCTTTGTGTCACATATTGATGTGCAATTTTCCATGAGAAACCATATTCTATCACATTACACTGTGCAATGTCCACAAGTTTTGACATCATAATGACAATGTTTTATGAACCAAAAAGTTGTCCGTTGCAGCTTTAACAACAATTGCCAGTCAACCAGTGACTTTTGGTTGCTTCTCACTAAAAGGTTTGACTTATTAAATCTCAATGTTAGTTCAGTTCCAGTGCTTGTAAAATGTTAAAGTGAACATAATCTAAGATAAATAAAAAAATGATGCATCAGTATGAACAGTATCATTTGCAGTTGCAACTTTGTTTCTTAAATAGATGTTCCTGACAATAGATACAGTGTGTGAACTTAAGCAGCATTTTTTTTTTTTTTTTTTTATGAAATTGTATGTTGCAGTTGAATATCCCATCCCGACAGGCTACCAAGCATTTTCCCTCCTTATGTAAAAAAAAACTGTCAAGTGTGTTGGCAGTTTGCATCAAAACTCAAAAGTTGTTTAGTTTGTCCACTGTGGGTTATTGTAAAAACAATGGTTGTCCAAAATGGTGGACTCTCTAGAGCTGACCCAGATCCTAATATAAATATAAATGGCTCGTTCTGTGGTATTGGAAAATAACAATTTATGCAATTAGGTGAGTTCACATAAAAAGTTAAAAAAAAAAAAAATCTTCAATTTCTGCCAAAAGAAAACAATTTCACCCAAAGTTTTTGGAAAGGATTTTGTAAAAGGGTTTCACAGAACTCTTCCTCCAGCACTGCAAATTTAGGGATAAAGATTTTTTTTTTTGGTTGACTTTTATACTCTAGTATATCCATATATTATATTGTGAATATAAAGTGGTTTTTTTTGTTTTTTGTTTTTTTTTCTTGAAAATTGTAAGAAAAATATAGTGTAAAGTTTATGGACAATACTGCCCACAAGGTGGCAGTGTTTGTGTGGTCTACAATAAAACTGAATTGCGAGTGTAAATTCCCTCACTAGTTTGGCTTCACCATTGTCATTCATCAGCATTGTTTTGAGAGCTCATTCACCCACACTGTGATGGCAATCTGAGATTAAATCACAGTTTTAGAGATTATTTTGCGGCCATGTCTCTGATGATATAACTTGCAGTTAAACACATGCAGAATAACATGTCATACAGACAGAGAGCAGGAGAGGCACAGGCTAAAAGAGAGGTGGGGAGCATGAGAACGATCCAGTTTTCCAACTGGCTCCTGTATTTTACAGAAAGTGGTTTGGGTTGAGGAGTTTTTTCCTGTTTTTCTCAGTTCAATGGAAAATAATATCCTGTAAAAATCCAATAAGTTTCTGCCTTTTAACTTGCTCAGAGTTTTTCTTCCCAACTGGCCTGGGTTCTTTGGGAGAAAGGAGGGCGAGCCACTTGATGAAGGTCTTCCCATCAGCCACCTTCAACCCTCCACACATGTTTCTGATCGACCTCCACAAGCTCCAGTAATCCAAGGGCAGCTCATTCAGAGAGAAGAGGGAGTGATGAATAAACCAGGGTGAGAAGGAGAGGAAGGAGATGTAGGAGGGATAGATGGCTGAGAGAACAGAGTGGGAGCAGGCCAACGGAGGGGGAGGATAAAAGGAAACATTTTAGGCCGTGTAACTGTTATTTGCTTCACTAGGGACTGTAGACTACTCAATTTAAAATGGTACAATCCTCTTTATAAAGTTCACAAACTGAGAGGAAATTAAGTGCAAGCACTAGAAAATATAAATATATAATAGTATAAATCTTTTTGCTTCTTTCATTTGATTGGAACTATGCCAAATAGAATAAAATATTCCCCTAAACTTTAAAAGAGAAAGTCCCACCTAATGTAAAGTGTGCTATATGCATGCTTCATAATTGTTAACGCTGTCTCTTACTAACATTTGCAGACCAGCAGCCTCTTCACATGGATAACACACACACAAACACACACACTGGTTTCCATGACTTCCGAGGACATTGCATTGACTCACATGCATTTCCTGGAGACTTACTCTCACCTTAAACATAACTACTAGTGGCCTAACTCTAGCCTCTAACTTGGAAACACGTCTTTGCCTTAAAAAGTAGTAATTTACATTACAGGGACTTGATGTTTGTCTCTATAAAGAAGACAAGCCCCCATAATGTGACTGTGAAAACAGATTTAGGTCCCCACAACATGAGGAATACCAGGGACACACACACACAGGTTCTGCAGGTCCTGCCAGTGTCTAAAGCGCAATGTCATCCTTCATGCTTAATTTCCTCTCCTCTGGCATAAATCACCCTGAAACTTGTGTAGACTGACAAGTGAGTGTAAACACCTGTTGTGGTACTATTTTAACATGTGAGAGTGAATGTGAGTATCTGTGTGAGTAATAGAGGGGCGGTAGTGGGGGGGGGGGGGGGGGGGGGGGGGGGGGGGGGGGGGGGGGAGAGAGAGAGAGAGAGAGAGATGGGGGGTGGAGGTGAGGGGGTACTGTGAAATCAAAAACAGCCACAGCAGGCTACAAAGACGCCTCAGCTGGAATAACTCACTCACAAAAGTTACTCTGCCTCGCTGAGTGCAGACTGATTGACCAGATCCACCCAGCAGCAGCTGTCCTCACCTCTCTGTCTATACCCTCAGATGCTGAGGAGACGAGAGCAAACACTAAGCTTCTGGTAAACCAGGTAAATCAGTCATACACTCGCAAACATTTCTTCACCCTCAATAAACACTGTAAACAATATTTCCACAAGAGAGCAATAATGCATCCATTAAAAACCAGTCTCAAGTTTAGATATTTAATTCACTTTAAACATCATATTGTCAAAACAGAGCTGGAACAAGACGATAAATGCAATTAATATGATCAGAAAGGTCATTTTTTTTAAACAACATTGAAAGTATTCATTTGGAAATAAAAATAAAAATCCACTTTATCCAACATTTGTTTGCTATTTAATTAATTGGCAAAAACTGCATGTACTGTATTTCCCTATAGGTACTTTGGATTCATTATTTTTTTAAATATATTTCTGCTTACCAGTCAACCTTTTATTACTGTTTGAAATATGTAAATATGTAACTTTATTCATTTATTGCTCCAGTACTGGATGGCACAATGATCATTTAAAGAAATCTTAGTAATATTAGTATAAATGCACCTCATACCTCATAGTAGCACCATGTTTTCACAGTGACAGTACTTGTTACAATCAGTCTATCATATCAGATCACCTTGTTATGTTTTGTATAAAACAAAGTACCTGGTAACTCAGTGTCAGGCAAATGTAGCAGAGTTAAATGTATGTTCTCTCTGAAATTAAGCAGAATAATGTGCGAAATATTTAAATCCTCAAGTCGAATTTAAACTGTCCAAGATATCCATGCAAGTGCAGTACATTTTATTGTAATGAGTGTATGTACTCACTATGAGTATGAAATGCTCACACCGACAAACGGCCGTGACACAATGTTGATGTAATTGTAATAACGTATAGTCATGCTCTAATTAAAATGCTGTGGCATGCAGAGCATGTCCATGTTGGCACAGCGAGCAGGTCAAATGGCCAATCAGTGGTCAAGAAGAGGGAAGTCAGTGACAGGACAGGACAGAGTGACACTCCAAACACAGACACAGACAACACAAACAAGTGACTGACACTGTTGCCTAAGGAAAGGAAATAAAGCATCTTGAGTGTGCAGATGTGCATGTGTGTGCAAGGATGAAGGCGTATGTGTGCACATGCCTGTGTTTAGGGCCTCGAGGCTTGTTTAGCTGACCTCAGTGAAAGAAAACCTCATGACAGAAGGTCTGGCATTGTCTGTGCGCTCAGGCTGCTCTGGAGCCAGACGGTCTGCCGGCCGCCAGCTTTGCTCGCTTATAACGGCTGAGAACATCCGATCCCCTTGGGGAGGACGGGTGGGGGTGAGGGTGGTGGTGGCGGTGGGGGAATCTACTGCACCACTCGCCACTTTCCTCTCTGTTTTTATCTGTGCTCTTTAGACAGGGGAACAAGCATTAGCCAGGTCATCAACTAGTATGTTTATTGTGTGTGTGTGTGTGTGTGTGTGTGTGTGTGTGTGTGCGTGTGTGTGTGTGTGTGTGTGTGTGTGAGAGAGAGAGAGATTGAGTAAGGAGGGGCAGACAAGTTTGGTGCAGTGACTTGAAACACAAATGGAAATTCTCTTGCATGAAAACATAAAACAGACGCAGGGAAGGGGAAAAAAGGGATATTTTTCTTAAATTTGATCTGGCTGATGTCAAAAAAAAACCAAAAAAAAAACATTCCTCTACAGGTAATCACCAAACGTCTCAGTGTCAGGGTATTTCAATGATGAGTGTGTCCTCTTTTATCCCTCTATCCACTTCACTTGTACTAATTCATCTATCACGCAGAGAGAAGGTCGGAGCTTTGTGCTCTGACAGAAACAAATGGTCTCTAATCAC
Source organism: Brachirus orientalis (assembly GCA_016785285.1). Lineage (NCBI taxonomy): Eukaryota > Metazoa > Chordata > Actinopteri > Pleuronectiformes > Soleidae > Brachirus > Brachirus orientalis. The sequence continues at coordinate 8,526,393 of JAFBJR010000146.1, read as the reverse complement.
CACCAGACGCTCATGTTCAACCATGACAGAACACTTCCACTCCCTCCACAAGCTGTGCCTTCACAGTGCCCGTCCAACTCACCCTTCATGGACTCCACACGTGGCCAGTGAGGAGCACTGGCTATTCCTGAAAAGTCCATTAAAAGAAATATGGAACGTTCTTGTTTATAAATTGCATAACTTCTGGGTGGAGTGTTTTCCTTACACAAGTGTCTTAAAATAGTTCTGGGTTCGTTCCCTGTGCGTAGTGTAAGGTGGAAAGCAAACAAGTTGGTGGGAAGGTGAGTGAGAGTTACCTCTGCTGCTTCAACTCGGTTCACAAGGCGGTGTGGGAAAAAGCAGCCATATCCATGACTGGATGGAAAAAGGCAAAACCAAGTCAAGAGGAGGACAAAATCTCCTAGAGCCAAGAGTCACGTGCTGAGAGGATGGAAAGGGAAAAACAGAAAATAGGGAAGAAGCAGGCACAACACTCAGGAATGCAATCACAATATTACAGTTATGCACCCACAGTCAGTGTTGAAGACAACAAGATGTCTGACGATCAAAAAATCTTGATCTGCAGTTCTTTTTTCTGGTTGATTATTATTATTTTGTTTCCAGTTGCAACAGGCTGCAGAGAGACACATGCTCAAATTCAACTCATTTCTGTTCAGTGTATTTGTTATGTTCAGTGTATACACAGCTGACACCAGTACAACAAAATTACCATTATCAATTATTACCAAGACAATAAACAGCTAAGAAAAAAAAAGGTTTTGTGTTTACACACCCTAAGTGTAAATTCAACAAAAACAACAGAAACAAAGCAACATCTCCAGAAACACAGAAGCCACTGTGACTTGTTGTATCTTCTAACCGACTAGTTAATGAGTTAACAAATTAGGTTATTTTCCTCAGCTAAAAGGACAGTGAACAAAGATTTGACCAATCAGCACTAATTTAAATTTATTAAGTAATAATATTTTGTGGATTGTAGAATCTTTGGGGACAAACAACCATTACACGATGACATTTCTGTAACAATCGAATACAATAATGTTATGTTTCTGAAGCATGTTTAACACAGAGAGACCCACGAGCAGTTGGAAAGGTCATATAATAATTGATTCGCCTAATGAATTTTTATTTGTTGTTGTTTTGTTTGCCATTATTATTAAACATAGAATGCTCCAAATTCCCAGTTTATAGGCCCAGTGATTAAAAATTAGTGACATCTAATGGGGAGACTGCAGACTGCATCAGGCAGGATTCCACCACTCTCCCCTTCATTTCCCAGGTGTGTCAGGGAACTACAGTGGCCTTCACATACCAAGCACCTCAATGGTCAAGCAATGGTCTGTCAGCTAATGTTTCCCAAAGATAAGCTGTTATTTTCTTATTTTGCCAAATTTAAGGTCATACTCATTTAGGATGGCAAGTATTCTTAAGTTTTCTGAGATGGCATTTTGTTGCTCATGCATGTGTTCTGGCTGGTTCTGTACTGTGGGCCCTGTAAAAAGAGGGCAAGAGTTTAAAGCACAGACCTTGCTTAAAGTAGGGCTGAATGATTTTGAATAAATATCTGCGATTATTTTGACTGAAAGTGTGACTGTGACATGATTCGCATTATCAGAGGGAAAGGTCATTTTTACATAATTACTCTCATTTTCATTTGGTTAGCATATTTAAAATGATTACTGTGTGATATTTGTACAGATCTGTGAGAAACAAGGGTGTTTTCTCCAGTCTGTAGAATATGATGTTTATGGGTCAAGACAATACTTTATCTATAATGGTCATTTAAAACACATTTTTGGCTCTAAGAAATATCGCACCTCCTGCAATTTAAAAATTGCTGTAGGCCGTATTGTGATTTTGATAAAATTTCAATTAATTGTTCAGCCCTAGAGAGATTACAAGCAAAAGTCAGATTACAAAAACCAAACAATTGTAAAGCAACACACACTCATACAAACATACTCATGGCTGGTATATAAATTTTCTTTCAATTAACCCTCAACCATGTTACATACTGGAGCTTTGATTACCTACATATACTGTATATTTTATACTGCTCTCTAGTTTTATATTGCTTTTTACTGTATGTCTTTCTTTTTAGGATTACTTTTTGGATTTATTTTACACTCAGTGAGCCGTGATCTGCTGCCCAGATCCCTTAGTAAGTGTTTGGTAGCTGCATGGCTCCTCCCTACACACTTTATAATACAAGAGCCAAAAACATCACATGCACATCTAAGGATCTGAGCAGGCCACCGGCCACAGACGTTCTCTCCTCCTCGTCACTGTGGTCTACATCATGGCTCGCTGCAAATGTGCATTTCCATACCTACAGCACAAACCACAGCTCACAGATTGCTTGTGGAGAGAGAGGTCAAACAAAGTTTACATATACCATGGAAAGCGTGTCTCTCGTCGGAGAGAGCGCAACTTAAAAGGAAGCACAAAAACATGGCGACCTTTTCAATTGTGGAAACAAGCTAAATATCTGTCCTTAAATCCATCCGCATGAAGGCTGGTATGAATATTTCATTTTTACAGAACACAGAGCAAACATAGTTAAAAAAAAGCATGTGGTGATTTATAATTCCTCAATTTCCAGTGGAAGGTTCAGTTTGTTTTTTAGAAAATGAAAATGTACCGTTGATTCATAAAATAGAGTCTAAATGATATAGTGCTTTGATCTCTGTGTTGACATGGTCTCAGTCCCTAAAAGTCTTTTAGTCTTAGTCTCAGCACACTCTGGTCCTGATTATGATTTGGTCTTGGGCAGTGTGGTCTTGACTACAGCACTAATGTGTAGGTCTTGGCAGCCGTTCGACTTTGGCTATTGTGCCCCAGCTCAGACAATATTACAGTGGATACAAGGCAAACTGTGAGTGTATTAACTTTTCTCTGGTTCCATTTGTCATTCTGTTTTCTGACAAAGTCACAACAGCCGCTGCTCTGTCCCACAGATGTCGAACAAACCGATTGTGCCCTTATAATTCTGTGTGACGATATGAAATACATGGGGAATGTGAAAAATGAATAGTGTTTTCATATCTACTGTAGGTCTGCTCTCTAATAAGCTGAAATTAAGTTATTCAGTTTCACTGCCAGACACCTAAACAAACCCCTTTGTGTGTTGTGTCAGAGCCGGTTCTGTCCCGACCCTTTTCCCCTCTCTTCATCTTCCTTTCGAACTGAACAACGGTTGACAAGTTCTTGTCGTTCCTGGCCGGTTGGAGGGAGAACCAACAAAGGAGCCCTTGTTTGAGACTTACTCCTGTCAGACTGTGCACTTTGATATTAAAAACTCTGCTGAGGGGGGAGAGAGGGAGAGAAAGAGTTAGAGTGGAGGGGGAAGAAGGGGAGCAGCAAGGGTAAGATGAAAAGGATGAAAACACAACTCCTACTGTCTCCTCAGCCCATGTCTGTAGGTGTAACCTCATAATGGACTCACAAATATTTATCCAGTCAAAACAAAATAAAACAGCTTTGACTCCTCGTGTAATAAGTCTGATCAGCCCACAGCAGTGTGTCTCCAGCTTGTCCTGCTATAACAACCACCTGCTTATTCTCTTGTGTTCTCACACAGTGATCACACTGACAAAGGGGGTCTCTCTTTAGTCATGAACAGGCCTCTTAGGCTGGATTGGAGGCATCGCCAGAGGGAAAAGAAAAATCCCCTGATACTCTACCTCTCTGGCTGAGGCCATGCCAGCAACCTGACATACTAGCAGATGCCAGGCTGTGCCCAAAAATGTAGGCATGCCAGCATAGATTACCAAGCACTGACGACCAAATTCACCTTGCCTTCAGTTTAACCCTATACCTGAGAGAGTGACAGCTTGGGTTTGGAGTTCCAGACTTAAGCTTGGACAAGAGAAGAAGTCGAATTTCGCACAGGGGGAAACTCCTTTAAAAAAAAATTTCAGACTGTCCCTCACCAATTCATAATTCAAGGTCCAAGGTCTATAGCCTTTTCTGGAGCCATGGAAGAATGAACGGCAGCAAGGCAGTGTACAAGTCTGTGCACTTTCCCAGCAGACGCAGCAAGCTGCGGCATGTCGGCCATTCAGGAAGAATGCAGAAGCAAGTGTAATGAGGTTTTTTCTTTTTGTTTCTGCTTGAAAGGCGCCTGCTATTATCCTGATTTTGAGCTGATGGCAGTTATTACAGCATTTATATTAATTCCTCAGGATTGCTTCATTTTGTTTATGTAGACCAAAGGAAAAAAGATTTGAGCAATTACAAAAGGAGAGGTGCTCACTGATGGCACAGAGACTGCACTGAATATGTGCTGCGGTATGTTGGGGCATTGTTGTCCCTTTAATGGTAATAAAATCTCAGGCTGCCTGATAGATAAGGGCCCACTGTACTGAAGCTGAACTGGTTCCTGTAGCTGCAGGCCCATTCCTATTAGCGATTGTTTGCCATGTTAATGGCTGTAAGAACATCATTATGCCCATTGGCCCTGACAAGCTGTCGCCACTCATGCCTGCAGCCACAGGCGAGGGGATGGGTGTTCACATAAATCTGCTGAGGAATCTATGAGAATCATGCCATCGCACTCTGCAGCAGGCTGAAGGCTGCAGAAGAGATAATAATAATAATAATAAAGCAGCAAGTGAGCGTACACCTCTTCACCTTAACAGGTGAAGGCAGGGCAGAGGGAAGAGTTATCAGAAAATGAATGCACATCATACACCAAGGTATTAGATGTATGTGAGTTATGGCTGGAACATTCATATCTAAGCACTGGGAAAGATGAAGATGTTAGATGTGAGGTCAAAGTGTTGATAGTTTCTGTAGACAATTTCTTCTTCTTTTGCTCCCACCTGGCTGGTTTTACCAATTACTTTTCAATTTTACATTAAAGGGAACACACATACACGTTTGTGCTTCTATCAGAGTGAGGACCCTCATAGACATAATACATACTCTAGCCCCTTACCCTAACTTTAACCATCACAACTAGATGCCTAACCCTAACCCTTACCTTAACCTAAACCCAATTGTAACCCTAACCCTAAAACCAGGTCTTAACCCTGAAAAAGCCCTTTTAAAGGGTAAAAAAACTGTAAAAACACTCTGTAGCTGTTTATACGATTTTTGGTCCTCACTCTGCAGCAAGAACAAGAACACATACACACACATGACTTCAGAAGACATTGCATTGACTTGTATTAAGTTCCTGGAAACTTACTCTAACCTTAACCATAATTACTAGTGCCCTAACCCTGACCCTGACCCTAACCCTGAGCTCAGCCTAACTTTAAAACATGTTTTCGCCTTAAAATGTAGTAATTTATGTTATATATAAATACATACATAAATATACATACATTCTTGTCCCCATAAGAAGGAGGCTCAATCTGATGCCCCCAGATTCACTCTTGGTGAATTCATAATAACTGCAATAGTGAAATAATCTCAAATATTAAAACAAAAAAACAGAAAAGTACTAAAAATTACTGTGAAGCAGAAGATTTTGGAGAAGTCTAAAACTGAAGTGCTTAAATTCAGATAAAGTTTAACTTAATTGACCAACAATAAAAGTGAAACACTACCTTTACAATATAATTAATGTACAAAAATAGTTTAAAGATATAATTAGCTTTTAATACTTATTATTTACTATGTTTAGGGTTCTTACCAAATACTTACTTGTGCTCATATTTCTCTAAATTAGTCTAGTTTTACTACTTTCAGTAAATGATTGCTCTTTGGCCAAGGTGTAACCTATTCTCTCTCCACTTATGTCTGCTTCTCTAAATCTTCCACTCTCTCTCTCTCTCTCTCTCTCTCTCTCTCTCTCTCTCTCTCTCTCCCCTGCTCTCTTACAGCAAGGTGCTGACAGAAGTTAGCATTCACAATCTTTCTGTTAAGGCTTTAACAGGAGCCAGATGAAAGACGGCAGCAGATTAAGATGTTAAACAGGGATGGCACGGGACGAGTGAAGCAGTTGGGGCTGGAGACAAACAAAAGCCCAGGAATGTCAGATGGAGATCATGTTGCACAGCCCTTGAGAAATAAGACGTTATTAACACTGGCTGCTCTCACTGGCTGGGAAACCCTCAGGGAGAGTTAATGTTCTCAAGGGACACCACAAAAGAACCGAGCCTGGGGACTGAAAATGATTTGAAAATTGAACTTCAGTGCAAAATTTACAGATTCTTTTACCAAGAAACAACTGATAAAATACTGCGGGGGGCATTACATTTGTGAGCAATTGTATTAAGCAGATAAGCCAAAAATTCTTGGCCAGAGATCACTTCACGACTGCAAGGATATTGGCCCGGAGGTGAGCTTTCAGTGAAAAGTTACATTACACTTGATTTGCCAAGCTTGACATTAATTTAAAGCACAGAACTGAGACAGACTCATGAATCAGTCTGACTCAATGTCATGGCCCATTGGTTTGCATTAATATACAGTACATTTTGTGTGTTTTTTTAGCACGCCATTTGTTTCCCTATGACTCAATGTATGAAGAGGCGGAGACATTTGTGAAATCAATTGTACACTAAATCTGCGCTACATTTATATCGGTGACAAAGCATAATTTTAAATCTAATTAGTGATTTACTTTCTCCTCATATTACTCATATAAACATAGTTCAAAGAAACCGAAATAAACACTATTGTTCAAATAATGAAAACCACTGTGTGCAGCTGGACTGGTATTCATATTCCTCTTTGTATTAAAGTCACAATAAAATGACTGAACAATTATAAACACAAGTCGATTTTGTTCGGCGAGGCTTTTACAATTAAATAAAACGCAGCACAGCAGCGGTGCAGTGGTTTAAACTCTCTGGATTCCTCATTTTTTCAAAGGCACTTACTCAAAAGAGGCAATAAGCGACAGAGCTTTTGTTTTTTGTTTTTTTTTGTTTTTTTGGATTTCTTTTGGAGTCACACCCACCCTGTGAGCTGATTGTGAATGGCATGCATGGAGCAATGAATGTGTGTGGTTTGATTAAGTGAGCCAACTTCTTCATACACCCCCCCCCCATACATGTCTGATGACGTTAATGTTATTTATTTATTTTTGCACATTAGTTTGAATGAAAAACACACACACACACTCCACCACGTCCAAGTGTACACAAATACACATGAGCACACACACACACACATTTCTGGCCCTCTTGCTGGCACTCATGCACTCGGCAGGTATGCCCGTTTGGAGACAGGCGGTGGTGTGTGTGCCCCAGGAATGTGAAACCTGACCTCTGGGCTGGAATTTGAGCTTCCTCACTCATCTCCACTCTTCTCAGAGATGCTCTCTCATAGCTGGGCCTCACGCTGCCTTGCACAGCACTTTATCGCCAACAACTGAGGCGCTGGTTTAAGATCTGGCAGTGGCTAAATGAAGATCTCACTACACACAGCAAACAAAATGAGGGTCAAGAGAACCTTATCAGCCTCCTTCACATTATATAACTAAATCAAATTTGATACATTCTTGAAGAAAAGTCAACAACATCCCTTTACAACAAATCCGTCACATTTGACCACCTTTTATTTTCATACATTAGAAGCTTTAGATGGTTATCTATGACTACACGACATTTGGAGGCAGGTGCTGGTTATTTCAGGGATACAAAGACTTTGGGAAACATGGCGATTTATTTCTAGCAGATTGAATCGCCTGTTTGTTTAATCTGTAGAAAAACTGCATCAATGAGTTTAAGACATCCTGCTAGTTAGGTTTTTACATTATCTAACTGAAGCAGGCCAGCTGCTTCAAGTATGCATGCTAAGATAAACTGCTGCTTGTGGCTTCATATTTTCTGTTTAGACATCAGCATGGAATCAATCTTTTCATCTGAAACAAAACTCACCACCAACATGTTTCACTAAATGTCACTCTATTTTTTTTTTTTTTAAAGCAATCCTGAAGCCAGCGGAGTGACACGGCACGGAGCAAACAGAGGCCTGGATGAAGTGTTGTAGTCAAGACCACAATAATCCACTAACCGAGACCAAGTCAAGACCAAAACCAGTGTACTGAGACCAGTCTCGTTCTTGTGGATTCTATTTTACTGAACAACAGTCAACTTTTATTTACTAAAAATAATTGCAGTTGAAGAAATTGTGAACATCACTGGAAATGGAAGAATTATACATTATAAATCACTAAAAGCATTTTTAACAAACTGTCATATTTGTTGTTTATAATCGTCTTTCTACAGAGTACAGAGGTCATGCCTACAGCTGGGCCTACTCACCACTCTGAAAACACACGGGATATTTGAACTGTAACTGTGGATTCGGACTCAAATTAGTGATCATAAAGTAATATCCTGACTGGCAAAGCAGCCCAACTGAAACTCATTTTTCTTCTTTTCTTTCACAATTGAGGTGCGTTAATCTTACTCCACTCTGCTGTCACATCTCTCTCAACCAAGTGAGGGAGCTGTACTGTGGTGAGTTGTGTTTGTAGTGTGTTTTCCTTAAGATGTTGTCATGCAAATAAATTCTTTTTGTGGTTTAGGAAAGCAAACTTTGTAACAGACAACTTGGCGACATCTCAGCTGCCAGACAAACACACAGCTTCTTCTCGTCATGTTGTCTCCATGAACTTAACTTTACTTTGAATCGGGGGCAGGGAAGGATAGCAGCTGTTATTGGTAAAAAAAAACAAAACACATTTTAAGTCAGTGTGTTTTGCATCTGAGGATAAAGGTTTTCCATCCAATTACAATAATGATTTGTAAAAATAAATCAGTTTTCTGATTCTGATTTAAAATCCAGAGTCCTTGATGAGACTGAAACAAGGCAGAATGAAAAAGTGACCAGTCTCTAGTACAGCTACACTACCAGAACTAGTCTTTAATGTGCAGCCTACTGGAACTGGCGCTCCAGTGCAGGCAGAGAAATATAACAAGACAGAACCATTGACGTGGACATCTCGGCTCCTGAGAAGAGGAGGAAGAAAGCCCACATGGCTGAGCCTAACCACCTCGGCAGCTCCAGCGGTCCAATCAGCCCTACTCCACAGAACCACCAGCACTGCAGGCCAAACCTCAGACTGGAAGCTTGGAAGGCAAAGTAGTGTGACTGCATTTCCTGAGTCCACTCCATTTAAACTCACAATATGGAACATATTAGAAGCCCTGCAGAAAAAAAGGGGGGGGGGGGGGCAGCGTTCCTAGATCTTCTCTTTTACAGCCCCTTGGAAAAAAAACCCCTCAGATTTCTGAAAGACAAACTGGGACCGTGGAAAACCTTTCTTAGCTCTTAGAGAAATCAGTGAGCATGACATACTTTAATATAAAGGATTGCTTCTCAAAACACGTGAGACTCTGTTAAGTTCATGTATTTTTATGTATGAACAAACTGCAAAAGGCATGTGAGGATGGTGAAAGTTGCATTTCACCGCAACAACCATATGAGCATGACAACATGGATCCCTGCTACACTGGAGAGAACTGCATTCATGTGCTACGGCCTCAAAATGTTACCAAGGGTTTGGAGGAATGGGATTATTACCCAGAAAGCAACTTCATTAAAGGCTGGAGTAAATTCTATTGGCTTCTTGTCACACTGTCAGACAGAACTCAGCAAACATATTTCTTCCTGTTGTCTTTAGCTTTTTCTTTAATAATCAGAATGCCAACAAGTGACATTCAATTGACATTGCGATTTACAGAAATATCTGTAAATCAGTTGTGCTCCTATGTCATCAGTTAGACAAAGGGAGGCAGGAATACACTGTTGATAAATGCTCTCAGGATAGAGTCTAAGGATATGTGTGTATGTGTGTGCAAGTGTCCCGATGTGCGTGTGCTCAGTGTGGCATTCTTTTAACCTCTGTGGAAACTCACTAAAATAAATCCTTTTCATACGTCAGAGAGGCCCCTGTGCACCCTGTAATTACTGAAGGGAGGGTGGGATCTGCAGAGGAGCATCAGGACCAGGCTGCTTTTGGCTTCTGAAAAACCACCTAAATGCTTACTCAATGGCCAGTTCCAGGCTCAGTTAGGAAGCCTGCACAGTAGCAGAATCATAGTTTGCCATGAGGGCATTGCAAAAACAAAGCTATCATTCTAAAAAAAAAAAGAGAGAGAGAGAAAGAACAACTTTTGATCAACATGGACATGCAACACACACCTGTTCAGAGAAAGACACAATCAACCCACACCAAAGCACAGACATATGCTGTCTTGAAGTCAGTCTATTAAGGTGGAAAAACACCCTTAAGAAAGCGTCTGCCTTTTCTGGCTTACCCTGCATGTCGGCCCATAATCCCCTCTGAGAGCGTGGATCCCCTGTGCACTGACAAGTGTCAGCATGCCCAGTAAGTGGTGAGCATGGCAGCTGTGAGGAGCCATAATTAACACCCTCAGCCAAGGTGAGAAGACTTCCATGAGCCGTCTTCATGAGAGAGAGCGACAGAGAGAGCACAGGAAGTGTTTCAGGCGCTCTGTGTAATCTCTCTGCATTTCAAAAGGTGCTATTACCTCACTGTGCTTTTACTGGGGCCAGATGTGCAGGAAAGGGTCACTAGAAGGAGTGAATGGTTACAATTGTGGCAGTTCAACATTAGCCTTGCTCCAGTGACCTATTACATTTTGAACTCAGTATTTGTGTACATTTTAACTCTATAAACAATTAGAAATAATTATTAAATATGTAGTTTTTTTTGTTTACAAGAGTACACATCTTTTATTTAAGGGGAGCAAATTAATTTATTGCCATCATTATTGCTATTTGGACCTCAGGTCTTTACTGAACATGGAAGAACCAGGAGTAGCTTACAGAAAAAATCTACAGTCTAAGGAATGTAATGAGGCTTTGGCAGAACACAAGCCATAATAACAGGGTTTCAAAATTCAGAGCTCTAAAAAGAAGTTGTCTGCACACATACTCACAGGGAGACTCATGTGCACATGAACACAAACACAGATATGGCCACATGAAGCATTTCCGTGTGCTTCATGTTTGTGTTGCCATGAAAAGTAGCCGCTTCAGTTGTTTTCTCTCTAACATCCTTTTCTAATCAGAGCAAAGCTGCAACTACAGCTCAGCGCATCATCAACAGTGGAACAAAATGGAGACTTGGTGTTTGGGGTCGAGAATGACTTCTCTAGAAAATGATTGAGGGCTGCAGCCTGCTAATCAATACCATTCCTGAGCTCATGGAACACGCAAAGCTGCTTACATGGCTTTTCCTTTCTCCGCTCCATCTTACTCAGACTTACAGTCCTCTTGCCACAACTATTCCAGTTCTGGAGCGGAGAAGAGTCGGCGCCTTCACAGAGATGACGCTTTAGTAGATGTGTACTCTTGCTTGGCCTTTACCCAGACCTGTCCAATTAGGCCCTCTCTCTTACCCTCTGTCGTGGCTTGTGTAATCTGCCCACGATGCGTCTCAGTTCCCCGCCACCTCATATAATTGCCTGCCAGTTCCTCTCCAGTGGTGATGTGGGCCCTTTTCCCATAACAGAGACACAAAGGAGCAGGATAATGGCCCCCAGTTGTAGGGAAGAGAGCAGAGGCAGAGGAGGAGTGGAGCCACTCCTCTCTGCTTTTTGAACTCTACACAGTTTTGGCTCCAGACAGACAGCCAGCCTGGAGAAGGCTGTCTGAGCCTTCAGTGAGAAGAGAAAGGACAGAGACACTGCACTCAGCAGCACACCTGAGTGGAAATAAGTATTTTTAACAAAAAAAAGAGCCTCTTCTCAAAGCCTCTCACAAAACGCTTGTCCAGCTGATTCAGTGTCTTAGAGGCCCACTTTTAAAAAAAAAAGCATATCCTTGTAACAGCATAGTTTAGCACTCACTAAACCAGGATCAGTGTGTTACTGAATGCCTCTATTGCTGAATGTTGGCAGAGAGGCATCTGCCCCCTTCCTCACTACCACCACTGCCAATCTGACAACCCAACACCAGTAATTATAGAGGAAGCCAGCTAAACCACATCCACCTTGGCTGTAGTTTTTAAGATTCCAGTAGGCTTGTAAAACTTCTTGGTTTCTCTGCATACATTCCAGTATCACAGCGCTGGTTTCATGGTGCCGCATCTCTGGTCAGTTATAACAACGTCCTTTGTGAGACAATCTGGCTGTGGAGGCCTGAGCCCAGCAACCATGAGCCAGCAATGACGTGCTGACTTAGGAACACCTATAGAAGGATGGTTTTACTGGTCTTCTGAGCGTGAGTAGTTCAATTATTTCCTAATTCTATGTCCTCCACTACACCATGTCTTCTTGGTCCTCATTACTGGGGCTCCTTAGGACCTCAAGGACACACGGCTCAGCTTGACGCTTCTTGTAGATGCAACTGAAATATAAACATCTTAGACTTCTAAATTTACTCCACTAAACCAAGAGCTAGTGCGGACATTACTCTCTAAAAGTGTAGTGAAATCTCTGCAGACAACCACAGGATGAGGACAAGTTGTGATCCTTTAAAAATCATGTGCCCCAACATAAAGTGGGAAAACAGTACCTCAACTAAATGTCAAATACCAATATACCAATCAATATAATACAGTACTGGGATTTGTCCTGCTAAGGTAAGGTCAGTTTCAGTATCATGCTGTTCTTATGATATCAGAACACTTGGAACGTCATGAAAATGTGAGTGAGAAGCTGTATGTGTAGTAAACCAAGCTAGTGATACAGACCAAACAAAGAATTATTATGCGAATACTTTATTATCAATGTGTGAATGGTGTTAGCTTTTTGTCTGGATAATAATAGTATATGAAAACTATACACCAAATCCAGGCTCATCCTAATTTTGCTGTATAATTTCTCAGGTTGGTATTGAAAGATTCTTTATCTTTATATATATTTATATATATAATATATATAAGCCAAAGTGCATTTTCCATTTTTTTTTTCCTCTTGTCCATATACACATTGCACCATACATAAATAATTACATTGTAAAAATGACTCCGTATTTACAAGTATAATATATATTTCATATAATATATAAAACTTTATATTAAATCTAGGTAGATGATATTTGGGATAGTTTGTGGGGTCCATCTGTGTTATCTGTGGTTGTTGAGGAGGATCTCCAGCCAACAAGGGCAGGAGGTGATGAACTGTCTTGAGTAGCAGGGGCCCCAGCCCTTAGCAAAGCTGATGCGCACACTGTTAGGGTCATAGGGTCCATCCAGGAGGTCAGCCTCTGCGGTGTGCCTCAGGAGGCACGAGCGCTCATAGTCGAATACCTTGATGGAGTAGCCAGGCATCACTTTTCGCACAACCAGAGTTCTGCTGTTCGGCATGTCCAGAGTGGGAGAGTTGACAAATATGGGGTGCTCGCTGCGGTTATACGCCCACACGCCGTCCGGCTCTCTGCTGAGGAGGATGCCATAGCCGATTTTGCCTCGTGTGCGCTGAACGGTGCTGCTGCGATGTTCCAGATTGAGCTGGCCCAGGCAGAAGCCCGTGCCCTGAGGTAGATCATAAAAGATGCTGACTGAGTGCTCGTACACTGTGTAGAGGCGACCCACACGTGTGCGGTGCTCCCAGTATGCCACATTACACCAGTGGCTCTGCTTAGGGGCATCAGGAGACATACTGGCATCTAGAGGAGAGAGAGAGAGAGAGAGAGAGAGACGGGGAGAAAGAGAGAGAGTCATTAAATAAATATTAACTAGAGAAAGCACTTAGAGAGCATAAACCTACCAACAAAGCTGTTTAGTTTGCCATTGTGTCAATATTGTCAATTTATTGTTTACAAATCAAAATTGCAATTTGAAGAAATGCAAGTTGCAAAGTCTGTAATTTTCTATTTTTTTTTTAAATGCTCTATGCCAATAAAATAATTTAATGCATACAGTTCATGTACGCACAATTCATAGCTTTAAATTTTAATTGTTGCATTAACCCATATGGTAAAACTTTTTATACTTTATACTTTTTATAATCTGAATACACCGTGAATATTGAACTTAAGACTCAAAAAAAAAAAAAAAAAAAAAATCTAATTTTTATCAATATACTCAAGTGAACCAAAATAATAATGATTTCTTCCTTGGTTAACCTACATAGCCAGAAACGTTCATCAAAATCCACTGTTTACTTTTAAAATTATGTTCAGAAACAGACAAACACCAGGAAAAACATAACGTTCTTGGCAGAAATAACAATAACAGAAATAACAAAAGCAAACAGGGCTAGTAAAAAGGGAAGGCTTGAGTTTAAAGGGATTAACTATCTCTTTTTATTGTTTAGAGCAGATGGCTACACTATAAATACTGACAGAGGTACTGTATTGAAATCTAAGCCTCGTATAAATACCACAGCATCTAACACACACACACACACACACAGCATTCTATACATATCCTGTACATAGTCCTGGCAATAGAGGGTGTAGTGAGGTCAGTCTGAAGACCCAAACTTCCCTACTCTGCCTCAAGAGGGCACTGTAACAATTAAACTCTGCACATTAAACCCAGCACATAATTAAACTCTCACCAGCACAGAGCCAGTCTCTGCTGCTCTCACATTCAGATTCAAAACATACCGTGTTTACTAAAAGAGATTTCAGGATACACTTGGTGTTTAGACTCACATCTGACAAGTAAGTCAATGCAGTTTGTCCTAGACTGAAATGCATTTACTTGTACAACTTAGAAAAGACAACTGTGTTTTCACAGTGAACATCTGAATACAGCCTGCTGCTCTTTTTTGTGGGACCATATTTGCATCTCATTCCCAAACATCTCCGTCAGGTAAAGTAACTTGTTAATTCAGTTCTCATGGCTGCAGTCTGTGAAGCCTTTTCAGTGACAGCCTCCAGCACTCCAGAGTGAGTTACTGCTCCCTAGGTAGACTTCTGTCTTCACCATACTGAACACACACACACACACCACTGCTGACTGCTTTCAGAGGCTGCTATACTCCACTCCGCTCATAGCTGTCTTACATTCATGTTGCTTAAAAAAACCTAAGGAGTGGAGAAGAGAGACTAATAAATGGAGAAGAAAAAAAGTATGATGTTCCATGATCTCAGATCCGTCTATGCACCCACTCCTCCTGGAGACCGAGGGTCCCTCTTTCTCCTCATCTTCCTCACATTCCACAAGAGTGGGGGTGACAGCAAAGAGCCAGGCAGGGGGTCTCCCTCCCCCTCCACCCAGCTCTTCCCCCTGCTGTGGGCCCAGGGACGGCATTCAGCTCCCTGACAACTTAGCACAAGCCTGTGACCCCCTGACCCCCCAGCCTTCATGCTATCAGCTCCCATTAACTCACACACAGAGTGATGCCATTATTTTGCTTCAGAGCCTCTATTGGCAGAGAGGATTTAAAGCCTGGGCCTGTGGCCCCATTCCTTTCAATCTCTCTGCTCTCAGGGCTTAATGACCACCCGCCCCATTAACAAACGCCTTTAAGGTGGAGCATCGCGGATCCACACAGTAACAAAATGTCTCACTCACCTCCCACCCAACTAAAAATTTATGCAGAGTGACCGGCACAATTAAAATGTTTACAAAGTTTGGTAAAAAGAAAAAAGAAAATTGACAAGACCACAGACAAATAGGGAAAGAGTTACTGAACCCTCGTCCACGCTAACACTATCGAGTATAAATGGGATTTGTTTACCCGGTTGAAGACGGTGAAATGATGATTAACAACATTCCCTATGCCAGTAGTTCTGCCCCTGCATCACTAGTGAGGAAATTGTGACATCACGTCACCAGAGTCCTAAGTGATAATGTTATGGCGGTTACCATGTCACATGCTTTACTTCGGGCCTCTCCTTAACTCAATCGGACGATATACAATCAGTGAAATAAATTATATTGAGATCTATCCCACGTTTTTAAGGTCCACAACAAACATTACTGCTAACAGCTTACAGCCAGATGCATGTGCTTCACAACACTCAGCCCGAGATGATGCACTGCTGCAAAAAGATGCAGACCAAGAAGTAAGCACATTCACCTGGATTCGTGCAGTTCCTCTAATGCCAATCAGATCTGAAGCCAATAAAAACCCATCTGTTTCACAATAATTTGACCCAGACTGAACGCCTATTCAACACATTGCCACTAATGAAAAACACAATTATACGTGGGTTTATACAGGATTTTTGACCAGTGGGAATGGAGTGAGTGAGTGAAGGAGTACAGGGAAGGTGGAGACAAACTCTGAATGCTGAAAAGACTGCCACTCTTCAGGAGCCTCCACATGCACGTGCCATTGGAGAATTCCACACTCCAGCTCCTCCACTCTGTGCTCAGTTTTTTAAACAAATTTAGAACTCAGCCCCCCAACTTGTTTATGGCTCTATTGTCTCACAGCCCACACATAGAAGGCAAAATCACCTTGAAACTGTGCATACAAACACAAAAGGCCAAAAGGGTACTATCTCTTTTTTTTGATGGGAGTAACAGATTGGAAATAATTTGGACAATAGTGTCTACTTTTCTCACACAGCCTGGAATGAAGGTAGTCAGGACTGTGGGGACGAGAAGGAGAAATCATCAGGACAAAGGTTAGAAATATATCAAATGATAAGCCTGATCCTGAGTGTAGACAATGAGCACACCATGAACCAGACCTTTTCCTGTCGTTCTGTTTTGTTCAGGGACTACGTGTGCCTGTGCGCACATGTCTGTTTGGATTGGGGGTGGTGGTGGGGGTCAAGCAGCATGTTTGCATTTTCATCCTGAACTTGTGTTTTGTCTAGGTGGGGGCCCTGAATTGAGTGCTCTGACAGAAAAACTCATTACGATCTATTTGACAGAGCAGACCTTCCATCAATGCTTAGACTGTTTGGACGATATGGCCACAACAAGTGATGCCTCCAGTCCAGAGGTCAAGTTGGCTTCTGCTCGCTCCTCTTCAAGTGCCTAGTCTTCAATGTTTTCAGGGAAGCCATGTTTGGATTTTTAATAAATGTTTATCTTCTTTTTCCAATCTCGTATTAGAATGGAGTCTGCTTTAACCAAGCAGTGTATGACCAGAATCTGAAGCAGATATTGCCTGAGCCAGGGCTCAGACCAAACCTACAATTCAGACATGAGGCAAAGGGAGGGCCGGGTGTGCTGCTCCCTCCATCTGACCACAGCAGAGACACCCAACTCTCTTTGAGTCCATGTTTGGTTTTCAGAGGGTCTGTTCAGGGTGGAGCCATGTTAGGCTGGGAGCAATTACCGGCGCTCTGCATCCATTTAACCCCACCACCTTTTAACAGCTCCGTTTACCTATTAGAATAGTAGTGCATGCTATTATTGTTATTTTATTCTCAAAAGCCTCTTCTCTTAGTGTCAGTCTCAGAGTCAATTGATACAGTCACAATATGGCTGCTCCACGTCCTTTTCCTGCAGCCAGAGGAAACAATCTGAGTACTTGAAGAGGTTCACCAACTCTGCTGCCTTGCATAACCAGTCTCACAGTTGTAATATAAAAAAAAACGGCAGATACATAGTTCTGTAGAAGCTATTTAGTCCATAGGTTTGCACATCCAGCAGGAAAAATACCGAATAAATTGACTACTGATGTTCTCGCAACATGATAAGATTAGTAAACAAACACCGGAATATTCTAAGTCCACTTCCACATTTAACTGACATAAAAACTGCCATGGATTCCTTTATCTACACTTCCTACATGTCAGTACAATGACATAGAGATATTTAACAAACAATACTTTAAAATACAAAAACAATTTGGTGTACATAGCTCCATGGAAACCTTGTGAAAATGTTTCCTGGTGGTTGGTTTGATTGGAAAAATCAAGAGTATAAAAAGCAGGTTATCTGATCTGATAACAAGCACATGTATTTCTTCACTGGCTCTTAGGCTACATGCATACTACTATGCTTTTATTTTAAAAATAAACATTTCAGTTCTACATCCATACTAACACACATAAATCGTGTGACATGTGCATGCTGGTGTAAACAGGGAGTTTTTTTTTTTTCATAATTTCAGAAATTAATACTGACAAGAAACAGCAATAGTAAAAAGTACAAACAAGTTTTGTTATGAGAGTTATAACAAGGGGAAAATCCAAATGAAAGTAAGAGTTTTTCATTCACAGCTAATAATCAAGTAACAGGCAACAAGAGGCAAAAATAAAGTAAAAATATGGGTTATTGTGTCATTGTTTCTTCTAATTCAAACTTAACGGCTGCTTTTCAAACTCCTCCATTTTGGGGGGCTTAATCAACACCAGGATACAGCCTGATGCCTTTTTAAATGAACACACAGTGGTGTAGATGTGGCCTAAGAAAGCAACAGATGCTTCAGTGTCTGCAAAAAATGGATATGGCACTTTCAAGTTGTCCATATTAACTATAAATCATTATTCTAATTAAAATAGTGCAAATGAAGATGATAATTGGTCTAGGTCCCTAAATAGCCATATTGTATACAAAAAACACAGCTTTTTTGGTTTTCTCTCATGATTAAAGGCCAACATGCCATTAATATAGGTCTTCAATATGGCTCTAGTCCGCACAACTTGCTCAAGCCTTTTCCACGGGCTTACATATGGAAAAATGCAGATCATGCTGCTTTAAGTCCCTTGCACTCCAGGGCAAGTCTGGGTAGTAACATTTAAGTACACAAAAATGAGGCTTTCAATGGCAATCCTTGATGATCATCCAGTAATGCTTTTAAAGACAGCATGAAAAGGAAGGGGGAAAGGGCAGAGGGAGAGGCAGAAAAGAGCTGCCCCGGGGTAAACATGGCTTTGCAGCCTTGGAGTGAGATGAATGGGAGGCCGAGTGTCAGGGACAGGCAGACAAACAACAGCTTCCCCTCCGTGCTAACATTTCCCCACCAAGCTCTGGGGCCACCTCCATTATACTTCACCACTCCTAATCCAGAGAGGGGATCAGAGATGAACTCATTCCTCCAAAACTATTCTGAGGAGGGATATTAAAAAATAAATAAATTAAGCACTGTTTCCAGTCTTTTTAACTGCACATTTGAGGGGAGGAGAGCGGCAAGGAGAGGAGGGGGAGCAGCAGCCTCTCATCCTTTGCCAAGGATTAGATTCGCCTCCAGCTATTAGACTCTACCAATGAACTAGTCTTGCAGAGCCAGACCCATCTCCATAACGCTGTGTCAGCACCGGAGAATGGTCTAACTGCACCCAATGTCATTCTGCTATTGTTGAAAACACTCTTGCTGAATAGTAGTTCTTTAAACCAATCACATCTCAGGATACAGAAACTGCAAAAGAGCATCGAGGTGGAACCTTTGGTGGGAGATTTGTCCATGGAAAGGACAGTACATGACATACAGTTACTATGTATCACATAGAACAAATCTTTACCTTGCGGGCTGCGAGATGGACAGGTGGTACTATCCACATACATACATACAGAGAGTCGGGCTGGTGATACTGGGTGGCTACTGGTGGCTGCTGTGAGGAGGCTGTGAGGACAATTTCTTAGGTTTAAGAAATCCTCCCCCATGGCTTTAATGCTGCAGACAAAGGCCCTCACAGACTGTTTCAGACTGACTGTAACCCCTGAGCAAGCCACATTTAGGCTGGCGTCGGGGCTATCGCTGCCATCAAAGTCGGCTTTATCAGACAGCCACGCTAACTGGAGCTGCTCTTATATGTCTATGGATTTTTCTCCCCGAGGTCTGGCATTTCTCTGCTGCTGCGAGACAGAGAGAGAGAGAGAGAGAGAGAGAGAGAGAGAGAGAGAGAGAGATGCTAGAAGAAAACACTGTGGGAGTTTGAGAAACTGAATCCAGTCACTAAGCTGCTTTACATTGTCATCCACTTCCTCTCCACTTTCCTTTTGTTTCTGTTTCTGGATGACCCCATGAGGGAGGAAAAGTGCTGTACTCTTGATAACAGATAACACAATCCATAAATTAAATCAATAAACAACAGAGGGTGTAAAAAGCACAGGAAGTTAAAGGAGGCTAATATGAAGGAGTCGTCTGGGTGTGTGAGTAAGAGGTCACTGGTTTGAGGTAGAAGGCTCTATTTTTTTTTGAAGGGAAGAGAATGTGCTGCTCATTTGCTCCAAGTTTCCTCTGCAATGTGTAAAAGCTCAGTGAAAACTGTGGGGGATGTTTGTGAATGTCATATCTGCAGGCATCGTTAAAGGCCAGCGGAGTCTGCAAGAGCACCAAAAGCAAAACACTCAGTGAACATCCTGCTGGGTGGCTGTGCCCTTTCACCTCCTCATACAACCTATCTGTTTGTCTGTGTGTATGTGTGCACGCAACAGTGTTTGTTTGTCAGTGTGTGTGGGAGGCTCGAGCCAAGTAGGCTGGAGCATTTGAGTAGAGGAGACCCTGCACATTCCTGAACTCCCCTCCTCCTCTCACTGTGCCTCCTCACTTCCTACTCTGGTTAGGACTGTGGGGGGTTGGGGTGCAGAAAGAAGGTAGCTTACTTTCTTGTGTTTTTTGAGCCCTGTTGGATGAATATATATATGTATATATATATATATATATATATATCAATTGATGCAGAGAACTCTGACAAACTTTAAAAATGGAAAAAGCAGGACCCCACAATGAGGGAGAAAACATTTGTGACAATGTATATTCAAACTACGTTGAAAACTTGGTTTCAAATGAACAATAACAAGGAACTCTATTATTACAACTTATATTAGTTGGACTAATTTAAGGTGAAAGGCAGGTATTTGGTTTCTACCGGACAGGGAGGTGGAGCAGCTATGATGGACAGAGTTGCCATTCAAACAATGGTTTCCTATTGATCGACCCAGTGGATCAGAGTCTGTGAGGAGAATGTGTTCTGTCAGGATAATGTGGCACCAGAGTTTCTGTTTCAATCACAACACTTGCTGGGCTGTAACCCACACTGCTCCACCGCGGACATCCAGACACCAGCTCCCCAAACAAAGACAACTGTTTCCCTCATCTCTGACAAGTCTGTCCGTTCACAACAAGCAAGACATTCATTAAAAATGCAGGAGTGAACATTTCCAATAATTCAAAAGTCCTTCCCTGTCAACATCTGCAAAAAATCTTGAAGCTAAAGGGAATGGCAGGATTTCATTAAGTAAATTATGTGCTGGCAGTCACAGAGAGGGGAAGAGGGGGAAGCTACAGCCAGACCTCTAATCTAAACCGTACCCTGAAATGCGACAGCCTGACTGCACGTACTGAGCCGCACAGCCAAGACTGAAGAAATACATACTAATTTAAGATAAGAAAAACACACATTAAACAAAGTTCATATCATTTTCCCTGGAGAATATAATCAATGAGAGTTTTCACACAAGCATGTGTACATCTTGTAAAAACTACTTGCAGAAATGTGGTCTAAGTGTATAATTCACTATTATTAGTACCATTAAAAAAATCTACCAGATTTAAAAAGCTTCATCTTTAGGTAAAAACATCAAAGGTAAAGCATTTGTACTGTGCTTGGCCCCATACTAGGACAAGGAAATGAAAAGATGATATAGCTGCTGCTGATTGAGTTCAAGATAAGGACACAGAAAAAAAATATCAAGTCACTGTCTCTCAGTTTACACATGTATAGTCGAGAGAAAATGGACCAGGCTTTGATATACAGGGAGTTCACTGTTCATCCATCCACAATGAGCTCCTATCCTTTCCCTCTGGCTGTAAAAGGCTAGTGTAGAGATGTCGAATGAAACGGGCCCCTACACTTAATCCACACACAGCTTTTTGGAGAGACAAAGAATGTACAGGCTATTCTGAGCTTTAAAAATAATGTCAACCAAAAGGTTCAGGCACGACTGTCAATGCTCCTCCATGCAAAAAGGGATAGAAAATATAAATCTATTTTTTACCAGCAATCAAACCACAGGCCTAAATCATAACACACCAAGGCCAGTGACTGGATTTATAATTGTGGGTAAAACAGTCAGAAAATAAAAACAGCACCCTCAACTGGCATCTCTTTCACTACTCTTTGCCAGGCGACGCAAGACTAGGACATTTACAGTGGCAAGCTCAAATGGAGTATTGTTCCCCTCTCAGTCGTAAGAGGAGGCACAGTAAAACTACCAGTTAGACATTCCATACATTTTTAATGGCACTGCACGCTCTTTATTTGTTGCTGTAACCCTGTGCCCTGTGCTGAATGAATGGGGCTATTGGTGGAAGCTGGTACTATGCTGTGGTGTGACGAGAGAGAAAATGACAACAGCAGCTCTCCAAAAGATGAGCTCACTCACGCTGTTTGATACAGTACAATGTGGGGAAAATATAAAGCCAAAGCCATCATGTTATTTCTACTGATTATAAAAAAAAAGTATGTACACAGTACGCTCAGACAACAAGCATGTCACTGTGAGTGGAGACTTAATAGTCATGTCTGAGGCTGTAGATCAATCTTTCTTGATCTGAGGCCTTTCAGAAGTCGGTCAAACACCCAGGCGCACTGGCACTGCACTGGTTTGCCAAGCAGACACATAAATACAAAGCTCAGCAGGTTAGTTTCTGTTGACATGAAAGAGGTTTCAGGAATCTCTGCTTTAGATTAGCATGGCTTTCACTCTACACAAAGAGGTCACATTACCTCACCGTGTCTAACAAGTGTACGACTAGCTCTGAAGGAAAATCAACTCCTAGATCAAAAAAATATCCAAGCACAATGACAACTTATGTGACAATTTAAGACAATTATAAGTGCTTATATTAAATGTTTCTGATCTGCAAAAAAAATTTCTAATCTGCAAACCAAAACCTATTACTTGTAAACTACATATGAAACTACACTCGCAAAAACTACCCATGAGCGACCCATTTTATTGACAAGTCAATGAGCCACATGGAGTCTGGAAGACACTACTGAGGATCATCACTGTCACAACCCCTGTCAAATAAAATTTAATGTGAATTTTTAACACATTCTTGCTGAGAAAGGGAAAATTAAAAAAAAATGTGTATTGCTCTTATCAATGGCTCTTTTTCGATGTGTGTGTGTCTTACACAAGGGGAAAAGGAAGCCAGCATCTTAGGACAGGAGCGGATACTTGCAGTAAGGACTACAGGTACAGACTCTCCACCACTACATAGAGAACATAGGACAAGACCCGTCAGGATGTATAGCATAACAACTCTGGACAAAAACTGGACAAAAACTGGACCTGACAAATGGGTGAGGAGAGCCCCCTCCTGTCCCCGGAGATGCTGGCCTTCTCTTCAACATTCCTCTGTCTCCCCCCACTGTCAAAGGGGTAATTCACCGCCCTATACTGCTACAAAACCCAGGCAGCTTTTTTAAACAGGATGTTTGTCTGAGGCCTCCTTCCCCTCAAATAAACAATCCGCAAAACCTGATTTCGGGAGGCAGGGTGGAAGCACTCAAGTCACATTATTTCCACATCCCGTATCCTGGAGCACCGGGGCTCCTGAGGGAGTGTGGGCGGCCAGGCGCTGAGAAGACTCAGGCCTGCGGTGGAAACCTGAGGCCATGTGCCAGGCTGCAGGGGAGATGAGCCCAGACTGCATCACTCTGGGGTCTGTGGGACAGAGGAGGGGGACCAAGCCTCTAGGTGGGGAGGGGGACATTGCTAACATGCTGATGCTGTTGTCACTCCATTAGATCACATCTCTGTCTGCACATTAAATCAGAATACAGCCACTGCATCAAGAAAACATGTCCGCCCAGCGGCAAAAGATACTCAGAACTCAGTACATTACTTTATAAAGTAATGCACAAAGGATTGAGTTACAAGATGACAATTATTAGTATTCAAGTAAATGTGATGGTTCCTGGTCTATGTTTGGCCACCAATGATTCCACTTACATTATGTCACCCAGCCACCCACTCAGGAGAGATGAAATAGACAAAAACTTCAAAGAACCATCCATAAAACACTGAGGCCCCTGAATATGTTATCTGAAAAGCACATAATGAGATATTTCAGAGTAAATTAGAGGCAAAATCCATCCCAAATCTTTTCAGAAGCATACAGTAGATATGGTATTTAATTAGTTGTTAGGAGAAATGGAATCACATGCCTTCAAAGCCAGATTAACAAGTACAGATCCTCTCTAATCTGCTTTTATCGAGAGAAGCATCACATGCGTTGATTAGACTGCCTAATTATTGTTCGTATTTTTACAATGTGGCACAGATAGAGGGAAAGGTTTGATGCTTAGTGCTGGCCTCTTTTTGACACAGACAGTCAGGCTGTGATTAGTGTTGACTAAAAAAATTGCTCTTGCTTTTAGCTCTTGTTTGGGAATGAAGAAGGAAACAAGGACTGAAAAAGTGTACAAACAAAAGCATTACAAATGCATGACTGAGGTCCAAGCAACATTGTATTGTAAATTGTGAGTGTCCTGAAAAATTTGTTGCATGACTCTCATAAAATTGTTTCCATCTACCTATTGCCTGGAAGAGTTGGTCAATAATAGAGTGGACCTAACACAGTGTCTTCCTGCAGAAGAGACATCCAGAGACAGCGCTGGCCCTTCCTCTGGAGAGCAGCAGACAGAGCAGAGCCATGTGCGATGACTGTGTGGGAACCGGACTATCTGCTTAAGCCTTTGTCCCTCCAGTAAGCTCTGCTGCACTGTGTGTAATCCTTATCTAACAGCATTGACTCTCTCAGAATTTTCAGCACAACACATCAATATATTTTTTTTCAAAAGAGGAAGAAAAAAGGAAACTCTAAAAGGAACAGTGGTCGGGTCACTCTGTGTGTCCTCTGGTCACTTAACCTAGCAGATCTGCAGGAGACTCTTGATTCGTATCAGTGGTGTCAACTCACAACAACATGAACGCAGTGTGTACACACAATGTTATACTGGCAAATTCCACTGGGTTGATTGAGGACACAACCTCTGGTGACTGAAGGATGTAGGCAGACTGGAGCCATGATCTTACAATGGCCTAAGGCGGACACAAAGGAAATGCCTGCGTCATTAATTGTATAAAAAATACTGTTAATACAGTAATCACTACACAATGAGACACTTATGATGATGATGATATGATTCCTCCCATGTCAAGCAAGAGCCGGCTAAAGCAGCATTGAAATTAAGAAGAGTCCCAATGTAAGAGGCAATGTGACTAACGTTAATGAAGTTAGTGTGAAGAGGGGAAACACCCCCCTCAGACAGTCATACAGGAAGCAATGAGACCTGCTTCAAAGAGCTCAACTCTGATGACCACACGACAAGGCCCAGGCTGTGAGGAAACAGGTGTGAGGGCAGACTGGGAGGACAGCAGCAGCAAAGGCACATTCCTCCACATGCACAGTTCTGAGGTATATAATGTGTGCAGAGACTGAAAAGCAGGGCTCCTTCATCATAACAAAGACAGATCTCAAAGATGCCTCTTGCAGCTCTCCATGGCACAACACTGCCTAATGTCTTTGGCCGCACAGTAACTGAAGGTACGAGTATTAAGCTGTCTGAGGCATTAATACAATGATGTGCTCATGAGGAAGCTTTTTAAGAATGCATCAGTAAGAACAAGTTAAACACATGCAACAATCAGCCAGAGGGAGAAGGGACATTCAAACGTTTCTCTTAACATTAACTTAACACAGGCAAGTGTATTGATTTGAAAACATATCGCACATTAACATGGCACCAATGTCAAGTTGTGCTTTTTCCCTGGAAAAATATATTTCTTAACACTGGTTGAAGTGGTAGAACATGCTTATCTTCCTAATCAGTTTCTATGCCATTGTTGAATGCAGAGGAATGCTCAGTGGTTACTTTTGTAGCCTTTGGCTGCAGACTGTAGCTGATTATTTGACTCCAAATTGCCCTCTAGACTTGCTTTTCAGAGGTTTACTTGTTCCTGCAAGAAGGGTGGAGTCTGGATCCATACAACTCTGGTTACACAGAGGCACTCTTTATATGTATGATGAAGAATGTACATTACTGACCTGTATATTATATTGCATTAATGTATGTCACGAAGAGGGCCCCAGGTTCTGGTTCAAAGATGGAATGTTCTTAAATTAGAGCACCTGGGTCAATACCTAGAGAATTCTAAATATTCTAGTGATTTTTTCATTGTTGACCCTCTTGAATCTACAACTCAAAAGAGCAACCATGAAGGCTAAATGCAATGTGTCGGAGTCAGACTGACAACCCAATTAACTCACAGCACAGGAAACTGACACTGTGCAGTGCACTGGTCATCCCCTTTAACAATTCAAAGTTAATAGTGTGTCCCAGCCACTGCAGAGATCTGGCCCAGCCTGTACAAGCAGCAACACAGTTGGAAGAAACTGAAGCCTAGCATGTCTAGATCCTCCCTCCTCACCACAGTCTCTGAGGAATTGTGGTGCGGGCTCTGACAAGCCCCTCATTTGTTGACTCAGGGAGTGTCGCCGAGCCATGCTGAGGTGGTGACAGCATGTGCACTGCAGAGGAGAGGGCCCTTGATGTCTGAAAACATCACTGCCAGGTAGCCATGTCAACTCCTCTGTCATGGCAGAACCTAATGAACCTAACCACCAAAATGAAGGCTCTGACTCCCCATCTGCTTGATACTGTGCATGCTGGCTGAGGCTCTAGCATGAAGCGGGAGGCGTGCTTAGTTTGTGCCATGAGAAAGGAGTGTTTCATTTAAAATCAGAGGACAGGACTGTTTCTGCTCACTTCCTCTGGTGTGGCCCCATTCACAGGAGCAACTCCATTTCCCTGAACCCACCCCTCCCTGTAGCCCACTTACAGCCACAACAGATAGTTGTAAGTGTGAGAGCACAACTATGTGTGCATGTGTGCTTCTGAGTGAGCTTGGATCTTATTACAGTTTGATCCCACTCAAATATTTCTGAAAGAAAAACAGAGGAGGGGAGGCCAGCCCCTGTGGCCAATGCACACGCCCCACCGAACTTCCACAACACTCACAATGAAACCTTTATCTTTAAAGCTCAGACTGTTCGTAATGGCCCTTAATGAGAAGGAATAAAGCGGAATATTAAATGAAATAGTAATTTTGCATATTCATCCAAATACAATCAGGTCGGAGCTATAATACCTCCTCTTAATTCTTAATTTAACCATATCAAAGCCAGAACACAGCCATATAGTGTAGTAATATAGTAATATATTCAAATGGATTCATCAGGAAGAAGCTCTTTAAGTTTCTACACTTATGTTCCAATATACAGTACATGTATATAGTATGTCACTTTTTGGACTGCTTTAAACAGCTGCTCACAAAAACATTATATCTCGAAATGCATAACAGATCGTTAAATGAAAAAGGCCTGTATTCACTTTGACATACTGTATTTCAACCCCTAGCTGTGCTGCAAACTGTTTGTGAAGCTTCCTAAACTGTACAGTATGTATAAATAAATAACTTACTCTTCTAACTAAATGTAGTGCACAAAAATGGTGGTAAGGGAACTTTCTGAAAGTTTTCTCAAAAACTTGGACCTTGTTTTGACAAATTACTTTGGTAAGAACAGACTTGCTCCTCTGGGATGATAAACTTTTGGAAATGATTAATTCCCTAAATCACTTTAAAACATTTCGGAAACAAACTACTTATTTGGAGACTGATGGGAGTTGGACAAACACACCCACCTGAGAATTCCCCTGGTGTGATGTTTGGCGAGCTGGCTGCCTCAGTTTCAGTGTAAGACAATGTGGAGTCTGACAGATCTGAGGGGAATGAGACAGGAAAAGAAGCCATTAATTCCATGTGTACTTTAATATGAAAATGATTCTTATTTCATATCGAACTCAAAACATTTTATACCATGTTGGGCTTCATCTTGTGCTGGATAACTTCACAGCTTAACTAATGGGCATTACCTAAAGACATGTGTCCAAAAGCCAGCAGAAAACTCAGTCATACAACACAGCCAGGCTCTAGAGTCCCAGCAGCCCACACAACATACTACCCACATAGACTCTGGCTATGGTGGGCATAGTGACATTATTGCCGCTTTTCCATTATATAGTTCTAGCACTACTCGGCTCAACTCTACTTGATTTGGTATCAGGCATGTTGTCCTCAATGTCATGGCACAGCTCAGGGAAACTGCCTTGACATTGTTTTATACGCAACACAAACACACAAACTAGTGATGGACAAAGCAGTTCTTTTCAGGGTACCGAATCATTAGAATCAGTTAATTAAAAAAGATTTGTTCAACAAATCTTATGATTCAGTACATAGAAAAGACCCTGTCTGATGCAGTCACTGAACTGAAACATGGTTGAATGGGTTATAATCTGGACAGAGTGACGGCTTTTGGCAGTAGTGTCACTAAATGCACCAGACTCCTCTGTTAAATATTTAGATTTTAAAAATGTCCTGGCTAAATGTTGGAGATTTACGCTTGTTTGGGGATTTTTAAACCTTTTTAACTAACCTACAGTTTGGAATTGTTCAGTTTGATTCTTGTGTCAGACGTTGAGCCCATGACTCTTCCAGTGGCCAGCAGTCTGTTGACGTCACATTTTAGTACTAGCTCGGTTCTATTACTAACAATTACTATTACTAATTCAGTTCCTTTTATTAAACATATTACTATCTAGTAAATAAAGTTATGCAGTTTACCAATTACAAGTCATAATATGTTTGTCAATAATTAATAGCAAATCATCTCAGATCTGTGTGTTTGTCACTTACCCAGTGGCTTGTGTTCTTCATTTGGGGAAAGCCTTGAATAAGGGGGTGGGGGTGATTCTGTAAAACAAAACAATCAGATCAAAAACACATCCCAATATACACCAAACTATTTATAATGTATTACCACAAACACACACGCACATAATGCATTCCTAGCCCCTTAAATTTGAAAGCACAAGCCAGAATGTCCTCGTTTCCTATGATTTATAGATTTATTGGTCCGCACAAATACGTACATAAGTCCACACACACAGAGATTGTAAAATTACAAAAAATTATCAGTCATGTTAAGTTGAATCAATAAGAGTGTAATAGTAAAATATATGCAAAAAATGTGAAAGCCTCTGACACTGGTATGGTGTACAATAGACTACCCACTAACTACAGAATCAATTTTGTGTTTACACTGTTAACACCACTTACTACACATGATGAATGCAGTATGTTTTATATTACAACAATACAAACTTAACCAAGTATTGTTACAGCATTATATTCCATTTTTAATATATAAAAGTGTAAAATCATACTTACACAACCAGACACAAGCCACAATAAAAGCTCACAACACACAGACAGTATTGAACTTAACTCTTACGACTTTGCGTCTGCTCTAAAAACTTAAAACCATTTTTTTAAACTCTAGTTAAAGAGCTAATAAAGACAACAACAATAAGATTGCACATTTGCTGCTGTTATTTAAGCATTTTACTAAACCAATGCAGCCATTTCTACAACCACAGACTAACCAACACTTTTAGTTAGTAGTAGAAAATCTTAGTAAATCTTCATTGTGTTTCAAAGCCCTAAACGTTGTCTAGTAAAAAAGAAAATAGTTGCACAAGAAGGAAAGCACAAAGGAAAGAAAACTTTGTGAGCACACTGTGACCTCGCCTACAGGGAAAAGGGGAAGGAGAAAAGCATAATAGCAGCGGGTCCTTTAAGAGTGGCGGCAGTAATTGCCAGGATCTGAACTCAGTCACTCAGATACACAGCTAGTCAGTCTGGCGCCAGTAGTATGCAAACTGTATATTATCACCACTCCTTCGCCTAAATAGCATGAGGGGACCTCCTTAGGACAAAAGGGCTTTTAAAGCACAACTTGAAACTGATCTCATTCAAAAAAAGTATAATGCCTGGCTAAATAAAAAGAACAAAGTTTTTCTTCAACTCTCTGTCACACACTAAAAACTGTTTTATACCTCATTGATTCACGGTTCAAGAATTCACTTGTTTTTAGGCAACGTTTGACAAAGGATCAAAGATGTTTTAAATCTAATCTAAAATTCTTATTTCTTACTTCCCCATGTGAAATCAATGGTTGTGATTTTGATTCAAAGCCCTTCTGAATAGCATGAAAGAAATACCAGCTCTGTTGGGCCATGCATGAGCGCATGTGAGCTATGTGTACTACAAGCTTTAGTCCCAACACGGGGTATGTGTCACTCTCCCCCTTCTGATAATTCATCTCGAAGTTTCAGTGGAAAGAAACACACACACAACATTTTCTGCAAAAACCACATCTTTTGGGGAACAAATCAGACACTGAACCCAACACAATCTGTTCAAACCACCATGCATCCTTGAAGCTATAGATAATCACATCTGATCAAGTCGGACAGTACACACCAGTCTCCTGCATTTGAATTATGACATTACTACTTTAACCTTGTCACTGCCAGCTGGCTCTAGAAAACATGAATGTTATGGAAAATCCTCCTTCTGTGCCAGTGAGAAAGTAGAAATACTGACGCTCGCAAGTTTACACATGATACCATGCGTTGTCATCAGGTCAGTGGGGTCGAGTGGCCCCATGTTTAAGGTGTGCCAAATCGCAGGCCTGTCCCCTGCCAAAATTTAATCTGTTTGATATAGGTCAGAAAGGTTCAGCCACAGATGGATCATTGATGGTGGAAACAAAGCTTGTCCCTTCACATCAAAACAACTAAACCCGTCCAAGAACAAGTCTCTGTGTGTGGCTATACAATACTGTCCGATAAGTGCCTATTGACTGTACTGGTCAAACTGGTAATTCCCCTTCAAGAGGAATAGGTACGGAAAAGATGTGTTGTCAATCATACTGGAAGCACTGGCATAATATAGATGAAATGTTGTGTTTTGTATGTTCATGGAATTGAGTGTTGATGAAAACCCATACAGCAGTATGAAGAGCAGAGCAAACAAACATACTTGTTTACTCAGGGGTCCAGATCTCACAGGCCAGTGTGAATGATTCTATGAATTTTCTGAATAATCCAAGCAACTACATTACATTTCATTTAGCAGACGCTTTTATCCGACTATAAATATAATTTAAATTAATAATTACATATTTTTACATGGGTACTTTATGGGTAATTTGCAATGCATTGGTAATTTATAATGCAGCACTAGTGCTAATATCAAAATAACACCAAAACTGGGAAAAAAAACTGTCTCACATTTCTTGAAACTCAATCCATATACAGTAGCACCTTGCAAAAAGGATATCCACAGATTTAATTAACTAACAAATCAAATGACCACGCCATTCAGTGTCTCTGTATAAAAGTAAGCCAAACAGGATTAGATAATGTTGGGATTGTCTGAGCATATTTCAAGTCATGGAACTATTAAAATAGCATTCTCAGTTCTAGTTTTGCAAAAAAAAACAAAAAAAAACAAAAACAAAAAAAACAAAACAATGAAATAGATCAATGAAACGTTTGCTTTAAAAACAAAAAGACCAGACCCAGAGACAGACTGTCTGATGATGGACCTAGTGACTTTATTATATCCCTCTCTCTCTCTCACACACACACACAAAGACAGACAGACAGACAGACAGACAGACAGAGAGCTAGAAACACAGATAGACAGAGATGATCCTACCTGGCCCACAGAGCCGGCTGTAGTGATAGGGGTTGCAGCATACTGACGGACTGTCCGAGGCCCCAAAACTTCTACACTCACAGAGCGGTTTGAGCTGGGCCGAGTGCTGCAGGTCGGACCAGCGGTACAGTTTACACACAAGCAGCTGTGGAGACGCCACATGGCCGCCAAACCTCAGCTCGGTCCGGGAAATCATAACACAGTCGCTGGGCATCCCTCCTCTGGACTCCACTGCCTCCAGTAAAGTATCCAGCGCCTTTTCTTTGAGCCGCTTCAAAAGAGAGTATGTGGCGGTTTTCAGTTCTTGGTCTATTACCGCGCGTGGCATCGCCTCCTGCGCCTCAGGTGAGCCGTTATCCCGAGGTCCCAGCTTCCGAGGCGCGAAGTGACACGACCCCGGATCCATGGAGCCCTGGGCCGCGTCTGGACCCCTGAGCTCGGAGTGGTCCCGCTCTTTAAATAAGCAGCACGTCACTGTCCTGCACTCGCTGTCCTGCACGGAGCGGGGGCTTCCCTGCTCCGGGACGCACTCTGCACCTCCATCTTGGTCCGACGTGACCCGCAAGCGGCTGCTCTCCACGGGGCTCCGAGTGCGCACACCCCCCGTCTCCCCTAACGAAGACCCACTAGGGGTCATCGGTCCGAGCTCCGTTTTGGGAATTTTCTCCGGGTTGTTGCCGAACAGATCGTCTCTACAGCCCTCACTAGTTTTGCCATTTCCATCTTCCCCTTCTTTATCTGGGATCAAACGGCTTCTCCAGAGTCGCCGCACAAGACCTGAGCGTTTCGTCCTGAACATGCGACAACTTGAAAATCTATATGTGTCCTTTTTTTATTATTATTATTCTTGAACGGATATCCGAATATTACAGATACAGCCGTGGCAAAACATTAATGTCTGTGAAATGCTGCCGTGCAGTGCATGCACAGCGAAGCGACGAGCATTGATGGCAAAGCCGCAACATTAGACTCGAGGCTTTTTTTGTTGCATCTACAACAAGAAAACTGCGCGATGAATGCACTGCAGCATTCCGATCGAAATGCATTAATTGAACCGATTCCACTGAAACAATGATCCAGTGATTTATTATCCAGGAGCGCAGCGCGACGGACTGTTTTTATGCGTGTTACGAACAGATGATTAAAAGAGCAGAATGCATCATAAAATAATAGAATACACTCAGTAACATGATCCAAAACCAGCAGCCTCCGACCTAAAACGGTAACTCACCGCCTCCAACAGTTCAAGACTTTTAACAAGCACAGATCTACTTTCTACACCAGCGCGCAAAGCATGAGGTACTTCGAGGAGATTTAATCCCAGGGAAATGCACCAGAAGTCAGGATCCGTGTCGCCTTCTCGAGCTCTTCCTTTAACAATCCCAACAAGAATCCATGAGAGCTGAATCTACACGAAGAGGATCAATCCGGTGCTCACACGCTCTCCTGTTTCTCCGCTCAGATCTAAACCAAACTGCAGTCCAGATCCCTTTCTTTCTTTCCCCGTTTCTCTCTTTTTCTTTTTTCCCCCTCTCTTCCTCACACACACACACGCACACACGCACACACACACACACACACACAGGGCCCCCGAGGAGAGCGGTGGAGCCATTGGCTGACTACCATCATGTGCTAGTCTAGACACTTTGGCGGCTGTGAGCTGCACTGATTGTTGCGCAAACAAGGTTTCAAGTTTCTTAACTCTTAAAGGCGAAACACCCACCTCTCATTTTAAGTTAAAGTTTCTAAAACTTATTTACGTCCAGGAGAACATCCGCTACATGTATGATGTGACAGATCTGAGCAGAAAAACAACAACAACAACAACAGACTGCAGCCGAGAAGCTTTCCTGTGCGAAACTTTTTACACTGAAGCAAAGGCACCAGTTGGAAAATGTTGCATTAGTTTTTAGAGCTTATGATATTGAATTAAATGCCACAATAATCCATTAAAATATAACACACTGCGAGTGTCTGACCTCTTATAAAATGTAATAATAATCCATAAAAACAATAACACATCTCAAGACTTCAACCTCTTTTTGAATAATAAACATGTAGAAATAATGCATTAAAAAGACTATAAAACATTGCAGGACTGTAACACGTTTGAAAACTAAACAATTGTATAATAATAATCCTTAAATTGATTAGCCATGAGTCTTGAAGTCTTGACACCTCATGATTTCAAACCCTTTAAACAAATATGCAATAAAAATTCATAAAAAGATAATAGATAACTCCCTTTATCAAAATATTATCGTTTGTTACTTGTTAAAGGGATAGTTCAGTTTTTTTTTTAAGTGTGGTACTGACACATTATCAACACCAGCTTCCCTGACCATGATGCCCTTTCTGTGAACCAGCCTGGAACATGGACATTTGCTTTCACTGAAAACATGGCCGCCAGCAGGGACAGACGGAAAAACTGATTTTAGCCATTTAGCAAAAGCAAAAGGCTCACCAAATTAAATATAAGGCTATCTAAGTTTGCAATATTGAAAAAACAAAGGGTTTCAAACACCAAAGTCATAAGATAACACAACTGAACTTACAAATGGAGGCAGCAGTGGATTTAAAATTCCTGTATGCCTTGATGTAAAATCAATGATTTGCTTAATGGAATTTAGTGCAGGGACAGAGCAATGTCTTCAGACTTGAGTTTCCAGTAGAAAAAGGCTGTCAGATGGCAAGAAAAAGTGGTGAATATATCCTATTGTTATTGTAGACTTAATAGGACACATTTAGGATTTTATTAGCCTTTAATTGGTTACAATGAAATATTAAATTATGTTAGATTACATTATTTATGTTAAAAAAAACTGAAGTATCCTCTTAAGATGTAACAACATGATGCAACACCTAATATATATGAAAAGATTACTACAGCATCTGTATCTTCCTAGGATTTAAATACAATAAAGGACTTTTATTTTACATGAATGGCAAAAAACACCCTATAAGTTTATAATTGGTAGGTGGAGAGAAACTGCTGGTGACATATTGTTCCAATTTGATTTCTGGAATAAGTGACTAAAACATGTGTCCTGATCTCACATTGTATTCAAATCCAAAATACTGTCCCACCTTCATGTGTAGTTGACAATTAGGGTCCACATGGTCATAAATTTCTGGGCTGCGTGCGTACATCCACATAGGCTCAGCGCATACCATTGCAGATGTGGGTGGGTGACTATGTTTGCATCACCATATAGCAGACCTCTTCAATCGAATTGGCCATGAGACACGATTCTTTTACAATATGTGTGCTAGTATAGGTTGGAGAAGAATGTTATTATTTGCACTTATGAAAATTGGCACCCATGTTTGGATCCCTCATCCACATCCTGGAGATGAATCACCAGAATATAACCCCATTTCCAATGATTAAGTGGAAGAAAAACCTGAATGTGTTCCGTAAGGGAGGACAGGACATGAAAATGCCTGTACCAGGTCAAAAACAATGTGTAGTGTCATAATAACAGGAACAACACAGTAAAAATGATTTATATTCTTAATGATCGTTAAGTGTGAATGGTTGTTTGTCTCTGTATGTTGGCCTGCGGTGGACTGATGACCTGTCGAGGGTGTACCCTGCCTGTCGCCCTATGTCATTTGGGATAGGCTCCATTTGTACCATCGTCATTAATGAAACACAACTTTTTAGTTTAATCACTAGTGATGTGACATACAGTATATTTCCACATAAGCAAGACTCATATCTAATAAATTTATTATATATTAATAAATCTCTCTCTGTCAAATTCTTAAGTTCTCTGATGTTATTTTAAGTGCAGCAGACAATTGTAACTGCACATAAAAAACTTAAAAAAAAAAACTGCTGTTAAAACTATTGTCACTGTCTGTGATACCCGCAGACTTAAACCAAGACTCTTGAAAATTATCCATTGACATTAATAGCTTTGAAATATTTTAAAGGAGAATGCTCTAATATATATTAAAAAACACATTTATAATGCAAGCCCACTTGCTCACAAGCTCTCAGGCTTGCACTAGTGGAGCAGCAGCAGCAGCAACACATTGTGCCAGTGTCAACTGGAATCAGGTTTCCCTGGCAGGCTTAGGGCTCTGGGGCAGAGGGAGGTTACTGAGGGTGGACATGGAAGCCCTCATGCCTGCACTGTTAGAGGCACCTGTTGCAAATGCATTCCCCTTTGTAACTCAATCACATGTCAGACAAGAAAAAGAAAAACTGTTATTACAGAGAACCACTTCATTTGAATCAGTGTCATGCGATTTTCAATTTAGTTAAAAAGAAAATCCAGCTGGCTCATAAGTCACTGAGGCTGTCTGCACCACTATCCCTGCTGTCGGAACTGATTCATGTGAGACAAATGAAAGCATCAGGAGTATGCAGACATATTAGATGCTCTTAATCTGGTACAGCATAAGTTAAATACAGGTGACCCACTGATAGGGTCTTGACTTGGTGACTGTTAGACTGTAGCAGTTTTTAAACATGAACTCCAAATAATGTTTGGTGATTTGGGTCTGAATATTGTCTGAAGTGTGCTGTTCACACCTGTGGAACACAGTATGGTCTGGGTAAGATGTGTTTCTGCTGCTGTGCTCTCACAGGAGCACACTCAGACCATCAGTACTTTCCCATGCACAGTTAAGTTGAGCTACAACCATAGATTGACTACTCTGTTTAATTGATCCACTGTCCTAGTCAAGTATACAAGCACTAGCGAGGAATGGTGCCCACCTCCACTACACTAGGTGGCGATATGCCCCCTTTCAGCTTGTTAGTATTGGGCGTTTCCCTGTGGGCCTATTACATCACAGACAAGAGTAACTTAAGCTGGTGTCTAGTTGTTAGCATGTTGAGCTCCATTTAGTGTCTTTTTTACAATCCATGAACTTTTAAATTTCATCTTTAAGTTAATAGAGCATAAAATGGGTCTCAGAATTTGGCCTTCTTTCGGTCATTGTCATCTTCTTTTCTAGCATACCGGCTTCTATTATGTCTGGGCCATGGCCATTTCGAGTCCAACTGAAGGTATTTGTGCAATCACAATTTGACACCCAGTCACATTATCTGGGTGTGTTAGTCATGTAAATGTACTGGTTGTCAACAGGCCAGTGAGGGAGCTAAAAAAGGGAAAAAAGGGAAAAAAGGGGAAAGCCTTAGGAAGTGTGTTAACATGCATGTTAAAAGTCCAATCTTAGTCGCAATAATACAATAATTTGGTTTTCTTAATGTCATCTAAACAAGTTAGTCCTAAAATCAAGCTAGTCTTAGTTAGACTTACATACCTGGATAATGCAATTCATAGTCTGATGACTCCATGTATACGCTTAGTCGGACTGGAGTCAGAGTTAGTGTTCTGTGCACGCACCAAAATGTCCTCCCTGGTTTTTGACCTGAAAGCTCTCCCGGATCATATGGAGGCGACGTCTTTCTTCGGACAATACGCCAACCACAAGAGCCATGCTGGATCTAATTTGTATCATGATTAACATGTACAGCAGGTACGAAACATATGGAACCACAAGACGATCCATCTCCCAGTCCATCTTTTGCTTCAGCCTAAAAAATAATAAAAATAAAAATTGTATTCACTATATTTAGATTTCATGCTTTCAAATTCATGCTTTCAAATTAAATTAATATGAAGTCAAAGGAGGACCCCTGCAATTGAGGGTCCAGGTAACAACATTTACCAGAGATTTTAAGAGGGAGCAAGCAGGAAACTCCCCGGAGAATCTGCAGAGCCACTTCCGTATGGAATTGGATTTGTTTCAGTATTATCAAACAACACTTTTCACGAAGCAAACAACACTTTGTGAATTGAGCAAAAAATCAAAATACACAAATTGCAAACAATATATCAACTTTTTGTTTACAGGGAATGGAATTTCGTTTTTGTTTGTGCTACAAACTTCTTCTTTGCACTCCCTGGGTTTTTGTTTGCAATTCTGACCTGCTGATTGGCCACAGGCTTGGACTCATTGTCCGTCTGGAACTTGTTACCCCAAGTTTTCCCTTCAGACATTCGACAAAGTATTTTGTAAAATAATTGTACGTGTCTAACATTTGCCAGATTATCTTAGAGATAGGGATGTTCAGAAAACCTGGTCATTGCTCCGGATGGTAAAATCCATCTGATCAAGCAGCATTTTGGTTCCCTAGGCTCTTCTGTCCAGCCGAGCCTCAGACATCTTGGTGTCGTGTTTAATTCAGAAATGTCCTTCTTAAACCGTTCTAAACAGTTAATCAGAAACTGCTAATGCAATAGTCTTTTTACTTATTTTAATAAGAAGGAGCTTGACCGTTTGCAGACTGTCCACAACTCTGCAGCAACACTTTTAACCCACACTAGCAAAAGAGCTCACATCTCTCCTATTTTCGAGCCCTTCCCTGGCTACCAGTCCATTTTAGAATACATTTTAAAAACATTGTTACATCTTTTAGAGCTTTAAATGGTCAGGCCCCTCCATACATTGCTGATCCGCTGCACCTCAACTCCCCAAGACTTAGTCTCAGGTCCACAGATCAGAGGCTTCTAATAGTCACCAAAACAAAGTACAAGACTAGAGACTAGAGGTCACTGTTCTTTCCAAGTAGTAGCACCTAGACTTTGGAATGCTCTACCATTCACATTTACCAACACATCTACCAACTTTCAAAAAGCAGCTGAAAACCTAGCTTTTGAAACAAGCCTTTAGTTGAACAAGGGTTTTATGTAATTGGCTGTTTTTGTATTTTATTACTGTTCTGTATTCTGGTTATTCTCTTTTTTTATTCTATTTTTTATTATGAAGCACCTTGTGATTTCATATCTGTGAAAGGTGCTATATAAGTAAAATGTACTTAACTTGCAAATCTAATTCCGTACTTTTGACAATACAACCGTACAGCCTCTCTGCAATAATATTTTTTAAAATTGAACTTGTATGGATATAAATCAAATCACCATATGACCATATGTCATTTTTCTACAGAAATGTTTTAAAAGCTGATGAAAATTCTCACAGAATTACATGCATTTCTTGTTGAAACAGGATATGTGGTAAGTGGCATGCATTATTCAAAACTGATCAACTTCAACAGTTGATCAGCAGAGAGGAAAGAATGATTTTTGCCTTCATGTAAAGTTTAGAGTTTGTTTTATTTAGGTGGTTTACTGCCTGTGATATTTGTGTACTGAGGACACAATGAGACAACCAACAAATACATGTTTGACCATTTCAAGGTTTGTTTGTTTTTTTTTTGTTTTTTTTTTAAGGCTTCTGTTAGTAAATTAAGTGTCTCTGATGAATACAAATCTTTCTGCATATTTTTCAGGTATATAAAGGTTAATTTATGAACACCACTTTTTACAAGCTTAAAATGTTTTTTGACCCTAATTTGAACTGGTGATTGAAATAAAAAGCCTAGTTTAAAAACAATCCTCCACCACACCTCTGTCACCTTTGCTATCAACTTTTGCTGTAGAGGACACAACCATAAAAAGGATTAAATATTTAGTTTTGTGATACTATGTTTATTCTTATTTCAATTTATTCAAATAAACTGCTGCATCCATTGCCACTGTGGTGAAAGGACATTGCAGGGTCCAACTGCAAATAATGTGATGTAAATTGAAATTTTGTAGGTATGTCAGCTCCAAAAGCTTTGCACAGTCTTTATTTTCTACAGTAACTGGCATTACAACAGTGGAAAATCCGATAGCACTTTATGTTGATACTGCTGTGTTATCCGTTCCCAAATAAACAAAGAGACACACTACAGTACCAATGTGGTTCCTGCACAGAAACATTTCCTGGCTATCCCGCAAATCTTTTCATCTTTTTCTGTGATTTTGTCTTATATTTGAATTCCACTGTCATGGAGTTAACTCAGACCCATAAAGCTAACCATTTCCTAAAATAGGGTTGAGGCCATCTCTCTGAAATGTTGCTGTGGCAGCTCGGTATGAATGTACAATCTTTTGTACCACATGATAGCCATGTGCTCGAGTGTTGCAGTGTAATGAAAACCACTATGGCTCAAACGTAGAACAATTTGTGGTTCTACAAAGAACTTTATGGTTTCTGATTGGACGATTACTAGCTGTATGGATTCACAATTGGTTCCTGTTGCAGGAAAGAGCAAAAAAAAAAAAATTAAAAAAAAAAAAAAAAAAAAAAGAAATCAGACACACAAGCGTTTTTTAAAAAGCCACTAAAACCATCTGGCTCTTTCTTAGATTGAGAAATCAAAGTTTAGGCATTTGAACTTTTTGTCCTACAGCCATATCTGAGCCATACTTCACTAATGTGTGTTGCATGTGTGAAAGTGTGTAAGAAAAGACTTCTTCAAAGAGTAAGATGTAACTGAGTATGAGGATCTAAAACAGGGCACAGCTGTTCACACAGGCCTGCCCCCTTGTCTGCCCCTCTCCCTGTGAAGGTCCAGACCCACGAACCCCCATGGACCCCTGGGTAATAATGCAGTGGTTTCGTTAGCCCAACTCCCAACACTTCAGACAAAGTGGCGGAGCAACTGAGATTAATCATGGCAGAGAGATATAACATACAAATTGTTGTAATAACAAATCTAGTAGAAAAACCATTATAAACAGTTTGGTGTTATGTTTCTTCCAGTATAAATCTGTACGCCAGACAACATCCAGAACAAACCAGCTCTGTGTAGCAGTGGATTATTTGTGCTCCAGTACAGTGACTTCATCACTGTGACTAATTGTATTCCAACCAGGGGTTTAATCCAAAACAAATCTCTTACATGAAATATAACATAGCATCTGATTGGCACTACGAGCTGCTGGGAACTGAGATGAGTGTAATTAAAACAGAGATACTAGAGCTAATTAGTGATGAGAGTCACTGAAACCATTAACCTGAATAGTAAGCCACACAAAACATGGCCATAGTTTGCTTTAGGTAAATTAGTTTGGGAGGAAATATTTAGTGGTATAATTTGTGGTGATGAAATATGGACCTAATTAATATGTACTTTATTTCAGGGTGATCTCAGCTCTCTGCCTCCCTCATTGATCAATTGTGTTATTGTCAGACTGCCTGGCATAGTAAATCTAGCTAGAACCTAAGTGCTTAGAGACTCTGCTCAACAATGTAATTATAAAAATAAACGTTACTACTATGACAGATTTGTCAATTGTCTAGGTAACTAAATTAAATTAAATCTTTATGTTTTTTTTCCAGTTTTATTTTACTTATTGGTGAATTAACAAAATAAATGTGTGGTTGTAATTAACCAATCTTCTTCATTACTCCATGGCTGCATTTTAGTGTGGCCAATAATTGTGCAGCGTAATATTGATTCATTTTGAACAAATTATTTATAGTAAGCCTTGTTTCCATAACAACAGTAACATTCGTGATTTAAACTCAACAAAATCATAATAAACACATTAAATCCACAGAACTAATGATATATGAAAAGAACATTTTTAACACACGCGTGTTGAAGTGTAGAAATGTGAACCCTGTCTGACATGGCTCTTGAGGATCAGGGCATTGCAGAGATTGCTATGTGGTTAATATTTCCAAAGTACTCAAACTGTGGATGAGTGGCAGCTTTAGGAGTTGATGGCACTTAAGAGAGGTGTGGTTCAAGGAAATTAGCTTTCTAGATACATTATGCATGTAGAAACATAACATCTTAAAGCAGAAAACAAAAAAGGTAATATGCTCATATTCAGGTCATTTTGAAAGCTGTTTATTGCAGAGCAACGCTGCAGTGCTCACTACAAAACAAAAATATTTTACTCTCTATTTTTCATATCTGTCTTAGCAGAAAAATCTGATGTTATGTCAATGAAAGTTATGTAAACAATACTAGGGTAACCCATTGCATGTTATTTTCTGATGCAGTGAGTGCAGTGTTTTTGTACCACAGAAAAATTGCAGTGAGAGAAGATGGAACAGCCGTGGGGAAATAAGCATAGTTAAATCTTTAATTGGAGGCAATTTGATTCATTTAGCCATGTTGGAGACGTGGAGTCCGGGTAGACAGTGCCTGAGGCAGTGTTTTTGTCATCTTCTTTTTGTATCAGTCAGAGTAATTCATGTCCCCAGGGTCCGACTGTCAGTAGCAAGGCTCCATGAACACATTCCTTCTGATCCAGCCCATTATTGGCCCATTCAGCAGAGCTGGAGCCTGCTTACATGGGCCTCTCTCCGAGCTGACCTCCTGGGCCCTCGCCTGGGCCTGACTCAACACTTCCACTAATCCACACCTCAAAGGCTACCCACAGAAACTTAGATTAAAGTCTGAGGATGGAGTCACAGTAAGTTATGTGTGTGTATAGCACAATCAACACCCACACACCAAAGAGAGACACACATACACTTGATTTTAAAAAATAAAAAAAAAAATGTTTTAACACTTTTCCGTGTTGTCATAGCCATCATGTGTATTGTTGTCTACACTCAGCAGAGCATTCATAACGTTTCATTGTCATTGACAAAAAACATCTGCAAACTTTTTATCTGCATTTCTATCATTTGATGATGATGACTCACTTTGGCTCATTTTAACACATTAAACTTGATTTTCTCTGTCGGAGCATTTTCACCGTTACATTTCACTTGGATGCAAATTAGAGGCATGTCTAACAGCAGAGGTAACATGCCCTGTGAGGGAGCCACACTGCGTCTCCCACCCCACCCTTCTTATAATTGTTTTGGAAATTCTCTGTGGGGTTGGACGCTTTTATGTGAATATGACACATAATCACTGGCTGCCATATTCAAGGGGTGCCACAGGCTCTCTTGTGTGGGCGCCATCTTGCCCCACAGGTCTGAACTATCCACTGGGGGACTTTCCTGTTCCAAGCTGCTCCTATTAAGCCCACACTACAGTTTCTGAAAAGTATTAAACTACTGCTGATGTTTCACACTTCTGAGTCTAATTACAAAATTATAAGTACCATAGAGTTACCACTCACTGCACTGACAATTTGAACTGCATAAATGCTGAATCCCTTCATAGATTTCCTGTTGGGCAGCCTGTGGTCCTCCAAACAAATGGAAATAGCTAATCCAAATGAGAGGAACTTGAGCCAAGCCAAATGATTTTCACACATCTGGAAAGAAATGTACACATGCATTGGCGTAAAATTGAAATATTTACTCCTTTGTAACCTGCCTCTGTTTGGTCTTTGGGAACAGAGAAAAATGAACTTTATTTTAATGCTGCATCCTTCATTTGAAAAGAGGATCAATGTTGTTTATGCCTCTGTATGTCATGACATACAACATATCATTTCCTGTGTGCAGTGAGGGAATGTTGCTGGGCAACACAAGCTCTAAACATCGATACACAGAGAAACACAGAGTAATGTGGAGCTGATAGTTGTAATCAGTATTGTGTGAACTCATGTGACAATGGTTTGAACATTCAAGTTATGCACTACAGTTTTAGGCTTGAAAAAAAGGCAACATAGTGTTTTGAGAACAACAAACTCCAGTTTGACAATACAGTTACACAACCATAGCAGAATATGGCACAAAGTCAGGAGAGGGCTGGGGAAACACTACAGAGAGTACGGGCACTTAGTCTGAACCACTGTACTTTTTAATGTTTCCCGAATGCTAGTAAATCTAAGCCTCCTAAAATCCACAGTGGAACACTATTCCAAGAATGACATCAGCCCTGCACAGACCTGTTTCATGAATTTAAACTTCATTTACAGAGACCAGGGCTGGGCAGGCCACAAAGTCCAGTTTAACACTCAGTTGCCACATTTAAGAGCAGAGACTTAAGTCACAGACTGGCAAACAGAAGAGGTGGCAGAGATTAGTTGCTGTTTTCTCATCATAGTTTGTGTGCACGTAAAACAGCTGCTGTAGTTTCAGTTAAGTTCAGCTTAGCAGAGGTTTTACATTTTTTTTTATTAACAAGACAAACTCACCGGGGCCTTTGGTCTGTATTCATTTTTAAAGTTATTCTGAACATTGTTATTGGTACCACTTGCCTTCAGTAACAACATTTTATCAGATCAAAAGCAGTTTCTATTAAAAGCAGCAGAAAACACACTGTCTAATGGCACTTTTCCACTATACAGTTCTAGCGCAGCTCGGCTCTACTCGCTTTGTTTTGCTTTTTCATTAGTGATAGTACTCACTACTTTTTTTAGTACCTGCTCTGGCGAGGTTCCAAGCCAACGTGACATTAGCAGACAGCCAGCCCAGTGTGAAGTCCAACATAGGAAACCAAAAAAATGACAAACAATTCACTTAAAAAGACTTATAAATCCTTAAAAAAAAGTGCATTAATCTCTAACATTTAGCAAAGACATTTCTAAAATGTAAACATTTAACGGAGGAGGTGTATTTAGCGCTAGCACTGCCGAAATCCTGTGATGGCGAGCCAAATCACAACCCCTTC
Source organism: Brachirus orientalis (assembly GCA_016785285.1). Classification (NCBI taxonomy): domain Eukaryota; kingdom Metazoa; phylum Chordata; class Actinopteri; order Pleuronectiformes; family Soleidae; genus Brachirus; species Brachirus orientalis. The sequence goes on along the minus strand of JAFBJR010000146.1, from coordinate 8,482,633 downwards.
TGCTGTATTTTAGGTTAGTGACTGTGTCTTTGCTAGTCTGTACTCCAGTCATGCAGGAATTACTCAACTAATCTTTTTAATTAACTGATTCTAATGATTCAGTACACCAGAAAGAACTGCTTTGTTCTTTCTGGTGTACTCATCACTAGTTTGTGTGTGTCGCATATAAAACAACGTCAAGGCTGGTTTCATGCACCCGTGCTACAACGATGCTGCCTATGTTGAGGAGGTACTACAGTAATGAAAAACAGCAAGACTGATACCAAACCGAGAAGAGTCGAAGGCGTGTTAGAAGTGTATAGTGGAAAAGTAACATAACATAACCTGTAGAGCAATGGTGTGCTATTTATTTCTATATATTCTTTGCAAATATCACCAAGCAGGACAGATGTCCTGGTATTGTTTTCAACTTGTAAGTGTATGTGTGTCTTCTTTAAAAGGACAAAATCAAGCTTCCATTACATAAATTATTAAAACTAAACTGAAGATTTTTTTTTACTTGGAATAAGTCTCTCTCTCTCTCTCTCTATACAGTATATTTGTGTAAAATTATGGCCAATATTCTTACAGTCAGACTGAACAAAGACTCTTGTTGTGATGTTGCACATGGGTGTATTTCTGACCTGGATCATTTTATATCATATAGTTCAAATGTCAAAATCAAATCTGGTAAAACAGGCCACAGTTAAGGATCTGGTTATTTTTTATTGATGTCTGTGTGGAAGAAATGTTACATTATTGACAGAGCAGAGTTACTAGGAGGAGCCATACAGCGAATGACTTCAGTCAGTAAACAAACTGGCGACACTGGGATTAGAATGTCATTAGCCAAGCGTAATGGCCATTAACCAGGGCTTTCAAATATTTGTAGTATTGCAGATTGTTTTTGATTGAATACTAGCAATACAAGCTACATTAGTAGTTTTGGGCTCACACAGTCCACTTGTCACATCTTGATTGCTTAGTTATGTTATGTGTGTATTTTTCATGGTTCTGTGCATGTAATCACGGGGTCCACATTTAGATGGTTCATTATTTCAATCACTCATGAAGCTAAACTTAATGCATTCTTTTGTAAAACTTCTAAAAGATAAGGATTTACAGTTGATTTGACTGTTTCATAAATGGAGCCTTTTAGGTTTTTAGACTGACAGCTGGAGGTAGGCACCGGCACCCCCCTTGACTCCCCATGTGGAGGGTTACAAAGTGGTTAGGAAGAGGTAGAAAATGAGTAAGTGAGTGAATTTGCTGGACATGGCTGATGTTTTGTGACTGCATCTTCACAGTTTTGATACAATTGCATGGATAAAATATGTCCTTAACTAAACATTTGAACCAGTAACTGGTGGATTGGTGGTAAAGTTAATTTACTTCAGTTCATAAGGCCACTGTATGCCTTTGAAATTATTTACATTTTCTCTTACATTGTGCATTCTGTGGCATATTTCCTGCTCTGTCAGGGCCATGGATAATAGTGTTATTGTTCTTTGCGAGTCCCCCCCCTCAATTTCCCTGTTCAAGGATGCTCATTAGAAGACCAACCAGCTAATCTAGTGTTGGGGTCCTGATAACTGTTTTGCTTGGCGTCACTTTAGTAAATTGCCATGACTCCCTGGTAAAAGCCGGCAGCTGATAGCAGTATCAGGAGACAGGCTGCATTGGTTGAGACAGAGTGTCCGGCTCCAAATGACCTCCCAAAATAGACAAAGTGCCTCAAGACCAGGGGCCACAGGCACCTCAAGCTGAAGCTGAAGCAAAGAAGCTCATACAAGGCTCGCTCAGGAAGAACATTTCATCAGACCTATTGCTGTTAATGGCATGCAGATATCCAAAGGAGGCGGCAGACACCAAATGACCACAGCCCTCACTATTCAGTTCTCCCACAGAGCAGACCCTTGCCACACCACAGACAGGTCAGACGTGGTGCCGCCTGTACAGAGTGGAAGCCACTCACCACAACATAGCTGATAATGATTATGGCCAATTCACTATGACTGACAGTGTGTGGTCTTTTTAGTCTCTTTGGCTGCAGTTCGAGGACAAACTCACCATATGGCTCCCCGACTCCACTGATGACCTGTGATACAGAGAGAGACACTTCAGAACAAGCATCTTCAGACTATTCAGACATTATAAGCATGCAGCTTAAATTATATGGTAAGCTTCTTTTAGGATATTATGAAACACCAAGACATTACATTTCTGTTTTCATTAAGTAACCTGTACTGCCTCTCTTCAGGTAGCAATAAGGTCAAGTGAGCAACATTTAGAAGTGTTGACATGCAGAAACTGTATATACTACCTAGTATGGTTGTGTAAATGTATAATTGCTTTAAAATAAAAATCTAAAAATATTTAGCCTTAGAATAAACATTTTATAGCCGTGGTTGGTACAGTTTGGTACGAATTTTTATTTTATTTTATTATTTTTATTTATTTTTTTTTTTTTTGCATCTACATCAGGAATAGTGCCAAAAATAACTGGCCACAACCATTCCATTCCTTGGCACCCTTCCACCCACAGTCAGCTGATTGGGTGAAAGAAATACGTCACTCCCTTGCAATTGGTGTAAATATCCCGTGGAAGTCGAGGCAAATGCTTGCAGACTATACAGACAGACTTATACAAAGCTTGATGTCTTTATGTCTGCAAAGCTTGATGTCTGGCAGGAAAAAAAGAGCTGCTGGATGTCCTACATTGTTGTTGTTTGTCGTGCCACATTTAATGTTGTGTTTCACAACATTAAATGTTTGACAGGGGGTGTTTCAGTCTGCAGTCTCACCATTAGATGTCACTAACTTTTACACACTGGCCCTCTCTTAAGTCCTCCTTGAAAAGTCACTTAAAAGAGTCACTGATGAAGGAGTGAGTATTTCTTTAAGAGTAGAGAGCAGAAAGCATCAAATCATGGACTAAAAACAAGACAGCTCCATTGTGCACGAGCTGGACCTGTGTAGGAAGTGGTTGAATGATCTATGTGAATCCTCTTTTGTTGGACAAGGAAGACATAGCAGAGTGTGCAAACCGCAGGTTTGAAAATTCCTGACGTACCTGTAGCTTGGTTACACATCACAGATAAGTGAAATTTAATGTTCCATGGCAATGGACTAACTCAGCATATCTAATGAGATTACACTGTGAACTGGTTCCAAAAAACATAGCAAATGGTGTAACAAAACATATGGAAAGAATTCTTCTAAATTAAGCCCCATGCAGAAAATGAAAGATTTATACCCATATACTGTCCATTTTGTGCAGGGTTAGGGTTAGGTTATATATATATATTCATTGTAAGTATATATATATATATCTATATATATATATATATATATATATATATATCTATATATATGTGTGTGTGTGTGTGTGTGTGTTAGTCTGGATTTAAGAAGGGCAATGTTTTTTAAGATTGGAAGAAAAAGTCTTCACAGGCTATTATGAGCACACACCCATCACTGTGACAGCTGTTTAATAAGATGCCCTCACAGATCCAGGTTAATAAAAGAATAAATGTAACACTACAGTATTTCAACACATCTTTTGCACCAGTGTGCATTATTTGATAACTAAAGACAGCCTGCTAAGGATTCAGCACAATCTGAATGAGTATCTTGCTTTTATGTGTCCAAAATTGTGATAATCTAAGTATGATTAATTAGTCTGAATTGGTCATTGATGTGAATAATGTAGTGTGCAAACACCAGATAATAATTGTGTGAAACTTTCACAATAAATGAAGCTTCTGAAGGTCGTTCACAATGCAACTATGTATTGTTGTTTGATACAAGCAGTTATGTCTTGTCCCATCAGAAGCTTAGTTACAATCAGCTGGCTGTCATTGCAATCTTGTCATCACCCATGCTTTGGGAGATGAATCTCTATGTGTATCTTCCAACAGGCTCCCCTGACACGCCAACAAATTAAAATCAATTGGTTTGTCTCTTGTCTTTATAGCCCTCGGCAGCCTGTGAAAAATGGATCCTCTTAAGAGGTAACACAGTATCCATGTGGGGCATGAGTCCAGAGCATGACTAATGGAGTTCCAGTCTATATGCTAATACTACATAACACAATACTAATACTGGCTGCATTAAGTTAGCCATGATACCAGGATGATATCATGTTTGCTGAAAGGAGAGCCAGTCGATGAAAAACGGATGAGAGCGCAAAATACCATCTTCATAATGCTCCACATCTCAGACACAGCTGTGTGTAGCTGGGAAAAAAGCTGTGGTCATTTAGAAGCTTAAACACTAAAGACTCCTAACTTTGATTTACTTGATCTGCTATCTTGGAGGAAACCATGGATCGCCTACCAGTCTGGCGCTCACAGACTCCCTGTGTGACCTCAGCTAACAAGCCTGCTCAGTGCTCACAATAGGTAGCCCAATAAGGCCCATGTTCCTGGTACTTCAGTTGACGTTGGCCTAATGAAGGGAAGGAAATCCTGGTAGAAAGCATAGCCGGAAGATGGTGGCCATTTTAATTTTCAGGTCTATCCTTAAGAGGTCAAACTAAGCTCCCCCCTCCCCCAAGGGCCTCCACAATGTCTCCTTCCCTTCAACTCCCTCCTCCTCAAAGACATTCCTTTCTCAAAAGCATGTTCAGATCCATCAACATCCCAATACTTAGTTAAATTTAGTTTTTCTGTCAAATCTCACAAGGGCCTGCATGATAGTCAGCATTGTTGTCAGAAGTAGACATAACTGTTATATGTTTATGAGGTGGATTTTCCCCAAGATTATCCTTTCGCTATGGTAAAAAATGATGCATCACAGTCACACATACGTTAGGTGGAATTTAAACATAAACAGCCATGCAGTGACTGCTATAACCAGAGCAGGTCCTCTGGAGAGAGAGAGCTGGTAAAACATTTGGGTACAGGGGAAATTATTGATCAGCAGGATATACAAGCGGGATGCAAACTATAAAACACACATTTCAATGAGACAAACAAACGTCTGATTGCAATGTTGCCCTTGAGTCCATAAACCAAGGGTTTTCCCAATGTGTCACCCACTCAAGGGATATTAGTGTTTGTGTTACAGTATCTCTCTGTTCTATAAACAATGTGTCTCTTGTGACAGTGAATCAGACATGGCCTGCCGGCTAGCCTCTCCAGCATGGGGCCTGCTTGCCAGAGATTGGTTAGGGGACTGCTGCAGAGCCATGCCATTTGTCATCCTGTATATTTACACGCTGCGTCAGCGCAGGGCGGGTGGAGCGAGACGTCTCTGAGCCTGACTCCATGGACGCCAGGCCGAGAACCTCCCCTCATTCATCTGTTTACTTTCTAAATAGGCCTCTGTTTGGACTTACATCAGTGGAGAGAGAATATCTAAGAAAACGAGGAAGGAAATCTGTGGAAAACAAAGGAAAGGGAAAGAAACTCTCTATGATAGAGACTGCCCCTTCTTGTTCCTGATTACGGCAGAGTAGCAGAGCTGTTGGCGCCATCAAAATCGGCCATCCAGGCAGCTACGGAGGCCAGACAGGACAGAGGAAGACTGGTAGTGACGTTTGCAAATACCAAGAAGTTGACTGTTAAGAGCTCTTTTTTGTGTTTATGTGTTTTAGATGGATGTTTTTGATTTGGTTAAGCAGGAGAAGAAAGATGGATGCATCCCCATGGTTTACTAGACTGAACATCTTTCTGTTGACATGCTTTCTTTAACTATTTCTTTAACTATTTACAGCATTTTATCAAGTAAACAAATATGGCAATCCATACATCATCCAAAAGAACAGCATTTCACCCAACCATTTTGTTTTCCAGACAGCACAACATGAAAGGAAACCCTTGACTGAAAAAGCAACATAAAGCAGTTGAGGAATAACATCTTAATTTACATCTTAATTAACATCTTAATTTTTAGATTCATAATAGCTTGGTATTTTGTTTAAACTATGAATGTTAAAATCATTCAGCAATGTATTATTATTATTATTATTATATAAGGAATTCTGTGAATAATATTATTGAACCAATAATAGAATGAATGTCCTGTAAAACAGTAGTTAAAATACACATTTTGTGAAGAATTGTAATACAAAATTTGTATAAAACATCTAAATAAGGCTAATATTTTGTTTCCTGCTTTTCGTGCACGTACATTCAAAACAGCAATGCTTCTGTCTCTTGTGTCGCCACAGTAGCTCTATCTAATCTACACTAAAAAACAACAGGAATGGCTGGGGCTGAGGCAAGAGTGAAGAGAAAATCAGCAGTAAAGATTTGAAACAGGAAGAGTGTGGCGTCAGTACAGGCTGGAGATAAGAGCACAGCGCTCCATACACAAACACAGGGTTTCTGTGGCTGAGTGACTCCCAGCTCTCTGGGCGCCCTCACAGAAACTGTCCTCTCTCTTTGGCTGGCTCCATACCACAGCCCGTCAGCCAGCCTTGCACACAGCAGATCCAGGGGCCTGATACACTCTCAGTGACTCCAGGGGTTTTAGAGGGATTTATGTGAGTCTAAAGGACTGACGGACCCCCTTACAAAGGCAACCCTGAGAAAAAAATGATACTTCTCTTCCATGTTGTATTTTAACTAGCTACCTTGGTTACAGGTCATTACATCTCAACCCCAGTGTAACTAATTAACAACAAAACCTTCATAATTTTTTTATTACATTCCCCAGTCATGGAGTCCAATGAGAGAGTGGCATCTTTCAAAATGAATACTGCAAGTCATCACAAAGCCCTTTGTCTCTACCATCACACCAATGACATGTAACAGACAGGAACTGACCACTACTCAAACAAAAACATATAAGTTTTTTCATGATCTGTTGCTCCAGGCCTGCATTAAACAATAAATGCAACATTAGGCCTGGGTCATACTATCTGTGTCTGCAGAGGTCCATGTGACCTACATTTTTTTTTTTTTACCCAGTTTCCATGGTGGTCCATGCGGACTCTGTGCAGATGCACAGAGTCCACATGAGTCTGCACAGACTGTCCTGCATATGCTCACTGTAAACCAAAACACTTTTCATTCTAGTTGGTGCACTGATGAAGATGGTAACCATTGAAACTTTGAGTCTGCTGGTGTTAGCACATTTAAAACTCAGCACTTAAATACATGGCGAGATATTGCTGCTACTGGAATGTAATGTGAGATCAAGTACGAATGCATGGAACGCTACACTGATGAAGACCCTTCATTTAGTCTGAAAATGTTATTTTCTGACTAATGAGTAGTGAATTTACAGCTCATGGAAACTTAATACATTGTCAGTGCAGTTAGAGTTTTACTATGGCTTGTTGTTTCCAAACAAAAGGGAATCATCAAATACTATTATTGACCTTCCAAATCAAGTGATTAAATTCTTAGTCTTAGTTAGTTAGCCCTACACTATCACAAATGTCTGCTGCATGTTCATAAAGAAGGAGGATCACATACTACTTTCGTTCACCTCAAAAACCACTATCTGGTGCAAGCATGCTTCAAATTCTATTATTGGAAAATCCTGAGTCAAATATCCTCCCTAGTGAATCTCAACAAGGCCATCATTCATTTGGGCAGTGTGTGTTATGACAGAAAGAAAGAAAGAAAGAAAGAAAGAAAGAAAGAAAGAAAGAAAGAAAGAAAGAAAGGGCAAACAGCAGAACATAAAAGCAGCTATAAGTGTAAAAGCATCTAAATTCCACATGGTTTCCATTCTTAATTACCATTGCCTGTGTTAGGAGATGGAGGAGACATTCCAGCTCGATCAGAGACGCAACTGAACTGCTATAGGTTACAGGCTCAACATGATAAAGTTTTGGAAGACAGTGTGTAAGCTTGTATATGTGTGTGGATAAGAAGCAAGGAAGCCTTTTGGCACAGGTTTGAGGGCTGGGAATCCTAGCTGGGTTAATAAAAGTGGCCCGTGGGGCACTGTTTTTCCAGGCGCTCTCTGTGATGTTTGAATGTGAACTCAAACAAGCCTTCATTATGTGGCCACAGCTCTGGAGCCCCTGGTGCTGGGAGAGAGGCCCTGCCACCGACAGCCATGGCCTGCTGGCGGGTGCAGACGCCTTCACTTCTGCTATGTCTCTTTCTCTTTTTTCAGTCCCCCCTGCCTCTGATCTCTTTCTCCATACTGCTCTTTGCTTCTAATCCTGCATTCCCTCTCTCCTTCCACCTCAATCCTTTGACTTCTTTTCCTTATTCTTCTCTGTTTTCTCTCTCTCCAAGCATTTTTCCAATCATCAAAAGCACAGAATGTAAAATGGGCCCTTGTGGAACTTGGAAGCCTCTAAACCATCTTCATGTAAGGTTTCTGTTTGGTATGAATGTAACATTTTACCATACAATGACAGCTACTCTATCATGTTTGGTGGTCCACAAAATGCTGACCCCGGCATGAAATTAACAGTGGCAGATTTTTTTGTAACATTAACTCATCCAACATATTTGGAGCAGTACATCATAATCTCAAATTGACACTTGTGAAAACAGCCATTATCACTAAAACACAACATTATCATTGGCTTGGTGTGGATCTGCAGATGTTGTTTCATGAACAGAATGAAGCTGAACTGCTTCAAAGAACCAAATACTCTGGGCTGACTGTGAGTCACTTTCTCCAAGATGTAGTGAACAACATGACAAACTCTAATGCTTTGTGTTTCAACTGAAAATAAGCCACACAACAGAAGAAACACAGAGAGAAAGAGAAGGCAGAGATCTGTAATTAAAACCATCTTTTCTCCCAGTCATTGCAGCCCAGTGTTTCCCAAACCAGTGGTAAAAATAGCCCCCCCCCCCCACCACCCCGTCCTGCTCTAGTCTCTCTAGTCTCAGAGACACCCGCTGTGTCTCTAAGGCCACATTCAGACAGAATTTATTAAGAGTACTGGCACTATATAACTTCTGGGAAGTCAAAGAGTGTGGATACAAACAGGCAGGAATCTAACAGATATGAAAAATGAATGAATTGCTTTGAAAGATTTGGAACAGTTTGTTTTTTTGTTTTTTTTTGAGGCAAGTGAGGAAGTATGTTTTGTCATACATTTCATTTAAATTGATTGTCAAAGATCCAGTATGTACATTTTTCTAATTAATGTCTAAAAGGATCGGCAAGATATTTAGCTTTCAACGCTAAAATTACTTGGCTGGTAGCTAATAAACTACTTTTCTTTGAATATCACATGCTTCCACGCCGTTAAAGTATTTAAGGTTGCCACAGGATTGTAACTAGTGTTCTCAGTTTTACACTGAAATATGTGACTTTGTAGAGTTTGTTTGTTTAACTGTACACAGCAGTTAAACTTTTTTGTGTGATAAACTGGAGCCATCTGACACTGGAGGAGAGACAGTGTGCACACTCTTAAAGTCATAATTAATATTAAAGCATCCCATTTTTGCCTCTATATTTGCTATATACACCATGCAAACTCAGTACAGCTAAATCATTGCTAAAACATGTTAAGTAGTCCCCCAACAGTGTGTCTTGCCTATATCACTGCAAGTCATTAGCAAACACCTAACTGGTGTGCAGACACAGTTTGCATTGGTGCCCTGCACAATCTTGAATAAAATTCCACTTGTCCAGTGGTTGGTCAGCTCAGTTATCCAGTACAAAACTGGAAACTTTGGTTCCATATGTCCTTTCACCTTCACTGGCATGATTAGAATTTGACTGAAGTCAGTGTGCATGTCTGTGTATAGAGGCTCCGCAACTTGTGTCTGGAAAGAGGCAGGGGATAGACCCAGGTCTAACACTGCACATAGCTCCACAACAACAAAATGATTCATTACCATAGAAACCACTAATGTGAGTCATCGTTTGAATAATCATCAATTATTCATGGAGCAAGGCTCTCGGGCAGTTTTGTCAGCTTTGTAAACACAAAGTAACTCACTTCCCCTTCCCAAAAGTAAAGCGGGTGGCAGTTCGCATCCTCCACTAAGTTTACTGATGATGTTACGTTGAGTGCTTGATTAAAATGTATAATGCTGTTCTGTTTTATACACAGTTACTTTAAAATCCCTAAACAGGCCTAATTTTTAATTACTATTTGATAAATATTCAAGTGGGACTTTTGGGAAATTGCAAAGCAGTTACATGCTTAACAATTCTATCTCTTTCCTCCCAAGGCTGAAACACAGCAGTGTTAAATTTGTAGCTAAACCGGAGCTGTGAGAGCTGTGCCACCTCCTGTAGTGATGAGGCTGACTGGCATGGAAACACCAAACACTCTCCAGGAATCCCAAACGTGTGTTTCATAAAGTGGTGTTGAAAAGTCAGCATATTCTACCACTGTGGATCCTGGGAGTATCAGTGTCAAAGAACTCTCACTGAGTTGGGTCCCGCATTGGCCTGTTACAAGGAATCCTGCTGATTGTCCTGTTGTGAGCACTTGGGATGGGTCAGCAAAAACAGAGGGTGAGAACTACACCTCGCCACAATCTGTCTGGGCAATGTTAAGTCAACACCACTGAACAGTTAGTCCTGTTGAAAGGTCAACCATTCTCACTTCCCCATGACCTCTAACCCTTGACTTCTTGCCTGCAGCCCTGTGCTGTCCGGTCAGCTCTACCCATCTGTCAATCCGCCTGTGTCAGTCTCAAACACCACATCTGAGTAGGTCTTTGCCATAAACAAGGATGTAATGAAAGAAAACAGGTCATTGTAACAAATGCAAACACTTTAGTTATGATAAATTTATATGATAGCCTGGTTCAAAAGCCAAGGCAGCACAAACCACAGTAAAGAGATTGTTCAAAGGAATAAGAGGGATTTATTGTAATATTTATATCAAAAGAGTTTTGTTTTTCTATCAAGGGCTTGTGTGTGACCACCCTTAAAATGAATTAGCCTTTCAAAATATGTTGTTTTTTATTCTCAGCTCAGGGCCAGGATGTCTGCAGCAGATTTAATTTCTTCGTGAGGAGTAGGTGATTTCCTTGTGTATGCAGAGACACGACCCAGTTAGATAGCACTGTCTGCACAGGCTGGAGTCATTGCTCCTCAGCCCGCCGATAAGAGAGGGATGAATTTGTGTGAGCACATTTGTGTGTGTGAGAGGAGTGTGAGAGCACGTTTACAGATCGCTTTGGCAGGCCAGTAATAGAAAGGTTCAGCATTTCTGGAGACAACAACTAACCTTCTACAGTGCCATGTGTCTTTATTTACCTGTTGACTATACTGGGCATTTCTACTTCCATCCACGTCTGCCATAAATAAACAAACATAAATAAACAAAAGCTAGTGCAGCACATTTGCATCAGTACCACTGGTTTAGTGGTCTGATAGTCATTTCATAGACATTTTGCTAAATGTGTCAGCCAGCTTAATCAGCAAAGTGAATGAAAGTACCTTAAAATCTAAGTATCTTAAAATAAGGCTTTTGTGGAGTGTAGAGGTTGTTAGGTTTGCAGCATCGGACAGACCAGGGACACTGTCGCCTATTGATCTGTACCCCTGGCACCTCTATGCAGACTGTTGTTGAGAGCACGGCTGCCGACCCTTTCTTTGCAGAGCCAGGCAGATTTGAGTGGTGCCGCAACCCAGCGGCTGGGATGTGCAGTGAATACAGTCTGCACAGACAAACAGCGCTTTGTTTAGCCATTTCTTTGCTGCTGCTGAGCCAGCTGATAACAGCGGCGGGAGGGCAGGCAGCTCTTGGCGGCAGTGGACAAGGCCTGGGGAGGCAGACACTCTGGCAGCAGCAATATCCCTTCCCACATCCCTCACTCCCCCTCCCAGCATTGCTAATCGCACCTCTTTTCTGTCTCTTCACAGATGAGGACTGTGTCAGTTAATTGCCACGTGAAAGTGAAAACTATCAGTCAGCATGGTGAGCAGAAAGAACAGAGGGAGAGATGGAAATCCAGCAGTTAATGCATAGAAGAATATTCATATCTCATGCACATGAGGCACATTTATCCATGTTATTTTGCTGTCCTTCATTGAAAAACTTTGCTCATTCTGCAAAAACCACATTGCAATGTAAGGCAAAGTTTTATTGCTTTATGATGATGTTTTAAAAACCGAGTGAACTAAACACCAGATGGAATTACATTCATTTTGGACAAAGAAGCCTGAGAAAGTTACTGTGTAGAGAGGTCTAATGTGGGCCCACAGTAGAAGAAAGAAGGGAGTTAAACTGCTCTCTCTCTCAACACCACAAGCTATCCTCTCATTGTCTTGGCCCAGTACCAGGCCCTGGAGTAATTGCAGCAGTGTGGCATTGTGGGGAATACTTTACATTCCTACTTTCACAAGGAAGTTTTTCTTCTTCTACCCCTCATACTGCAACCTGCCACCGATAAAACATGTCTCTAACAGTGTTGTTTCCATTGTCACTGTGAGACAATGCAGGTTTGTGTGCCTTTTGGTGCATCGGGAGAGTAAGCATGCTCCAATAAATGTGATTCTCATGTAGTAAAAAATGGATAAGGTGAAGAGTGTGTGTGGCTGTGTATGCGACTATGGGTGGCTAAGGTGATGGTTGGATTATCAAAAGTCACAAATGATTGATAGAAAACAGCCATAAAATGGAGGGTGTGGTGTATCACATATGTCTGTGTTTTGGAAAGTCTTTTAATAGTCTCGCCCTACAATTTAAATAGGGCAGGGGTAATGTCAAATGCTATAAAAATAAGGTTAAAGCAAGGTAGATTAACTTCACCATATCTTGTAAGGAGCTGAATTTTGAGGTGTTTTCCATTCTCATTTTCACATCTAACACTTCCCCTACCATTTCAATTTATCATCTTGGCCCTTAGAACCCTGCTGATAGTACAAACATACCAGAGGATCAGCAATCAATAATGAGGGAATGCTCCTCCCCACCTCCATCTCCACCATATTCTCAACTTAAGAGGCCACATCTGCTTTTAATATTCTTGCCTCTTAGCTGTGGAGTTACACAATCATGATCAAGTCTGTTTTCTGAAAAGCTCAAACACTCACAAACACAGGCAGGGACTCACACCAATAACAACACAAACATACACCCTTTTATGGCACACCAAAGGAATGATCACTGTGATCACTGACTTGGTGGATACAGCACATTTGGAAAGTATTCAGGCCCCTTCACCCAGGCCCCATTTTGTTATTTTGTAACTTTATGGTGAAATGTTAAACGTTTTCCTCACATTATTCTGCACTTACTACTCCGAATATCTATTCTTTTCAGAAATATTAGCAAACCCTCTCAAATATCATACATAAATCATAAACATTAAGACATTTTTTCCATTTGTCCTCACACCTTGATTGGAGTCTACACATTGATTTAATAATTCATGCATAGCATACATACATAAAGGATATTTTGAAATCAGAAACAAGTTAAGAAACAATGTTTTCTTATAGAAATGTATAGAACCTTGATAAATGGAGGCACAAGGGGACAAATTAAGGCACAAGGGGACATTGTCTTTAACCTGGATATGCAGTAGTGAACCTGTTTTTCTCTTCTCAGTCTCTATGGAAAAAGTTAACCAGCAATAAAGAGCAATGTGTTCACTTTTATGTTAGTATTATAACCTGTACAATACAAAACCTTGGTAGCTTTAGATCTTTCCATTACCTGATTTTCACAAAAAAATGAGGAAAGACAACTTGTTTGGTAAGTAAATAATTTAGCAGCAACTGCTGAAACAGGGGCTTCCTGTTGGCCTTTGCTCCATGTACTTTTGTTGTTTTCCACAGTGACCACATTTTGAAAGAGCTACATTGGAAGGAATCTCCAACTGAGAATTCCCTGATATGTTACACAACTGGAAGGATGCCATCGGCTGGTTGGTCCCAACTTCAAGGCACCTCGAAGGACAGGATGACTGCTGTTATGCCTCCAGATCGACTTACGCTAAACTTTCCAAGTGGCTCCAGGATTCCAGCAGCAGCAATACTTTGCTGTCAGGTTTTGTGCACCAAGGAGAGACAGTGGCATTTTTAAAGAATGTGTATACCTCACTGCAAATGTATGCTTTTGATTACCAAAGCTGTAAAATTATGGAAGAAGATAGTTACTTTGCATTTTCAGGTTAGTCTGAGCCCTTGTATCATTCAGCCCTAATGTATATAACAACTCTGTAGGGATGGACAATTCTCACTTTTTTAAGGCCGCAGTCCTGTTTTATTTAAATTTATATCATTATCTCAAGCAAGACTTACTTAAGTGAGAAAAGGGATGTAAACATCAAGCCTCGTCTAACATGGTCCCTGGTCCTAAAATGATCTTGATTCCTATTCCTTGAATTTCTTCACCCTTTAATGTAGAATAAAGGGAGCCATTATTAGCTGCAGTTGCTTTAAATAGTCAATAAATATATACATTTATGATGATTGCATATCCTGTATTTTTTATGCATATTATTTACATATTATTATATATGTTATATGTTTCTATTTATTGTGTTCTGTTATTTGTTGTTGTTAATGTGGTTTTTCATGTGATGTTGGTTACTGACCCAGTCTTGGCTAGGTCTCACTTGTAAGAGAGGTTTAAATCTCAGTGGAACTTCATTGTGCAACACAACTTTAACATTGTCTGTCTGTTTCTTTAATTGCACAATGACAGTTAAAGAAGCTCGTAGGCACGCCCAGTGACATGTTACTTGTTTGAAATTAATGTCTACTATTACTGACAACTAAGGATGGGCATGATTATTTGATTATTTGTTTCATTATTGAACGTTGGTCAGCTAGTGTGACTGTTTGTTACTATATTATAGAGATTCATTATTAAGAGAGTGATGATCCTATCTTTTTATCCTCCTGGTCACACGGTATAACTTTGGTTTGGGTCTAGGTCTGACTGCTACAGAAGCCATTATACTTTTAAATGTGTGGTGTTGTGTTGTAGAGTCAAGACTAGCACTTTTACTTGAAATGCCCACCCCTACTAAAGACTATATTTCCATAGTACCATAGTTCCTTAGTAGCACTATTATTGCTGTATATTGTTAACCATAGTACTACTTTCCTGCTACTCATGTATGTTTGCAGCAATACATCACAGACCATCATTATTTTAATAATAATTGTGTTTTCCTTTCCTCCATTGTGATTCTATTCTAGCATTCCTTTGGCTTTTTATGACTATACCAGCTCAGACTGACTCAGCTTTGCCAGGCACCAACACAGCAGCATTAGTTTATGGCATTCTCTGATTCTGTAGAACAAGCACTCCATTATAATTATCAGTGCAATTATCTGATTCATGCCATTTTAACACTGCCTGAACACACTCAGACATGTCATCAGTCACAGTTTAAAACCGTCTTTCTCAATATGGGTGCCACTAAAACAAAGTTATGATCAAGAGACTCAAATTCATGAATTACACTGACTCATGGAAGGCATCACACCTTTCTATAACTCTGGATTTCTGTGTGTGTTTATCTGCTGGAACAGGCACACAGGTTGTCAATCAAAGGTGGTATGTTTTGGAAGGAGTCTATTGGGGGAAAATGTATAGTGTATGAGGAAGTGTATGTCACATTTTGGCACTGACAAGCTTATATGGACTGGTACATGAATAAATTTATAATAGTGCATATCTTTTTAAATGAATTTACCTTTGTCAGAGGCCAAAATCTGAGAAAGGCCATCGGTTTCGTACAAAAGCAAACCTGCTTGTCCACCAGTTACACAAATGGGTGCTGGTTATGATTAATCCCAACAAAAAGCAAACAATGACCTGACCTTGATGATAGAGATAAAGTTAGTATGTCACTGGAGGCCGGGTGATAACACTTGTGACCTATGCCTCTGGCCTGCTTTGTGCCTGGCTGGCGCTCCATTGGTGCCATTCTGTCTTCTGCACATCAGCTGATTGAATGCTTCTTGTCTTTTTTCTCGCAGCAGATTGCAAACTGTCTAGCCATCCTTGAACAACTCCCCCCACACCCTCAACTCCACCCAATTCACCACGCACGACTGCACACTGTGAAGCAGTGAAGGCTCCCAGTGCTATCTGCTTCATCAGACCCTGATGGTAGCGAGGAGCCTGGCGTCTGAGCTGGCTGATAGCCGTCGGGTGCTCTTGCTTCATAAATAGGGATATAGAAAAATGGAAAATTAGCATGCATTCAACTATTCTTTCTACTTTATCTTTAATGTCATTTCATTCACACACATGATTCCCTTCACACATTATTAGCATGAAATCCTGTTTTGACCCTGTGGTTGTAAGTATGAAACAAACCTGCAGGACTTAATGTCTCTGATGTGGATTGCAATAAAAACTTATTGTGTGCAGGAGAACGTGCCTGTCTACATGTAGCTCTCTTCCTGTCTGTTATTCTCAGTTTAAAGGTGAGGTGAATTCAGTTCACAGTTTGAGCTGCTGCTTCCTGTCGACTGTAAGTCTACTGGTAGTCTGACGACGAGGTCACCACACAGGACTTTGCATTCACAGAGGAGAACAAACAGCAGCGACCTTGACCCTACAGACTCTCCCCCACTCCTCGGGCTTCTTCCAAGTCTACAGACTTAATGACAAGGCTCGTGTTCACACGGCTCTGTGTGGGCCATGACCGAGGAGATTCTCCCTGCATTCACAAATGGAGCTTGAAGATCAAAAGTTTAAGAGAATTAGATTCATTTCAACAACTTCATCATTGTGTAATAAATCCACAGCGACTGTGCATGGCAATGAACCCTTAGCTTTTCCAGCTGACTGGCTTCTCTTATTGTAGCCATGCTAAGCAGGGTCAGTAGATAATGGCCATGTCGCCAGAGCTTTCAGTTGCTGAGTCGACTGACGAAATAATGAACCGCACCAGCTTGTTTGATTTCCTCTGGAGACAGCTCAGCAGGAGTCTGATCCACATGCAGACTCCCACTAACCCAATCTGTTTCACCCCTCTTTCTCTCTGTCTCTGACTGAGAGATGGCATTTATACAGGCCTTTTTAGGGTACATCTATTCACTGTGACTTATTGTAAATCAAAACGCTTGGAGCTCAGTTGCACAGCTAAAACGCCCTCTCTGGCCAATAATTCACCAATAATTCACATGGAATTGTGATTTTTCAAGGAAAGTTTGACTTGCCTTGGTGTTTGCGGCATATTTTGATCATTATAAAAATACACAGCTGGCATGTTTGAATATTTTGTATGCCATAAAATAAATGAACTGTGCACATAGAATACTGTTAAGGACACAAAGTCGAAATAGTGATGTTGGAGATTCTGCACTCTGCAATGGCAGTAACATAATTATGGGTCCATTATATTGCATTGCAAATTTCAGAAAGACTGGTAAAGGCAGTCAAGAAGCAGACCAAATCCAGTCATTTTTGGGAAACAAGGACACCAGCTTACATGCAGGCAATGTGATGTGTTTTGGCAGGCACAGATAGGGGCAGTGTAGTCATGGACCCAGTCATCATCATTTGGCCACACATTCCTGCCCTATCTGTGCAGTAAACTGGATCTCCTTCTCCCTCTTATCAGCTGTCAGGAATTTTCTATCAGAGGCCCTCTCTCTGTCTCTCTCTCTCTCTCTTACACTTTACCTCCCTCACTATCTTTTATGCTCTCTTACTGACTCCCTTTCTCTTTTTTTTCACTTTTCCTGTCCCTTCCTTTAAGCTATATGGTTGACAGAGAGCAGAAACGGTTAATGGTCATTAAGATAAGGAAGCAAGGAGATGTCAGGCGGCTCCTAGGACAGGATGGAACCCAAACAGATCTGTTGTCTAGTGCACTGGATCCGTGGAGAGCTGTCATCATCAAAAGATTCCTTTTTTGTATTTTGTAAACACTTAACATTATAGCAAAAATATGGCAATAGTATGCTAATAATTTGTTGGAATATTAAGGTAATAACATATTATTTTTATAGTAATCATCAAGTAAGTTTGGTAATAACAATGAAAAAAGTGTTGACATAAGCGTGACTAAATTATAACTTTATAATATGGTACCAATTCGGATTCCCAAACATTTTAATGTGAAGGTGTTACACTGATGTTAATGTTAGTATTACCATAATAATACTTATATTAAAAAATAATTTCCATGTTGTTACTGTTGTATATAACAGTTACCTGTATGTTTGACATTTTTAGTATACAAATTTAAATTATTTATTTATACATCACACGTTTTTGTTTATTTGTACAAATGAAATAATTTGAGATATTTAAAGTCATAATGAGGATATTTTATGAGAGCATCTGTCTTGAGCATGGGCTAAAAAAAAAAAAAAAAAAAAAAAAAAACATTGTGTGGTGAGTACCAGCTCAATAATGTCCTGTCCTGCATGTCATCTTAACATCTGGTCCCCAAAGACTGCAAAGTGAAATATGGCTACAATCCATGCCACTGTGCCTATAATCCTGCAGTATCAAAGCACAGGCAAAGGGGTCTCTCTTTCCTCTCGCTGCTTCTCATTCACCCCCATGTGATGACAGACCCCTGAGAGGAGCCCTTTGTTGGTAATTGAGCTTACCTCATTTTCAAAATACCAAGAGCCCTGCTGGATAGTAAAAAAAATCTGCCTATACTGGGCTACATATTTCTGGCAGAAACTAAACAGCTCCATGCACACAAGACAGAGCCGTACTTGTTGTATTAGAGTATAAAAATTCGGGAAATTAATTCCCTAACTTTTATTTCACCCTATCCTCTCTGCTAAAACTGCATAGAGAGAGTGGCCTTGGCTGGAACCTGAATCACTGGGACCTGAGTAATATCTACTAGGGTGCCTGTTATGACTCAGACAGCACTGCTGCCATCAGGCCACTCCTCCAGGATTCTGCGGGCCTGACAGCCTGTAAACGTGTCAGCGGCAGGATGTCTCCTCTTCTGTTTGTACATTCATTTACAAGTAAGAAGCAACCTACAGTGCCTAGCAACAGCATATGCATGTGATTATGAAAAAATACAGTAAGATATTCAATTATGATCCTTTCATGGGAAAAAAGGTCACCTTTTTTGTCCATTAGTATACAGTGGCAAACAGCTCCTGAGCTGTGATGTAGAAAATCACTGGTAAATGCTCAAGTTAATTCACATCCTACCACAACAAAAAAATAAGACCCTATGACTGATGGACCAAATGACACAGACTGACATGTGATCATACACAGGAATGTGTTTCTCCCTCTAACTTGCTCACAGTCTTGGAGTATAGGCTATATCTTACCATCAGTCTGGAGGCTGGCAGACTCAAAACTTTGAAATTTGATTCCTGTCCCAGCAAAATCCTGCCTCTCTTACTCTAACTGGATGATTATATCCAGAGCAACATTATTTTAACTCGCAGTGAGAGAAGGGAGTCCTTTAATGCCGAGTAAATTCCTCTTGACTTATGATTTGTACCTAAAGAGTTACCAACTTCACACTGTAATATTAATGCCAGATTGTTTAACTGTTACAGAGCCATTTAAATGCCACAGGAATTATAGTGAATACAGCTCCTTGGCCAACAGTGTGGATGGATCTGATATTCAATACATTATTCTTTTCATATAAGACAAGAAAAAGCATCAGCTGGCCACAGAAATAACATCAGGTTAATATAATCCACTTAATGGTGAGGGTTGACATCGGCCTCAAATGGCCTCGACTGACTTCTCCTGCATCTCTCAAAAGAAAATGGCATATAAAAGTCAAACAAATATCTCAACTGATGCAGGATGTGTGCTACGAAAATTATTCCCAGCATTGCCTTAAAGACTGACATATGTCAGTGCTGGATTCTCTTTACATGAGTTGGTTCTTAAGTAGTCAAGGGAGAAGTCAGATTGCAGGCCCTCCTGCTAAGTCAAACATTTCATCTGAAGTTCAGCTCAGAACTGGGAACAAAGCAAGGCTTCACTTAGCCTTGTCAGCACTTTAGCTATTTCAGTGGTCATCCATATATCAAAAAATCCTAAAAACAGACAAAGCCTCTTGAATAGTTGCTTAAACTTGTAATGCCCCATAATCATGCCAGTAATGACAGTGTGTTGGCTTTGTCCAAACACCAGAGGCTCTGCTCTAAACACATAAAAACACACACATACACACACTCAAACACACACACAGAGGTGGGACTATGATTGATGTGAAGAAATTATAGAGTGAAGGCACTGAGTCTGCTTCTAGCCATTTAAGTACACAAAAAGTATAAACATTGCAGAACTATAAAATATTATGATATGAAATATAATGAAAACATTTTAAAATTACACTAAAGAAACTATTGGTAAAATCATAATGTTCAAAACATGGGCAGTTACCTGCTGGCAGAAGTGATTACACTGACCGTAGTATTGGTGGATATTACTTAGGTTATGTTTTCCTACAAATCATCAAATTAAATTGTTTAATATTCTTGATTAATGAGAAACCCCTTATGTTATATGGTCCAGGGATGCAAATATAGTACATTTGACTCACTAGCAAAGTAATTCTGGGTGATTTTGTTGGGAAACATAAAAGACTTGAATAAAAAGAAGCTGAAATATCAAAGGCTTTGGTTTAAAAAACATCTACCCAGAGAGGAAAATTACCTACAAAGTGCCAGGCTGTTCGCCAGTTAAAAACCAGATCATGGAAAATGTACATAGCCAGCACAGAGAACAGGCAAAACCACAAAGTTACATAAGTAATTCCAATAGTATTGTCATTTTTTTATTTAAAAAAAATAATCTCTGTTTACGTTACCAAGAAATTCAGTTGGCACTTAGTGTGTGTGCAGCCACATATAAGCAAGTTTTAAGTCATGCATGCTCATTTCCTCAGCGTTGTTTAAAGTGAGTCAGAATAAATTACAATGACAAACAAATACACTAATGTAAGCACTACCCCGTCACCTGTGGCCTATACGCAGTCTTAAGCGTGCCAAGTCATTCATATCAGGGAATTAGAATTAACCTTTGTAACAAGGTCAGGGTTCACATCAGGGGTAGGATAGCAGGAGAGAAGTCACATGACCACCGGACTGGAAACTGATGTTTAAGGTTATGGGCTTCCAGGGCATCGGCATGCAGCGGCTTTTGAGCAGCTGAAGCTGTCACTACCTGGCACAGAGGTAGAAGTATAAAATGCTGCTCTGAACTGTTACCTAATTGTTATTTTTCAAAGTAATACCCCATGTTGTAACAGTGTTTTTTATTCCAAAGATTGTAGGAATAAATTATCTCAAACAATTATTTATTTGTTTTTAAGTGTTATTAAGTTAGAATAGTTTATGTAGTTTTCACTTTACTATCTCATATTTTCATTTCAATTTGAAGCATACCTACTCTATGTTTGGCATGTTGACTTTACTGAATAGTGACAGTTGAAGGAGACTGCAAACATTGGGAGTGTCGACTGTGGTCTATGGTCCACCAGCTGGAAATCAAACTGTTAGGCTGAGTGTCTACATTACATTTTTATTAAACCGACAACTAACTGAAATAATACAGTGTAAATATCCATAATATTCAAATAATCAATATATGCAGAACAGAGGTAAGTGTGAGGTAAGCAAAATACTTTTTTTTCAAAGACACATTTTAAACAGATGCTTAGTTGTGACTTGACAATGGTTGTGCATTAACAAACTGGTGATTCAAACTGGTTACAAATATGTTAGTATTTGCAACTTGTGACTTACAAATTCATATTAATTAGCACGTGCAGCATTAATGATGTTCTTCACTGCTGCATAAAATGAGCAAGCTTACCTGATGTTAACATGTATGTTAACATGACGTACAATGATTTGTAGGCATGTTTTTGTTGGCATGGTCTCTTAGTGCAGAATTAAAAGGCTAATATGATGCAGAACAGAACAAAGATGAAATAAATATCCTGAATAGGGGCCTATATAAAATAAAGAAAGTGTTTGTCATCCAGGGTCTTGTTTGTTTGTTTGTACTTTTTTCCAATGTGACTGGGTTCATTAACACTTAGTCCTTGGCAGCACCCAGTTTGGCACAGGGATGACCATGGATGTGGAACATCCACACACGAAGAGATGAGGACATGTCTCCACCCAAACTGCCACCCTGTATAACACCCTGCTCTAGCATACATCAGTTCCTTTTTCTCTTTCTCTGGTTTAATCTGGACCAGTTCTAAAGGCTAATTGAGTGAATGTTTACACGCTTTTGTTCAACAGAAGCAATTAATGCACAGTAAATCTTGAGAGAAGTCAGCAGATCAAGGCACAACAGTGGATGTTGGCTAGAGTGTATTGGTGGGAGTAGACAAGCATTTAAAGACCATGAAGGCAGTACTAAAATCTAAGATGTTATGTTTCCAGTCATTACTGCTGTGCCTTGTCTAAACTAATTCAGCTGGCCAGGTACTCCCCCTCCCTTCCTCCAAAGCCTCAGTGTCACCCACAATGCACCTGGAGCAAGGCCAGGGCTGCTGTTAATTTGGCCTCATTATTAAGTTAAATGCAGTGCGGGTGGCGGTGCTGGAGCTAATGAGCAGTGTAGAGCAGACTGCTCTGCAACCAGCCTCCTGTCCCAGCCATTACAAAAATTAGAGAGTGGAAAATGAGTCAAGGGCTATGGAGGCCTTAATTAAAGTCTTGAATGAAACCGAGTCAATGCTGCTCTGACTTGGAGTATCTCAACCCTTGGTAAGAGCCAGAACAGCTCCTGTTAGGGCCAAAGTGTGCATTTGCGTCAACAATACCAGCATGATTTAGGACAAGGTGCTTTATGTAGGCATGGATACTTGCGTGTGTATATGTAGTGTGTGTGCGTTTTAGAGAGCCCCCTTATGCATGTGTCTCAAGGACAAGTTGGTATCTTAGCTGTGTGGGTGGCTGTGAGACGCAAACAGAGGACATGGCATATCAAAAGAAAAAGACTCACTTAAAAGGCTCTTTACGAGTGGAAATATACTGTTTAGTTTAGCATAAACTGTTCAGATTTGTACATTATCCCTCTTAAGTCACCTCACAGACTGTCTTAGTACTCAGCAAAGACTGTGGGAGACTGGGGAGACCCTTTATTTAGATGACTTTGAGGGTTTTTACATGCCAGCCAGGCTAAACTGTCTAAACGCGACCACACTAGCATTCACTTTATCCCAACACTGCTCATCCTGCACTGGATGGGAGAAAATAGGAAGATAGCTAGCCAAATCTTTGAAGCTAAATCCACGTCTTACAGAGATCAGGCTCCTTGTCGGTGTCGATAGGTGAGAATGATCAGTTCTGTTTGGAGTTAGTTGAAATCTGCTAGAAGAAGAGAACAGAGTGAAGTTTGGGTGTTTCCAAGAATCGGTCAGACACATCAGCTCAATTTGTCTCATGATTCAGAGGGTATAGTAACTGAGCTTTATTCAAGTACCTCATCCAGCCTCTTGTCTCCACCTACCTTTTGCTCCAGTGCCTGGCTGAGGACACTGCAAATTCTTGTCACAGTATTGTCCTGCTGCAAGACTGCTGCTTCTGGTGGAGCGCACGTAGCCATGTTTATAGCTGTACAGGTTCAAAGAGAGGCCAGCAGCACAATGGAGTATAGGGCAAGTTGGCTGCAGCACCATTGTGTGGGAAACACCATCTCAAGCCGAGGGATCAAAACAAAGACACAGAAAAGGAAAAACTTCTGCAAGGATGAAGGAAATTGTTATATTTTCTCCATTCTTTTTGCCCAGTATCAATTCTACAAAAACATTTCCTCAGGACAACAGCAAAAGGTCTTGTGCATGTTTAAGAAAACTGGCGAAGGTTTATAAACATTTTGTATTCAATGAAAAATATTTTTCAGGAAATAAACCGCCTTACTTAAACAAAAGCAGGCCTCTGATTCAAAAATGCTTCTTTCTCTTTCTCTTAGCAACTGGCTGTGTGTGTGGGTGGGGTCATTAGGCAGTGTTGTCAAAATTATTACTTCAGTGTGTATGACTACTAACTTTACATTGACTTCCCGTCATAAGTAGTGAAAACTATGCATACTTGGCAACAGTGTAGGTGAAGGGCAGACATGAACACCACATTAAAGGGATAAAACTAGGTCCTTGGGTTTTAAGTAAATGTTTGGCTAACACAGCTTCATCACATGTCCAGCATTTAACTAAATACTGTGCTGACACTGACCATCACATACAATAAAGGCAGCCAGTCTTCTTATGGTGGCCTCCTCACCCCAATGAATCCCTGTGACCTGTCCTTCAGCCCCCTTCTCCAATGTTTTAATCCAGCTAACCTTGTCAAAACCACCAGACCTCATTCAGAACAAGCAGATGACTCTCTGCACGCCAGTGGCCCCTATAAATAGAAATTTCATTGAGGAGCAGCAGGCTGAATGGGAGGTATTGTAAACAGTGAGCCAGCCTAAAGCCTTACACAGGGCTAACCTGGGAAAGTGATGGAAAGTGGCATGCTGTAGCCATGAAGAACAGAGTACAATAACAAACTGACACCCCAGTGCCACTGTCCCTTACTTCATACATAAAGGTTTTACCTTTAACAGTTCCCCAAAAACCTACTTGAAAACTGCATAAAAACATCATTATTTGGGCTAAACACAAAACAATCTGGTCTAGTCTATGTTTTGTCTTGAGTTAAAAACAGTCTCTGACAGGTTACCGCGTTTCAACCTTTCCTGTGTACAAAAATGAAAAGTTTGTGGGGAGATAAAGTGGACCCCTCACAATTTTGTAGATACATGTACAGCATATAGTATGACTTGTTTTGGACCACACATTAGCCTGTGTTGGGCACAGACCCAGTCTGTCCATCTGTCTGTCTTTTTGTGCATAAAGCAGTGTAACAAGTCCATCTGGCACTGGTTGAAAGGTCTGGCATGGAATTATGTCTTCCTCAGGAAGAAAAAAAATGTCCCGTTGGCTAAATCTAATTATTATTTTATTAAACACACTGTACGATTAGAATAGTTTTAAGAAAGATATTTTGATTATAAATGTTTCCATCTATCCCTAATTACTTTTGTTACCAAAACCTTTAAACATATGAGCAAGTTAAAAGAGTCTAGACAGTCCTCTTTCAGAGAGAGAGACAGTGAGTGAGAGCTGGTGTGAGTGAGAGAGAGGCTGAACCATTTTTAAGCCACTCATTTGATTCACAATTCAAACGCAGATCCCAGCCAGGGGGCAGGGATTTTGAGGAGGAGAGATCAGTAGCGAGGCTTAACTTAAAATGTCAAATGCTTTACTTTGACTTCATGGAAAAATGATAGTTCAGAGGAACCGACAGGCCACATGCTACCAAGCATTTTCCCTCCTTACTTAAAAAAAATCTTAGAGCAACAGGTACAGACTGGCTCTTTCACCCAGCTGTAGCAAAACAATGAGGTGCTTCAACCCTGAAGGCCAGTGATACCTGATCATCAAACTGCCACCAATTAGAGCATTAGGAGAAGCCATTTATTTTGCCTATGTTAAAGAAGGTGCTAAACTCCACCAACCATTCCCACATACCCTTGATGAAATCTTATCCAGAGTAGCTCTGGCCCCACAGAGAGAAAGAGGGATATTGAGGGGCAAAGTGAGAGGAGGGCCCTGGAGACCCAACAAGCAGAGTAGACACTGCCAGTCCTGGGGTAGTCTGAGAAACGAAAGACCGCCTTCATTATTTCTCCAATCTGTCTCCTCTCCGCACAGCTCAGCTGGGACCCTGGGCACTATAAATGCATTGTTCATGACAGAAAAAATAAATGATTTGCAGACCAACCAGTCATGGAGAGCATATAGGAGCAAATTCGAGTGGAGATTGTGACTGAAGCCCTACTCTTTTTCAGTCGATGACCTAATGCAGGTAAAGAGTGCGGCTTGGTGCTAAACTGCTCCCCTCTCTTCAGCCCCACACCCAAATCTCCCCATTTATGTATTTGTTGAACCTCCTGCACAGAAACCACTGCCTTTACAGGAACGGTCAGGGTGTTGGGCAGCACACACATTTCCATCCATGGTGGGCAAAGAAAGGAGATGAAATGAGTTTTCAGCCATCACAGTTCCACAAATAATTACTGAGAGTAACACATTTCTCTTATAATAAATGCAACTGAAAAAACAAGTGGGCTTTTGTAGATCTCTCATCTTACAATATCATAGCATATTAAAGGTTCAGTGTGTAAAAAATATTGATAAGTTATTTACCAATATACCAGTTATATTGCAGCAGAATATCCCTCAGTCTTCAGTTATCATTAGAACTCATAAGATGTTTGGTTTCTCCATTGAGGTCATTATACACTTGAATGAAGTATATTATAATGTAGTATAATAATAATAATAATAATAATAATAATAATAAGTAATTATATAGTATAATGAAGTATAGTTACCTTATCTTCAATTTCTAACAAATGAAAATAAATTCACCTAAATTTTACACACTGGATCTTTGAATGACAAATAAAATAAGATCTTTTAGTCACAAATCAAAAACTGGAGATGAAAACCACACTTAGTGGAATGAACAAAAAATACATGATAATAAAGGATTATAAGTGTACACAGACTGACAACTTGTGTGTTTCTGAGGAACAGGAAATTGTGTGTTTGTGTGGTGTCTCATCTAAGTGTTGTTTCCAGGTGCTGCTCAAGTGGTTTCCTCTGATTTAGGGCCCTGAAGCTTGTCAGCTAACACCTAAGCTGCCATTGGTTTACCCAGCTCCAATGAATACATCACTCACGATCATGAGTGGTGATGTATGGTGGTGAAGGGTTAGGGACACAGAAACATGAACAAAGTTGTATTTTGATTCCTGAGATAAAAAAAACAAAACAAATACATTTCATAATTAAACATTAACATGTTTCCTACAGTCTTTCTTAACAAATACATGCAACTGGTCAGTAAATTTACACCTTCTGATAAATAGCACCCTCTGCTGCTAAGCCTCTGTATTTATCCATCCATCATCCATAAAGCTATTACTGTAAATATTCAGGATCAAGAGGACTGAAGCATGTCCCAGCATGAATCCGGTGAACATTGATCAGTGAAGCTGAACATTAACAAAAGAACTAGCAGAATAAAAAGAAAAAATATTGTTGAGGTTGCATGCAAGATTTAACTCAATGGACATGTGTTATGCTTGTCATGACAAAAAAAAACAAAAACGCTGTTCACCACATTGAACACTGTCAACTTCTTTGTGTGAAGAAGAGAGAAAAATGTCCAGTCTTTTCTTAAAGTGTTGACAAAAAGTTTACATCAATCTAGGAGTCATACAGAGCCCAGTCCAATACCACATGAAACGTCAAGTCTTAAGAGCAGAGAAATGTGGACTAGGGTAAATCGTTATTTTCTTAAAAGCCAGAAGAAGACAGTAACGTGTCAATCATCTTATCTGTCCGGCATTTTATTTTCTTAAACTGTTCAGGATGATATTGCAAGATTCCCTGAATTCCTTGAAAAGTGGCTCCCCTGTATGAAGAGTTAATCTCAAACTGAGGAATTGTATATTTCATCCAGTGACTCTGCATAGGCCTCCAACAATAACACCTCCCCAGTGAAAGGAAATTCCTTTGCCTCCTCTGTTCTTGACTGTAAAACACAACTCTATTAATCCCACTCTGGTAATGACATCACTTCAGAAAATATGTTTCTCCATTTTTAGGAAATTGAAAATCTGTGACTGGCTAGTAGTGCTAACTTTTGACACATATTATTACCTTAGCTTTTACATTATCTGAACAATCCAAATATGTCAACATGAGAGTCATAGTGTTTCAGATACTGAATACTGATACTGATCAGAGGCCGCATTAAGAAAAAGGAGGTGAGGCCTTAGAGGAACAGATGGAGATGCTCATCTCATCTTCCAGGAGCAGCCAGTCTGACTTCCAGAGGAGGTGACAGTGTGTCCAAGAGACACATTATAAGTCAAAGGAAAATGGAGACACACGGATAAAAAAATGCAATCTCTGCTGGGGGAGAATGGCGCAGGAGGCAGGTAATAAACCTGTATTTAAGCTGATTGCCTTAGCTGTGTCCCAAGCCTTTTCAGTAGCCTGGTCTCACTACCACTAATGTTAATTAGAGATTGGCTAAAGTGAAAAAAGACAGCTTTTTCAGATTTGTGGGAGTGTTAGTGATGGCTGGCTGGAGAGGGACATGCACAGCTCTTAATTGGGTCTGTATGCTGTTTCAGTGGCTGGCCTGAGCACTGGTGATGATTGCTGTGAGCAGGTGGTTGTGGTGGCAGCTCCATGCAGCCTGTCCAAGGCCAGCCTGTCTGTTCTTGTCAGGACTTGGAACACTG
Source organism: Brachirus orientalis (assembly GCA_016785285.1). Classification (NCBI taxonomy): domain Eukaryota; kingdom Metazoa; phylum Chordata; class Actinopteri; order Pleuronectiformes; family Soleidae; genus Brachirus; species Brachirus orientalis. The sequence goes on along the minus strand of JAFBJR010000146.1, from coordinate 8,454,507 downwards.
AGCAGACAGCTTCTGAGTCTCACACTCATTACGTCAAGTTGCCCACTCTGTTGCCTAGCAATGCCCTCATAGCCCCTCTACAACACTTCCTCCCTAGTCCCACAATGTGACCCACAGTCATGGAGGACTACTTCCACACAGTGCAACAATGGAAAAACATGCAGTCACTTTTACACTACTTCTATAGTACTTTAAAACTGCCATAATTCACTTGCAACTAACAATTAAAACCAAATTGCATGTCACTACCAACCACAATGAAGGCTGCAAAATTTACTGTATGTGAACTTTAGGAGATTCCGAGTCAATTTCCTGTCTTTCAAATGTGTATGTGTATGTCTGGATTTTATTCAGACAACATCTCAGACATGCCACAGCTGGTCATTCATGACGTTTGTGATTACAATCATTCTACTAGCGGTACTTCAAACACCCAAGCACATAATTGTAGACGTGAACACGTGTAAGCTTCCAGTACAAGCAGGAATAGTTAAGATCTTGGAAGCATTCTTGGTAAATCTGCTGCCATCTTTTTCTGGCAGTAATTTCCATTTGCACCAGAGTGAAGCAAAAACAGGACTAGGGAGGGGGCAACCCCATCCAACTTCACTACTTGTGACTTCAACTGCAATCAAGACTGTGCAGAGGCAAACGTGGCGGTTTAGAAAGCAGTGTTCCCTGACCCATGTTACTTTTCTCTGCAACACCACTGGTGTCAAAAGAAGTCTTGTTCAAAAAGGAGGAATCTTTTAAGTTTTAGAGTAATGCGACTGCCTCGGGCAGACAGGGAAAACTCTGAATGTGGGTTTGCATTTGGAGCAAACTATTTTCAATTCAGCAGATTTATTCAGGTCTCTGGAGAAATACATGTCCCAAGAGAGCCTAGCGCTTCTTTTGCTGTGGTTAGATTACTTTGGACAGCAGTCAGGACAAGTTTCATGATTCAGTAAAATTTTGATGAATGCTACAAATGAAGTGTAAAAGAATCACTCATGCCAGGGTTTGACTGGATGGACTTTGGAGAAGGGCACATGAAACAGTGCCTGAACTGGAAAATGACAGGAAAATGTAGAGTGACATCATCCATGGCACAGCACAAGGCCTGTTTAATGAGATGGAGAAATCAGTGGGCTTCTATAACGCCTTTTAAAACATGGAGCGCACCTCGGGACTGCAGTTGTGAATTCAAAAAGGACATTTTTCATACAACCACAGAAGAAACTGGAGGAGAGTTGGAATTCAATCAAAACCAACATCACCCCCTAATACGCAGTGACTAATCTGGCAGTAGTAGATGTTATTTTCACTCCTCTCTTCTCAAAGGGTTGGGGTTTGAAACTAAAATGAAACCAATGTTGTTTTCTGCTGTGCAGAGGATCTGAATTATTTAAGTTGATTTAATCCAGTCAACAGTTCACTAAATGACACAGAGTCCCCCCAGTGCACAGGCCGTCCGATGGTGTAAAAGGTCAAAATTAAATCATAGCTCCACCCTGGAGGCTCTCTCTAACATAACAATCCTCACAAGGACTTGTCCACATTCTGTGATGCTACTCTGGTTACAGAAGCTGGAGCGAGGGACAAACTCAGTCCTAAATCCCTTTTCAATGTGCCAAAGAGGCCACTGCTAAAAACCTGAAGGGCGATCACTTGTCACAGACAGGTTGCATGTCTGCAATGTCTCAGTTTGTGCACTCAGAATATCTGACAAGTTAGGCGGTGTTCCTTAAGATCAGGGCTGCTCTCGCGTCAGACGAACAAAGTGAGTGCGGCTTGAGCTACAACATTCACATGAAGCCGTGTCTTTCCTGGGGTTGCACTTGGGCTGCGGGTGCTAGATCTCACTGTGGAAGTGCCTGAAAACAAATGGTTTTGCCACTCTGTTCACACATTCCTGCAACCAATGGGCCTGCTTTGCCTTACACCTCCATAAGGCTGCCTTCAACTCTTACCCAAGGACCTCACAGAGAGAAACATAACGATACATTTAGATGACACAAAAAAAAAAAGAAATTGAGTTACCGCTGCCGGAGCAAAACATTCACAATGTTTTACATAATTTCAACACATTTCTTTACATTTTGGGAAGTAAAATAAATGTAATGTTATTTACACTTTAGAAATTTTTAATTTTCTGAACATGAGCAATTTTATGAACATATTTGATCAGGTACCCTAGAATTTGTTTCTGTGATCACAACATGTACTGGGTTTTTTAATGGTTAAAAGATTTACTTGTCACTACTCTCTGGTGGACAAGCTGCAGAACAGTAACACCATTTAAAAACTTCTTTTCTGTATTCCTGTTCTCCAGGTCTTGGCAAAGCTAATTGTTTGCTCACTGTAGAGTCATATGACAAACAGATATAAGTGTTGCAGAATCCTTGCCTTACTCCCAGAAGCATAGAGGAATGGTGCATTTGCAGAAATATTGAAATTTTTATTTCACTGTAGCCATTTGTAATAAACCACTACAGAGTACAGTTTTGGCTTGAGTGCTTGGTTAATGAGTGTAAAGAATTAAAGAAGCCAGGAGTATCTCGTCTATGGTCTTAACATGGGAAACGCAAGGGACTGCCAAACTTTCGTGGTCAGTATTTGCTTTTGATGATATGACAGCATCAGCTCAGTTTTTCACCAGCTATAAGAGAAATGCCAGCTAAAAGGTTGAACCCACAAAGAAACAAGCAAAAACATCTGACTTGTACATTTTCTCTAGACTATGACACATGGGTATATACTAATTGCACCAGGTTACTTTCTATGTAATGACCACAGAACCAATCCTATGGGAGCAATCTGACCTCCATTTAATTTCACCACACCATGTACTGAGATATTTGAGATTGAAAAGGTTCACCAATGGAGGAAAACAAGCCCAAATACAGACTAATAATGAATCATTATGAAAAAAAGAAATGACAGCTGAAAAGGTAAACACAGTGGTTTTCCTTCTGCTGGTCTGACACTAGAAGGATGTTAACTCAGGGTACCAAGGGAGGTGAACAACACAGACTAATACACCCGGTTCAGGAGAGTGAAAGGCTGAACATGAAAGAAAGTCAGCGACAGAGAGAGAGAGAGGAAAAGGGAAAATGTAATTAATCATACTACAGTCTGATGGCTAAGTCTAGTGGCAGTGTTCTTGAGCACTGCGTTTATTTTTTGGTCTCAAGAGAAAAGCCAGTGACACAGAAGTGATGTGTATGGGTGGTCAAATTAGTTTACAAACTTCAGCTGTGACAGAAGCATTGTCCTGATCTCTGACCCCTAAAGTCCTTCCCGCCAAACCTTACCAACCACATCATATTAGGGCCCAAACTCATGCTGTGATCTGAAACTTTCCCTGGGCTGCAACATAAAGAGTTTCACTTCATTTAGGCCGACCTAAATCAACAGTCTTTTACTGTGGCTGAGTTGGATTGTTTTACATACATGATCTGCCAGAGCTCTACAGTTTTCCATGCATCTGACATACTTCTGAGAACCAGACCGCCACAACACTGTCACTCGGTTTTTTTCACTTTCCTGAGACGGCAAGATGTTCCACATTCTTTCAGATTATAATGAATGTACTTTCTTTGTGGGCAGATCATTTTAACAATGAAAAAGCCAAACAACATTAGCAGGAAAAAGAAGAAAATAAAAGCTGCAATAATAATAATAAACTTTATATGTATGGCAACAAATGTTCTTAACAAATGTTACAAAGTGCTGTATATAGAATAAATACTGTATGTTTTTCTAAGCTTGTCATGCGTAGGACACTCAATCCAAAGCATCTCCAGTAACACATGTGCTTTAGATAATAAACTGGTGACAGAAATGATGATCAGGTTTTCCAGTTGGGTAAGGGAGTAATGCCTGGCTTCTTCTACACTCATTTGACAAATGAGGATGGCATCATAGTTGCGGTGGGCACCAAGCTATACGCTTACACTCTCACACAAACATGCAAGCGTTGATGGACAAAAACCACACTGTGGACCACACCATGCTTATGCGGGTAACCAGGTAATTAACACTATTATCAATCATCCTCTGTGAACCCTATGACATTGTACTTACTTGGATTAAGCGTCAGACTGATTAGTGTGAAAAGTTTCAATGTGCCATGAACTAATGCACACTGGACCATTACTCTATATCTTCACTACACTGCATGTGAGGACGTGATTGTCGATAGGAATATTTTTAACCACACAATGTAAGCAACAAAGTGTGTCTCCATATCTTTCTGTCTCTGTGTACGTGCATTACATGCTGATTACAACGAATGTGCTCTTGTCCCACTGTGTATGTGTCATTCTGCATTAACATTTGTGTGTGGGAGTTCAGAGCAGGAAATGTAAAGGTTGAGATACTTCCTTGGAAACAAAGGCTCCAGCATCTTTACATGCACTCTTTCCTTTCATAGGCACCCAAGGCTCCTGTCCACATCACTGTGAACGCTTAAGAGGGAACATCCTGGAACTGCCACCCCCACATTTCCCCCTCACCTTTTTAAGATGGTGAGGGGACATGACCTGTAAAGCATCACAGTCATGTAAAATATTACATTTAGCACATGGAACTACACGACAAAATATAAGCTGAAACGTAGCCCACTCAGACCAGGTGACTAGTTTCTGAACTATTAACTAATCAAACTCACTACCAAAATGTAATCAACCAATGTGAAAGAAGACTACAGTGCGTGAGGATTAGAAAAATGTGGTTCAAATTTGCAATAGGTCTTGTTTTCCCAGTGTTATTTTGTACAGTTACAGTATGATCGCTCACAATGAGGTGAAATATAGAAAACCTCACTTCTCACTTCACAAACCCTTCACCTTTCCATTTATCTCTTCACCATCTTTCATCTTACCTCTGTTTGTGTGCTCATGCTCTGTTTAACTGCTTCGATAGAAAATTGAGTCATAATGTTGTGATGGTACTGTTCAAAGGTCTTCCCTCTCTCTTTCTGAAATCCCCACCCCTTCCCTCCTCTGCCTTTTGGGAGGCCCCTCATCCAACACACCTAGTGCTGCATTCCACAGACAGTGGGAGCATTTTCAAAGGTTGCACAAGCTTAGCAGACCACCACTCACAGCGGCACACAGAGCGACTGAGCTGTGGCCTCAGCTGCCACCAGGCCTCAGCACAAGGCTCAGACGCTGCCAAGGTGAACTCCTACATGGGAGATATTGCAATGTCATCATTTGTGTGATGACAAGGAGAAAGCAACTGTAGTGCTAAGGAGGTAGAGGGATAACTGCACAGTATTAGCCACCTCCAAGCTGCTAAAACCCACTCCAAGTGAAAACCTCATGCCACAGTGGGGCCTCTTATGTCTGTGCCGGAGGGCTGGCAGCTGTAATAGTGGGGTGCAGGTCTCTGAGCAACCGCCCTCCCCCAAATCCTTAAGGTTTTCTTACACTGATGTACAGCTCTGGTTTCAGCCTCATGTACTTGGCTCTCAAAACAATAATACCACAACACAGCAAATGCAGTGCTATCAAAAAAAATAATTAAGAGTCAACAAGCACAAATTAAATGGGGAAGTGCTCTTAACTGTTTCCTGAGCAGGTTTTTTGCTATTATTATTATTATTACTATTATTATATCATTACAAAGAACGGGAACTCTCCTGCATTTTGGAAAAACACTCGTGCTGACCATGTACATTACAATGATAAAGTTATACTTACTATAGGCACTTTATATATCCTGCTCTGCTGTGTGTGATCTGGGACTGGATCTTAAATGGGACTGGGTCCGCATTGTACTGGACAGCCGCCATTTCTCCCCTTAAGTACAGACAATACAGAATTTTCACAAAGTGACAAACAGGCACAAAGATCAAGATGACAGTGCAAGTCACAAATAATATTCATAATAAATGTATATAATAATTAATTGGTTCGAATGTTGTTTTCTGTTTTCTTCATGAGATTATGTTAAATATGTAGATAGGATAATGGGTAATAGAAATTGTATGAAATCTACAAAAAAAAATCATAATTAGAAACTTGAACTAAACATAAAATACAATAGATTAAAATAATTATAAAATTATACATAACCAATGTTACTGATTCTGTAAAGCTCAGATTGACAACCTGAATTTCAAAGTTATACCTTGTACATTTAGTCTGCTTTATAAGGGCAAACCTGTGACTGTACTGTACATCAATGACACAGTATGAGGAAAAAACAGAATATTTTGGCTTCTGGATTTTAATAATACAGCCATTCTTTAGCCCACTCAGCAAAACATATTCATCATCTTTACAATTCGGTTGTTTGTTGGATAAAATGCACTATTATAGTTTCTTTTAGAAAAGTAGGTGAACCTCTTACAGCACTCGTCTTTTCATGTGTGTGTGAACCAAGATGGGAATTTCTCCTATTAGCTGCTCTCCAGTTGTGCCTGAGTGTTGTGATTATCAATGCACACATCTGGATTAACTTAGTCAAAGAATCCTATAAAGAACCCTAATGAGGTCTTCTAACATTTTTTTTTTTGAAGACTGATAAAGAACCTTTTCAGACTTCCTTTAAAACAGTCAGTTCCATCTGTGGTTTGTATAAGCTTTCATTTAATTTGTTACCCCTGCCAAGTATATTATGATTTTGGTCATATTTGTATGCTTGTTTGCCTGTGAGTTATTAAGTTCAGTTATTTGAATTAAATTTACTGAGGATGCAGGTTATAACCAAAGGTTTTGGTGGGAATCCAGATCTAAATTAAGAAAAACTTATTTTGAATTTGTTTCCCTTGTGAGATAGCACTCTCCAAGTGGTTTCTCTAGTTTTTTTTTATGATACTTGCACCCTTTCATTGTAATAGAGAGGTTTGGGGAATCGAGGAGGGGCTTGCACTTTAGGTGAGGAGCAAGACTGCAGAATATTTGTTTATGGGCAGATACCTGATTAAAGGTCAGATACCTGATTAAACACAGACAGCTGCTCAGTCACTGACAAACTTAGAATATGCATATTCTGGGTGTTTCTTTATTCTGCCTTTCTGAACATACATGAAAGTGTGCTGTCACTACTCCGGTTTTATAAAAAAACACAATGTAAATACACCTGCACACATGTTTGGTTACAGGCTGCACACTAGTGAAACCGAGTACGAAATTTAAGGCCTTCCAATAGTGTGTGTCTGTGTGTCTTATGAGCATTAGTAGCATCATCAACTACATCTGTTGTAAATTAGGCTTCCCAATGCCATAAAGTTGACATTTACAAATTAAAAACCTTTTCAGGAGATAAGAGCAGCCAATGATAACGTTTATTAGCTAAGTTAGCTCACTGTTGTGGGTGTTGGTAAACTGCAGGATAGTTTTAAAAGGATTGCATGAATGAGTTCGTAAAACTGTATCTTACCTTTTATTTAATTTACGTACGTAAACAGTAGAGTACAGGATATTCTTACCGTCCAAATGTCAGACATTCTGAACGTTGACACTGCCACCACAAAGGCCAAGGGAGACGCTACCATCGTCTAACCACAAGATGTCGCCAGATTTAGCAGTACTCTTGTGAATGGTGCCTTTAGTGCGACTCGTTAGGTCCTGTTTCAGATTATGCGGATACAGAACGGTGGTTTGTGGATATATATATTTTTTGTGGATTTTTAAAAAAAAAAAAAAAAAAAATCCAATTAACAAACGGAGTCGTCATCAAAAAAATTGTTAATTTTAAAATACATAAAGTAATTTCTTTCAAATTACCTCACTCCCGACATGTACTTAAAAACGTTATGACCTTGTACAAGCAAAAAAAATCTCCCACCTAAGGTCAAATATTGTTGTTGTAATTAATGGTGATCGTCTACGGCAAGCCTTTTTATCATATAATCGCCAAGTTTGACTTTCTGTAATTACCATTACAGTTATATGTGACGTCATTTTGACTCGTCAAAACTACAGTTGCAGATATCTGTAATTCAGTTTTTACTTGTCAAAATGACGTCACGTTTGCCATTCATATGTAGGTTTTTCCATTATGATTACCCACAATTCAGTTGCGGACATCCGCAGTTTAATGTTTCCGACAGCAGTTGAATGTACACTGACCCCGGAAGTGACATCATACGCGCAGGAGCCGAGCTGTATCTTGTAGCAGTGCAGCAAATTAATAAAATCACCCTATTTTCTGTTTACTCACCTTTGGTGTCGCAATGGACGTGTAGGTAAGATATATAAATAAGTGCAATAGCAAACTAAGTTTTACTCTTGCATGGTGTCTGTAAATCAACAACCATTTGGTCCCGCTGTTTAAGTTAGCATCTAGCTCTCAATAACATCAAACAGTGTTTTCTGTTTGGGTTGCGCTTCACTTCTACTCAACAGATAATTACAGTGGCTTGTAACCTACATGCATGTTTATTGTCTTCTTGTCGCATTGTAAGTTGAAATATCTAGAGATGCTTACAGGATGAGGGTATAATAACGAATAAATCATCTTTGTTAGTTCACACACATTTTGCATAAGCATGTTGTCCTTGGGATACTTTATGTCGTTTTGTTAAGCACAGAAGTAATACTTGGTCTTCAGCACAAATTGTCAGGTAGACACATCTTTAAAGGCTGCCACCAACGTCCACTTTGTTATAAACATGTTGTGTATCAATCATATCTAGTGCAGTTGGTGCTGGGGGAATGGTCTGAGTGCAGCAGCTCCAGCAAAGATGCACAGCCGTCTGCAGGAGCTGAAGAAGGAAGAGGAGACTCTTCTAAAAATTAAAGTGATGCTACAAGACCAACTTAACAGACTGAAGGTGTGTCAGAGGCCGGGGACGGGGAGTGGTGATGTGTGATACTCATAGTTATACTCTGTTTCCACTTATTGTTACAGTTTGAAGAAGGAGCCTTGAAATCTATCATAAATGCTCAAACAGAAGAAGAGGGAGCCTCTCAACGCCTGTCCTCCGAACCCGAAGTAAATGACGAGCCTTCAAAATGCTCACTGATTTGTCTAAAAGTGTTCTCATTTGCTTTTCTTGAGCCTAAAATCACTTTCATGTTGGTGTTATTACAGTTTTTTAAACTCTCAGATATTCTGACTAGTATTATTGCCCGACACTTGTGTACTATCTTACAGGGGATGTTTTAATTGATAACCTCAGTGATTAAATTTGCATACAGACAAAATCCAAATTATTCTGACAACCATTATTTAAACAGTCATGGTTGTCACCATAAGAACTGCAAATACAGTATAACACGTAAAGTGTATTTGAATGTTATGGTTGCTCGATCCAGATTAAAGCAGTGGTTAATGTCACTGTTTAGCACAACTGCAGTTATACTATGCAGGCAAATAACTGCCACATAAAAAGGACCTTCCAAAATGCTTTGTGCCATTGGCAGCTGAACGATGTTAATATTGAATATCAGGGAACTGACACAAATGAAAAGCACTCTGGCTTTTTAAAAAGATCTGAGTTTTTTTCAATGTTTAAGAACAGTTTAATCTAATCTGTTATTAAACTATTTTATTTTAACAGAAAAAATGAAAAAAAAAACATTCAGTTTAATCTAATCTGTTATTAAACTATTTTATTTTAACAGAAAAAAATGAAAAAAAAAAAACATTATTTCATCATCATGCATGTGCCGAAATATCAGAATTTGTAATGAACAAACCTATATCAGTCTCTATATTCTTTTTGATCATGTGATTATCTAGTGGTGTCAAGCTTTTAACTCCTACCTGTCGTGAGTAATTATTCCAGTGTGTGTAAAAATGTTAAAAGAAAATGTTTTTATGTTTTAGGTTCATGTAAATCTTGATGATGAGAGTGAAATCAATCAAACGAAACTGCTCCTGAATGCTGCTGTAGATTGTGATATGGATGAGGAGGAGGAGGAGGATGAAGAAGAAGAAGAAGATGATGAGGAGGATGAAGATGGTGAGATTGGATTTCTGCCTGAGGAGGATGAGGAGGAAGATGATTATTGAGATTTTCAGTGGTTAGTGAGGCTTGTATGTTTGCTCGATTAGATGCAGCTGTTTCTTCGTTCACCTGATTATTTTACTGTCATGTAGGAAGTTTAATTTATTTGGATGGAGCGAGTAACAGTTACAGTGTTATGATGTGTGTAACAGTGTCCTCCACCTACGTCACTGAGATCTCATCCCTTTCACTATGTTACAATTCATGTGTCAAACCTTGTGAGAAACGTGACACTGAAATAAAAGATGACTTTATTAGGTGCTTAATAGCTCACTAGATATGCTGTGCATTTCAAACACAAGAAACTGAGCAGCAGTTCATGTAAGAATGTTGAGATGTGTCTTTCAGCATGAAAATGTATGGCTGGGCCATATAGAGAGATTATGGGTACACTTTATGTAAGAAATAATTGTAAGCACAAAATAAAATGTTTTGTATGGAGTTCACCTGACTACTGTGTACACTGTGGATGAAGAGATCATTTCCAAGAAAGTCATTTTTCCATAAAAATTAAAAAGGGGAAGCTAAACAAATATTAAAATGAAAAGTTACTTCATCTTTCACAAAAAGAAAATAGTTCAAGAGGTGAGAAGAGCATTCATTTTTATGTCCACCAATTGAATTTAATTTTACCTGAACTTAAGAAATATGAAACTAATTGAAACACTTCAGCTCTAAAATTGTTGGTAATGTACAAAAATCCATTGCAGTGTTTTTGCTTGTTATAACTAAGAATGTTTTTTATTGCATTAAAATAGGTTTCCACAAATATACTGGTGTGTTATGCAATTGTTGTAATTGTTTTTTAATACAAAAGTGGTATCATGCTATGAGGTCATTTACAATATGCAGTTTTCAGTTCAGTTAGTTGAGGTAATACCGGTCTTCACTTGTTTAAACCTGACACAGGCAAATGGATTATGCAGTGCTAACATTTTTGCACTGGTAAACAATTCAGCATTTTTTTAAACATCTAAAACAATGCAGTGAGGCCCAGCAAGTGCAGTTTTGACACTGACAGCAGGGACAGCTTTGAAAAGGGTGGCGCAACATACAATAGAGACTGCACCAATAGATAAATTCAGCTTTTTTACATGGTCTACTGTGGAAAGCTGCCATTCACCAAGAGACTTGGGCTCAGCAAACACCTGCTGCTGATGAATTCTTCATAAGGTAAACAGTCAGTTGGACATTTATTCTTTAAAATTGAGGAGTCCTGATTTTTTTTTTTTTTTATTAATATTTCCAAAAACTTTAAGGTTCTGATTCAAAATCATCATATTGTCCTACCTAATCTTATGTCCAGGTTTTACGCATTATGAGAGACCTCCTAAAGCACAACACTATCAGGACTTTGAGACTATAAAGCCTATAATTAATGTGATGCTTTTCCAAGTCTAGAATGGAGAAAATTCTCTTTATTTGTTGTGGGCCTTCAAATCTGGACATGAAAATGAACAAGGCAAAAATACATTAGTTTCTCTTTAATAATGTTGTGTAGAAAAGTTCATACATTGTTATGTTATTGTGCACTGAAAATATATCAATCAGCTTTGCTTACAGTGGCGAAACCATAGTTTGCATAGGATCTGTCTGCCTCAGCAAAATGAGTTTACACTCCACTCAGTTTGAATAGAAGTATTAGGATCTGCATTGAGGATATAGAAACATTGTAGTGCTTCACATTTGATCCTTCCAGAGTGTTTATCATGATTATATTTGCAGTATATACCTTTTACTGGTCATAGTTTAAACCACTGCACTGGAGGGGGGTTGTTTTTTGTATTTGTATTCATTGGTTCCCGTCTTTGTGCAGACAGTGACTTTGCTGCAGGCTCAGAAGTACCATGCTTCCTTGTTGTGCACTCAGTCTGTGCCATGTGTTTATGTTGGTGCTGTGTCTGTCTGCGGCTGAGGACTTCGACTGGACAAAGAACGACCATGGCTCCTTCCATTATGGCACTTTTCCAACTGGTACACACAACTTGTCTTTTCTTGTGGTTAGGTCGATTATATTGGTGTCATATTCCTCTTTGGAACTGGTCAGTATTGATTAGTCAGTGCCAATGTTGTCTTTATCAGGATTTTCGTGGGGTGCCGGCAGTTCAGCCTATCAAACAGAAGGAGCCTGGGACAAGGACGGAAAAGGACTGAGCATCTGGGACGCGTTCAGTCATAAGAAAGACAAAGTCCACCAAAATGATACTGGGGATTCCTCCTGTGAGGGCTACTACAAAGTCAAGGTGGGAGGTCGGGTGTGAGAAATGAAGAAAAGAGAATGGGGTGAAATAAATTCTAAATATTTCACTGTGTGTGTCTGTTTTTGTTAAACAGGATGATGTTTCTTTGATGAAGGAACTGAAATTGAACCACTATCGCTTCTCCATCTCCTGGCCCAGACTCATCCCCACTGGCATTAAGTGTGAGTAACTGCTGCTGGCTTTTGTACTCACATATAATTGTTTTTACATAGTTTACTTTAATATTTGCACCTAATCATATCACATTTACAGCTGACCATATCAATGAGAAGGGAATACAATACTATGATGAACTGATTGACCATCTGCTGGAAAACAACATCACTCCTATTGTCACTCTGTATCACTGGGATCTTCCTCAGGTTGGTATTTGATTGAATAAACCCTTACCTTAACTGAAGTACTGTTGCATTGTAGCTCTACTTTTCCTGATGGAGTCACTGAAACTGTGTGTTTTTTCTAGGTCTTACAAGAGAAATATGGTGGGTGGCAGAATATAAGCATGATCACCCATTTCAATGAGTTTGCTGACCTGTGCTTCGAAAGATTTGGTAACCGAGTCAAGTATTGGATCACTTTCAACAATCCATGGGTATGATGAAAGTAGACATTCACCGCATGTTGAGTTCATTTTTTTGTAATCAATGAACTCCTATTACCCTCCTCAACCACAGTCAGTGGCAGTTGAAGGCTATGAGACAGGTGAGCATGCTCCTGGACTTAGGCTGAGGGGAACAGGAGCATACAGAGTTGCCCACCACATAATCAAGGTAAACAAATGCAAATGCATTCAGTTAAAAAACATTCACTGACCTGCTGTTTAAACAAAATAATAAAAAAATACATGTATATCTTTTTATCATAGGCCCATGCACAAGTTTGGCACACTTATGATACGCAATGGAGAGGAAAACAAAAAGGTAACCATGGTGACCAGCTTAAATTCAGTTGTTTCCTCTCAGCTGGGCTGTATGTGAGCATTGAAAGCTGCTGATCACATCCGCAGGTCAGGTTGGCATCTCTCTGTCAGCGGACTGGGGAGAACCAGTGGACATCAGCAACCAGAAAGACATAGAAGCAGCTGAGCGATATGTCCAGTTCTATCTGGGCTGGTTTGCCACGCCCATCTTTCATGGAGACTATCCTCAAGTGATGAAAGACTTCATAGGTAAATAGAATTGTGAAAAGTTAATTCAAGGAGTCATTGTGTAATAAATTAAACACCTTTTGTGACTGTTTTTTTTAGGAAGGAAGAGTGCGCAGCAGGGCCTTGGAGCGTCTCGCCTACCAACATTTTCTACCCAGGAGCAGAGTTACATCAAGGGGACCTGCGACTTCCTTGGCATCGGCCATTTCACCACGCGCTACATCACCCAAAAGAACAACCCATCAGGCCGCAGCAGTAGCTACTTCACTGACCGTGACCTCGCTGAGCTGGTTGATCCACGATGGCCTGACCCTGGGTCAGAATGGCTCTACTCTGTTCCCTGGGGATTCAGACGGCTGCTTAATTTTATTAAGGTGACAGCTGCTGCAGAGAGTGTACATTAAAAGACATACAGCAGAGTTGTTGATTTCTTTTCTGTACCCAATGATCATAGCACTGGTTAAATAACGGGCTCCCTCTACATTTCTTTGATTTTCACCTATTCAGAGTCAGTATGGAAACCCACTGATCTATGTGACAGAGAATGGAGTCTCAGAGAAGATGTTATGCACAGAGCTTTGTGATGACTGGAGAATACAGTATTACAAAGACTACATCAATGAGATGCTTAAAGGTTAATGAAGTTATACATATTGCATGAGAAATTGAAGCGATAATGCTCTAAGGATTCAAGTCAAATCCATCCTTTGTGGTGAATGCCTCTCTGTTTCCTGTGTTGTCACTCAGCTATCAAAGATGGGGTCAATGTGAGGGGCTACACAGCATGGTCCATGCTGGACAAGTTTGAGTGGGATGAAGGCTACTCCGAGAGATTTGGCTTGTACTATGTGGACTTCAGGAACAAAAACAAGCCTCGTTATCCCAAGGCTTCAGTTCAGTTTTACAAACGCATCATCAGCTTCAATGGATTTCCCAATCAGAGAGAGGTGAGAGAAATCATGCGATCCCTACAAAGACTGGCCGTCCATGTAATCCTGGTCTCTCTGGAAGTTTTTTACATTTCAACAACATTTCAGGTACAGATTAGCCACTTTTTTATGTGTACTTGCATGTTAAACCATCACAGGTTGCGAACTGGAGGAGGAAGGCAGTTGAGACCTGTTCCTCTAGCAACCAACTCCTAGCAGCAGGTAAGTTCATCTCTAACATCCCCGACTGAATCAGTCATCACAGATGTACAACTACCAGGGGTAAACAAATAAAGATTCTGCCATAAATATATATATAAAAACTACTCACATCATCTAATGCAATAAATCAGATGCAATAATAATTTGACTTGAACATGATCCTCCAAAAACATATTGGTAAATTATTAGTCAGATAAGAAGTCTGGGAATATAAAACACAATTACCAAAAAATCAAACAGAATATCTGAGATATCTTCTTTGTTTGCCCCTCCAGCTAAAAGAAAATCCAAGGAACATGCAGAAATGCCAAAGGTTTGGCCAGTGCATGATGAAGTTTAGACCTTTATGGTATAGTTCTTCTATTAATTTCATTACTTTCTGCCAATTTGTGTGGATTTACATATGACTAAGTTGTGCCTTTAAAACAAGCTTGTGTGACTACCTCTTCATTTATCTTAAATTTTGGTATGCTTTATTTTTAATAAAGCTTATCCTTAGATTTCTCCCCACAATTTATTTTACAAAGCAATTTTAAAATGTAAATTTAACCAGAAACGGATACATGTGACAATTTGAATCAGAAGAATGAAGAAGTTTGTGGTATTGATGCTGCTTTCTGAAATATTCCCCAGTAGCTGCATGCAGTTCTCAAAGGGTTAAAGTGCTATTTATCAACTCTGAGTAATTTCTCTTTTTTATTAGAGGAACAGCGGAATACTGCTGCCAATATTCTAAGACTTATACATGGTAAGGAATCACTCATGCTAAAATGTAAATTACATCAATGACAAATTAATTCAAGGAAGAAAATTATTAACCCTTTGAGTGCTGTGTTTGAAAGCAGTGTCTGAACAATACAAGAGTTAAAGTGTCTGAACAATACAAGAACTAAATTGTGTGTTTGGTTTTTTTGCAGACCCCCTGACCAGCCACATGGAGATGGTAACAGAGATTGTTGTTCCTACTGTGTGCACACTTTCAATACTCCTCAGCGCCGTCTTCCTTATGTTCCTGCTGCGGAAGCGGAGCTAGAAAGCATGCATGTTTACAGTAACATCGACACACATATGCACAAAAGCACATCAACACTTATGTATATTGTAAAGGCATCCTTTATTTAATGAACCATGTGTGACTATAGAGTAAAGGGATTTGAATTGAATTATAAGGTAATTACTAACTTAAATAACTTGTTGTGTACAGTAACAAGTGTGTGCTTTAAAAAAACATGGGTTAGACTATTATAATAATAATAATGAATGTATTATCAGACACTCAAGCAGTGTGGATCAGCAAATAGGATTTTCTTATTAAAATACTGCTGGGGAATATTACCATTGCAAACAACTCTTATGATCACTATTGAATACATCATTTCAAATATGACAATATAGATATGGCTGGAAAACCTGACAGAACATATGAGGACTGAAAGTTGTTCAGTGAAAACAATGATCGAGATGTATTAAGAGAATATCTGGTTATTTAAAAACGTGTTCATTGCTAATGGTGATGTCAACTATGGAAATAAACATCTCCTTTGTTTAGATATGCTCTGTGTAAATTCATGCAAAGTTGACAAGACTGCAGCACACCATGGTGGAAAAGAAGGCAGGATCCTCACTCTCCCCATTCACTGTTTCATTTGGGTAATCTAACAACGAGGAAAAACAAAATAGTTGTTATTAGCTTCCTCGTGTTAGTTAACACTTGTCAATACTGAATGTGGCTCCCATAATAGTTCCACTGCAGGAAGATCACCTGTTTCAAAGCTGACATGATCAACCAGTGGGCTGTCACTGAGCTGTAAGGATGTCCTGACCTCACGAGGACCTTGGCCGCTGGACACCTCGGCTCCCCACAGAACTGGCTGCTCTCTAAGGAACATTAGAGATGAGCCCGTGTTAAAACTTGCAGTTGGCTCTGAAATGTCGTGGATGCTATATAACAAGTAACAGTAGCAGTAGCTGTCACTGTCCTGTAATGTTTTGATACTAGTTATGAGTAAAAAACATACATAACACTACACATCGAAAAAGACAGTCAAATAGCACATGCAAATCTTCAGATATAATGAAGCAGTTAGTGTGAAAATATTTCAAACCCTCACCTTTGATAAAAATGGCTGATCAGTGCTGGTTTAATTTGAAGTTTGAATTCATGTTCCTCATCATACGGGTATGTTTTGTAGTGCTGCAAACATGATCTGAAAGAGGGAAAAGAAAACAAGATATTTAAATATCTCAATGTCACCAACACTAACAGAAAACTTTCAAACTTTATTTACTGTGTAAGAAGGAACAGCCGGTCGTAGGGCAAACCCAGGAATGTACTGCAGGTCACAATTATTTCCAGTAGATGGTGCAGTTTCCTCAGTCGGATCACTTGCTCCTGCAGATCAACCTCAGTGCTCAGGTAGTAACACTGGTGTAAAATAGTCAGACTCAGTATTCTATTAAGAGTCACTTGAAATTATGTGTCAGTAAAAGCTTGAAGCTTACCAAGTGGTTGAGAGTTGTCAGTTCTTCACCTAAAAAGAAAAACAATGATGTACACTACCAGTCAAAAGTTTGGACACACTTTCTCATTTAATTCAATGAGAAAGTGTCCATATTTTGACTGGTGGTGTATAGAAACGATGGTTAAATAAGTCGTAATCTTGATATTAAAACAGTGAGTGTAGGAGGTATTTAAATATTGGTTTGATTGTTATTATTGATTTAAATTAAAGTTCTAATTTTGTTTGACATATTTTTGTTTTTGTTGATATGATTGGTTTGGACATCATGCAGTTTTTATATCAGATGACTGGTAAGGGACCACAGTGCACCTGTGTGGGCCTGTTTCTTTGTTTTTTTACCACAGTGAGAGAGGCAGACAGGATTCTAGTCTAGGGTTCATGACCCCATCGGAACAAGGGCCCTCCTGCATGGAGTTTGCATGTTCTCCCCGTGTGTGCATGGTTTTTCATGCAGATTTCGGAATTAGGTTAATTGGACACTCTAAATTGCCCGTAGGTGTGAATATGAGAGTAAATGATTGTTTGTCTCTATGTGGCCCTGTGGTGGACTGCCGACCATTTGAAGGGTGTACCCGCCTCTCACCCTATGTCAGCTGGAGTTAGGCAACAGTGCCCCCCGTGACCCTCAGTGAAGGATAAAGCGATAAAAAATGAGTGAGTGAGAATCAATTAAGGTTACCGATGAGATAGTTAATGTAATCCTTTCTCATCTTGTCCAGTCCCATCTCTAGCAACATGTGGACAGGAGTGACACCTGTGAGAGACACATGATCAATCTGCTGGTGGTAGGACTGCAAGATGAGCTTGCTGAGGGAGCTACTGCTGTCTCTGTGGATCTTTGGGAAGTGAAACAAAACAAAGCAAAAAGAATATTTCAAGTCAACAACCTTAAGACTTATTTTAGTGACACAAACCGTTTACAGGGGCTGCATCATTACATACCCATGGTTTAATGTCCCCATATTTCAGGGCTTCAATGACCAATTTCAGACTGTCTCCAACATCTTGATATGAAGTCACACCTGTGATGACAGAAAAGCATTAATACATTATTGTAAATGTCTGATTATGTTGTTCTATCAAAAGATACATTAATAAAGAAAACTCACTCTTCCTTAAGCGAACCCACAACTGTTCCACAAAATCTAAGTCACTTCGTTCCAAGAGAGAGTTGAAAATTGGAGTGTCCGTCTCAGGCTTCAGCTTTGTGGTCTTAATGAGAATAAGAAAAAGATAGCAAGTTAACACATATATTCTGAAATGAATAAATCAGTGAAAAGCTTTTGACATTATTTTACATCAACTGTATTTGCAGCCTGATCCTGGAGTGTCTTTGCAGTGCTCTGAAGCTCTGAAAGAAGTATAAAAAATTTTATGTAACTTTTTGTGTCAAACTAAAGTAAAGGTGCATTTTTTAAACAAAACATGGACTGCACCTTCTAGGTAGGCTTTAGTAAGGCTGACAGCTGATGTGCTTTCCAAAGGTTCCATCCATTCAGTCTCACCAGTTCTCAAGCCATCAGCAAGGGTCTGAAATAACAAGTCTTTATATATTAGTTATTTATTCGTTTATTGATAACCAGTGTCTTTTATATCCGATTATTAAAAGACACAAACCTGAAGAAACTCTAGCTCCCTGTACATCTCAGACATCGGACTCCTTGAGTCACCACTGGCTACTTTCACATTCTGCATGAGAACAAAAATACAATAAACACAGCAAAAATCTCTAGTTTGCATACACAATGCTTGTATTAACTTGGTTTTTAGATGCACTGTGTATGTATGCACAGTATGTCACAAACTGTACTGCTTTCAGGTGTTTTAATGTTATACTAAAATACTGATTAAAACTTCACTGTATGGAGGTAGAACAAAAGACTCTGGATCTGTAAGCTGCTCACCAGTGTAGCTGTCGAGGAGAGGGGTGGGGTTTCAAGGATACTCTCTACATGACTCCACTTAAAATCCACTGTAACACTGCTCTGTGACTCAATCATGGTGTTTTCAACAACAGTTGAGCCAAACAAGTTGAACCTGGCATTTCCTTTGATTCCCATCTGGAAACAGACAGACAGATATATGTAAATAGGCATTCATTCACACTGACTCAAACGAGAGAATACACACTCACTGAAGATGGGTGATGCCTTTTCTTGTGCTCCTTTTTAAGCTCATCCAAGGTCATGAAAGCATGTTTGTCCACTGTTGAGCCTAAAACATTCCAAATGAAGCAAACCACCAGAAACTATAAAATACAGTAACCAATACATAAATATTCACAAATACTGATCATATTTAATGTGTGATTTAAAAGCTGCAGGGTTTAACGTCTGGTGATTATTGTTGTATTGATGTTATTATTATTCTTCCTCTGCTTGGTCTTTATGAAATGAAATTATGTAACATTATTTGTATGCTGCATCCTTCATCTGAAAGCAATACCATCATCAAAGTGCTGAATGATCAAGTTTTTTGGAGCAGTAGAATTATTTTCTGAAACTTTTTCACTCCAACCTGTTTGCACTTGTCTCGGTTGACTAGAGCAGTGTTGCATTTGCCACAGTATGTCTTATATAAAACAAATGACATTTTGTGTAAAGCACAAGCGACACAAAATCTAAAACCAGTACACTGAGAAACACACAGAGAGTAATGTGGAGCCCACCTTTGCATGTAACAGAGTATAATTTTACACCAGACACTTTATTGCCCATGCAGACTGTTTCAGCCCCCAACCAGGTTGTTCTAGCAGGATCAGACATGTCACATCGCACCCAAAGAGGATGTAATGCTGGGTTGTTGTCCACACCTGACATATTAATATTTTGAGATAATGTGTACCAAGACAGGAGCTGCCTGTAAAAAGAGAAAAAAATACTACATTTTAGACTGACAGCTACAATGTATTGGATACAGGGTGCTTGCCCTTTTCCCAAATAAAAATTCCACACTTTCTGAACAACAGGGTTTCATTTCCATATCTTTTAAGACTTTCAAGACCTGTGCAAGCACCCTGTACAACTTTCAAAGAATCCTGCTCACACTTCCTCATTTAGATGACAATTAAGTTTCCTAGCACTGGTACCTTGCTTTCATGCTGGTGAGTGGCTGCGGTCCAGGTTCAGTTTGGACAACACATGCATCGGCATCATCACCATCACCATCAGTGCAGTTTGAATACTCAGTCATTTGATGGTCATTTATTTCATTCATTGTTGGTACCTTGTAAAATTTAAGAAATAACATGTTCAAATGAGAGCACTAATGAGAGGACTGAGAGGGTTGCAAAAAGGTAATGGTAAGTAAAAGTAATACAAGTTATACCAAATAACAATGGTCTATGTTGCATTTGCCTTAAACATTTAACAAGAATGACAACCAAACTGTAATTCAAGGCTAATAGTCTACTGATAATCCTGTTTTAGCAGTTAAATTAAATTTGCCCATCCAATACCAAAATCTAACAAATATATCCTGTACAACTGGTGCTGTATCAACCATGCAACGCGTCGATCGTGATTGTTTCTTCAAATTCCTGTAGTGATAATGTATATATCATCATATTTGTCTTGGGCTTGCATAACTTAAGATTGTTATTCACCTCTTTTTGACAGATGAAGACTGGTTGGTTGCCACAGTACATGTTCACCACAGCAACGCTGTCTCCATTCATCTTTAATATTTGGATGTCCTGAAACAAGTACCAACATTAGGGCTTTGATGCAACTAAGCTAAGGATTTGGACTATAGAATATAAAAACAGTAATATTTCATTAATTAAACACAAGACAAAGGAAAGTTAACTCTCGCATTTGATGATATACAGTATAATGGTGTGTTTTTGCCTTTCTATTACTTCAATCTTTCATCATCTTCAGTAAATCATTAAACTGAATTTTATTTTACATTACATCAATTATATTACCTCGTGTGTACGTCGATGGTTACTTTCCTCATCTTGAAGAGATCTGCGGCACAAGACAACGAATATATCATTACTTCAGCAACATAAGTATTTACTACAACCCATTTTAAATGCAAACCTCACTCACCGAAGAATCTTGAAAAAGTCCTCAGCACTAGATATCACATTCGACACCATCGCAGAACTTTACAAGAGAACAAGCTGCCGTGGACGACAGAGGAGAATAACTTAACAGCGTTTCAGTTGGACACACAAAACTTTAGCTTTGTCCTAATGCTGGTGTTTTGACAGTGGCGCGCTCAGTCTTTAACGCTGACGTAACGGGGTCAAGGGCTATTACTATATCTTTGTAACGTTACATGAAATAAATGAATAAACAACAAGTAAATAAATATACATACACAGTGGCACATATACATGAACGAAAACATCGTCAAATAAAAAAATTAATTTAAGAATTACTCCGTAAGTAGTTCCGTAAACACGATCGTTATCCGTCAACGTGGGAGTAAAGAAATAGTCCCAACTATAACAAAAAACTTGTGTGTCTTGTTTGATTTTAGAAGTCTCGATAAAAACGAAGCGTGGTTTACTAAACGCGGTTGTTTTCACACTGATTTGAATACATAATATGTCCTTCTCCTGAAATGAAATTATTTTTTGGAAATAATGCTATTAGCGGAAGTGGTTTGCGCTCAAGCGGAGGCATAAAGCATTCGAGGCAAGTCACTAACTTCCTTTTCACTGTGGCCGCCATAGCGAGAGGAGCGTGGTCCCCGGCGAGCCGAAAATAACTTACTAAAATGGTGAGAAATTAAAGTAATATTGCTATCCGTTTACTTTACGATACGCCCATGCCGTTCTGTTGTGTGTACACCACACGATATACCGCAAGTGATTGCATTAGAAAGAACTCACTTTGGTTTAATCGGGCAGAAAAAATTTAAGGTCCCGGCTAGGGAAGCTAACACGAGGAGCCATTTTGGAAGAGCTGCTTTTGGACAAGTACACGTGTGGCCGCCGCTTCAGTAACAGAAACGTATCTGCTAAATAATACACATTATAGTGGATTTGTTTTCCACGATGTAGAAACCGACTGTGGATTTTAAACTCTATTTGACTTGATCGCGTTGACAATGTTTCACAATGAATAGGGAGATTGATGCATCGATGCTAAGATTAGCGTTTCTGGACATGTTAGGCCTTCTCCCTGAAGTAGTCCAGATATGACATTCATTCGGCGGATTATAATTTCAACAAAGTCTCTTATGTGACATAAACGTGATTTGATGTAGTACCACTACCATATATCGCAGCCATAAATGAAAGTTTGTTTTCCTGGACACGTTAGAACTGGTATGAATCTCTTAAACTTTTGTAAATCTCTTGTGCTGCAATTGACTAAAGTCATAATCGAATAATTCGTTGACTTTTATTTACCGATTTATTTTTGTCCACTAAATGCTGATAATAGTCAGAAATGTCTACCCATTGCGCAAACGTCTGTCACTGCTGTTAATTAAATCTGTCCACATTTCAGTCTGGAATCAGAAAATATATTAATAAATTCAGATAACTCTTTGAAGTTATCTGCAATCAAGTTAATATATATATTAAAATTTCAGCTCTAATTTGAGGGTGTGTGTGCGAGTTCATCCATTATTGTGTGAAAGTCAGACTGAAATTTTGTATCCATCGTTTTGCTTTCTAGGCCTGTGCCCGACCCCTGATCTCGGTGTATTCCGAGAAAGGAGAATCCTCAGGCAAAAATGTTGTCATGCCTGCTGTGTTCAAGGCTCCAATTCGGCCTGATGTTGTGAATTTTGTGCACACCAATATGCGCAAAAACAGCCGCCAGCCATATGCAGTTAGTGAACTGGCAGGTGAGTGTACAATGTATGTTATTCCTGACCTGATCTTAATCGTAGCATTTATCACTGTTTTGAAATAAATTTAATTGGATTGCAGAATAACTTAGTAAAACAGTTGTGTAATAATTATATTTCAGGTCACCAGACCAGCGCTGAGTCCTGGGGTACAGGAAGGGCTGTGGCTCGTATTCCCCGTGTGAGGGGTGGTGGCACTCACCGCTCTGGCCAGGGTGCATTTGGAAATGTATCCTTTTGGTCAATGTTGATACCTGGAGGCATTTTCTCATTTTTTGTTTAAATTGAATTGATTTAAATCTGCAGTGATTTTGTAATTTGCGACTGACTCTGTGACCAGTGACAGAATGCCTGCTGTCGCATACTGGAACAGATGGCTGACGAACATTTGAGTCTGAGCAGGTATTCAGTGCTTCAGCACTGTAGGCACTTGAGTAGTTGTCAGGGAGATCTCCTTGACTTTTGTATAGATGTGTCGTGGAGGTCGTATGTTTGCTCCCACTAAGACCTGGCGTCGTTGGCACCGCAGGATCAACACAACCCAGAAGCGCTATGCCATCTGCTCTGCCCTGGCTGCTTCTGCCCTTCCTGCACTTGTGATGTCCAAAGGTAAAATCCATTGGCCATGTTTTTGTAGAGAACAGGTGTGGCTCAAGAGCCATTCACATATTGTGGAACTTAGCACTTGTTAATATAAATAATTGTCTTTTGCTGTGATGGTGTAATTTGCGTCTGAACCAGTGAACAGTGACAGTTGCCTGCTGTCTTTCAAGCTGTCACAGGTTATTGATGTGCACTGAATTCTGAGCAATCTCTTATCACACTCAAGTAACAAAAAATTATAAGTGTTTGTGTTTGACATATTTTGATTAAAATTTTGTCTTAGGTCACCGCATTGAGGAAATTCCTGAGGTCCCACTGGTGGTTGAAGACAAAGTAGAGGGCTACAAGAAGACCAAGGAGGCTGTGCTTCTGCTGAAGAAGCTTAAAGCCTGGAATGACATCAAGAAGGTAAATAAAATGAGGACTTAAAGTTTCCACGCCCCCTTGAACTTAAGGTTACATGGCTTATAATTTTTCTTTGTATTGGCAGCCCAGTTAGAGACTATTGGAGGTTTTACATGTTTTACGTTTCAGGTCTACGCTTCTCAGCGCATGCGTGCTGGTAAAGGTAAGATGAGGAACCGCCGTAGGATCCAGCGCAGAGGGCCATGCATCATCTACAACCAAGATGCTGGAATCATCAAAGCCTTCAGAAATATCCCAGGTGTGTGGAGCAGTACCTTTTGGGCTTCAGTAAGTCTGAGCCTAATTACTCATGTGAAATCAACAGATGTAGCTTAAAAATATGTAAGTATATACTAACTGATGTATTAAATAGGTTCATACTTTGCATGCACAGACAGTAGGCCTACACTGTGCGGTGCATCAGACTGTATACATACGTTCTGGATGAATGGGTCATAATGTTGTATAATTGATCCATTTTGCTGTTAGCCATGCAAGGTACAGTTTAAATATGTGGGATATTACACTAACGGAGAAACAAGACAATGTACACAGCTTTTAGCCCTTAACGTTGCTTTTGTTTTATGCAGGCATCACTTTGCAGAATGTGAATAAACTGAACCTCCTGAGGCTTGCCCCTGGTGGTCATGTTGGACGCTTCTGCATCTGGACCGAGAGTGCTTTCCGCAAGCTGGATGAACTATACGGCACCTGGCGCAAACCTGCCTCCCTGAAAGTTGATTACAAGTGAGTATTGGAGGAGCATACACACCAAAGCAGTCGTAAAACCAATGTTTGATTACAGTGATGAGCTTACACTTCATGGTCCGTGTTTTTGAATCAGTGTGATATTTATCGAAGTTCTGAGATTGAACAACACAGGAGAGGAGCCTCACATTTGGCTATCATTTAGTTTCCATTTGTTGAGCTACCTGTCATCTCTAATTTCAGCTTGCCAATGCACAAGATGACCAACACAGACCTGAGCAGGATTCTCAAGAGTGAGGAGATTCAGAAAGCACTTCGTGCACCTAAGTAAGTAATGCTCAGTTAAATTTTAATTTTTAATCATCAGTCAAACATGATGATGTTCCACTTCAGGTCCGTGTTTCTGAATCCTGATTATTATGGAAGTCCTGAGCGATGCAGGGAATTAATTTCATAAATGTAGCTGTTAGGCAGTTCATAGTAACCAATGGTTTTTATTTTTGATACAGTAAGACGACCAATCGCAGAATACTGAAGAAGAATCCTCTGAAGAACTTGAGGATAATGCTCAAACTGAACCCTTATGCCAAGACAGCAAGACGTCATGCCATCCTCAAGCATGACCCTATGGTAAGAAGTGAAGCTAGTTAAGATATTTTTAAAAATATTTTTGAAATGCAAATTGTCAATTGTGACTTAAACTTAAAAAAAATGTGTTCTCTGTAGATCAAGGCCAAGATGCTGAAATCCAAGAGGAAGCCTGGAAAGAAGGGAGCACCTAAAAAACCCAAGGCATAAATTTATACATGACAGACTGGAGGTTCAGTAATAAAACCATGGTTTCAAATTCAGGAGTCTGTCATTCAAAATTTTATTTCACAAGACTCAATTAAATTGTTGCTGAAAGGACATTGGGGTATGTTTGGGTATATTAAGCACATAGTGTTGAGCAGCATTTGTCATGATTAAATTATTTGATCATTAGAAAAAATGGCTTTTAAGGGTAGGCCTGCAATAAAGCCCAGAGAAATGTTCAGCACATTAATTTCACTTGGCATGTAGGTTTGAACACTACGTAACTATTGACTGCACAAATTTCTAATGCAAATACTTGGTATAAACAAATACAATTCACTCGTTACACAAACCGTTCAAAAGGGGACAATCTGAGCATTTGACAGGTCACATTGCAGTACCATGGGTGGGCGTCACAGGCTGATTAAGTCCAATGGTGCTGCACAACCAGCCAGCAAAGTCGACTTGTTCTGCCTCTGACTGCCTGATGAAAGGGTGTACCTGGAAGAAAGGGGAAACCCTATTAGCTGCCTTAAACATAATGCAATTAAATGAAAATACTTAATAGTGGACACCCACCATCAACTGTTTCAGGTCTGCCCTCTCTGCAGGGTTTTTAATCAAACTGAAATGGAAAGAGAAGGGACTTGATATGTAGTGTATCTTTACACCACTAGGTGGTATAATGTCTATGCATTTCACTGGTGTGTATCAGTAAGATGCTTAAAATGTGTACGTACCATTTGTTCACAAAGTCTTGGAATTCAGGGCTAAACATCCCAGGCAGCTTTGGTGGAGGCTGAAATTTGTTTGGACAGGACTGAGGTCATGTGGTGCAAGTATGGTCATTTGTTTAATTAATATTGGCTAGCACAAGTTTTTCAGTGTTATTGAATATACTCACCTCATTGACTATATAATCAAGCAGCTCAAATATAGCCATTGGTGGCCTGCTGTCAGGGCCGTATGCTATGGTGGAGATGAAGGGGAAAAAAGTTGTTATATGGTGACAGTGTCAACTGGATAGGAGAATCATCTTTAAGTGCTGCCTTGAAGAATTGAGACATGTCAGACTTACAGCTGCTTGGTCTCCCAGGAGGCTGTGGTTTTGGAGAGGAGTCACTGGAGGCTGCTTCTCCCTCTGCTGCAAAGCCAAAAATCTGCTCTAGTTCTCTAGCATCAGGTGGTGGGATAGGGAAGCGTCCAATGGCCATTTCAACCAGGGACAGGCCCATACTCCAGATGTCTGACTGAACAGAGTAATGGGTGCCTTGCAAACGCTCTGGCTGCACAGAAAAGGGGCAGTCATAAGTTTTATGCAGTAAATATCTTCCTCAGTTTCAAGGTGCATGCTGGTTCACTGTTGCACTGTCCTGAGCAGAACCATCGTTAATGTGATCATTATTAACACTTGCACTTTTCCTGTTTAAATGCCTGCTGAGCAAAGGGCCCTTTACTCTTAACAAAGTGGAACAAATGACTGTGACAAACTTTTAACATGACAGAAAAGGTTTGCGGCCCTCTTGACATGAAGCCAATGTATAGTCCCAATTGACTTGAGTCATGTATCAGGGTTTCTGTCTGAGTCTAGGACTCGGGCATCTCAATTTAAGTATTACATGTGACTGAATGCAGTAGAAGATGATGTGTGTGACCATTTCAACTCACAGACATGTAAGAGCGAGTGCCCACAAAGGAGTTGGCCATGGAGTCTATGAGCTGTCCGCTCACTCCAAAGTCACACAGCTTGATCTCACCACGGGAATTGACAAGGATGTTAGAAGGCTTGACATCTGAAACGGACACATACAGTATTTAGGAGAGCAGAGTGGGCAAGTGTTGAGCAGGGAAAAGCAGAGAGACTGATTTAGACTAGATGTTATTCACTAACATCTAGTCTATGCATCTGAGATAAGGGTTTACTACAAGTGACACTCAATAGTTTTTTGTTTTTTTTAGAGCATATACAGTGTTTATGCAGTGAGGTAAACGGCCCATACTTAAACTGGCCATTAAAATGCCTTCCTTAATGTGCTCCCAGTGTAAGTAATTGCAAACAAAGTCCACAGTCTGTTCGCTGTAGACAATTATCTGAAGCCAGCATGAGGCATCACCACTGTGACTTAGATAAATCAAAGGATACCTTTTAAAGTTACAGCCTTTTTGTTGCTATCCTCCAACTGCATCTAAAAATGGGAATACAACATGGATTTTGTACTAAAAAGGCTGTACCTTTTGGAAGATATCCTAACTTGCCTCAAAAAAGCTTCAGATCAGCCTCTGATGAACATAATATAAAACGACACAGAATAAAACATTGAAAACATAAAAAGGATCTCCTAGTCATTTAACAGGAGAAAGGATATGAGCAAGCAAAAGCTCTTTTATCCTTTAAGCATACGTAGACTGCCAAATATACTTATGAGACTAAACATGTAGTAATAAATCCAAAACTATTTTATTTGAAACACATTTTAGCAAATTACTATCAAACCTCTGTGCATGATCTTGTGTTTCTCCCTCAGATAGGAAAGTCCTTTAATGACCTGAAGGAACAAATGTTTAATTTCAGAATTTTTTTGGTACTAAAACAAAATTAAACTAGTACATGTGCATAATTATAAAACCACTTTTATAGTGTAATGTGACAGCAAGAGCACTAATGTCATTGGAAGGGGTGCAAGAACTACCCACAGCGATGCTGACTTTGCCAAGGATTTGCTCTGGGATCTTCCCTGCTTTCTTGAGTGACTGGTCCAGGGAGCCACCGTCCTGTAATCAGCAGCAACGACAAAGATGGATGAGAATCTACGAAACATAATTCGGGACATAAAAAAAAAGAAAACAAGCAGCCAATCAATCAAAGCGCTGTACCATGTGCTCCATGCAAATGCTGATTTCTCCATCACTGTAGAAAGCTCCGTAGAAGCCTACAATGTAGGGGGAGTTACACTCATGTAGCACCTGCAGCTCCCTAATAATCTGGTTCCTGATAGCTGGTTTGATCTCCAGGTGGATCAGCTGGAACACAGCAGACAGCAGGTTTTACTTAATGTTCTCATATCACATATGAGAGAAAAATATGATAGATGCATGTTAAGAGGAAAATTTACTATAAATACACTTGAATAAGAAAGACAAAAAAATGAAATGATTAATGGACATAAATCAAAGCCTGACATGTCTCCCCTGTGAGAAAATCTCAGGACGAACTATGAGTGGTAAAGTAATTCCAGTGTACACATTCCATGCACACGCTATGCACGTTTCAGCAATCACAGTATCTTCACCAAACCACTTCCGATAACCAACAACCAGGGCTGCAGCGTACCTTCCGTGCCATAATCAGACCAGAGGGTCGGTGGGAGACCTTGAAGACAACTCCTCCGTTGCCTGCGCCTAGTTCACAGATCTTCTCAAAGTCATCATCCTTCAGCTCTCCCACCTTTTGCTTCTGTGTCAGAAAGGCCTCCAGGCGTATCCGCTGCTGCTCATCTAACTCCAGCTCCTCCAGTTTCTTCTGCAGTGCCTCCAGGTTTGTTCTTATAAACAGTGAGATAAAGAAAAGACAAATAATATAACAGATTTGTGTATATTAATATTGTAAAAGTTTTCTTTTTTTTTTTTGCAAATGTTCTTCACTGGATCATTGGTTGTCCCTCAATAAGACGTGAGGTGATTTATAGTGTCTCCTGTCCAATTTGTTTATAAAGCACATTCAAAAACAACAGTTAAGCAAAGTGCTGTACGGAAGTAAAATGAAATAAATGCAGATGACAGTTTTAAAGTTCTGGCTTGAGGAGAAATTAAAAAAAAAACAAAAAAACAGTGAATGTGTAACAGCAGCCCCGTTCCACAATTTGGTGGCAGCAACTGAGAAAGGCTGATCCTTTTTGGCCTTCAGCTTTGTTTTTGGAGCCACTTCAAGAAGCTGATCAGCTGATCCTGGTCAGAGAGGCAGGGTGCAGCAAGATCACTGACTCACTGAGAGCGTATGACAGCAAAAGCTGCAATAGCCGCATATACAGCATTAGCCATGTTGTTGCCATTGGCAACCAACCAAAGAATCAGCGGAAAATTAGAGGGTATCACTGGGTCTGTTTCACTGTTCCATCCCAGATCCCAATGTGAGGAATCTCCTTTCTCTGAGTGCTGGATCTGTTGTCATGGTGATCAATGTCTTTGACAAGTCAACTGTAAAGTGGACGCTGTTCGTCTGCTGCTCATTGACCTCTCCCCTTGTATCGCTGGTCAAAGCTTTTCTCATTACCTTTATGAGACTGCAACGTAGACCAGAGTCATTAGGACTGTCCAGCTGATTAGAGAGTGGAGCATCGATGTGAGCAGTTTTCCCTCAATTGATTTGTATCGATGTGGAATTATGTAAAAGGGACAAAAAAATTGTGTTAATATACAAATTCATAAAGCGACATTGGCTTTCAGTATAATGTTTAGAGCCTCGCAACTAAATCTGTGGCATCAGGGGAGGTTTAGACCCTGTCAGAAAGAGAGCGAGCAGGTGCTCCTATTGGCTGTTCCACAACTTTTTAAAAATGTTGTCATTTTTCCTCTCTGCGTTTAACCCATTCCTCTACAACCTTTCGGTTACAAGCCCAGTTCTCTTTCCGCTTGGCCTTGAGCTGTGAAAATAACCTGCTATGCTGCAAAGAAATCTAAAAAATATTGAAAGAGCCTAAAAGTAAGTCTAAAAAAAAAAAAGCAACAAAATGTCAGTCAGAGTTTCAGAGGAGAGGCTGTCTCGGGTTTGCAGATTTTGCAGATCCCGTGATCCTGCCAACTGCAGTGCGAATGTTGCAAATTATCAAAGAATCTAATTTACATGAATGATTTGAGTTGAGGCATGTTTTCTGTCTGACAGAACAATAAGATAATGCACGGTCACCAGTATTCGACCAATAGATCTTGTGCTATGTTTTACATATTTTACATATTTTATATTATACTTTAATACACTTTATAAAGTGATAATAATGTGCTTTTAGTCACGACACAGTGGAGAGCAGGTTGAGCAGGATAGTGTGCTCTTCTCTCTGCTGTTCCACCACACAGCGAAGAGAGGGTTAAGTGGTTTTATTTTTGACAACAGGCCTGCATATCCATGGAGACAAGGTGCTGAGTTTGAGTTGGCTGTGGGCGGCGTGGGCGTTTTGTCGACAAGAGCTGGAGGTGGAGGAGGATGGAGATACTGAGGAGAGGAGCAGCCTGAAACACGCTCAGCACAATATGTGGGAGAGAGGAAGCACAGCTGCAGCACGCTGCAGCCTCCCTCCTCCCTTTAGGAGCAGGAAGAATGAGCACGACTTTGGCTTCTGTGCCTCTGTCCAAGGACAACCTGTAGAACTTCAGTGCAAGAGATGAAGTCTCTCTCTGCAGTGTGCAATGGGGCACCACAAAAAAAGGGAATAACTAGTGTGTTGTAAGTCACATACCGTATAGGGTTTGATTTGTGATTTAAGTTTGAACTATTATCAGAATTTGTGACGCTATAAAATCCTCTTGATTCTTTCTGTCGAGGTATAGAATTTGAACAGTTCACAGAATAAACATGGGGAGCATTGATTGACTTAAATGATTTGATTTAACATGATTTAATTAAAACAAATCAAACGGGAACGGGCAAGATACATGAATGGAACATAATTTGGAAAAAGGATGGGAGGATGGGCTGTAGGATGCAGTGGAGCTTCATTAGACTGTACAAGGAGGTTGGCTGTAGTTTAGTATTCAGAGTTTGCTTATGACTCGATAAACAGTATGTTTGTCTCACCTGATGGGCAGATTGTCCTGTTTAGTTTCTTTAAGTTATATTTACATGTCAGTGTTATTCCCCTACGTGTGTGTTTGGGCTGATTAACCATAATATAATTGCACTTTTGTTTCTTTTAATTGGTTATTTGAGTTTTGTTTATCAGTTGGCTTCCTTCACTGTTTCGTTTCACAGCCTCAGCTCTTTTACTGGCACAGAACCGGCACAGAACCATGTTTTTTTTTTGTAATTTTACTTTTAAAAACTGTGTTAACTCATTCCTTTCACACATATTTCCATATCAATATAATGTAAATGAAGCGATCTGAGAGACAAAGCAAATTATTCTGGCCTCACAATTACATCTGTAGCTCCACTTAAGTGATAGAGAGAGAGACTTGCAGTCAGAGGAGAGGGAAAAGAGAGAAAATGGGTGCTTCTGTTGGCTCTTTCACTACACCCATTTTGGACACAGGTCCTTTCCAGCAACGACTTGCTATACTGCAAAGAAACCTAGAAAAAGAAAAGAGTGTAAACTACAGGCACTGGGAGAGATCAGACTGCCACAAAGCAATGATAAAAAGTCCTTCAAAACATTCCAGGATGCACATGGATGACCACCAAAATCCAATCATCTGTTCCTTGTCCCATTACACACCTTTCCTGAAAGTTTAATCAAAATCCGTCCGTAACTTTTTGAGTTATTTTGCGAACAAACCAACACAGGTGAAAACATAACCTCCTTGGCGGAAAATAAAAAAAATTTATTTTGTGACCGTCATATGTGGTACACATATCCTCTAAAGCCCATACAAAGGAAACAATATCAATTATTATGGATGTATGACTTAATTCTCCAAAGATTTAAAAGAGCCACTTAAAGTCTGGATGTACAGAATGTGATAATAGGATCTTATCCAAGATATTTGGCCATGAGCAAATCGGTTGTTTGTGCCTTGTTCTTAGATTTTCTCTGGTAACACCACATTTTTGGGTGGCATTGTGTGGGCAAATCAGAACTGTGAAGCATTTTGTTGGCTCCACTGGGAATTCGTTCTCTCCAGGATGGAACTGACTGGTTTCAGGAAGAGGCTAAATCAATAGCATTAAGCTCTTCCTCTTACGTGCGGGTCCAAATTATTTCAATATGATTCTATTAAAATATGAATAGGACTCTCTATTAAAAAGTAAATAACATCCTTTTACTGTACATCACTACCCTTGTTTTTGGAAAATACTGTGTGGGAGCATTGAACATGACCGTTCAGCTCTGTCCACGGAAATGACGCTGCAGCTAAAATTCATTTTGTTACATAAATGGCACTGCGAGAGAGCAGCTGTTAATAATGAACCAAAATTCGGAGCTAAACTCACACACATAATGTATACCTTTTGTGCCGTGTCTCAAATTTGAGAAGTCATAAATTAATCAAGCATAACATTCAAACCACTAAAACATTTTTTTCCTGTTCAGGAATGCTAGTAAATATACTATAATTTGACATCTAAATCAAGAAGTAATAACGTGGCTGTAAAATAAAAAGTACATTTGATAATTCATGGATAACAATAATAATCATATCCTATCCTTGAAAATATCATTTTGTTTAAAGAGTCTCTACATACTGGTGTATTAACCATTACAGAAACATGAAAAATGATTATGATAATTACCACTTAAGCAGGATTTACATTCCATCTGAGCCTTAGGTTAAAGTGTGGATATACTGTACATAACACTTGCTTCTTATGGGAAGGAGAACTGAGTAACATTGGGCTGCATGGTCTTTATGACAGCAGAATGTCAGGCTGAATGCAATGGTGCACGTCACAGCAGTATTACTGGAAACACAGATTAGTGCTATTTATCTTTGGACAGTGCACTGACTTCTATTCATTTGGACAGCTTAAACAAAGCCTTATACCTGACTGTAAGCATAACCAGTTAACTCCTAATCTTAAACCTAACCTAATCCAAATCTTAGGCCTAAACTTAAACAGCTCATCAGAAATGAGGTCCCGCCTCATTAAGACCAGATTTTGGTCCTTGTGAGTCTTTAATCCAGACAAGGGTAGAGGTAACAAATGCAAGTTGCACACACACACACACACACACACACACGCACGCACGCACACACACACACACACACACACTCTGATACTGCCAGAGTGAGATCCCTCCACGGCAGAGCTTGCCAAATCTCTGACACGCTGCTCCTTGGCTTGTTACAGCCTGCCCAGCAGCAGCAGCAGCTGGAATGTGTGCAGCATTCACCAAACATTATGTCATTATTAACAACTACTCAACAAAGCAAAGGCACATCTCTCCATTGAGCAGTTTTCAGCGTACTGTACTTATCCCCCATCATGAATGCACAAAGAATCATAAGCATGTCTTTTATGATTTAATGGTAATAGATAGATGTTGTATTCAGTTTCCACTTTAAAATTAAACACTACCATTGCAACGTTCTCTACTCAGTGTCAGCTAATCTCTGCTAGTTTCTAGTCACAGTTTTTTTTTTTATTGAAACTTTACTTAACAATTTTTATATAGTGATCAGTCAACTGAAAGGTTAGTGCAGAATTAGGGAAATAGTACTTGAGCATAAACTTTCACCAACACTTATCAGATTTCCACAGTGCTTTGAAAAAAAAAGTGTCCTCATCACCATCGCCGTCTATTCTTTTATTTTTTATTTTTTGGGATGATAAACTACATCTCCATAAAATTTTATCATGTAAAATATTAAGCCTTCATTTACTCACAAACAAGACAAATACCTTCAAAACATACCTTGGTTTTTGTAACTATATTATGCTTTATTAGATTATACACAATTCATTGCAAAATACTGTACACAAAAGGCCCTCTAGTGAATTATCTAATGATGAAAGAAAGCAGCATCACAGGGATGACAGGTTATGTAATTCTCATCTCTTCTGATCTTCTGATTCTGGACTGACTGGGCCTCTCTCTGTGACCTGAAAACTACTGTAGATCATCAAGTCACAACAATTTCATGTCAAAGGGTGGTGGGAACAGGCTTACACCAAATTTCAAAAGCACACAGGAATAATACGCTGCACGCCGTCTCTTTGCAAAGGTCAATCTCTGACTAATCACTGTCCACACACTGTGTGCTGCACACTTGTCCGTGATAATAACACATTTGTGCTGATACGTTTACCACCTAGTGATACCCAGCCATTTCAAAAAGCATAATGCTCTCTTTACAGCATGTCACATATGCTTAGTATTTATATGATATTTAGGGAGTACAAACTATATCGGATATTACTATTTTCTTTTTCTCATACCCTATCTGGTGAATTTGATGGGTGCAAGTCCAAAGCCAATACTGAATATTGGATTGACTCACCCTTACTATGAATGAAATAAAAGATATTGACTTAAATGGAGTTAAATCAACATAATATTTCTACGATGTCAATTTGAAAATTTCACAAGTGGCACTGGTAAGCTAAGATAGTCAACTGGATCACTCTGTTAGTCAGTTAATTAGTCAATATTCATAATCAGTGATTATGATCGTGCGCTGCATTATAGGGCCCCAAACAGAATTTTGATTTCAACACTCCTTACCATCACCACTAAAAATACTGACTAATGTTAGTGTTCAGTCACTGATCACACACTGTAAAAGGCAGCAACAAGCAGGCGCCGCATAAACTAGTAGGTTTATGCTCAAGCTATTCACATAATATTGCATCTTTGCTCATAACATAAACAAAATAAAGCAAACAAAAATCATCTATTGTGAAACATGTCAAGGGCTCTTGGGGGCCCTTTGTGGCCAAAAGGCCAAAAATTTCCTTGCCATGTCAGGCAAGGAAATTTACCACACATGATTGTATTGTTACCATGTTGTGTGGCCATTATAATGGTTCGTCATCAACGAGGGCATATTATCTTCTGGAAATGTCTTATTTATGTAGGCACTTTTCTGCCTCTGCCTGCACTCTATCTATCTATCTATCTATCTATCTATCTATCTATCTATCTATCTATCTATCTATCTATCTATCTATCTATCTATCTATCTATCTGTCCGTTAACATTTGGCATTTATTTGCATTTTAATGTGCAAAATAAATCAAATCAAACCTGGGTTATATCACACCAGCGACACATCGTGCCCTCGTACACCCAGAGGCTTAAGTTCGCACATGCTTTTGGCTTTTATTGCATGACCATGTGCGAATAATCGGCGTCCACACAGTCACCAGCGTGTCGATGTGGGTTAGATGAATGCTGTCACTCACTCTGTGGCTCCGGTGCCATTGATAGTGTTTCCGTCCGGGATCGGGTTGAGTTGGATTGGCTCCGGCTTCCTCCTTTTCTGCATTTTCTGCACGGAAAACACGCAAACCGCGGCAACGAGGATGGAGGTCCACAGTCAGGGCAGAGCTGCGGCATCAAACACGGACACTGTCAGGCCACGGATGACAGACGGACACACTGAGCCGTGCTGTCATCAGCTGCGGCTACAGGAGTTATATCCTCCTTCTCGTAGATCGGTGGGTGTGAATGATACGTCACCGAATGTTTACACTCCTTCCCTCTGGTGGTGATAAACGGTATTACAATATACGAGTAAAATAATAATAATAATAAAAACCCTGCACAATCAAAGCGGACTGAGTGCAAAAAAGCTTTTGAGCATCTTTATGCAGTCAGAAAAGTGATTCTTGAGAAAAAAAAAAATCAATAGGATCCTTGCATTGTATGTTGATAAAAAAAGGGGGGGGGGGGCTTCACACTAGTTTGTGGCTTTGACCCTAAATTGTAAAGGTAAGGGCCCTCATGACCTCCCTAATGAATGACACACAAGCTGTCTGTGTAACTGCACCATGTCGATTAAATATAAAGCAGAATTTCTGCTCGAATGCGTCTACACATTGTCCTGACAGATACAAGGGCAGTCAGCCGTGCTCGGTTTATAAAATGCATCTTACTGCCAAAAATCATCTTTTTCTTCAAAAACCAGGACTGACAGGGAGGAACAATAGTCCATCTCCTATCTCGAGCCCTTGGACTGTAACCATGTGAATTTTAAGTTGCTTTTGACAAATTGGCTTGCGTGCACTCAAGTATATCACACTTAACTTCAGTGCCTGGTCTCCCATGTAGATTATAAACCATCTACACTCGTGATTTTTTTTCCTCGTAAGGGCCTTGACTGCCACAGTTTGTTGCAAAATGTGTATTAGGGCACCCAAAGAAATTGCTGCAAAACATTTCTCCTCATTTTTGGAGTGTTCCTCTCTGAGCTTGGCCTTTGAACCCCAACAAAGTAATTTAGTCCACTTTTAATAGCGAGACTGACTTGTACAGTTTTCTAAGCATTAGTGAGATTCAGAGTTTCTAAATTGGTTTGTTACTGTCTGCTTAGATTTTCCATTGTTGCTGATGAAGGTCAAGTGACATCATCTGCTGCTTTATCATGAACTTGGTGAACAGTGGTGATTTCGTTCACCTTACCCGATAAGCACATGTGGTCACCATTTAAAAGTAGAACGAGAAAGCCTCAACTGTAGCACAGCGATTAAAGAACCCTTTTTGCCTCAGCCTCATGCATTTCTGATCCAGCCATTCCCCTGCTACTAATCTGTGCGATTGAGGTAGGCAACTCTGATACTGAGGTTGGAGCAGTTTTATCTTAATACTTTGATTCTGATAACAAATTACACCCTCTGATTTCTTATCCTGTCACCTTTCTCTTGCAGAGAGAAAAAGCGGTGTAGGCAGCGAAGGTTCTGGCTCGGAAAATCATCCCCGAGGTGTGGCACCTGTTGACACTGACTGGAAAGAGTGGGACAGTCTTTTTGTGGCATGGAAAGTTAATAAAACCTTTCAAACCATTCAGCTCCAGGAGTGTCAGGACTGTCAGGAGTGTCACTCCAGACAGTTTTTTTTACTGACACTGACAGGGATAATAACACGGTATAAGCACTGTTCCATCTTTTAACCGATGCAAGGCATACGGACTGTTTAGCCACACCTATTTTGCAATTCTTAGGCTTTTAAAGTATAAAATCAAATAATCCAGCTCTCTAGAACAAGCATGGAAGATGACAATAAAATGCAATAACTGAGAAGACTGGATAGTGGCTGTGCTGCCAAATATACAAATCTGTCAAATGTCTCAGACAGAAATTTAACCACAGGATGAAACATACAGTACAGATTGACAGGGAGGAAAATGACAGATTTGAAGTGTTAACATTGTCCTCTATAATCCACATGATGAACCCCCCCCCCCCTTTTTTTTACAAAATAAATTTAATTTAATTTACCAGTGTCTCTTCAGTTTTAAAAAACCTCCTTATTTTATTAGCAGATATGTGTAAAATCAGCTTTCTCTTTAATTGGTCAATCAGAGATGCTTCACTTTACGAACATGAAATAACTGAGTTGACGATGGTAACATGCAGGATTCTGTTTACGCATTCACTAAATGTGTACCTATATATACAGAAATGTTCTTGTCTCATACTCCCCTTTTTGAGTGTGTGTAACGCGGGGGGAAGATTTCATTTCAAATGGTAGATCATCACAGAAAGGGTTGAGCATTGTTCATGTGTTCATGGGGCCAGCATTGTTCCACAGCCTTTCATCAGGCAGGATGGTCTTCACACACTTCAGTGTCCTGGTTAATGCACATCCCTCCTGGTGTCGTCATCTCATGGGGATTAGGTTATCTGTTTTCCTCTAAAATGGGATAATGCAACATAGTACAGAGACCTGATCACTGTCTGTATACGTGGCTGACTGAATAAAGCCTGTCAGTTATGTTTTTCTTTTAACTAATGCTAAAAGTCTGTTCATAGAACAGGCATGCTGCAGCCTTCTCTCCGTGAGCCATGCTTTCACTCCATCTAATTGCACAACACTGACTGCCCGGCTGTGGCCTTTTTTTTTTTTTTTAACTTAAGCTCAATTTAAACAGCAACTCTCAGTTGTCAACTCTGAACCTCAAGCCTTTTTTTTGTGCACAAACTAATGTTGAAACATTGTCCAATTATTGTCCATGTGTCCAATTAATTTTGAAGACCTAAGATTTCGGCACAAGGTATACCAGGGCTGTATCCCCTTCACAGTCATTTCTTTGAATATTCATTTGAAACTACTCAAATTAGAGCTTAAACCTGGCTTGGAGTATTAATTATTTATTTTAAATTGAAGCCTGAGGAAGAAAACTTTTGTAACTATCTGACCTTGACTGTCTTTTTAAACCAATGATTAACACTATTAATATCCACACGTTTCTTATTGTCACCAAATCCCATGAAATGTCTTGGTCTCTCCCCCGATCCAAAAACATGTGGCAAACAAATACATTTACATGTTTTTCTTCACAAAATACTATTTTAAGAACAGATGGGCATAATCTGGCACCTTTTTATTTGTATAATGAGAAGACATCGATTAAACTAAACCAACACTAAACACTTGAACAATGATCAATTTGTTCTTTCTGGCCTTTTCATTTGATTTGCCTCCATAAAGAAACATTAGTACCAACAGACTAAAACTTATTTTTCAAGTAAATATCATCATTTATCAAAGAAGGAACATTTAGATGAAAAGGTCTGTCCACAACACTCACCCCTTCTCACCCCCACTGAGAAACAAACCTTTGTTAAATGTCACTGAAATGGTGCAAGGTTCCAAATCCTTCATGTGGAAAATCAAAAGTCTTGTCTGTCCTTGAAAACAACCGGATTGCAAGATATTTTTTTAGCAATGCCAAAATTAGAAACTTCGACCAGGTTCGCAAATGAAAATTCTCCCTAGTGTCAATCAATGTCATATCTAAAATGGAGCAGAAATCTGTCATTGGCAGATGTGGAAATGCCAGTGCAAGTGCATTTTAAAAATTCACCTGAATGTTGAATTCTACCTGATTAAATTGTGTTTCCTTTTTCTGGTTTCAAAAAGAACTGAAGAGTTTACAGAAAAAAAAAGGAAGAATTTTCCAGGTAATTTTCTGACCTGCATCCTTTGCACCTCATCTAAATTTGAATACTGCAGCTACGAAAAGAGTTTGTGTCTGACTTTGTTTGTGCATATGTAGTGATCTCCATGGTCCCTCTCCACCATATACTGTATCTCTGACCTCTTACCTCTGACCTCTTATGCCTCGATACTTTTGAATAACATGCCCAACGAGATCAGGTCAGCAGAGAGAGTGATGTCCTTTAAAGGAGCAAAGAGTAAAAATCATCTGCTGGTGATTTTACAGATTTTAACCAATGGAGGACTCCTCTGCTCACCTCTGCCTTTCCCAAGCATTTCAGGGAACTCTAGCCGTGTTTCCACCGAGTGAAGCGGTTCGGTTTAGTACAATACCGTACGCATTTTTGGCATTTCCATTTGTAATAGTACCAAAATAACTGGCCTTAACCGTTCCATTAGACCCCTGCCTCTCTTGGGGTACCAAAGTAAAATGGAACAGTGTGGTCAGTCAGCTGATTGGGCGACAGAAATAATGTAACTCCCTTGCGCTCCCTCGGTGTAACTATGTGTGTGTAAGTGTAAGTAGAGGCAAACACCCAGTCTGTTCTTAGACAAAGCTTGACATCTTGTTGAGACAAACTGAGCAGGAAAAAAGGATCTGCTGGACGTCCTCCACTGTTGTCCGTTGTGTTGTTGTCTGCTGTGTCGCGTTTGATGTCATTGCTCTGGTATGACGTCACACTGCACTACCTGGTAGGCCGCGCCCACCCTGCCTACCAGGTTGAAATTCAAGCCTGACCCAGGGCTTTATCGCTCCAAACCGTACTGTACTGTTCTGTACTGTACTGTACTGTACTGTACTGTACCAAACTGAACTGTACCATGATGGAAACACAGCATATGGTGGCCATATACTAGAAATGAGGTCATCATCTACAGTTGTGTTGACTTTACCCTCAGCGGATGATGTTTCCATAGATACAGTTTGTTTAATTTGTAAAACCTTAAATCAACTGACAAATGAACTGCTCCCCCCCCCCCGAAGTGAGGTGTTCAGAAACATGGCAGCACAAGATGGCAAACTTTTAATTATGACCTTTATCTAAAATATATATAAAAGTCTTATTCTAAGGCAATAAAGGCCAGAAATATTTACTCCAATAGAACCTCCTAGATTTCACCAGTTTCTTTTAACTTAGTAGTTAAAAAGGTAGTAGTTTATTCTTCTGATTTTTTTATTACCTGTGTTTTATCTGTTTATCTGTCTTTTATCTGTTGATATTGAGAAGCAATTTGTAATGTAAAATTTGAGCTCTAGTTACTGCTGTTGTTATTATTATTATTATTGGAGGTGGTGGTCAGGTTGGGTGGGTGGGCACCAGCGTCAGTGTCCATGACGTCAGCAGAGTTTAAAGTGGGCCGCGCTTCACCGAGAGAGAGAGAGAGAGAGAGAGAGAGAGAGAGGAGGAGGAGGGAGGAACCATCGGCAGCTCTTCTCTCAGCACCTGACTTTAAAGCCGACGGACTGAACTCCGGCAAACTACCTGCACTACCTTGACTTTGACTCTGAATAAACACCGGAGACCGCGTTGCACCGTGGAGCCGCTGACTTTTCTGTTTGATAACTTTAAATCTCCAGTCTCCTTGCGGGTGAGTTTAATTAATGCTCAATTTCCTGCCGAAAAGCGAAAAAAAGAAGAATTTGAGTTGCTGCTGCTGCTGCTGCACACATGTCACATCCACGGAGCGTGTCTCTGTCTGTCTGTCTCTCTGTCTGCCTCTCTGTCTGTCTGTGGTGGACAGCTTTTGAAGGGCTTTGCTGAACGAGACTCATGTTTTCCGTTTTGTTGTGTTTTGTTGGTGTGGTGCGGTCAGTTGAGGCGCAGTCTTTTGGCATCTGGATAGCTGCTGTTGCCTGGCGGATGTGACAAATTGCGCTTTCTATTTAATTAGGCTATTGGCGAATCTATCCTATGGAAATGTGCGAGCTGTGCCAAAGAAAACGACTCTATCATCCACAAGAGTTTTATAATCTACTGCCGCTAAGTGTGTGAGTGTGTGTGTGTGTGTGTGTGTGTGTGTGTGTGTACACACTGGTCTTTGTTGCCTCTTTATGACCTTTCTGGTATAAACAGACTTTTTGTGCCATTCATTTTCAAATGTGAATGATGGTGGTTGTAATAACTGTGGTTAGGCATTAATTAGTTATGGCAAAGGTTAGTGACAACTACTGCAGAGCATGTTACAAGATACACATATGCAGCTGGGTTGAACTACTTTACAGTAAGTTGTATTATTCTAAGTAATCCTAATTACTGATGAGTGAACTTACCATCTAATTCCTGGGCTCATGATTAACATTTGACAACAGTGTAAGTGGTGCCTATGTGACTCCAGTGCCACAGTGTCTTCCACGGTGTGAAATTAATTTCTTAAACAGGGATTTAAGATCTAAAGTCAGTAATGGTGAGTGAACCCAGCAGCAGCAGCAGCAGCAGCAGCAGCAGCAGCAGCAGCAGCAGCAGCAGGGATGGACGTTTTGACTCCGTCCAAGATCACATTGAGGATGTTGTGCCATTTTGTAACCACTAGATGGCAACAGAGTGCAGGCTAAAGCAGTTGATTAAAGTTGCATTAGTCTAATAGTCAATGAGCAGATCTGCACCATGGTTTAATAATGAAATCATTACTGCTGTTGATTTCTTTTGTGGAATAATAAACAGACCAGGAGGCCCTTTTTTATTTATGATTTTTATTAAATGACTGGCTGATACATTCAGAGTGTACACACACACACACACACACACACACACACACACTGGTTTCCATGACTTCAGAGGACATTGCATTGACTTACATTGATTCCCTGGAGACTTACTCTAACCTTAACCGTAATTACTAGTGCTCTAACCCTACTATACTTCATGTGTATACTTCCACATGAAACAAGTGGTGCTTGCACTCATTACTATGGTTTTGTCCTGCTGAAGTTACATTGTGAAAATTATGCAATGGGTTCTTTGAATTAAAGGGACTAATTAAGGCCATTTTTATGAATGCACATCATCACTAGAGCCGTGCAAGATTCCCCCCCCCACCCCCCGGAAAAAATATTTGCTTTTATTTGTCGTGTTTCCTTTTGTTGTTTGTTTTTGGCTTTGTAATGATGCAAAGCCAAAATAACTAATAACTAAATAACTAAAAAAAAATCAACATCCTTTGTTCTTTTGCCTCCACAAAAACTTGCAAACATTTCATTTATAAATAATAATGCACATTATGCAAACTCATATTTAGCTTATGATTACTGTTTGCTTTGTACTACATGATCAGTTTCACAACCAAAACAGTTTGAATGCAAAGGTACAACCTTTGGACCGTTACTGGAAAAAAAGTCTACTACCATCTTTCATATTCTTTTGTGAATGAAGTCCATTTCATCCCCTTATCATGTACATGATAATAAGTTATGTATGCACATTTATAAATTATCAAAAACATTCATTTGTATTAATATTAATTAATTAATTAATATATGTAGTTTGGAGGTTATTTTTGGGCCTAGAGTACTTTCACTATGTGACCTAGTATGCAATTGGACATACTGTAGTTGTTCATTGGGCGTTTAGATATATATTTTGTCTTTAATTATGTGGCTATTATTAAAAAGTGATCTCTAGGGAAGGTCGTTTCCAGCTTTTTTTCAAGGAACAGCAGGAAACAAGGTCAACATCTCAGCTTCAGTAAAGCCAAGAACGTTACTGCTATTGAGATGCTATGAAATCAGACATTTGTTTAATGAATAGTGAGCATCCAGACGCATCTTTGTCTCATTTTCTGAGCTCTTTCAAAGCAGCGTCTCTTTCAAGGACAAGTAAGTGGCTCATGCATTTGTTTTTTTTTTTGTTTTTTTTTGTGGACTTTACAGTCTACTAAACACTTTCAGCTGGAAATCCCAATGTTTGGCTCAATCAATAGATTTAATTAGTGCTGATTAATGAAAGTGTGTGGCTGTGGAAGGCTGAGCGCTTACTCACTTCACAAGGATGCA
Organism: Brachirus orientalis; assembly: GCA_016785285.1. Lineage (NCBI taxonomy): Eukaryota > Metazoa > Chordata > Actinopteri > Pleuronectiformes > Soleidae > Brachirus > Brachirus orientalis. The sequence continues at coordinate 8,411,350 of JAFBJR010000146.1, read as the reverse complement.
TTCTATTGGCAGCCAGGGAGAGATTGCTTTCAATGGTAGGAATTTGATTTTACATATCCATTGACAGTGTAAATTAGATTTAATGAAAGGATATATGAGAGAATAGTGGTGAGTGCAATACACAATTTTGTTTGATTTAGTGGACACTCCAATTAATTTATAAATGTGTTCCATAAATGCAATTTATAATATTTTGAACTCATTGAGGCTTAATAATCTTTGAATCATATGTGAATGAAAATAGTGTAAAACTCTCATCTGTACATAAACAACGTACATATACAGTATATAAAAATAGAATTCCCACAGGTTATCAGTATAAGACTGGTAAATACACAGCTTTCAGTGTTCTGATGGATAAGTGGGTTGGCTTAAATCATAATAGTCAGCACAGCATTAGAAAGGTGACACCATTTTAAAAAAATACATGTGAACACTTCGGCATCAGGGTAATATACCAAGGCAGAGTTTATTCTGTAGTTGTAGTCAAGAGTCCCACAAAAGTTACAGCTCCAATGACCTTTATTCTGCAAATTAAGCTGTTTTTGCTCCACACTGACTGATAGATCTTATTATTTCAGCAGAAGTGCATTCAGCATCGAGAAAATACCCCGGAGCCACAGCAACTACATTAACAAAAGTTAATGAAATATATAGAGGCTGGACCTGGACTTTGCTTTACTTTTGAAAGCTGTGACATTTACATTTTGCACATCTATGGTGAAGCGATGAAAATTATATAATGCAATACATACAGTACCTACACCCACATCTTATCTTATACTTGTCTAGGCGAACACATTTATGCTTCAGTCTTTGCTGAATTGTTGGACTGCAAACAGCAGAGACGACAGGTCCGTTTATGAGTCCGGATTTTGGAGAACAGTCATAGTTCAGCATGTGTTTTGCATCAAATAGTTTAAAACATGCAAAGTGATGCTAAAAAAAATTAAGGCCAAAAGATTGTGTTCCTAAAACTGCTTATCTAGCTGGCATTGAAAAGGAAGAAGAAATTTAAATTCAGCTTTACTTCTGTATTGGTTTTCCCATAGGTCTTAAAAGGTCTGCGTCTGATTATGCTTGCATGCATTTAATTAATAATTCGACAATGTGTGGCATTGATACTGGTCAGCCAACAGTCTGCAGGGGAATAGATTGCCTGAGTCTGATATTCAGCTGCAGCCTTTTAGTGGGGAGCAGAAAGGATGGGCTCAGGCAGATTTCAGAAAACAGAAGCTCCAGCATAGAACCGTGATAATCTCCCCTCCCTCAGGTGTATTCACTCCCAGGGAGAAATGCCACAGACCAGCTCACCAATGATGCTTCGCCATGCTCTGATTAATGCACACATCAGTTCTTTTCTTGTTTGTTTTAATGACAAGCATGCCCCTTGTGGGAATCTGGTGACTTTTTGCAAATACTGCTGATGCAGCTGCTTTCACCTGCCACTTTCTTTCCTCCCTTGTCTTGTGAAAGGACTGCTGCCATGAAGCCTGAGTCTTTTGACATGACTAGGCTGTCAGTTACAGTGCCGGGAACTACATGACACATTTTCCACCAGAGATACAGGATGCTGAAGGAATGAGCAGTGATAAGATGTCCGCTTGTTGGCATGCGGTGTGTTCTGTTGATAAGGCTATTACCCATTATTATGGCTTAGGCAGCAGAAATCCATTCTTCATCTCAAGTATATCCTTTGTACACATAATTAACTCACTGCAACTTGCAGATGAGTTGAACTGGATTGTATTATTGAGAAGTTAATTTACTTATTTAGACAGTGGAGAGAGAAAAGTGGCAATTTATTTCTTCTGAGAAGTGAGGGTGTTTAATAAAAATGTGGTCCTCTCAGAAACATGCTGAAAATGTATATTTAATAATAATTTGACGGTATTTAAAAGGTACTTGGGTGCCCTGAAAGTGATTCAAAATGTTGTCGTTTTATTCGGTAAATTAATTGACCGACCCAAGAAAAATTTCATCCAAAGGCATGGAATCCAACATTTAATTTTATGTGCTAGCAGAAGAGACAGATTGCTTGAATTTTGAAAAGTAAAATTAATTTGGAAAAGTTCAACATCATTCTACAAAGAACAGGTAATTACTGACCTGAGCGTGATTTTTTTTTCCTGAGGCTACAAGATTGTTACATAGGTGATAAGATCGGTGATAGGTGTGAGACAAGGTCTTGTATATCACAGACATGGCTGACACGGTAATTATTATTACATTTTAATATTATACTGCAGTTTGAGAAATGATGAATGACCATCATCCCAATGAATGCAGACTTGAAAGACATTGGTCATGCCACATTTGGCTGCATACATGTGATTGATGATAAAAGTTAACCAACAGTTCATTCTCTTCAACTGTCTATTAGTAGTGTGATGCCTGTTAGTGTGATACTTAGCCTCTGGCACCTTTCAGAGAGGGGACCTCATTTTTTTTTTTCACACTGTGGTAATGTGTATCTGTGGGTGGCATCAATGTGTTTATCTGGATGAAAATATCTAATCATTAGTACACCTGCATTCTGTGGAAAGGAACTCTCAGACACACAAACATTTACTTTGACATCTCCATGATCGCTACATCTGCTATATCTCAGTTACACTCTGTGCTTTTCCTGTCTTTCTACCTACATCTCCTGTCAAGCTGTCTGCCCAGTTCTCAGAAACAGAGACTGTTTCCAGTGTCTGGTGATTGATCCTTATGTTATCTGTGCAGTGCAGTGCTTTGAGCCCTACAACCTAAAGCCCTGTTGCTTCTTCATTCACCCAGGAACATGGCGTGTGATCAATGGCCAACAGTCAGGACAGTAAAAAGAGCACACATTGAACACATTGTGGTTCAAAATAAATGCCTACTTAACATAGGTGACTCATGCATTATGCACTAGTGAGCTGAGAGACCCATCTTCTTCGGCCTCTCACAGGCATTGGTTTAGCACTGAGACCTATACAGAGAGCAGAAGGTCAGGGCATGCAAACTTTCAGCACCAGCACCAGTCAGTTCTATCTGGCATAATCCTGGGAGAATGTAGAGAATAACAGAACAAAAAACAGAAAGCAAAGGTCTAAAATTTTAGACATCAATTCTGGTTATGGTCTTGAGATTTGGCTGCAAATCAAGTGGGTGAACTCCAGTTTTGAAGCCTTGAAATTGCCAAATTGGCTTGTGCCATGTGTATGTTTTTAAATCACTTGCAACTAGGCTCCTACTGGACATTACCTCTCATCACTTGTTGCACTTGTTTCCACTCCAATATGTCATGCTTTACCCTCTATTATCCTTGAAATGGGAACATACATTCATTGTCTACTGCTTTATCCTCCACATGAGGGTGGGGGAGGGTTGAAGCCAATCCCAGCTGACATAGGGTACACCCTGGACGGGCTTTTCAGTTCATACAGTGACAACAACCAGTCATATTCACATTCACACCTACGGTCAATTTAGAGTGACAATCAACCTCTGCATGTTTCTGGACTATGGAAGAAAGCCAATGTACCCAGAGAGAACCCATATGTACACATGAAGAATATGCACACTCCACACAGAAAGGCCCTTGGCAAACCATGATCTGAACTGGTGACGTTCTTGCTGTAATGGAACAATGCTACCCACTGCGCCACGTGTATGGTGTGGACATTCTCCAGTGTCTGGTACTCACATTCGACGCATACAGCAGGACAGTGAGTTGAGTGATGTATTCACAACAGCGGAAGAATCTCCAAAGGATCCAGGCGAGGGTAGCACCTGGTCTGGATATACAAGAGGCAGAACACTCGCCCATTTACTTAAGATTTGCTGGAGTTTCTTCTGTTTTGTTCTCACACAGGCAAACTCAGACATAAACCAGAGATAATGCCAGGAAGCTGGAAGGATCCAGGATCACTGTAGTGACTGTTGCAGTCACACCTACAGTACAGCCTTGCTGGACAATCTCCAGAGAATCTGTGGAGGTGAGCGCTTGTTAAAAAGTAGATGTCGAGAGAGTGAGAAATGTGACAAAAAAGGTCTTTATACGCTATCGTCCAACACAGGGCAGTGTATGCTGGGATGACAAACATTAATGCAGTGTAGTTTTCCTACTATTCGGCCTGCAGGCTAATGATTTTACTGCAAGATGAGTGCATATTTTGTGATTTGCATGTTGGACTGCAGTGTGATATTTATCCCACTCTGATATATTACAATTACATGCCAACCAGTATTACAAACTACAGAGAAATAGAGACATAAAAATGGGTTTTAACAACATGAACTTCTAATGAAACACATGATTTATAAAGAAGATACAAAGGCATATTGTTTGTGAAGCCCAGTGGATATATACAGTATCATAATGACTGGAAACAAATTCCTAATGACTTTGTATGCAGTCTACCACATCAGTGATGGGAATATGCATTTTCTTCATGTATTTATCAGGCAGCCTGAATTAAGCCACTCACACTCCACTCATTCATTTTTAATGCATTCAGTCAAAGTAGACATATATTGCTCCAGTGGTTTCAAGGGCATTGAAAAGGTCACAGTGGCAAATGTGGGGATACATCTTAAATACAAATCTAGTTGATGGAGCTTCACTTGGTGACACAATGGGTAGGTTTAACATGCTGTTATATTTGAGTTTTGAGTGAATTTTCAGCGTTAATAATCATGATGGTAAATCATTTTTCTTTCAGTCATTGACCAGTGATCCAAAAGGTTAACGTGTTGCTGAGTTAGCCGAGTGAGTAAACCACAGATCTAGAGAGAAATGTTGGAGATGTTGTTGCTTTCAAAGAGTTTTTTAAAATTTTAATTGGGCATGTGTTTCTGAAAGAAATCCCACTTATCCACATACACATTTTTTCTAGTAGGAGATCCCACAACTTCTTCCCATTAACAGCAGATAGTGAGGTTTGGCCTCTACTTGATTGATTAAATGACCAAAAACTACAGTATATTAGTGCTGAAAAGAGATTAATTGCTGGTTAGCTGGTGCTATGTACTCCGACCACTCCAGTATCCTTTAACTACTATTTCAGAGGGAAATTGTATCTGAATGGGAAAGCTTCATATTGCTTTTCAAATTAGAATTAATCCATGTCTGTTTTAGACATTTAACTATAGTGTTTGGAGTTTCACAGATTTCAGCAGTTGTCACAATTACTTAATGGTTAATAACACATCGATTATTGAAAGTGTAATAATTTGTGTGAAGGAATTTACTTTCTTCCACACATTTTTGTGTGTTTTATTGTGCAAAATAATCCAATCAAATTTATCTCTCATTAACTCACTTGAACCACCTTCAAGGATCCTTGATCTCTAGCTTTAGAAACACTACTAAACTACTGTATAAAGAACCTATCATGAAGTCCACATCAATTAGCTACAACATTAGAATGCTGCTCTAAAAAAACCATATGCATTGATCAGTAATCAGGCACAGGGACCATTAAACATTTTAGTAAACAATGAGAAAACTTCTTCCACCACGTTTGGAAGTTTTATATGTCAAATATTCTCCCGGGGTGGGATGAATGTAAAGATCAGTAGCCTGCGGTGAGCCCTCACAGATTTGTCTGCGTGCAAAGCGAGGTGTATCCAGGCGCAGTGGGCCTTGTCTGCTTCACACACCGCTTACTCTGCGACATTTGGGACGGGTTTCTCACTGCTTGGCTTCTCACATCTTGGACATTGACACAAAATAAATTAAGACACAAAGAAGACACAAGGTTTAGAGTTGGAAGGAGTTGGTGGCTGAGGTATGAAATTATTGGGGTGTAAAATTGCCCTGGCAGCCGTGCTGTTGTTTCAGCATTTCACGGCGACCTGCTCAGCTATAGCTTTCCGACTTGCCTTTTCAGTGCCGTCTTCCCTCCATCTTTTACATTTGTTTTTCTGTTTGCACCTCTGCTGAGTGTGGCCACAGCCCTGCAGAAGCTGTAACGTTATAAAATACAGTGATGACTATTCAACCTGCTTAATATGCAGGATTGTTCCGCTGTGCTTCCTTGACCACAGAGCTGTAGAGTGGTGAAGTTCTGTTCTCCTCTAAAACATCCTGGTGGGAGACAACAGAAGGTTCAACAGGCTAATATTCACACATTAATTTGCCCTAAGATGTCCAACTGTTCTCCAGCAGCTCTCATTACTCGCAATCAGTCACTCGGCGACTAATTGTCTGTGTGGGGAAGGAGATCCTTACTGGCGCGAGGAGGAGCCTGACCAGTGCCTCCGAATGGTGTAAGCAGGGGGCCAGAGAGGACAGACGTAGCACAGAGGGCACTGCAACACATTTGGCTGTCAATATGACGCCTGGGGTTGGTTATGAGAAGCATGGGGTGAAATATAGTGACTATTCTAAGCAGCAGGCAGAGCAATGTGACATCCAGCTCATTGTTATTTTGGTCCATTAAGAGGTGATTTCTCTCTAATTAGTTTTCTTACAGAAGATTTGGGCCTAAGCTGATAATTGGTGACACGTTTTTGATTGTAGAGTTGGTTTATTTTATATGAATATCCAGTTAATTACAAAAAATTATGTTCGGCAGTTGAAAGCACATTAAAAAAATAGAGCAATGGTGCATGTGCTCTATCATCTGTATTTAATGATCGTGCTCACTCATATTACTTTAAAAAATGTCTTTCTTTGAACCACTTCTAAACAGATGGCTCGACGGGCTCCGCTGCTCTGCTCCTCTGTTTGTCTGATCCTACATTCATAAAGCTAATGTTAGGCTAGATTAGTTCATCTGATGTCCACAAAGAATTTTGTCATTATTGCCTGTGGTTGAGGGTGGCCAGACTGCAGACAGGGAGCACATGGGACAGTGTTTGTCTGCCCTGACAGGCTGCAGAGAGTCTTTGTGCTTAGAATCAAAACGAAATAAAAGTACAAGGAGAGCCCTCTCTCCAATGGCCTGTGTCTGGTGTTGGGCTGCCCTGCGGTAAGGCAAGGTTATTCAGATGAAAGATGGTGTTGAGATTAGTGAGCCCTGCCCAAGCGTGTGGATGTCCAGCATGCCGCACTGCGTGATTTATGAGAGTCGTGATATCAGCGGTCGCCACATGAATAAACCATGTGGCCAGAATTAAGCTCCTGTTAAACTACGCACTGCATTTTCCCCGGTGCCTCAATCTTAGAGTGGAAATCTGTTGTGAAAACTTTTGAAAGGCCCCGGTGCAGCAGTTGTACAGCTGCCTGTTATAAATCTTTGAGCTTGAGTGACTTAAAACACCAATATTATGATAGTGTTTACCAAAGCACAATGTAACCAAGTTCAGGAAGTTTGAAAGCTAAACACATAAAAAAAATACTGTAACTCCAAAAAACTGTTTTAAACCAAAATTGCTTGTTAAGTAGATAATATTATATTCCTAATAACATGCATTTATAGTATTCTTCTTATACAAAATATCATTTAGTCTGAATTCCAGTTAATCTTTTGATTTGTGTAATGTGTAAAAATGGTGAAGAATGACAAATGAGAAGATGATTCATCCAACTTCACCATATTCAATTTAAAGTGATAAATGGAATTTATCACACTGATATTACACACTGTATACCTATTTTGTTAATTTTATGCTCTGTTATGTAGTATAAAATGTTTAACTCTAGTTTTATTACTCTCTTGTGTTGTTTAACTTTGACTTGTAAGGTGACCTTGGGTGTTTTGAAATTATTGTTATAAAAACTAACACGTAAACCAATAAATGCTTTGAGTGTGGAATAAATGACCTAACCAATTAATCACTTATCAAAAAAAATAGTTGCCAGATAATTTTCTGCCGATTGATTTAATTTCTGGTTGACTGATGTGTTTTTCTTACAGTCGGTGTGTCTCCATTTTAATTTGACCTCAGACAGCCAAGAGTCAATTGAAGGCATAAATCAGGTCGATCTGTATAAGACTAATTGTGTAAATGGACAAGCAATCAAATGATAGTTTGTGCTCAGCTCTGACTGATTTCTATTTTTAATACAATATATTATAATATAATCTCTTACGGGGTAGAGGTTGAATACTCCAGCCTTCTCTTGAGAATGTGACATTTTCAGTATGATTTTGTGCATGTTAATAACATGAATATTTCACATCAGTCTTCTGTTCTCCCTGTCAATCTTCACTGTCAGCTCTGGAAATGATATGCAAAAGGAGAAGCCCAGGGCTAAAGTAGGAAGTTTCTTCCTGTATGGAAGAAAACTGAACTTTAATTCACAAAACCATAACCTAAGCAGTAAGTATAGTCATGGAGTGTCCAAGTTGGAAGATTGTGAACTTAATCCTTAGCAGTCCACCTGATGTTTCTAATCACTGAAGTGTATTAAAAGGTATTTTTAAAACTTAAGACAAGATGGTAAATGTAAGTACATTTTTACTGAGATCACGTGTACAACATTTGCTGCCTTGGCTGCACTTCAGACTGTCAGCATTACTGAAATTCCCATAAATGCTATAAAACACGCTCATGGTCTTTATAACCTCCGTACACTTGATGCCAACTTAAGCATAAGGTCTTGATAAAGTGATGAGTATGAAGCGAAGAATTAATCAATAAATCTGAACATTTTAAAATAAAACACAGACTTGACAAATTCTTTTTCTGTGGGATTTTTTTTTATGTATGTATAGTTGGGAAAGAAACATTCAGAACCTTTTTATTTAATTAGAACTAAGGCCTACAGTGAGGCATCCTTCTCCTACTATGGCCCATGTCTGTGGAACAGTCCTGAAGACCTGAGGGCAGAACAGAGTGTTGATACTTTTAAAAGCAGATGCAATAACTGCCGCTTTTAGTTGGATTCCTATTTAGTTTTCCCTGATATCAGTTAATATAAATATTTTAAATTTAAAACTCTACTGCTGGTGTTCTTTTTTGTTTTTCCTCATTTCTTTCCTGATTTTTGCCTTTAATGTTATATATTGTATGTAATGTGTATGTTATCCATATTGAGGTGTGTGAATTTATATGGTGCAAGTTATATTTTAAAACATCACATTTTAGTGACCATTAATGGATACATTGTGTTCCAACATGTCGTTGTGTTTATAGACTGTGTGTGTATAATCACTTTAAAATTATCATAAAACATCATTTTGCTTTTGTAGTCTTTGAATAAACCTTTTAATGTACTTTGGGAACGGGCCTCGCATAGCACAGCCATATTAACAGCCCACAAACCATCCAGATCATGCCTTTTTCGTATTTAAAAGCAGAAGTGGAATGTGGTTATTTTATGCTGTATCTTTTATTAAAAAAAAGTTTGTCAGTGGAGGAAAATTAAATACAATGTTTTTTGTGGTTGAAAAGTGCAATTCAGGTCTAAGATTAGCATCACAGAAACCCTGCATGTGCCCTGGCATGTCATTCCCTTCTCAGCTTGGCCCCTAGCATATCATACACATGTGGCTGAAACCAGGGGAGATGGTGTCTATGATGCACCACATCATGACCTCTCTAATGAGGCCTGACTCTTAATGCCCCCAGCAGCATACAGGGATGGCCAGTGTCGTAGGGCTTTTCTCATTGGCACTCTGCACTGCACGGTTATCCAGTTACACCTGTATCATTTAGATCACTCCAAATTAGATTGCTCTGGGAAATATTTCAGAAGCAATTATAAAAATAGACTGAGTGGCTGGAGGAATTCTCATAAAAATTGTATATGAGCCCATAGCTTGAATTTAGAAAGGGATAATGGGCTGATTGCGTAAAGTCATGTTACACACAGAAGCCCACAACTTATCATGTATTCTCTCTGCTGCTCCACACAAGATTGCAACACCAAGCAACGTTTCTGTTGACTGCTTTCCATTATGCAAATGTATATTAACACAAGCAAGACTAGTCGATGTGATGAATGAACACATAAAGCAGTAAAATGAGGATGAAAAGCAGCTGAGATCTGTCAGTGGGAGTTGCACCTGTGACTTGTGCCTGTCAGTCATGCCTGCTGAGCATCTTTCATACTAGAGTGCATGAGCTGGTCAGCCAAGGGACAGGCTGGTTAATTGCATTGCACTGTAATAAGTCACACACTAAAGGTTTGTGGCTTTAATCACGCAGATGTCTCTGCTGATAGGCAGCACAGGGGACAGAGGTGGCTGAGTCTCATCGGTGTCAGTGTTTGTGCATGCACTTGTATAATGTTAATCGTGGTGTGTTCATGTCAAAAGTCAAAAGCCCTTATTTTCACATAGACTGAATGCTACCCCGTTATTCCTCTCTCTACCTCGTGCACTTCACACGTGTGTCTCCATCAGTAGTCAAAAAGATGTTGCGACGTCAGCAGTGTGTCAGCAGAATCAGATGCAGCAGATCAATTGAGACGGTTTCGGAGCCCGAGTAATCAAAAGAACAGGAGAAAAATTCATTTAGGATACTGAATACTGTCCCCGGAGATTTTTTTGTTTGCTGCAAAGTGAAAATGTTTAAAATGAAAACCGAAACAACTGTTTTGTGGATGTCAGCGAATGCAGGGAGGAGGCTGCTGCAGAGCCCCAAGTGATAAGTGTCATATCGATCCAGCTTGTCTAATGCAGTTCTGTGGTGTTAATTCATGTTGTATGCAGAATCAACAATGAAAAGGTGACCCACTCATTAAATGGATCGTCTCTGTCTCTGTTTTTTAAATCAAGTGTTAAAACCCACTTAATCTGTTCAAATCAGATTTTCTTTTGATTCAGGCTACATGGATATCACATGGATTGTAACCACAACAGGGCATAATTTGGTATCAGGTCCTTGTGCGATTGCACAAACGTGGACTGAAGATTTCATATAAGAATGTGTAATTGTGTTGAATTCTTGATGACAACAATAATATACATAGCCTGCTGTATGATTCATAATTTAGTTTTGGTCATAATTTATCTCAACAAAACAATGTTCATGTGCATGTTGTGGTTTTTTCATTTAATTGTCCACCGATTTTCCTCCATGTGATGGTGGAGGCCAATGACGTCAATCCCACCTGACATAGGGCAAAAAGGTGGGTTACACCCTGGACAGGTCGCCAGTCCATTACAGGGCAAGGATAAAGTCAAATAACCATTAACTCTCCTAGTCACACCCACAAGTGTCCAATTAACCTCTGTATATTTCTGGACTCTGGGAGGAAACTGGAGAACCTTGAGAAAACCTTTTTCGCTGCAAGGCAACAGTGCTAGCCACTACACTGCAATATGGCTCTTGTTGTGGTTTTAATGGGGAAAAAAACTAAATGTTATAACAAAAAGTCAGTTCTAAATGGCCCGAAATTAACTAAGAATGCTTTGTTGCATCTTTGAGGACTTATTGCATGGAGCTTTTACTTTGAAATTTGGGCAATGACTCAGTTGAGCTCACGAGAAATGAAAAACAAATATTTATTATGATTTGGGTAAACCACAATCCAAATATGAATAATATCAATTATTCTCTTGATAAAATTATGTTTGCTGTTCATGAAACTATGGTGCATTTGACTATGGTCAATAGACATTAAATTTACTCTATTCAGGACATTAGTAATGTATAGTATATATACAGCTTTTTGTACCATGGTCAACCTCTACTGTTTTTCCAGGCATAAAGTTAAAACTTTGATGTTGTCCTTCATGAGGCCATTGACATGGTACGGTATAACTGCGGCAGGCATAAATCAATGAAATATGTACAACCTGGCAGGGCATAGGGAGGATTCAAGCAGAACAAAAGTTAGTTGAACTCTTTCCACAGGAGATTTACTCAGACAAAATTTTCACAAATTGCCTTTATTTACTTTAAATTTACTTTCTTTTGCAGATGCCTTGTAACTGCCTTTATAGAAACCACAGATCAAACTATACAAAACAATAGCTGATAACAATTGGTGGCTTATTGATCAGAGTGCTCCTACTAGACAAGAGCATAGTAAGTAATTATATTGTATTCTCCTGCCCCCCTTCCCCCAGCCACAGTTTATATGTTGTACAACAATGTTGAATAATTGATTTTGCCCAGAACACAAATAGGCATAATGTTCTGTTGTGCTTGTGCTTACATCTTAATTCAACATTCACTGCAAATGAAAGGCAGAAGAATCTCAAGTGTGCCCTCTGACCTTCTGGGGAATCATTATGAGCCTTATAGTGTGAGCGATGATAAACCCATCAATGTTCTGTTCAAATTTGCATTATCATTGCCGTAACCCTAGCGTAGGCTTTGATAATGAGCATGGATATAGGATTTTGTCTCATTGTGAACAAGCCACTTATAGTGTTTGAAGTGTGAACAGGATTCATTTTATCAGCCCTTCTTGAGTTAATGTAGGCGATTATTTCTGTGGACAACTTTAGTGTGTCTGTGGATACAATGTAGGAGGGACACTGGAAAATGGAATGAGCACTGTGTGGTTGGATGTGCAGGCTGTGTGGAGTAAATTGGCCTTTCAAGAGCAGCTTTTGTGAACTATACCTCTGTTGAGATTTTTGATCCCATAAGAAATTTATGTGTGCACACATGATGTGAGAACAAGGATGAAAACGTGTCTTGTGTGTGTCATCATAAGCTCATTATTTTTCCTTTTCTCCTATAGATCTGTGACCGGTCGTCACCTCTCCCTGTAAGTGAGTGTGAGTGTGAACGCAGCTGCACTTCTGTCACTTTGTGCTTCCAGATCCCCATCAGGCTCCACAAAGCTACCACAGGTTCTGAGGTAAGGTGAGATTTAGGCCAAGTGCCTCTGGCTGTTAGATCTATCACTGTGCCTTTCTTCCAGGGCTCTGCGGCACTCACTTTGCTTACAACTATCACTATAGTCAACTGAAATCTCATCACGTATTCAAGATAATCCTAATTTTATTACCTTTTAGTCTGTGACTGAGAACTTGTGATGTTGACATGTTGAGAAGTTATGAGGTATTTTGCTTATCCAGAGCCATTTAGATAAAATGATGGTGGGGATGTTATCACAGGAGCAATAAAAGATTTCCAGTCAATCAAGCAGGGTCCCTGCAGTATTCAACGGGATTATATCAGAGATGGGCCTGAATATGAAAGCAGCTGTAGCCTGTAACCTGTGTGTATCTTGATTAATCATCCTGTTAAGGAAATGAACATGACTTTAACCTCTGCTCATATGAACTGCTACTTAGAGGAAGTGGAGGTCTGATTGATTTTCTTTCACATGTGAGTGAACTACATGCCGCTATCAATGCTGAAGATTAGCTGAACATGTGAATGCCTGTGTTATTGGATAGAGTCACTCAGAAATATTGAACAGAGCCACTGTAACACCCTGAGGCACATGCAGAACACACATAAGCTATACTGTACTGTATGTATGGACAGAGATGTAAACACACAGTCACTTTCATTGTCTCATTCTCATGTGATCATTCTTTATAATAGATAGTGTTTTCTTTTATCAAAAACATATCATGTTCAGTGTTCAGATCACCATAAATACATGTATGTCACCGCTTCAATCATTAACCTATGCGATGCAGTATGTTGTGTGTCGGTAATTCAAACATTCGTTATCTCAGGCAGTGATTTACCAAGGCATGACCTGAGCATGTGGAGAATCCATCAGCATACATGCTCTTCCTCTCCTACACATTTAATGAAACAAACTGCTGGTCTCAACAAATTAGCGTTTCTGTCACTGTCGCACGAAGGTGTGATCTCTGCGGTCACTCACCAGGGGTGTACGTGGCTTTTGAAGGTCTTACTGAAGGAGCCAGCAAATGTTAAACAAGCAGTGGAATATATTTTGATAATCACAGTTGGCAAAAAAAAGGGCAACATACAGTCCAAGGTTGTACATTTATTGTGAGCCATACTCTGTGATAATGAGTTAAAACATTGGATTTGATGTGTGCATACTCCACTCTGATGATTCCTTCTGAATTGGCTACAACACAAGCCAATTAAAATGTCACCAACTATCTAATATAATAATAAAAATGATGATGATAATAATAATAAAATTAAAATATCAGGAAATGGGGTGGAAGTGGAAGTATGCATTTGTGGTTTGCCACACAAATTATTGTTCTAAACCATAACTAACATAAAGCCCAGAAAAGTGTGCAGATAAAGTTAGAAAAGCAAACAGCATTCGCTCACAGGAACTTCACTCTGATTCATAACTCAGTTCACACTCAGTCTTTTGTCGGCGATGAAATTCATCATACTGTATGTTTTTAAGTGATGCAGCTGTAGGGATGATCAGTGCTGGCTCTGGATACAAACATCTTCATGATAGTGAATCCTATATTTGGGTAGAATTCTGCAGATATTGTGAACACCTGCAGATGTCACTGATGAAAGGCTTATTTAGTTTGTGTTGCCTTCTTTGTTTAAGCTCCTCATGCAGTCTTACTTTAACACTGGACATGAAGGGACCGTACTCCTTTTTTTCCTCTCTCAATGTGCATCTCACACACATTGTTGTGGTTTTATTTTCAAGATAGAATGTTAGAAAAGAACAAAGTGGACTTCCACATTTAAAAGTGAAGCCCAGGAAATAGGACAGAAGGAGTTAGCCACCAGGGGGCAACACTGCTGGTTGTAAAAAGAACTGTTTGAATGGAGGTCTATGGGAAAATTTGCAAACTTCTTGATTTATGTCAAGTTAATGGTCTCAATCACTAGTTTCAGGTCTTCTTCAGTAGCACATGATGTCAAGTTTGTAATTTATGTTTGCATTTATAGGAAAATAGATGATAAAGTGTGGCACAAATTTGTGGAGTGACTGGCAGTTGGTATCATCCAATCAGAGCCTTCAGTCAAATTTCATTTTTATATACAGTCTATGTTCCACTCTGTCAGAATTCTTTTCGTCTTTGACCTTCTTTCAATGTGCTATGTTGTATCACCAAGTAGTGATGACCCCAAAATATTGCATCTTTTTCACTTTGGTCATTTTTTGTTAATCACACAATCATACATTCCCTAAGAGAACAGCTTGCCATTTTTAGAAAAGGTGCAAAGTCTGCCCACCTGCATCCGTATGTTTCAGATATAAATTTACCTGTGTTTCCCCTCTTTACAGTTATAAAGGAAATAAATAAAACCCCAGATTTAGTGAAATTCATTCACTTTTGTTTCGGCTAACTTTGTGCCCATGAGTTTTCACTGTATGTAGTTGTATTTTGTCTGAAAACACAAAAAAAGCCCACTAATAAAAAGTCTGAGCTGTACAGACTAAGCCAGTTTTCAGTCCAGCTTCTGACTGCAACTTCATTCGCTGTGCAAACATGACAATGGTGTCAAGCATCTAATCATCTCATGAACAGTGAACGTGTTTATTTTCTAAAATAATTCATGCATTGTGTGTTTTAAATTACAATCAGTACACTAGTCCCAATGACAAGGGTCTTAATAGAAAAGACAATATAAGAGTGATTCCATCCATCTGTGCAGCCTGTTACCTTTATTTCCTGCCTCCTCAGAGTGAAGTATGGGGTCACCTTCTGCCCTGCTGCTTGTCCTGGGCTTTGCTACGAGCATATGGAGTCTGAACCCAGATGACCCCAATGTCTGCAGCCACTGGGAGAGGTGAGAATGTATCCTGTGCTTACTACTCCAAGCTGAATTTTAGATTTGAGCCAGAATCTGACTGATATTGTTGATCCTGCAACTCTTTCAGTACAAATGCTACAATCTGTCTTAACCAAAGTTTCTAGATCTATTTTCAAAGTCCAAACAGCAGTATCGATTTCGCACAGCTCAAGTGGCCAAGCTCTGAGAAATCGTAGGAGGTGCAGCTTCAAATGAAATTCGCAGGCAAATTGATCAGTGTACTCTCATTCCGATCAATCATGACAGCCACAGAGCCTGAATAATTATTAGTTGTGCTGGTCTGTGTCACTTTTGAGAAATAAGGAGGAATAATTTCTGTCCTCAATGCAAAGGGGAGGAAAGAAAGCTGTGAAGATAGATCATCTATATTATTGCCTGGCCAAGGTGAGAGTACTGGGGATCATGGTTATACTTTGCTGGTTTCAAAATAAATTCCCTAAGTGGGTTGTGTTTGTGGCTTTGAGGTCCTCGGTCTGCTGCTGGCTGTAAATATCATTACATTGCATTACATGAATAACGTTGGATCCTTTTAGGTACTTTCTTTTGCACATTAAAATCATTCGTTGTTCATATTTGTTCAGACTGTAGCTATTTGCTGGTCATGTGTAGTGTTATTGTTTGCTCCTAATACCTTCAAGGAGCATGAAAATTAGTTAATTTATGTTAACGTTACCCTCGTTTTTGTCTCCTGAACAGTATAGAAATCTTATAGAGTACAATATTTTTTTAAATTTAAATATTGACATTTGGCAGCCATTTTATAAATAATTGCATCTCACAAGTAAGGATGAGGCTATGTTGCCATATTGTTATTTTGTCTCACTTCTAATCAGAAAAATCATACAGACTTGTTGAGTAAACTAGAGCCACTTCTTCCCTCCAATGTGTAGTAGGAGTATAAAGCAGCAAAAATGGGAAAGCAAATACCATGTTACACCACTTTGTCTTTCAGCTACGCTGTGACCGTACAGGAATCCTATGCTCACCCATTTGACCAGATTTATTACACCCGATGCACAGATATCCTCAACTGGTTTAAATGCACAAGACACAGGTAAGTTTTGTCCTCGTATTTATTACATCAGTGGCCACAACCTTTATAGTCCCCCAAAAACCAGATCACAGACTGTGAAGGTCACAATAAACACTTGTGTTAATGCTGATATAAAGAAGTAAGAGCCAGAATCTGTCTGTAATCCACTCATAGTAAATGATGAAATTACTCCATCGAGGTTTATACTGGACATTGTATTAAATAAATATACAGAGAGTCATGTCCCAATTGCTGACTTTTATGTAGAGGGTGTTTTACACAAAATCCCACTGACTTTTAATTCTTCCTCCTCAATTGTACATAATGTGGGCCATAAAAACTAAATATCCTGGCACAAGTAACCCTCTCTACATTTTCCTGCCCTTCAGAAAGAGTCACTCTTTACAGCTGTCTCGCTGTGTCTTTTTCTCCAGGATCAGTTATAAGACAGCTTACCGCCGGGGAGTAAGGACCATGTACAGGCGTCGCTCACAGTGTTGCCCTGGTTACTTTGAAAGTGGAGACTTGTGTGTTCGTGAGTATCATTTTTTCACTCTTTTGTCGTCACTGGTGACATTTCAGGTAATGTCTGCCAGACATTTAGAGAAAAATATTAAATATTATGATTGATCCTTACTGTGCAGCACTTTGCAGGTAAAGCTGCAGCTCCCTGCCAGGCCGACACCACCCCCCGCCTCCATCACTGCTGTTCCAGTCTGAATCTGTTTATCATCAGCATCCAACAATATGAACATCCACTGACTCCTCTTTTAGAATCCAATGCAAATTCACCCATTTTAACATGATTGCACATGATATGACATGAAGTAGTTGTTTTTTACACCATAGTCTGCTGCCAGCTTTGCTCTTCCTGCAAGAGTAGTTTTACTGAAGTTACATAACAATGAAAAAAATTAACAAGCCAACAGGACTCCAGTTATAGAATGAGTAGTTATAGCATCTGCCATAAAACCTCACTGGAATTCAATAACATAAAAGAAGCAGAAGACATGAACTTAGACTGTAGCAATATGCTGATTACAGTCCTTCACTGTCATTTCTGCAGCTTTATTAATGTCATAAATTCTATTTTTACTCACACACATCAAACTGAATATTTTTGTATGTTGGCCAAATAAAGACTGAAGACATGACATTCTTAGCTACAGTTTTCATATTCTTGCCATACCTAATGTTTTATTCTCTTTTAAATAAGAATGGAAGCGTATTTTAATATTTCCCTAGATCTTTTGCAACATGAGAGTCACTGATACACTGACTGCAGGCATGTGGGTTTGCTCTTTGACCACAGCTGAGCTTGTCCTTGCCTGGACTTTACCAGCTTCAGGGCAGCAGAGCACTGAAGGTGTGATTATCTGGAGCTCGTGAGAAGGGAGACGAAGATTAATCAATAACGTATTCATTAACCATTCAGCTGACAATGGATGCATTGGTGCATTACTAGTCTTTTCAGTATGTCAGGCAGGTGAATCTGCAGCCTGTGGAGGTGTCTTTCTTATGTGAACAATAGGCTTTTTTATTTTGATCCTATGTCAGGTACAGAGCAAGAAGAGCTGTCTTCCCCTTTAACCCTCTCTTTAGTGAAATTGCATTGATCAGGCCAAGAGGGCAGTTTTTGCTTTCTGCTGCCTTTGCAAACTCTTCCTCCCATTTTAATCCTAGCACTCTCAGGAAGGATTAAAAGATTTGTACTTGTCTAGCTGATTTGCATGTAGTGACAAAAGGCTGGCCCGTTTGTAAATTGATCCAAAATATACTCAAGTCTTCTATTTACAGACCTTGTGTTGTTTACTGAATGCAAAATGTCCCTCCTCCTATGGATTAGTTGACTGTAGCTTCCATCAGTTGCTTGTATGAGAAATAACTGTGGAATGTGGGGACAAGAAGACATTGAGTAAACTAAATATTGTTATAGAAATACCTCAAATATCACCAATATTATCTGTAGTGTTTTGGTTTATTTTATTTAATTCTGCCTTTGTTTGTGCTCCCAAGTTCAACTTCAGTCTGCTTCTCTGTCATTCATGCTTAAAGTTTCTGAGCAAAGCTCTATATTAATTCTGTGACCTTTGATCTGTTGTGAGTTATGAGTGCACTCTCTAAGTAGCAGAATATGTGAGCACATCTTCCCTCTTAATAAACACAATTATTACAGTTGTACATTAGGAAGTGAGAGGAGCTTGCTAATGACACCACATAACAGCTCGTAATATGTTCTGAGACTGACTGGCCACGAGTCCTTTCTTGCAGTGGAACATTTAGACCAGATGATTCCTGAATGACTCTTGCCTGCAGTTTAATTCAAAAAAATTGATGGCAGAAATATTTGTGTTTGATAAAGTTGCAGGCAGGAATATGTTGGCAAATTTTACATTTGGGTTTCGATGATTGGGAAGATGATGAGGTTTTTCCTCCAGAAAGGGGATTTTGACTTTTGATTTCCTTTCCATTTTATTGCTTTGTTGCATTTTTGTAATAATTAACATACACAGTTTTAAAATAAATATCCTTGATGACAGAAGTTTGTGGTAGAATCGTCAGAGTGAGCTGTGTATTACATTCTATCAGCTACAACACAGCAGTTCCACGTTTTTCACTTTACTCTGTTCTAATGAACTCTGTACTGCTTCAAAAATCGCAAACAAACAGAAACGTACAAGTAGATCTTGTTTTTTTTCTGAGAAGAGACTGTAAAGACTTGTTTTATCTGACATTTTAAAAAGTGGTTTGACTGGGCAGGAATATTTAATTTCTTAACACTACATGACAATTACCAATTAGCTCCATTGTTCCCTGTTCTGATAACACTTCTGCATAATGAGTTAGATTAGCTTTTTATCTAGATGAAAGACTCAATTTTCCAAAAGATTCCTCAGACATGAGTTAAGCAGAGTGATTCATGAATTTCAATTAAAATGAAAGACCTGCCTCCTACTTTATTATGCCATCCCTCAATACACTGGTTCAGATCTCAGGAGAAGGGTGGACTTTATCCCCTCTCCCATATTCAAAACCTAATTTCCATATTTCTTTTTTTTCCTGAAGGATGAGACCCATTTGCATTTACTTGTTCTCGCTGATCAGAATTTGCTGATTGAAACTAAACGAAATCATCTCTTCGTGGTGACATTGAATTCGTCTCCTCTTTTTTTTTTTTTTTTTTTAAATACTCTGCATACTGTGGACTCATTGATTACAGGTAGTCGATGTGACACCTTCGTCAGCACAAATGTTTGAGCTCTTCCCCCCCTTTCTTTTTCGCTGGCTTCCTGAAATTAGACATTTGATGCTTAGAAATCTACCATAAATAATCTCTAAGTCTCTGGTGTACTGTTTTTGCATCGGGAGCATTTCTACAATTAGCACCAACTTGTGGGTGTTTGGGATTCACTCCTACTTCACCTCTCTTGTTACATCTCTCTTCTGGCAGTGGATCCCAATCGAAGCCTGATTGAGTGATAATCTATAGTAGCACTCCTAAGGCCTGCAGCCAGCTCCTGCTGCCCTCTTTGACTACAGAAGGAGCACCATATTGTTGCACACAGAGCTACAAAGTTGGTCTAGGGCCTATAATTAAAGAGAAAAACCTCAGAGATGCCTGTCTTCATGCATTTTTTCCAGTTTTAATGACAAAAATAAACCTGAAGATGGTGTTGGATGAGGTTTGATCATCATTAAGATGACGGAATCTCTTCAGCTGCCCTTGGATTGCGTATCAGCGCTCCCCAGGTCATGTGGACAGCAGATTTTCATCAGGCTGGGTTTCTCTCTCATTGTTTTGGCCTGACTGTCTCCCTCCTCAGATAAGAGCCTCCATGTCTTTACCTTGCTGGCCAGATGCCCTTGCCACAGATTTATTCATGCTAAGTGCTTTTGTGATATTTTTGCCTTCACACACAAAACTAGCACTTTAAAAAAAAATACAACCTCTTTGTAGGACACTGTATTATACAGCAGAAGCAAACTTCCAACTGTGTGTACATGCTCCCAGGAATAATAATGCGGACCCAATCAATGGGTTGCTGTGTTGCTCAATATGAATGATCAAGAAAACTGCACACTTAGTAAACACTGTAGCACCCAGACCTGCTACATTAAAGCATCACTATATGACAAAGTACTGGCTGATCAAATTAGAGTAGATTTACAGCTTGTTCCAGCCTGGCTCACCCTGCTGATAACAGCTCATTGTAGAGAGTAAAGGTATATGATAAACTACGAAGTTGACCAAGGACTCAGTCTCCTCAGAAATAATTTAGCCCCATGTCAAGAAGTTAAAATGGATGTCAAACAGAAATGTCATGGCTTAGATTTAGTTCCTTGATTGTATTAGAGAGTTATTGAGTGTTCAATCTTACTATTTTCCTTAAATTGTTATCCTTGAGGTTTTCATTATGCTGTTAAACGGTAGTTTAATGATGTTTCACCTCCTGTTTTTTGTGTGTCAACCTAATTATAAACTGCACTGATGAGGAAACGTCTCTGTGTGTCTCAGCTCTGTGCACTGAGGAGTGTGTCCATGGTCGCTGTGTGTCCCCTGATACATGCCAGTGTGAGCCTGGATGGGGCGGGCTGGACTGCTCCAGTGGTGAGTGCACAACTTCTAAACCTGCAATCATTCAGTTTATTCCTAAAAGGCATTCACAGCCATGTAGTCAATAGGACATTCCTGTGAATCAGTTTTTGCCTCAATGTACGTCTATCTCAAAGCTGCTGCTCAGCTTTGTATCCTCTCTTCTTAGCAAACACAGCCAATGGAACAGGTAAGTCACAATGAATTCATTCTCATTTGCTGGAAGTGGAAGTGATTTGCTTGATGAGCATAGCGAGTGGATGGATGGTTGCCTCCCCCTGTGTCCACAGACTTTTCTGTTATGGTCTTAATCATGATTAGTATGGTGTTCATGGGAATGATGAATCCCTGCCAACCTGAAACAGACCATCGTGGTGGCCTTAATGTTTACTGGTTACTTCATCTTCCAGAGCTGGAATGGGATGGATGGACTTAGGCAGCTAATTGCTGGAGCGTCACTGGAGTCAGACAGGAGGAAAGAATGTATTTGTACCTTTTGGTATTTACAATATGTCTACAGAGGAATTGTGAATGAGCAAGCAGTGGTCTCTTTTTTTCAGGTCAGGGCAGAGATAGCAATAACCCAGATTCATCTAAAAACATATGACCCCGGATTCCTCCACTAGCTGCTTCTGGTGGCATTTAAATCTTATTGCCTATGGCACATTTGGTATGAGTAATGGGAGCTAAAATCATATCAGTAGTGTTGTTGTATAGATCTATGAGTTTTCATTAGCAGGAGAGCAATTCAGCTGATTAGCAACTGTGTGTAAATCAGCTGCTCTCACTACAGTGCTGCTCCATTGAAGGTGGATTCATGGCCATAAATGACAAGCTTGAGCCGTTTGTTGCTGCTCACTCCCTGTCGACTGGTGAGAGTCCAATGGGGATAATGTTAGGGTTCAGGGCCCCCAGGGACTCTCATCCCACTCTTGGTTGGTTAAGAGTGTAGCCGTGTGTGCTTTTCAGCCTTCAGGTGCTGGGCTAATCCACTTTATTAAAAGAGACTTGGTGATTGAGACAGAGGCATTATTCATAACTTTAGATTTCCATACCAGGCATGATTCCAGGCTTTTTCATTTACGAGCTTTCATCTGTAGAAATGAGGAATGCGTGCCAATTTTTAAATTAAATCTGCACTCCTTTTCCTATGTGTAAATGGTTCAGCATGGTTTTTTTTTCTTTCACTGTGAATTTTACTTTCACTCAGCACAGACAGCTGATGTGAGCTTCAGTAGCCTTTATGTAAGTGGATGTAAACATCAAGTGCTGAAACCTACTCATTAACATCAATTTAGATTCAATTCAACCAGTGCTGTAGTTTATTTGCCGTTTCCTTTATAATCTTGTCTTTTGAGTTCAGGTACCTCATGCTTTTATAGAAGCCATTTCTGATTTCTGGTCAGAGGACAGAAGGGGCTGCTTAGTGTTCACAGGACAATGGGTGCGGGAATGTGATAAAAAGTGTGTCCAGGCTTGGCAATGAAGAGCTACTGTGGGATGCTAAAACTACAGTGACTTTGAGCCAATGATGTGGAGCTGGATCAAAGGCTTGGGCAATGTTTCTGGAGCAGCACTCGCCAGGAAACTGTTTTGTATATGGGTCAGGTAGTGAAAATAAGTCTGCATCTGACTGGCCAGAAAAGTGAAGGCGATTAGGTGGGAGGGATTCAATGAGATGTGTTGGGAGCAGTGGTGAAAGGCTGAAGAAAGATATTGCCTGCTTTTCACCCACTGGTGTCCACCTGCTGTAGCCAAAAAGCATTTCATCCTCTTTCTCAGCCTGAGGCTGTTGTCCCACTGAGAACAGACCTGCCCTGTGACCTGCCTGGACTCATGGCGTGTCTTAGACTCATCTCAAGGACACAGTGGCAGATGTGAACAACAGACAAAGAAATGGCAAAACAGGAGGTCTTGTTGTCGACTGTTGTTTGTCTTGTTCTACATCTATTACAAGTGAATGTGGAACATTCTGCTATTGTTTTCTCCCAAAAGAGTGATGAATGAGTAATTGTTGCTGTTGGTTTGGTGTGATTGCTCTAATGCTTGTGTGTTGTGTTTTGTGTGGAACGTGATTGAACATATCCTATTTTTTCATTTAACAGCTCAGGACATTGAAAGAGTGTATTGACACATACCTGTTAATGTTTGAATTATTTTGTCCATTTTCTCTCTCTCTCTCTCTCTCTGCCATCCCTGTGTTTGCTGCTGCTTTGCCTTCTGCTCATTCTACATTGAAATGTTCTGTTTGTATTTCCTGTGCCTCTGTGTGTACTTTGTTTTATCAGTTGGGTCCATCCTTAAAACTCTGTTGAGTACATAAAAACAAAATGATGGAAAAAAAATTATCCGCAATAAGATAGGGGCAGCAGAAACTTTTGCACAGGCAGATCATTAAACTAAGATGACTAATGACATTTTGTTTGACAGACCCATAAGTGGAGCTCCATCTATCTGAAGTATAGTTCTGTGTTTTGCCAAAGTAGCGATATTATTTGTTGTAGTGTATGTTACTGTCTGGGAACAGCACACAGTGGAAAATCAAATCTTTCTAGCATATGTAGAGTTTATTGAATGAAAGCAGAATGGCTTTTTTTATACATAACCTTGTAAGTTTCTTTAAACATTTAAAAGTAGACTTTCCTTTTTCATAAGTTGCAGAGAAATTACCCGGCGCCTTTGCCTTCCATTTCTGTGTACTTTTTCCAGCACTTGGGATTTAATCCATGATGATGAGTCCGTCACATCGGGTCAGTATATGCTACAGTAATAACAGTGTTTCAAACGAATTGAATGATAAAAATAGATGTTGTATGCATAAGGTATATTTAGTCATAGACTGCCATCACTTCTTAAATATTATGTGCACTGAAGCACTAACATTGATTTCATGTGCTTCAGCTAGATAATTACATGTCCCCCGTGCTGAGGGATAGGAGATGTGCATAACTACGCACCTCTGATTTTAGTGTCTCTACGCCGTCCGCCTAGAGTTTGCTGTTCTTTATCGTGGTGGAAATGTTCACCCACTTGTGCAGAGATTCTACAAATCAATGCTACCAAGATACGTATCTGAAAAGTCTTAGGAGTAGTTTAGCTTTGTTAACCACAAAGCATCCTTTGTGTTCCAAGAAGAAATCTATCACACTTAACAGCCAAATCTAATGTGGTTGGTCAGCCGAGGTCCATGAGGTACCATATTCCTCCTCAATGTATTCAGATGGGAAGGCAGCCTCTGCTGCGGGTGCTATACACATGGTTAATTGATGAATGTGGCCTATGAACATTTTTTAATGGGGTGTTGCACTATAGTCAGGGGGGCTGTATTCTTCTTATTTTATATTAATTGTCAAATAAAACAGTAAGATTATTCATTATTAAGGTTTTACATCAGTGATTGGTTTGTTAGTACTTTCAAACTTTATGTGTAGTGCATTTTTCCTTTAGCTTTATTAGCTCACTTTTTTTTTGCAGATGACAATAAACGCAAATGTAAAATGGACTAGTAACCAGACCAAAATCATTCAGTTTAAGTTCATGTTGGCTTGGAAAAACAGCCTTGTGAGGAATCCCTCTGGCACCCGTTAATAGTACTTAGACATTATTCTCTGAGGTGCGTCTAAGCCAGATGGTTCCTCCTCAATACCAAAGCAGCAGGACATTGACATGCATTGCTGTCAAAGACTAAGACTGTGAAATACTCTAAAAAACAGAGAGATACACACGTCACCCCATATGACTTAATACTAATAGCTGTCCTTATTAACAAAGTGTATCTGTGTGTGATTGTTTAAATATCTGCATCTGTGTTAAAACAACAGGTCACTTTCCTTTGAGATAATGGCAACAAAACACGTGGAAAAAATTTTACCAGTAGGAGTCTAAATCGATTGAATTCCTCATTATACAAGCATGTAATAGGAGACATTTTGGGAGAACTATGAATATTGTAACTGAATCGCTCTGATAGGGTTCCTCGCTGCTTGTTACAGTCGATGCAGCCTCCCTCATTCGTTTTGATAGATCAAAGTGTCCGGGAAACGCTATTTCTCGAGGGGACAGAAGATGAGGTGATCTCTGGAGTCTCACAGAGCATTTAGTGCACTCTATCTATCTATCTATCTATCTATCTATCTATCTATCTATCTATCTATCTATCTATCTATCTATCTATCTATCTATCTATCTATCTATCTATACTGCATATATACAGTATATATACACTACACACCTTCTTATTTAATGTGGTCCTAAGGTGTGTCCAACTTTTTATAAATATATATATATATATATATATATATATATATATATATATATATATATATATATATATATATGTACCCTGGCATACCCTGCTTATTGACACCCCCACCCCTGTCCATTTTTTTATCTGTAATAAAAATTTAAATCCTCCCATGTTAGTTTATTAAGCATAATTTTAATCAGATATAATGGTAAATTAATCATTAAATTCCACTATTGACATGCAAAAAAAAAGCATCTCCATTAACTTGATGAGTTAATCAAGGTGCAGTGACCCATACCACTGCACCTTACAAAATGTTGTACTGTTGTACAGCTAAACTTCATCCAGGCTGAACTTAAAAAAAATTAATAAATAAAAAAAAACGACAACAACAAAAATGAAATGCCTGCATATAAATATGCATATTGCACCACATGCATTGTATTTCTGCTGTTAACCTCATAATGTTTGCAACAAAATACAAATAAAAGCATTAAACAAAGCATATTTGGCCAGAGAGACAGTAGATACACTAAATTTTTTTTTTAACACAATATGCATAACACAAACATTTTGCACTACACTGTCAAGATTTGAACAGGTAGGCACGTGGCCCTGGAGACGTATGCCAGTGAATTATTCCATTTGGTCCAAATTAAATTATTGTATTGTGTATTGTAAGACACTGGATTTTTTTTCTAGGCAACTTAATTTATTGACAGCAGTCAGGTGTTAGCAATCAGGACAGCAATGCAGACTATACAGTAGCTTTATTGCAGTTTACCTGTAACATGATGCCAAGAATATTAGACAAATTGACCAAATAATAAAGGTGTAAAAACAGTTGACTGAACCATGTGGATATCGATGTCACTGCTGAGGCTTTGACAGACATGTTTGTGGATGTGGCTTGGGAATTTTGCCTAACAGCTCCTTCCCACTATGTCTCTCAGTTACTTATGTCTGATGTAAATCACTGTGCCGAGACGTCAAGTGACAGATGGTGAGTCCATCACATGAATTGCGGTGCACACACACACGCACACACACACACACACACACACTGTAGCTGGGACTTGTCTTTCTGCTGACAACATGCACACACAAATGCTGATCTTGAGTTAAATAAATTAAATAATTAAATATTCTCACTGAAAGCGACCGGCACATTATTTTGTTTCATATTAGTATCATGCATCAGCTGGCTGTATGCACACACTGTCTCTCTGTCTGCACTCATATCTGTAACACACATCTGTACATATAAGTGTCATCAGCCCAGTATACAGATTGACTTTGCTTGACTGAAGATTTTTGTGTAGCATCCCATTAAGCAGGATTTATTGTTCCCAGGAGCTCACTGCTCCATTACATTTGGTAGAATGCCTAACATTGTGTGTGTGGGTGTGTGCGTGTGCACGTGTGTGTGTGAAAGAGAGAGAGAATTAGCATGCACTTTCACCAAAAGCTGATGGATATCATTGCATGTTATGATGATGTTTAGCACACTACAACATTGATTCCCACTGGTCATTATCACTGTACTTTTTGTCATAAGTCAGTTACAGAGCAAGTTAAAAGCTTTTGGAACACACTGCACAACCCTGACTCTGCATAGATGGCTTGATTTAATAAGGACATTTAAAACCCTTATCTTCTGTCCTAAGAAGAGAAGGTCAGTGTGTCTAAAAGAGCTGCTTTGATAACAGTTTAGAATGATAAGGTATCTCCTTAACACTAATACAGAACAAAGCTCTTCAGACTTCTTTCACATTCTACAAGGCACAGTGGATTTTGTGGGCCATTTCTGGGTTCATGCTTGTAATTAAATATTCAGTTGATTTTTACTGAAAAGTGTCTTTTAATTAGCCTTTTCAGTGTTTACACATGTTTAGGCCTTGTAAGCAAGAAGGCTAGGTTAGCATCCCAGTTCGGGCCATTCTGTGTGGAGTTTGCATGTTCTCCCCATGTATGTGGGTGAGTTTTATCGGGTTTCGCCATGATGCTATCATGGTGTTAAAACACAGCTTGATTTAGCTGTTTTAGTCAGACCATCCTCTTGAGGTGTGACACTGTTCTTAGGCATCATCACAATCTTTTGGGTGCTGTGTTGCAGTGTCCTTGGTTTGCTTTGGGAGTGGGAGCATATTAGTAGTCTTTCTCAGATCCTCTGGTGCACCTGCAATCTCCTGATGTTTAACCCTGGACTTCATTGGAGTGTTGCAGTGATTACAGGCCGTCCTGAGGGACATCGATTGTCCTGCTCCTCCTAGGCAAGCCCCACACAATGCTGACGAATGAACTCGTGGCCCTGCCAAGTCCAATTAACTGTCAGTGCCGCATCGACGAGCTCCTCCGTTTGTTGAGAGTGAAGAAAAACAAACTTTTAATCAAATTTGCCTCTGAGCCCCAGGGTATTTGGGGTTGTATTTTGCATTCCATTGTGTTCTTTCTTGCCTGCAGTCGTGTCATTGCATGGCGTGTTTTTGTCCAGCACACCAGCCCTATCTTTCCACTGATAAGTCATCAATCTCTAGCATCTTAATATTATAGAGCCACAAAACAATAGGGAAAAGACCACAAAACCAGGTCAACTTTGCTCACATTGGTATTGTTTTAAAGTAAACACAGCATTTTGGTCTGAGAAGTCCACAGATTGTTGTGCATCGTTGTGAGCAGAACATGCTTTCTTCCTGATGCCAGAGTGCATGTCAGTGTCTCGAGTATCTATAAGCATCTTTGACTAGTTGATCAATAAAAGCTTAGGATGTGTTCTGGCAGAATAGTTTTTTTTTTTTTTTCCTTTTTTTCCAAAGCATTAACATCTCCACAAATGCCCTCTGCTAATTCTACCAAGGTTGAGATAAACAACTCCACTCTCCTCATCTCTGATTAGAGTAATGCAGACATTAAAAGCCTGGAAATTCAATTAAATTGGTAGCTTTTTCCACAGACGAAAAGGAAAAGGACAAAATGTGAAAAGACGCTATCACATAGCTTGGGTGTAGTGAATAGAACAAAGAGATGTAACCTGGGATCTAAACATTGACAAAAGGACATCTCTGTGATAAGGATCATTGGAACTTTTAGAGGAAATGAAATCATTACCACACACAAGGATCCAAAATGTGTTGTGCAGCAACTGATCCAAAATTAGTTGTAGAGCTGACACAAAAAACACGTGTCATCAACTAATGTGATGTTAAAAAAAAAACGGAGCTCAACACACCATAGTAGATGCACTTCATTAGGACCTTTCAGTTGAGTTTAGATGGAGAAAGTCCAAAAATGATGACATACTGATTCAGGCACATGATTCAGCCTCACACTTTAAACATTAGCTGATTTTATGATTCTGGTACTCGACTCCATTGCAGGCAGAGGCATACTGTAGTATGAATGACAAACTCACCCTCCAGAAAACAAAAAGAGGGGTAAGATCCATGGATCAATACCACTGGTCATTGCCTGGACTCTGAAATAAGGTTTTGGATGGAATTTTCTTTCTTTTGTTTTCTTTTTTGCCCTTAAACAACAAAAAGTTAGTTTAATCAGATGTGACAAGTGATTGAATTTACTGTTTTTCTTGCTTTAAACATTTTATAACCTTCACTCATAATGATCCATGTCAAAGAGATTAGGCTTCAGGCTCCATCGTGACGAGGGCAGCAACCTCCTGCTCTTTTGAGATGACTACATTCATGACTGATCTTCCTGGTAGTATCTCGCTTTCTTTCCCTCACCCTTTCTCTCCCTCTCTGTCTGTGTCTTTCGCTCTTACATGCACACACAATACTCCCTAAGTTGCTGTTGTATACTTTTCACTTCACTCTGGCTTTGAGAATCGGGGAAGAATAATTCATGGGTCTTGTGAGTTTCAGAGACATGGAGAAAAATGTTGCTTTCAAAGCCAGCAGTTCATTTGAAATGAACTCTGAAATTTCCTTTTGGTAGCGTGAGAAGTCTCCAAAGTTTCTGCATTTTCCTGCAGAGATGATGGTCAAAAAAGAAAAACCCTTAATCAACAGTTTTCTGTGTTAATCAAAGGCTAGATGTTTTCCTGTTTCTGTCCTTTCCTTTCTGTCCTATTGTACCAGCTATCTATTCATTCACTGCTGCTGCTCTAAATGCCTAATTGAGCAGCACATTCTAAACTTCTGTTTTTCAGATATTTGAATATTAAACAAGATCCAGTGCTAATTTTGTAGGCTATTAAACCGACAGATGTGCCAAATTTTGCCCCTTTTTAATACATATCAATAAGCCAGCAAGTGTGCTTAAAAATATTTAGATTTATGAATTTCAAATATTTTCTAGCTTTTTTCTTGATGGTTTGGATTATTTAAAGATACAGTTCTGTGGTTAATGATTTCAACAAAGTATTTGCCTCTTAACTATTCTCACACAACACAGTGTCAGTCTATTGGCATGACTGGTGGTTGGGCAGGTAGTCCCTACTATATGGACTTATGGCCCCTTGGCGGTTATTTGCATAATATGAGCTCATTAAAAGGCTATACTTTCTGTGTTGTGTGTGTGTATGTGATTCTGTATTGTTGGGATTAATTTGGAAGGTGTGAAGGCACACTGATTGTCCACATTTAAGCGAAATCATGCTTGTATTTGCAAGGAACAGCAGATCCATACACAGTGACATGTTTGACCCATAACTTCATTAGTCTGAGTCAGCAATTGACAAGTTCTGTTTGCTTATACAATTCGCCAAGGAGAGAAATGGTCAAACTCAGACAAACAGAAAAAAACTTCAATAATGACTTTTAGCACAATTGCAGTTGTTAACTTGTTTTGGTCGATGGGTCTTTTAATGCTTAGGAGCAGGTTTAAGTAATTCCAGTCAAATACACAGATGGGAAGAATCTACCTTACACTGAAAATGGTAGGTTGCAAGGCTTGGAAAATGTTTTCTTTCCATTATAGTTCATGTATTTTGTAGAATATATTCTACATTAAGTTTTCTCTCATTGTACATATGCGATTCATCTTTTTCTAGAAAATATTATTTCTAACAAAAAAATTGGAAGATATTAAAGAGGACATTGACTGAAAATCAAATTTCTTTTTTTTGGTGTGTCCCCGTGTCCTTCCCATATCTAAACATCACTTCAGCCACTTCTGAGAAAGAAGGGCTTCTCTATTTTGAAAAGTCGAGTTTAGTTACGTAACTAGCACATTTGCTGTGCAACGAACCTGGTGCTTTACTCCAACTGACATGGGGCGAGACGTGGGGTACACCAGTCGGCAACCATTCACTCTGACATTCACACATACAGGCAATTTTGAGTGTCCAGTTTGCCTAATCCCCTAATCTGCATGTTTTTGGACAGTGGGAGGAAACTGGAGAACCCAGTGAAAACCCACACATGTACTTTTCAGTTCCTCAGCCGAAGTATTTTCATCAAACATAACTGTCAGATGCTTGTACTTGATGCACATCTGGGCCCATTCTACTTGGCTGTCAGCCAACACTAGAAAACTGCCAAATTTAACAGCTGTCTTTCTGGCACACCAAGAGTTGAGTCTTAGTTCTGTCTTTAGTGTTGATTATTGAAGTATGTAATCCATCCATCCATCCATCCATCCATCCATCCATTTATTCTTTTAGGGTTGCATCAACAGTAGGAAATGCAGAAATATGCCAACTTTTTACTTTCTTCAAAATTTTAATGCAATATTTCAGGACACTTTTCAAATTTTGTGTGTTTTAATTCAGACAGAAACCAGTGCTGACAGAAACCAGTGTCCTGTAACTGTAGTCATTATCATCCTACAGGTTTTACAGTTTCAGTTCCTCCTGGGAACAGTCAAAACATTAACTGTCAATCAAACTAAAAATAGTTCATTGAAAATTATACATACTGAATGATTTTCAATTCAACAAAAAAATTGTCTTGCTTACATTACATGTATTGTTTGTAATTTTGGGAAAAAAACAATCACAGATTGGCAGGTATTTAATCATTGTTAAGTATTATTTGGACATTTGAACAGACCTGATGAAAATGGATGAATGAATAATGGAAAGCATATCATCAGTAGATTAATAGATGGAGAATACAAATGTTTATTTCAGTTGTACTCACATCTTTACTGTATATATTTATACTGTGTCATTTGCAGGTTATGTTAGTGTTTGTTCACAGAAATGTTTTATTGGTTCATGTTTGTTATATTGGTCACTGCTGAGATTATGCTTTTCTGTTAATTTGGTGAAGTTGATGTAATGTGCAGTGTGAAACCTGCTTCAAAACCTGCTATGTTGTAGTCAACTGTAGTTTATGGTTAAACAGGTTTAAAAAAGTCCCTTTCAAGCTCGTACCCCGATACAGCGAGTCCTAGATTCACCTACTGTATGTCTGCATCAAACAAACAAATGTGTATGTTCAGCATCAAATGAAACTCTCGTCATACAGTGATATTCACTGCAAATCTGGGTCTGTAATCGTGTGTGTGTCAGGTGCAGAAGTGCAGCCATGCTGTGCACATAAACGTGCACCAATTCAACAGCTTTCTCTAGCTCATTTGTAAGGAACAGTCATGGAAGTAAGATGTCTTTAATACTGACTGTATGTGTGTAGAAGGATTGACATGTCACCACGTTATGTCCTTGTCTTTCTGATTTTGTGTTTTAGTTAATTATTTTTGTTTAATCAGTTGACCCTAGTTTTTGTCAAATGCCCTTTTTATTAAAAAAAAAAGTTGTGTACATGGATAAAGTATATCCCCTTTCCTTAAATGTGTTTATGTGTTTGTTTAACTTGTATTTGTTTTAACTTGTATTCAGACAAAGTATTCAGTCCATTTATTTTAGTAAATATTGTAAGTATAATATTGGTGTATTGCAGTAAAAGATTATTGAATTAAAAGTACATAAACATTGTATTTATGCAGAATTAGCCCCTATATGGTATTAGTGTATTACAGAACAGTAGGAGGGGAGGAGGCCAGGCCATCCATGCTGTGAGTTTAGATCTGGGGGGTGGAGTGTTTCTGGCAAGGGACGTGCAGCAGAACATATGGCCACATGTGATTTAAAAAAAAAGCACTTGAATAAAGTGATGTAGTCATTACTTGTGCATGCGTGTACTTATGGAGCTGAAACTCTCACACAAAACTGCCCTAGAAATTATCATCCTGAGGACCCTTTGACTTTATCATGACGCTAATGAGGATGCCCTACCAGACATTATACAAATGTCCATCAGTCTCCACTCTGCGACCGCACCCCTACACATCGACCCATGTTGTCCTGTGGCACAATTCTACTATATCCTAATTAGAATTAATAATTGAAAATAGGAAATCAATGTGTGCAAATGAAGTGTAGTAACAGTTATTTCTATTGGATTGACATTGTTTTCTTGTTGACCGTCCACATCAGCACTCATGACTGACCTACTGTTGTGTGCTGTGATGCCATATAACTTTTGCTTTTTTTTTTTTTACACCAGTTACCAGTGTGGTGGTGTGTACTGTAGATAAATGCCCACCTCAACAGTGATTGCTTTTTTGTTGTCCTGTGGCAAGAGAACAAACTGTTTGTTTTCGGCAGGACAGGGTGAGGGATAAATTATTAATTGAAAGGAGCAATGGCCTGTGTAACAATTTGCTCATCCTGAAGCACGAGTCAAGTCAGGTTCACTTGAACAAGTGACTGGTTTAATGCTCTGAAGCAAAAGAATCTATCACACTTAGCTTTTCCATCTCATTATGGCTTGATTAAAATGTACTGTACATTTGCTATTAGACCTGGAGGCAGCTGAATATCCCCCCGCCCTTCCAATCATGTAGAAGAAACTATGGCAGCTTTCAGTTATCGAGTTATTGAAACTGTTTCACTTATTATTAAATCTGTTCAGTTTGTCCATTAAAAACTTGGAGGTCCAATGTGGCCGCCTCTGTAGAGAAAACCCATTTCTGATGTAAATATAATGGGCTAGTTCTGCGGTAATGAAAACAACAACTTATAAACTCGAGTAAACATTAATGTAGTGTAATTATTTCATGTCCCATTTTTGTTAGTAATATCTCTCTTCAGTGTTTGTTTAGACTATAGCGTGTAGTGACCCAGCTCTATCTGTCTTGGTCTGGCCCTGTTGACCGCGTTAAAGCCCCTCTGCAGAGATGACGTCTGGCACCTGCAGGGCTGGTATTGATCCAGTTTCACATCTTGAAGAGAAGTTGGACAAATGATCAGATCCTCCTCCTCCTTAGGATAAACAACCAGGTCAGGCTTTTTAATCAGTAATGTAGTCTTAAAAGAATTACGTTATTTGCTCATTAGTTTTGTGGTTCCAAACAGGCAACAGTCAAGATTATGTTTCACATTATACATCTGTACAGTTGTATCAGGGGGAGTATGTGGTGCATTTCATTGACGTGGACATGTAGGCAGAAAACTATGGAGTGCCCCTCCGTGTTACATGGTGGGCTTGGTCCTGTGTCGCTCTTTGCCTGAAGGGATTCTCAAGTCTCAACTAAGATGAATTAGGGCAAGACAAACGTCACGCCCAACTGCCGAGTCCACAGCGCACTGTAATTTCAATTCAGCAGAATTGCCCATGTGACTATTGGCAGGATTTTGTGGGAATTTATAATTTCATTTGTCAAGCTCAGGAGATGGATCCACACAATAGTCTAGATTTTATGAGGCCTGATAAATAATAGTGTAATAGGTGTCAGCAGAACATGGAGGGGACAGTGTTAGTGTATTGGCAGCTTTAACAGCTGCAAGTTTACCCACAGTATGAGACATTTGTCACTCAGTCCAACTATCTACTGCCATTTCGCACAACAGTCATCACTTTCTCTTTCGAGTAGACTCTGGTACAAGTCCTGTGTGCTTGTCACTTTGTTAGTCTGTGTCACTGACTTGTGGAGTTGTGATGAATAGCTGAATGCTCCTTTAATAAGTACTCCGAGTAATGATTGCCTCATACTGACTGAAGAAGAGAATATACAATTTATTTATTTATTTATTTTTTTGTGTGTGTCAGCTTAATTGTAGGTAGGAATGTTTCATTGTTCTTTTGAAAATTATCATTTGACATTTCGAATCTGTAAAGAAAGTGTGGCACAGTATTGAGTCTGGACATTAAGTGTAATTTGAAAAAGTGCACTCTTCTCACAAGTCTAGAACACTTGTTAAGACAATGTGTCACACTGGTTCGCTTTGACACAATCTCTGAAGGAGTGAATGGCTCTAAGGAGCCAGAACAGTTTGTCTTCTAATGTTATTATTATAATCTAAGTTATTGCTCAAGTGTGTTAATAAAAGTTATGTGACAGTGAGTGGCAGTGAGGAGTGAAGTCGGGCTGCAAGCCAAATATTTCAGTCATAATAATGTGGATTTCCATCTCGAGTGCTCAGCATTCATACAGACCAGCCGTGATTGTTACTGAAGTTTGCCTTTGCCTTGTGTCCAGCTCTATAAATGAGGAATAAAACTAGGATGCCATTTGAATGGAGAGTGATCTATTTAAAGAACTTGACTCAAGCCCTCATTTTAAATTTAGTTCTGAGAGGCTTATGGCAGCTTTCTGCCGTACACACTCCCTCTCATACAAAACGGGAACAAACATTTTGCTGAAGAGGCCAAGTTCAGGAGAATGCAGTTAGCTGCCGAAAGCTGTTTGGTTTTAATCCCGTTGCAGCCAGCTCCCTGATCATGCAGACACTT
Organism: Brachirus orientalis; assembly: GCA_016785285.1. Lineage (NCBI taxonomy): Eukaryota > Metazoa > Chordata > Actinopteri > Pleuronectiformes > Soleidae > Brachirus > Brachirus orientalis. The sequence goes on along the minus strand of JAFBJR010000146.1, from coordinate 8,376,224 downwards.
GAGCACACTTCAAAGCTCAGTGCCACAATAATGATGCTCTCAGTTGAGTCTGTGGACATCACCTTCAGAAGTTTACCATCTGTCAGTAGCCCTCAGTGTGATCTGTTTTGTTCCAGCCAAGGGGATTAGTACCTTGGGATTGTACCTATCCTTGTGTGTGAGGTTATGCACATTCTAGCTATTATGTATTCTGAGCTCTGAGAGTCCAGGCCTGCTTGTGGATGTGTCCTCTGGTTAGGTACAGTGACCCAGACCAGAACTGTTAATGAGCTGGACTAGAGCTTCTCTAGTTACACACCACAAACCACAGGGGGTCTTCACCGCCTCACACAATTTAACTGCGCTTGCCAGAAGCCTTCATTCTACATGAGATGTTCTCCTGTTGTGTTTTGGCCCACAGCTCATCATGATCTCTGACACCTTAATCACAGTTAAATGCTGTCAAAGCCAGGGAGGGAGAGACTACTGGGTAAAGTTTGAGAACCTCTGTCTCAGAAAAGTGACAGGGAGATAATGTGCTCTGCTCTCAATGAGCTGAAGCCTTTAACTGCAAGCTATACAACATTTATGACTTCAAATAAGATTTATTGAACTCCTCAGCACTACAAAACTGAAAATTAAGTGTTTGATAGACTCTTTACTTCTGTTTTTCCCACTGTGGCTATATTTTATTCATGTAAGTAAATGAAATGTACTCTGTGTGGTCAAGATTAGAAGCTGAAACCAGAGTTGATGATATTTTTCTTGCACTGCTTGTTTTTCTGCTGTGCTGAGGGGGCACTGATGAGTACTTATACACTGCTAAACCAAGTTGCAGCTAAACTGCCCATCCATTACCCCGGCCGCCAGCACACACCTCAGATTTAATGTTCTTGGCTTGTTTGCGTGGCAGCAGCTCAACCTCCAGGGAACTCATTCATGCCAGGTTGAAAGCCAGGAGCAGATTAGATCAAATCAATGTGAGCCTTGTAATGTGGCCTCTAGTCTGCCCAACCATAGATGTAATACTGCGCTAGCCCAGTGTTTCGGGACCCCCCTTCAGGGCAGACCTGTCTGTATCGAGGAAAGGCTGATCATCTTCCTGCTGTGTACATGGAAAAACAGGCGTCAGTGCCGAGCATGAAACAGGGTTCATTACGTTTGCACACCGGCTGATGAAAGCTCTGACAAAGCGAGCATACAGGGAGAAGATGTAGCATCTTTACATTTGCAGCTGAGTCTGAGATGATGTGAGAATCAATAGTAGAATATTCTCCATCCTGGTTGTTGTGCCGGTCTGGATCTCAAGCTGGGCTTTTATGTGAGGCAATACAGCTGCTGCTACTATGGCTGTGGCTGCTGCTGATGGAGAGAGATACGACCATACCAATCACTTAAATCACCACGAGATCCTGGAAAGAACCGGACCCTGGTGAGAGGGAAGACAGCTCACTTACCCAGCTCAGTGCACTTTGCTCCTCACATAAAAGCTGGTTGTTCATTTAACTTTGAGGATTAGCTATGTTCTTTCTGTTTATGGGCATATTGAGTTTTTCCTAACAAACCCGTTCCCTGAGGAATGTGGAAATTGCTTGTCTTACATCATTCCCTTAGGTACCACTTAGTAATGTCACTCAGCTATTTACATTAACCCATGTAAAGGAGCTAGGTCATATAACTCAAGTAATTTTCTTGAGTGTCAGTACTACCACACAGCTGGAAAAACAGAATTTGCTGCTCGTCATTACCGAACACCTCTGCTTAGGATGAACATTGTCTCATACATGTGTTACTTCATTAAAGCCGAGACCAACTGATTAGACATTTAATTTAGCAAAATTTTAAAAGATTTTTTTTTTCTTACTGTGGTCATTTTGACTAACAAAGTACAAACTGTTATATATGAAAAATAGCTTGTTCCTTGTGTTCCTAATCCTTACGTCTCTCTAGTTGCTGAAAGGTGTGAACAGCCTGCGCATGTTATGCAATTAAATTTCAGGGTGAAGACCTGAGTTTAGTCATCCTATAAAGCAGGAATTAAAGCATGTCAAAACCTGTAAAAACAATATCACAAAAAATCTGTCAAACTATGAAATGAAAAAAAGTTACTTCAATATTAATTGTGTAAATTTAAAAAAAAAAATAAAACAAGAAAATAAAACTACTGAGTTCACTGAATATTAGTCAGACTTCAAGATTTACAAAAACCCTACGCGAGGCTATTGTGAAGCTTCAAATGACAGGCAAAGTTAGTAAACAACAGTATAGGCTACTGTTGTGTGCTTTGTAGTAGAATCTATAATGTTTTCTGTGTATCAGCTTGTTCTGATGCTTTTTTCTCCCCCAGTGGTCAAAACCAATTAATGTAGCTTTAACAGAAATACATCACAGCTGCTGCCAGTTAATTATTCTCTTAGCATTAGCAGGACAGTGAGGCTCATGTAAAGACACATTTCTTGAAAAATAAAACTGAGAAATTAAAATATTTACTTACTTTCAAACATGTATTTTTCAGGAACCAGGAGCTTTCTTTAATCTCTACCAGCAGGTTTGCTTGCAGCTTGATTGATGTTTATGAAAGCTCATATTGGCATGAGAAGTGAATTTTGTTTTGCAGTGTTGCTCCAGTCGTATATATCTCACAGTAGAGGAGTGTTTGTGTGAAACAGAGGCTCAGCAGTAACACACGTACGTATGTGAACGTGTGTGAGGGATACTTATTGGAGAGCTGTGTGATGGCTGGCTTCTTGTGGAGGGAATTATTCCAGTTTTTGCTCTCGGGCACCCTGAGACCTTCTTCTACTCTGAGTAGGAATGAAGACATTGAATTAATTTACAGCTGTAAAAGATAAGGATGATGATTATTTCCACATATCTCATGTAAGGTTAGTCTGTCAGTACTTTTTTGACTTCTATTTGTTATTTTATCCGGCACTCAGCTTAGCATCATTTCCTACTGTTTCTATTTTTTAAAAGAGCTACAGTAAATAAACTGAATTTACAGAAAATATTCAAACCACATCATTTGGTGAGTGTTGATTATTAAATTACAGCATACGAAAGGTGTGTGTAATATTAAAGAAATCAGTTAATATGGGATTGACTGTTCTTGAAACATTATTGTCAGTGGCCTTATCCTTTCCCACCAAAACACATATTTATTTATGTAAAAAAACAAACAAACATGTACACTTACTATAAATGAAAAATGAAGAAAATGTCATTTATGCAGCACAGTAAGAAAATAGCTTTCATACTATAATTATAGTAAGCAAGCAGTTAGAGAGAGTACATCCCTAAAATATTTACTATCAGTGATGAACTATCACATGCATTATGTATGAGTAGTTTTTATTACTTTCTTAGTTTATTTGATGTATTATATTAGATGCTTCCTGAGGGTAAATGCTTTTGCAGATTCTCTTTGGTTTGTTCCTCTGGCCCTTCTGATGCCACTTCTCTTTATGTCTGCAGGTTGTGAGAGCGACTACTGGGGACCTCACTGCAGTAACCGGTGCCAGTGTCATAACGGGGCTAAGTGTAACCCCATTACAGGAGCCTGTGTCTGCACTGATGGGTACCAGGGCTGGCGTTGTGAGGAGCCCTGTGAACATGGTTACTATGGCAAGGCATGCCAACTTCCCTGCCAGTGTCTCAATGGTGCCACCTGCAACCATGAGACAGGAGAGTGCATCTGTGCACCAGGGTACACAGGGGCTTTGTGAGTAACACCGACATATTTAATCCATTGACTCTTTCTGTTTCTGGTTTTTTTGTTTGTCCAAAGTGCTGCAGGCAAACACAGGTTATGTGTCTGAGACATTTGACTCTTGACTTGTTTGGTGACAGCTGTGGAGAACGCTGCCCCTCCGGTAGCCATGGGCCTCAGTGCGAGCAGCGCTGCCCGTGTCAGAATGGAGGAACATGCCACCACATCACTGGAGATTGTTCCTGCCCTGCTGGGTGGACGGTAGGTCACACAAAAGCAAAAGCAGGAAAGAAATGACCAGAGACCAGAGACGATGCGACGAGTGTGATGATGCTCATTTCTGTTAAAAAGAATGTGCTTGTGTGCACAAAAAATGCTATATGTACAACATAGGTGTGTACTTTTCTTCAGGATAATCACAAAAATAAATGTTGACATGAATCTTCACAATAACATATTGTATTCAGTCAGGGCTTGCTTTCTTGAACTCCAGTTCACAATATAATGTCAAATTAATATTACCACCAATAGTTAAGATAACGTAAAAGGGTTACTTCAGTGAAAATATTTACTTAAGTCGTGGAGAGGTGTTGTCATGAGTGACTGTTGTTTATTGACCGATTTTCAGGGTTCAGTATGTGCCCAGCCTTGCCCTTTTGGCAAGTATGGAATCAACTGCAGCAAAGACTGCTCCTGCCGTAATGGAGGAGTATGTGATCACATCATTGGGCAGTGCCAGTGCCCGGCTGGCTTCAGTGGACGCAGGTACGTAGCTGACACCACTGGCAGGCCGATTGCTCAATTATGAAAAGTCCAAACCTTTAACACCTACTTTAAAATCTGGGTCAGACAATGGCATGATTAATTAATATTAGAATTAAATGCAGAGAGATGGTTTCATGCTGTTGCTCATTGACCCATTCTTTTTGTTGACTTCCAAACAAATGCACCTGGTTGTTAAAAGAGAAACAAATGCTTGAATAATCTCAGGTTCAGTAAGCTATAGCCATTCATCCATTGTAGGTGGATGGGAAGCTCTTAATAGGAGTGTTTATGTTTAATTAATCTCGTACTTCATGCCGGCCAGCTAGGTTTCATGTCTTAAGCCGCCATCCTTCTCCACTCCCAGCCCCTCTATTGATCTCACCATGGAATACATGCTATGTGGAATCTGCTCATTAATTATAAGTAATGGGCTTATATAAAGGTCTCATTGAAATACACAGATCCTTTTAGTTCCTTGTTCCTACCAGAGCAGCCCAGAGCAGTCTGGGTTTATTAGTTCAGCTAAAGCAATTGTCTCTTGGATGGAAACACTACCCCGACAAGACCTTTCCTTTTACTTTATTATTTTGCAAAATTGCCCTCATTCATTTTGTCAGTGGCAGGTGAATTAACCTGCCAGGAATAATCTCAGATTGTGTTAGCCTCCACCTTCCCCTGTCTTATATAATAATACAGTTGTCCCTTGACAAAACTAAAGCTCAGGTAATTTAAACATGAAACATATCTTGACCATTAATGTAATTGAGCTATTTGTAATAGCTTTGTTGGGACTCATGGGACTGATACTCCGCCAAGGTTGCATAGTTAAGTCAGTATATGTACGTGCAGAAAAAAAAAATCCATTTTCTGATCCATTTGGAGAAACTCCTCAGCAGCTCCACTTTTTTGTGGCTGTTGAAGTCTTGTCTGATTCCTGCAGAGAAACTCCGACGAGAAAACAGACAGCACCAGGCTTTTATGTGCTTCCCTGTCATGTACATGTCAAAATTTGAAAAAATAATTGTCTTGTTTCAATTAAAATATTCACACATCAATTATCACCTAAAGGCACTTGAATAAGTTTCAAATAAGGAAAAAAGTAGAATCATAGGTTTGATTTTGGTGACAATTGCTTATTATAGCAAGTAAGGTGGAAAACAACAAAAGAAAACAAACATAAATATTAATGTGTATACACAAAATGCTGTACTTGTGTACCTTCATATATCTATATCTATATATATATATATATATATATTACCTGTAACGGAGTCCTCTGTGTGTTATGATGATATGACACCCACTTCTGCAAATCCAGCAGCATGAGCAAGAGCTTAAACACACAGATCAGCAAAAAAATATGGTGTGTTTTAATAATAATAATAATAATAATAATAATAATAATAATAATAATAATAATAATAAATACAAAACAATAGGCTACAATAAAATTCGCAACTTCACTCCAAAAATTCCATAAATGAGCCCCAGATCTTTGCAAAACTGTCGTATTTCACTATTTCCACAGCAAGGCATTACAGTAATCCCTCAACCCAACTTTGCTTGCTTGGTTTATGAGCTAATTTCCATGGCAATGCAATTTTATGTTTGGCTTCAAAAGACAAAAATATGACCATCATCTTCTTAGACTTCTTAAGTCTACAGTTTATTAACCATGTCAGTTTTGGCTTTATGATAATATGTTCAAATTAAATATCTGTGATATCAATTATAAAATATATAGAAATAATGGTAATAATGTATAACATGTACCTGTTTTATTCCTAAATGATTTTCTTTACTAATACAACCACAATCATTCATTGTGCATTCTTGATACAGTTACTTACAGTTACAGCAATGAAAACAGTTAGACATTTGGTTTTCAAATCTTTCCATACTTTGTTTCTTTACACTAAGTGAAAGATATATTACAGCAGCAGTATTAGCAGTAGTGCTAACATGATGAAAGAGGTATTGCGAGAACATATAATTCTTATTAGTCAATTTTCAAAGCTATATCATGTATTTAAACATTATATATGGTACGTACCACAGCTGTCCTATATTAATAGTATTGTATCAAAATCATTTTTATTTTTCAGTAATGTTTAACACAACAGTACATAGAAGATCTTTAACCAAAATGAGCATTTTAATAATATAATATAATATAATATAATATAATATAATATAATATAATATAATATAATATAATATAATATAATATAATATAATATAATTATTATTGTTATCCATGGATTTATTATTATTTCTTGTTTCAGATGTCAAATTATAGTTATTTACTTGCATTCTTGAAGAGAGAGAATTGTTTTAGGGGTTGAATGTGATGCTTGATTACTTCTTGACTTCTCAGAGAAAAAGCCCAGTGAGCCAGCTCAAATTTGGGTATAAAATTTTGAATTCAGTTTGTTATTTGCCAAACAAATAATAAAAAAATTTCTAGTTTTAAACAAGCTTTTCAAAGATGTCTAAAATTGTTACGTTTTTTATGACCGGTGGTCTCATAAATTTGTTAAGCACTGTATGCTATATTTTACAGTTTTTAAATAGATGAATCTGCAAGTTATCACATTGCTGTAAAAACCTTCCATTGTTTACAAGCAGTGGAAAATGCCATCATACTTTCCTTCAGTCTACATTTTTAAATGTCTTACCAACAACTTCAAGATTTCAGGTAGTTGTTTGATAATAAATAAAAACAGTTATTCTGACTCTTATTTTTTTTCCATTTATCTTTTCTGTTACCATGACTAGATGTTACAGGTCTTGACTTTATTTTCGATAGTGCACCTTGTTAAAACACCAACTTTATCCACAGTTGATGTTTTTTTTTTTGGACCAGGTGTCAGGACGACTGTCCTGTCGGCACCTTCGGTCCACAGTGTAACCAGAGGTGTGAGTGTCAGAATGGAGCCAAGTGTCACCATATCACTGGAGCCTGTTTGTGTGAAACAGGATTCAAAGGGCCTAATTGCCAAGAGAGATTCTGCCCCTCAGGCCTTTACGGCCTTATCTGTGACAAGTATTGCCCCTGCAATACCACCAACACTGTAAGGTAAGTAAGATACCAAGGCCACACACCGACTTCTCCAACAAATTCTTCCTTATCTTGAGCCACGACTCATGGACACCTCTTAAGCAAGTCATTCAGTTAGCTTTTAATGCAACCTTTTCCTCATCCATAATTTCTCACTCACATTCATAGTTAATGCAATTTTAATGCTCTGATTCCAGCTAGAGCTGCGTACTCACCCTACAGAAAGAAGGAGAAAAGGGACATCTGTCTGGAAAAAAAGAGCTCACAGACCCATAAATGGATAAATTGCTGTTGGCACAGACCTAACACTCTGACCCTGCTCAGGAATGAGGCGTTGAAATTTTCAGAGCTGAAACTACTTTTTTTTCTTCTCATTATGGTGTAGCTGCCACCCACTGTCTGGTGATTGCACATGCTCTGCAGGCTGGACGGGGCTTTACTGTAATGAGACCTGCCCGCCTGGATACTATGGAGAGGGATGCATGCTCTCTTGCAGCTGCGCCAATGGAGCTGACTGCCATCCTCTCACAGGTGCATGTATATGCGCTCCAGGATTTATGGTGAGTGTCTATATACTGTACCTTTACTGCTTTGATTGTACTCACTGTTTTGTCAGTGGCTGCTATTAAGGTAATATTTAAGTTATTTTTCTCATTATTTATGAGGAAAAATAACTTTTATGTAGTCTGACAACATGAAGCAAGCGTATCAGATGAATAGCAATAATTTTGATACACAATTTTAACATAGACGATGTTTAACAGTAATGACTTGAGGGAAAATAGGAAAAGCTTTGGGGGAAGCTGCATTTAGTGTTTACGATCCTTGCCTCCAGAACAGCCTGCCAGAGGAACCAAGAACACTGCAGCCACTAAATGTTTCTAATATTAATCTTAAGAGCTTGTTTTGTCATATTTTATTTATGTTATTACTAATTTAATTGCTGTATCTCTGCATATTATTGTGTGACTTGCTTTTCTGTGCTTATTTGTTAAGCACTTTGTATAGTAATCTTGCACAAAATGTGCTACATAAATAGTCAGATTGACTGATTTCCTATGATTAGTTCATTATGATTACATACCAAACATCATGAAAAAAAAGCATAAAAGGAAAACAAAAGGATTTGAACATCAACATTTAAAATGTCAAAATTCACATTTAAAAATTTGCCACACAAAATCCTGGTTAACACTTTGCTCTTTGTGCTGTAATTACAGAGTCTTACCTTGTAACTATGCTCTTGGGCTGTGGAATTAGATGTGTCAGTATTATCAAACAATGCTTTTCACGAAGCAAGCAACACTTTTTAAGAAGAAAACAACACTTTTTGAACTGAGCAAACAAAAATGAACCACAAAACACTTTGCAAAACATCATTGCAAACACTTTTTGTGTGTAATGATTGGAATTTCACTTGCTCTGACTCTTGCGTTTGCGCTCCACACTTGCTCTTTACACTCCCATGGTTTTTGTTTGCGATTCTGACCATGGGCAGGCCTTAGGAAGCTGCCTGCTCATTGGCTACTGAGTTTTGGAGCAACAGCTCAATGGACAGGAAGTAGTCACAAGCTTGGAGTCACTGTCCATCTGGACATCTCTATCTCAAACATAATCAAACTAAAGTTAGATGCTTACAATTATTTTAAGTATTATTAGCAGTACTTTGTTGAATGTTGGCGGGGAAAATTAGGGGAACGAGTTCCAGACAGACAGTGACTCCAAGCCTGGTCTGGTCCGTTGTTTGATAATATTGACACAAATCAAATTCCTTATTGGTCACATTAATCTTTCTTGAATCATAGTAGGTTAAGTGTCATTGCAATCATGCACTTTGCAATCTTTGTTAGACTGAAGAAAGTCAGTAAATGTACTTTATTAAATGACAGGAGATTCCATTATGAGTAACTCATACAGCTATACTTTGCGCTTTTAGAGGATGAGCTTTACTTGAAGAGGTTGTAGTGTTGATTTATATGTCATGCTTTTTTTTTTTTTGTAGCCGTGGTAAAATATATGTGTCACTGTGATAGTAACATCTTGGAACTGGTCCCAGTGTTACTTTAGAAGCCCTTTTAACATAAGCAGGCAGAAGCAAGGTGAGATATTTTATTATTATGGTGTTATGGATGTGCTCTGTTGCACCATAAGAAATCCCCTTCCAAATTATTAAATCTCTGGTGCAACCATGTGCAGTCATTATGTTAAGTTGTTTGTATTTTACAAATATGCGCCTGATATGCCTTAGTAGCATCAGCAAATTTAGATCGATATTCAATCACCAGCAGGGAGAAAATTCCTGTCCGATAGTATGTTTTTGTTTTAGTACTTTTTCTGCAGCTACATTGTCCCTTTTACAACTGTCAAATTAGTTTGGTAACTTCACTCAGTTTGCCCATTGTATTTCTTGTCCTGCAATCTGAAGTTACAGAGCAACAGAGACCAAGAGGGAACATTTCTGCCAGCATTACATTTCAGTGGAAATTGCCTGTGTCTTACAGCGGACTGCTGTGGTGAATTGAGCTTCCGAGCGAGGCCGCAGACTGTGTCTTAATTTGCTCCACCTGTTCTCTTTGGCGGCTGCTTGGAAAGGCTGCCAGACCCATTAAACAGACCTAGAGGGCAGGAGCTGGATAGAAAAGGAGGCAGTCAGATGGGAACAGACACACCTCATATGGACAGTTTGTGTGTGTGTGAGCGGGTGGAGGGGTGGGGGGGCACTCATGCTCGTTTTTGATTTTCTTTTCTTTTTTTTTTTTTTTTTCTTTAACAAAATTGCTGCTATGAAAACAACACATGGATTTTTAGAGAGGTTGATGTCTGAGCATGGCTTTTGTAGGTGTTAACCTTTTTTCTTTTTTTATCATGCAGTTGGATTTTCAAAACTTGGCTGATGATGGTGTTGAGGCTAAGATTAATGGTGAAATTATTTCTCTAGGGGACATCTGATAGGACTAAGCCTACCCACTGCAACTTTGTTCTGGAGTCCCACAAGGGGGAGGGGGCAAACTAAGCAAAGTGTTGGAGCAGAATGAAATCCTGCACGCTTGATTTAGCGCTAGTAATTGGACATGCTCTTTTTGACTGGGACAAAGTGATTACATGTTACCTATTCAAGCATTGTCCCTTGCAATTTGTAGCATGTACTCACAGTAGCATTTCTCTCCTGTTTCTACTGTATATTCTACAGAATATACAGTAGAATATACAGTATGTTCTATTGACACTTCAATATCAGGAATAGGAACACAGTGGAAATGGCTTCCAGACTGCATTTTTAGCTAATGCGAACAAATCATTTTCCTTTTTTTTTTCTTCTTCATCATTATGTTCATTTTCTGTTGTGCTGTATGAATTTTAAACCGCAGTTACTCTTCCAGTAGTTAGATGAAGTGTTACAAGGTGAGGATGATTGGTAATTAGTGGTTCCATTTGCATGGTTTCACTAGGTATCAGACTGATCAATGATTTGTCAGCGAGAGGCCTCCTGGAAAAAATTGTCCAATTTCATTTAGTTTCTAATACGTATGAATTTGGTGCCCTGGCCAAGAATGACATGGCTGCGTCTCATCATCTCAGGTCTGACTGTTGCCTCCTTTGGTTGCATAGTTATATAAGGTCCTGCTGCTCCAATGCAATGGACTGACAGCCCGTGTATTAATAATGATTCTCCACGTCCAGACTTCTATCCTTCACAGCTCAGAAGGAATATGAATCAGTAAAGTAATGAAAAAGCTGCCTTCTCCCACAGACCAACCGCTGGTCTCTACACCCTTAGGGTTAAACCAAGTGGAATCCGATGCAGCCATGGATGCAACAAAATCCATGTGGTCATTTGTGGCTACATGGCGTTTTTATCCACGAGTCCAGTCATCAGTAAATTAGCTCCACTATCTGAAACCACACCCCTTATCCCCCCACTGGCTGGTCAAACTTCTCTTCACACTTAACAACTGTAACTGAACTGCTATTGTTAGCAGTCTTGAAGCTGTCATTTTCAACAGAACAAAGGTTATTGCGACCGATTGATAAAAATTTTATTCACAGACTGGCGCTTTTATGTGAAGTTCGGGGGAGGAGAGATGTTTTAAGATGTGTGTTCTGCCCCCGGCGTCCACCGGCACATCTCCTCCTGTCTCCTGTTTAAACCGAGTTCAAAATGATAATGAGAGCAGTGAGCGGCCAGCGGTCCCCAGTGCTCTAGTGAGTGAAGCAAGAGCCACTCAGGACTCCTCTGGGCCACTAATTGGAACTCTAAATCATTGTGTCACCTGCCACTCAAAGCAGGGTTTGGGAAGGAGGATGTGTGAATTCTTCAACTGGCTGTGATCTCAAGCTTAGGGAGGGACAAGTCTAGTGGAGGTGGGCTGTGCTCAGCGTTTAAAGTAGAGAAAGTTTAATTACAGGAACCTGCAGAGGACAGAGAAGTAGCACTCCACTGCCGTTTGCTAGACAGCATGCTCTAATGTGATAGCAACAGGCTGAACCATCATGACCGTCTATATTACACTGGTGTTATTTAACAGAAGTTTGAGAGCTGGCTGCAGTCTGTTACAGACGTCTCATTGATAAAGCATTAACCTTTACATCCACTTCACTGTAGAACATATGTTTTTGGCTCTTACATCCCATCACTGACTTCTTCTCTTGCTCTGAGGAGGGAGAGGACAAGCACCAGTCAAATTGTGAATCTCGAGGCTTCAAAATGGGAGTTTAGATTGTAATGGGTAGCATCACGACTGGTTGCCAATTGAATCTTTGCATCTTTCACCAGGCTAGAAAAACAGCTTCAGTTGACTTATGTCATGATTGATTGTTTAATCTAAAAGTGGTTAAAATGACATGCAGATTTGACAGTAGTTGGAGATGAATTGAAGAAGTGTCTGGCTTCTCTGGGTTTGGGGTTCTGCCAGTCTCTGCACTGATGAAATAGGAGACCCCCCTAGGAGAGAAAGCTAAAGGGAGAGAGTAAGAGGGCAAGAGATAATGAAAGAGAAGTGGAGAAATTGGATGAAAGAGAGTTGCCAAATGTGAGGCAGAGCAGGCAGTAGGTGCTGTCAGTTTATATAGACTGCATAACTGGAAACCAGGATGAGATAGAATGCAGTGATCAAGAGTCATCTGCCTTTTTGAACTACACTTACAGTCGTATAGCCATTCAGTTTCACAATTGCTTTTTTCCACATCCTGTTTGTAGATATAACTGGTCTTAAAACAGTTCAGCGAGATATTCAGTGAGAAGTACAGGGAACTGTCTAAATTTTTTCTGCACCTGTGCAGGCTATGTTGTCTCTATTTTAGGTCAGCCACAGGCAGGCAGACATTTATTGTCATGCTGATTTTATACCTCATGACTTTATGTATACCATAGGGTGAGGACTGTGCCACAGTGTGTCCTCCTGGTCTCTATGGACCCAGCTGCATGTCCACCTGCTCCTGCCATAATCATGCATCCTGCTCTCCTGTTGATGGCTCCTGCATCTGCAGGGAAGGTAGAGTACTGGCAAATTGGGGTGTCAATTGGTTTTAAACCGTGAGACAGCATCTACCTGAGGCCTCACATCTTAAAGTACAACCTTTGTTTACATGTGAGTTAACTTTTTTTTTCCTTCTCAGACTGTCAGTCGCTGAAGATTTTTTTACAGGCCATAAAGAGGTGATAGTATTTCAGCAAAAGCATTCTACAGAATCAAGTGTGAGGTTAATGCACATCTCTGGGTCAAGTCCAGCTGGGGACAGCTGTTACTCAATCTCTTTCACCCCCTTTTTTCTTTCAACTATTGAAAAAAGTCATAAAAATAAAATAGTTTGTAACAAAAATCTACTGTCACAGCTCTTATGTTGGGATGCACTTATGCGCAATGGTGCAGAGAGCTAAATGCCAACCTGTTGGTTTCCTTCTTTCTTTTTCTTCTACTTCTTCTGATCCCTACATTGTCAGAAAATCCGTGCAAACTCAATGGCCTGAAATTAGCTTTTCAACTTATACAAATTCGTATTGCTTATTAACAAAGTCTGTATGTACTGTAGTTTCTCAGTCATGTACAAATGTTCATATACCCAGTAGTAATCAGCAACAATGATAATACAATATAATAATGATACAGATAATTATAGTAAATAAGTAGGCACTAGCGCCCCCCGCAACCCTCAGTGGAGGATAAAGTGGTAGGAAATGAGTGCGAATTCCCTGTCAACCAAGGCGATGGACTGAGCATCATAAATAGACGCAATCCAAATAGTCTCAAACCAAATAAACCAAAAAAATCTGAAATCTAAAGTATTGCTTTCTTTCATATTCCTTTCATTTTGTTCTGTTAGTCAGTCCTCTATTATTTTGATGTTGTTTTTTATGTTTATGTTTAATTATTAATTTCAATCTAGCTGTATGTGCGAAACTTAAATAAATGATGTCTCAAGTTTGACATGTCTCTGCTTTTTCATACCTCAGGATGGCAGGGAGTGGACTGCTCCATCCTCTGTCCCAGTGGTACATGGGGTCTGTGCTGTAATCAAACGTGCTTATGTGCCAATGGAGCTGCCTGTGACCCTGTGGATGGCACCTGCACTTGTTCTCCAGGATGGAGGGGGGAGCACTGTGATGAGTCGTGCCCGGTAAGTGTGTCCACCCAAAATGGACACTGTAATGAAACATTTGGAGCACCGTACAACATAGTGTGTGTAGTACCATTTAAAACCAGTAAGTCTTTATCATTTTCAGGATGGCACTTATGGATTGGAGTGTCGTGAGCGCTGTGACTGTACCCATGCCGATGGCTGCGACCCAGTGAGTGGCTACTGCCGCTGCTATCCCGGCTGGACAGGTCAGTGCTGCTCTTCCAAAAGAACATTCAAGAGCAGAGACAACATTTAAGAGCAAAACTGTGTTTTTTTGTTTTTTTATCCCCAAGTAGCTGAGAATCTTAAGTCTTAACATGCTAGTCAGGCATATTTATATGCCCAAACAGAAAATATGCTTCAGTTTGTGAGTGTTTTACAGTATGTTAACAGAATATCTAAGTAGTGTTTTTTGTTAAAAGTTCAATTTGTTTTGCTACTGAGCTGAGGGGGTATGTGAGTGAGAGATGATTGGAATTGAGCTCTAAATGAATTCTCTTGGCTTACACGCTGGATGCTGATATACAGTCATGCTTATGGTGTATCCATTATTGGTTATATACAACCTCTTACATGATTTACCTGATAAATATTTGGAGACTAAATCAAACCATTGTCCTTAAACACAGAAACATGCCCTATGATATTTAAAATTCTGGTTCTTGTTGTGAAATCTTGTGAAATGAACCAACTGGCATATTGATTCACTTTTTTCGTGGTCTCTACTTGAGCTCTGATCTCCTCCACACCCAGTTTTATAGTTTTATGTGAACATATGTTCCTCTTTGTTGCTTGTCATTTCAAACATTTGCTTACAGGGAAGGAGCAGAATGCAGAAATGTGTGAATGTCACAGCAAGGGTGAAAGGATCATTATGCTCAGAAATGTAATGTCACATCTGAATGTCAAATACAGGGAGTTAGGTAAGGACCTGGTCTCTGAGCCTGGTGGAGAGGTGCAGTCAGGGACGGAATAGATGCAGTAGGAAAGGTCAAGCCTGTGAGATCTCAGGAGCCCCTTCCATCCAGCCTCCTGAGCTTAGGGTATTCATTCTGGGAAACAATGTGGGTTTTATTATCTGCAAGAGCATTTCTGGCAAAATGGGGCTCTCATGCTCTGAATCCTGCACAGGTCTGGACCATCTGTCTGCCTTAATTGAGTCACCAGGGTGCAGGGCTGGGGGCAGTGTTGAACCCAGTGGGCCAGACAAACACATACATATTTGAATCATCAAGGCTTGTCAGTATTCTCTCTGAAGGAGGGAGCACCTAGAGAGAGGACAGTGTGGGATTTGTCACAGGACTAAGTCAACGATTGAATAAAATAGCCATTTACAGAAACACAGGTTTTTGTTTGTTTATTTTTAGCTGTAATCATCACTGCACATGCAAACCACCCCCCCAGGTTTATATGATATCCTACTTTTCTTTCACCTTTTTTTGTTGTACTGTGTGGTTTGCATAGACTGTCAAGAACTGTAGGACTCTAGGAATGTGTGCGGGTAAGTGGCTAAGCATTCTGAGACCTTTTAAGTTGTTGCTGGATTGTCGTAAGTCTGACATCAGCCAACAAAGATTTTAAACAGGGCTCCGAGTAACTACTTGATGCAGGGGCTTGGTACTAGTCCATATTAAGTAGGAAACCTTTTATTTATAAAGAGATTATAGTTCATATGACAGAGCAGGTAATATGTGTGTGTGTGGAAGAAAGAGGTTTGCACTGCCCTGCTCACTCTGTACAAAGTGGATAGTAGTAACATTGGCACTTCTCAGCGAAAAGCCTCCTTTGAAGAGACTTCAGTTCTGGCTTCTCTAACTCCTTTCTTCTTCTTCTTCCTCACAAGGCATCCAAAGCCCCTCTGTTTGTCACCATTAGACTGAAAAGTGTGATGCTCTGTCCGCATTCATTTTCTGACAGTAAAGGCAGCCCCTGTTTTTTCTCTGCCTGGTCAGAACCTCAAACACACATGCACAAGCCTTGCCCTCCTTTTGAAGTCCTTGGCTGGCTTTCTAACTAAATCACTGCCACCGTGCCCCTTCCTCATCAACGCCAACATTTCCTCTCAGTTACACCTTCATTCGAGCCCTAAGGCACTCTAGTTACAGTATAACATTAGTCCCCAGAGTTTAGTCCAGGTTTAATTCAAAGGTACTGCACTAATGCTGCTTTAATGGCCTCACCATTCTCAGATATTCTTACTCAAAGGAAATATCAAATGAGGCTTCAAACTAAAGGCAGATGCATGAAAGGTTGCTGTGTGCGAGCGTGTGTTGGAGCTTGTGACTATGCGTATGTGTGTGGGCTATTGTCTGCGTTTGCAGCAATGTACTTCTCTATGAACCTAAGTATATTTTGTTCAGTATAGTACATGTCATTTAACACTTTATGAAGGCAAGGTTATGGCTGAGAAAAAAATGTGTTACACTGACAGATCTGCTAATGCATCCATGTGCAGAGTGAGAGCTCCGTATTGATGCAGTGTTTTGCATTTGTTGGCTGGAGTTATGCCAAACACGCAATGACACATCCAGACTGTGTGCTTGTAGCCTGAGTACTTCCCTTCTGCTCTTTACACTACCCTGGTTCTGCTGAAAGAGAATGGGAGACAAGTCTGGCCTCTCTGGAGACCCAACCCTCTTAATCAACACAGTGCACTGGCAGGGAGCCCCAGCCAGATCAAAAATAAAACACGTTAGGAGAAAAAAGAAACAGGAGTCTGAGCGGGTGGGCTGAACTAAAAAATAAAACACACAGCAAACTACAAATTCTTCATTCAGGGCTAAAATCAATCAATGATACATGCTGGATGTATAACCCTCCACAGATCTGATGTGTTTAAGCATTGTAGATTCTGTGCTCTCTTTTAATAACTCTTTAATATATTTCAAAACACCAGACCTTTCTGCTTAGTGTGCATTCACTGAATAATCATTGTAATGTGACCTGCAGGAATCCATTGTGATAACGTGTGCCCACAAGGCTTCTGGGGACCCAACTGTTCATTCACCTGTTCCTGTCAAAATGGAGGATCCTGCTCTCCAGAGGACGGTACATGTGTGTGTGCACCTGGATACAGAGG
Source organism: Brachirus orientalis (assembly GCA_016785285.1). NCBI lineage: Eukaryota > Metazoa > Chordata > Actinopteri > Pleuronectiformes > Soleidae > Brachirus > Brachirus orientalis. The sequence goes on along the minus strand of JAFBJR010000146.1, from coordinate 8,359,013 downwards.
GACCTCCTGCAAAAGAAGTGAGCCTCCTTTTCTATGTCAAGCAAACCTCCTTTCTGTCAAATTTAAGAAATGCTGGAGTGAGACTTGACGGCGGTACAGTAAGAAACTCCATCAGAGAGCTGACCTTGCTTTGATCTTGGAGGAACTTGTTTGAAGGTTGAGCCAGCTGAGGAGAAACACTTGGCTGTTGCTCCCAACTGCTTGAGTGTAAACCCTTCATCAGTGCTATAACTTAATAACAGTGTCCTTACAAACATTACAACACGCATACACACACACACACAACCCCCTACCCTGTCCTCAATTACGAACTCTCAGTGGGAGATTCACAGTCTTCACCCAGGCTTCATCAGAGTGTGCGCTCACTGGAAGCGCCATCTCTGGTTTCTGAATGAGGTCGGTCTGAAGCTGCACTCAAGTGATGTGCTCTCTGATTGGGAGTGAAATTCTCAGTCACAATCCTGTGATGTGACTGTGAGTGTGTGTGTGTGTGTGTGTGTCCATATTCAGCATTTACACAGGTAGTTTTCTCCTCAGGTGAAAACCTCACAACATAACAGTTTTGATGTTAAAACTTTAACTGAAAGATTGCACACTTTTCCAAAGGCTGCTGAAGGAGGTACTTTAAAATAACATCAAAATCCACCGATAAACTTGAATGGTTGGTTGTCACAGGGTGTTTTTTTTATTATTATTTCTTAAAAGATTTATATTTTTGAAACCTGATTGTCCCTTGATGAAAGTGGCATTGGAGCAGGAATTTTCCAGAATTACTGTGTGAAAACAGGAACATAACTCTCCTGAAATATGTTTTTAATGATAATTGCAACCTCTTATCATGGTTGCACTGTTAAGACTCTCTGAATCCTGTGAAATTTTTGAACAATTATCTGTGTAATGCCTAAGAGCAGCAGAATAGAATAATACTTCACATTATTTCAATGAAATCCACGTTATTAACACACAGTTATCTGTTTCTGGTATTTATAGAGCTACTCTCAAGATATTACATGAAACAGACTTTCACAATCATCTTAACTCCTGCTATTCCATCTCTGGCTGATGAAATAAGACTGATTCATAGAGTGACTGACTTTCCTTTCCTCTCTCTCTCACTCTCCCTTTTTTGCCATGATCATTATGCCTCCATGGCTGCCAGACACATTATGTTATTTGGGTGTCCATTGGTGCATCCATCTGTCCTTATCTCAGATGTTTAGATTATAATGGTCAAAATTGAGGATTGCAGTGACATTTGGTACAGACTTTAAATTAGACTTTAGATTTTGGTGATCACTGTGAGCTTATGAAACTCTATTTGATTTTGTAAACACAATATCTCAGGAACACCACTGAGCCAATGTCTTCTAATCTGGTACAAACAAAATAAAAACGGTCTAATTGGATTTAGATAGTCAAACGTGATATATAAAGAAGACCTGCTTGGGATGAAAATAGTGTAAACTGAGACTGTATTGGACACTGGAGGCTTACAACTGATTGTATTACTGACTTAATCATTCTATGTTATATGACATTCCTCCAGCAAACATTGCTGATGCATTTCCTTTCTCCTGCCACGCTGTGTCGGCTGCAGTCTGCTCTCCAGGCTTCTACGGCCACCGCTGCAGCCAGTCATGCCCACAGTGTGTCCACAGCACGGGGCCCTGCCACCATATTACAGGCCACTGTGAATGCCTGTCTGGTTTCTCTGGTTCCCTGTGCAATCAAGGCAAGTAACTGTCTATGTCTCTTTGACCTTTAGCTGCTGTTTCATCAAATCTTGAATTCATTCACTGTGAAATGTAAAGTATAGCTTAAATCTGAAAATGTCTTGGCATCTGGACTCATGATAAAATACAAAAATAAATAGATTTAAATTCTCAATGTAAATGCATTCATTACAACATAGCAATAATGTGTAAGTTTAAAAAAATGCAGTTTGAAAAAATGCTGATATTCTGGGCCTCAGTAACATCAAACTAAAACTGTTCTGCTACAATATTTTTTTGAGGACATTGATACATACGTATAGTCCTTGCTTTTTTTACTGGCTCTAATTAGATCAGCAGACGACCTACTCTCTCCCACTGGCCCTTAAACTTTGAATAATTTCTATTGTCCGTGCAACCCAGACCAAAAGAAAAGCGTTGGTTCACCATCAACATAAGCCTGAATATTGCTGAGACCCACTTTTTTAAATAAAGGATACATCAAGAAAATGTTTTTTGCCCCCCTCTTAAGAGTGCAATGAACAGTGCATGTGAAAGGTGTCACTTATACAGCATATGGAGACAAAGACCTAACGCTTCTGTTCTCCTGGCTACACTTTGATTTCAAGGCAGCCAGCCATTTGTAGACAGTTGTTTTAATCACATAGCGAGATATTCCTGACAACTTTCTTACAGTTCTTTGTTTCTTTGATTGCTGTGGATGTTACACTTGAGTCATAAGTAATTTTTGCTCATCTGTTTGTCTAAGCCAAGACACAGTTTAAACAGGACATGATAAATAGTGTCCTATAAAAAAAGGATACAGTACATGTTGTTGTTTAATGATGTAGATACCTACTCATTGTACATCTGTGGTATGCCAGTTGTTTTAAATTCAAGAACACTGAATTTGAAACATAAAAAGAAAAAAGGGAAAATGTAATATAATAACACTATAATAACACAATAATAATTATACTATAACAATACTCAATAATCATCTAATAATTTCCTTTTTTTTTATGGGAATTTTTGTGAATTCTCTTTCATGGCTTTGAGCAGTGTCTTACAAATAAAAGTTTAATAGGTTAGCCGAAATAAAGGGAAAAAGAAGTAATGAGTGCTGGTCCTAATTTATCTGGACTGTAATTACTGGTGAGCAGGCATTTAGCCACGCGGGACAAAGGTGGCCAAAAACATGCATAGGCTCCCCTTGTTGATCCCTGTTGGCGTTCTCACTTGTCCTCTGTTCAGCACACAATCTCTCAGCCTAATGAAGCGCTCCCGGTGTGTTGAGGTTTGAATCCCCAGAAGCAGCAGTATGGGGGAGCCAACCTCGTGGCCTAATGACAACCTGCTTGAAGAAGCTTGAAAGAGCTCTCAGGAAAAGGGAAAAGACAGTTGAAATGTAATCATTAAAATCACTCCACGTGAAAATGAGTTAGACCAATCTCTTTTACAGCCAGCCACCTTATCTAATATTTCCAACACTGGACTATTTTCTGTCTCTGAAGTCTTTGATGTATCTGCTGCCACTGCAGCTCCCTGTTCCTGATGGTTAGATACACCTTGGTTCGATTAGTCCCACGGTCCAACAAGAAAACACAATGGAGGTTTCCTTTTGAAAGTGACATCTTTAATTAAATAGTGCTAGAGAGCATTGAAATATTAATTTCATAAAAAATGTATACAGTGGTCTGTGTACATGGTCTATTTCAGAGGCACATCATTCATTCCACTCAAGTGACTTTAAATGGGGCAGTTGCACCAGAGGTAGTGATCAAACCCTCTCCTTGTCTAAACAGATCTCTTCATGTCCACTCAAATAGAACAATATCATCCATGACAGAAATGTATTTACTCATGCACTTTCTTGTCATAATGTTATTGAGTTTTAATTGTGTTTTTGTGTGTTCTAGTGTGTCCAAGTGGCAGGTATGGCAGGGTTTGTGCTGAGATCTGCCTCTGCACCAACAATGGCACATGCAACCCTATCGATGGCTCTTGTCAATGTTTCCCTGGGTGGATAGGAGAGGACTGCTCTCAGGGTATCGCTTATTTCCTTCCTCTTGTGCTTAATTTGGCCCTTTTCTTTAATTTCTCCAATCTTGTAGTCCATCTCCACTCACTCACTTAATTTCTCTCTCAGACTTACATCTGGACACATGATCAATTTTTATGACCCTTCACACTGCAAGTTCTACCCTCAATCCCTACTGATGTGAAAACACAGCTGGCTTAAATGATTGTTGTAATGCATTATGATCTTTGAGTTACAGCACTGTAGGCTAAAGATCATTAGCAGATCATGAGCTGCAGTGATGTGGGAAATTGGTGTGTGTGTGTTTATTTCATTGCAGTACTTTAAGTACAAATAACTTGAAATCAAATTAACAGTTACATTACCAGTCATACTGTGTGGGTCATTAGCTGTAAACTGATTTGTCAACACAAATAATGGGTTGGTTGGCAGAGATACAAAACACTATTTTCTAGTATTAGTATGTATGAAGTATATGGGGCAATATTGCATGTTGCATTTCTTTATATGTTGAAAATATCGAGACATTTCCTCAGATGTGGATACATATTATGCAGAGTTGTCTGACACAGTGTGACCATGACCATGAGCTTGAATTTGCAGCCTGCCCCTCTGGACACTGGGGTCCCGACTGTCTCAACTCATGTAATTGTCATAACGGAGCCCAGTGCAGTGCATATGATGGGGAGTGCAGGTGCAGCCCAGGCTGGACTGGACTCTATTGTACACAACGTAAGTTTCTCACATGCAGTTAGCAGGCACACACTGTCACCTACTGGCCATCTAACAGAACTGCTCTATATGTAAATTAAAAATCATAAATACAGTATATTTTTTTCCTAGAGAAAACCGAGCAACAATTACTTTTTCATTTGCAAGTTTTTTTTATAGAATCATCACAACAAAACTAATGGTCACTTCATGGTTTGTCTTATTATGCATTCCTGTAATTCACCCAAAGACTAATGCGGGACCGTAAGCATCATTCCACAAATATGAATTATCCATTATTTATCACCCTAAGGGTTTAATCAGTTTTTTGTGAAATAATGTTTTCTGCTGTTGGACATAGAAATGTAATTTGTTGTATTTTTTTTTTTCTTTAATTTTTATATCCAGTTATATCCAGCTGTGTTGTATTTTGTCTCCACCTCTGTGGTAACAGCAAGCATACATTTTCTGCTGAAGAAGGAAATGTTTCATTTCCATTAATTGTCATTGTCTTTTATTGAATGTGTTGCAGAGACTTTGAAAGGTATTGATTTTACTTTCCTAAGCAATATCACCTTGATTCCTTACATTGTCTTCCCTTCTCTTTGTTTGATTCCATCCCCAACTCCCCCCCACACACACACACACCGACATTTTACACATCTCTCTCTCAGGCTGTCCTTCAGGTTTCTATGGCAGAGATTGTTCAGAGGTCTGCCGCTGCCAAAATGGAGCAGACTGTGACCACATCACTGGCCAGTGTGCTTGCCGAACTGGCTTCATTGGGACGAGCTGCGAGCAGAGTTGAGTAGGACCAGCACATGTTCAATTACCCTTTTTTGTGTATATGTGTGTGTTCCATAAACACTTTGGCTCACACACTCTTAGTGCTTTAATTTTGATGGATTTAGTGATGTGCCTCTCTCCCATGCAGAGTGTCCTGCTGGTACATTTGGATATGGTTGCCAGCAGCTGTGTGAGTGCCTGAATAATGCCACCTGTGACTATGTGACTGGAACATGCTACTGCAGCCCCGGCTATAAAGGCATTCGTTGTGATCAAGGTAAAATAATTTCATCAAAGCTCTCCAGTATATTATCACTCCAGCATGTGATGTGTTAAAACAACCTGCACTCTGTGTTTTCTCTTTAGCAGCTCTGATGATGGAGGAGCTGAACCCGTACACCAAGATTAGCCCGGCACGAGGGTCAGAGCGCCTGTCGGCTGGAGCCGTCATGGGCATCATCTTTCTCCTCCTCATCATCATGGCCATGCTCAGCCTGTTTGTGTGGTACAGACAGAGGCAGAGGGACAAAGGTCATGAGATCCAGCCCAGTGTCTCCTACACACAGGCAATGCACATCACTAACACTGACTATTCTCTCTCCGGTAAGAGACTTTAAAGACTCACCTGTTATGACAACAGTAACACACGTTTATTCACAAATTGTATATTTTTCATTATATTTAATTTATTCTGGGTAAAAACACGCTTTATATTTCTTAAATGCCCTTTTATTTCAGTGCATTGATGTGATTTTAGGATTTTTATATCTAAATGATAAAAAAAAAACATGTAAAATAAATGAAACAAAAAATGAAAAACTTATTACAACTAACTCTGCTGATTTGGCTTTGAGATGCATGGCTCAGAAAAAAAATTCTATTGTTTTTCTCTAATATTCTAATGGTATTTCTATTTTGGTATTCTGCTGCCAATATATTTAGTGTTGTTATTTTACCATAACTAAAGTAATATGCACATGCACACACACCTACACACACACACACTCACTGAGCTGTCAATCTTGTGAACCTGCTGTTTGCACCCTCAGAGTGTGGCAGCACAGTAGCAATGAGGACCAGTGCTGCAGAGGTCAGTCAGAACCAGAGCAGCAGCAGCAGTGGCCAATGCTTCTCCAACCCCAGTTACCACACTGTGGCCCAGTGCAATGTTGTCTCAACCAGCTCCAGCAACCTGGATGGTACACTGATCCTCAAAGTATGATCACTCTTTGTCTGTATTTCCATAATATATGTCCATATAACATACTACAATATAAAGAAACACCAAGCTGTGCTTTTCCTTTCACAGTCAAGCACCCTGAAAAACAGAAACGGCTCAGAGTGGAGAGCCTACTGCAACCTTAATGACTTAGGTTGGTTCTCTTCTCTCTTTTCATGATGTACCACACACGTACATACATATGGAATTTGGACTGTGTAGGACTGCCACTTCAAAGTCAAAAAAGCATGTCATTTGTACAGACCTTATATTGGCATGAGCTTGGATTCTAATACCCTGCTGTGAATGAAGATGAACCATGGGTCTCTGGTTAGATATAAACTTTGCTCTCATTTTTGATAAGATATCCAGGTGGGAAAGAGAAATCACTGGTGCAGAGGTGAAAGGGGGTCAGAGTGAGCTCATTAGTCTTCATTCACTTTCCCCCAGTTGCACATTTTTCTGTGATTGCTTACATTGGGTCAAACAGTACACTCCTGCTCGGTGGATTACAGAACATTAAGTGTGGCAGTAAAATTACTTAATAATAGTTCATATCTCATCAGTATTTAACCAACACCCACCATCCATGTAGCATTTATAAGTAGTTTTCAACAAATGGATCATAGCACACCATAATGTAGTTGTAAGCAGATATGGGTATCATAGTATATTTATATTTTAAACACTAGTGTAAAAACACACTGCAATGATAAGAAATGTTTCATTTAAATAAATTAGATTTCTACTATTCATTTATAAACAATAAATCCTGATATAATGAATAACAGACTTTTATTAATTGTAAATATATACATGTATATAAATATATATATATAATAATACCACAATTATATGTAATAAATCCTTAAAACAAATTAAAGAAATCTTTGTTGCTGGCGTTTTGATTCCAGACTAATAACTGCTAAGTGGCACACAAAAATCTGAAAGCTTTGCCATGCTTCACTTTTATGTCTGCACTTGCATTTGCACATTCCAGTTTCTGTTAATGCCATATACGGCTGAGATAAAAACAAATCATAATGACATATCCCTCTGAAAAAAAAAAAAATGTGCATGTTCATCCTGATATATTGAGCTAAGAGTGATGTAGCCTTAAATAGACTTGTCTTCTATTCATGGTGTTTCGTTGTTTGGCAAATGACCACAATTGATTATACAGTATAAACTTGTAAGCCTTCCGGGAATGTGAACACAAGTGAGTAAAACGTTCCATAAAAACTAAAGTTCACATTCTTCATGTTCTTCTATAAAAAGAGACATAGTAAATTGTACTTTAATGAGAGATTCCCTGTCAATGTTCCCACGTTGAGAGATTTCATAAAAGATGTTTGATTTGAATGATTTGACATTTGTTGCAGATGTTCAACAGGGGGAGACGCAGCGAGGGTCAAGGAAAGGTAAATAGTCAGCTGTGTGGACAAACTTTGACTCAAACCAATCTTTGTGAGGACATTGTGGCTAGTTTAAAGGTTTCTTTAGGATTAAGACTTAGTTGTGGGGTTAGGGTCAGGCCTTTACTTTTGATGGTTGAGGTAAGGGTAAGGGACTAGGCATTGCATTATGTCTATGAGTGTCCTCACTGAGTGTGTACGTGTGTGTGTAGACAAATACTGTATGAGAAAACCTTTTCGACTTCACCAGCAACAATTGTACAAATCTTTTTATGTGCAGCACCCCATGTATCAGTTTGGCTTTTATTCCTTTATTTCTGTGACACAAAATCCCATGTCCTCATATTCCCTGTGATTTATGTGAAAGCTCAATGCACTTTGGACAAGATCATGGTGGGCTGAAGTTTTGTTCCAAAGGTAATTGCTCTCCATGGCTCGGTGCCTGATACATCATTTTGTCTCCCACACTGCAGTTGGTGGTGAATTTGAGGGACCCTGGGGTCTAAAGGAGCTTTGCTATGGTTTCTAATGAGGCCTCTTATCAGACTGATGAGACTGTTATGGATGGGATTAGTCTTCCTCTCTCTACCCTCTGTAGTCTGGTTACTGTAGACCACCATTAGTCACCTGTCAGAAACAAAAAAAGAATGGCATAGATTTTTATTGCTGTTCTCCGTTCTCCATGCCAAACTGGGGTTTCTATGTAAATGTTAGTTATAATATGAGAGTGTAGAATTTAATACAGCCACTGAAATTAAAGCTGTAGTATGTAACTTTTTGTGAATTATTTTGTAGAATTTTCTGCCTCTTTGGTCTTCATGAACAGAAGCGATGTCAGGTTATTTGTATGACATGTCTTTCATTTGAAAACGGGCCCTGTCAAGCAATACTATCGACGTGACTGAGGCAACGCAGGGGCGAGCGGGGGCAAGAAGCATTCAAACCATCAAACTGGTGAAAGACAGCGGTAGAAATCACTGCTTTACCTGGGCGCTTCTTACTCCAACCAGTTTGCAGCCATGTTGCTTTACTAGTGCATTGTTACCATTCTCATCTGTTCCTATAAGAAATGCATCACTGTCTGTTTTCAGTGCAGGGAATGTTGCCTGGCAACACAAGATTTAAACACTGTTACAAGTGTGTGTACTCATTTGACTGATATTTATTAATAATTAAAATGTACACACTACACTAAAAAATACCTTTGCTAAACCCTCTTTGCTGATACTGCATTGTGCTGCATGTCTCTGTCTAGTGGCGACAGCAGATTACGCCAAGGGCTCCATGTGCAGCAACAGCTCCTGCTCCCTGAACAGTGAGAATCCATATGCCACCATTAGAGACCCACCAGGGCTTGCTTGCAAACATACAGAGAGCAGCTATGTGGAGATGAAGTCTCCCTCCCATCGTGAAGTGCCCTTTGGAGGCACTGCCACCCTCCTGGGTAGTGCGAGCAGGAATGTCTATGATGTTGGTGAGTGCGTCGTTGCTCTCTGTGTGGAGCTCAGCAGGGTCCTGCAGTTTGTGGCCTCTGGTCACGACACCTGCTGTGAGTCTGTGTGGACTTTGTAAACCTTGATAAGAGGAAGTGTAAGCCGCCTTTCTATTGCATGTACATCTCCTTTCTCCTCCTTTTCCTTCAGCCTGTGACTACTGCTCTTCTGCCTCACTGACCCTGTTCAGTCCTGTTATCAACATCCATCCTCAGTGATCCAATCAAACATGAATAGTGTTTTATACAACTGTTCATACCTCCCATAAAACACATCCTGGTTGTGTCTCCCATGACCACATATGATCAGATCTCTTTATTTACTGTAAATGCACACTGATGTCATGATTGTCTACATGAACAAAAATGTTTTTAACATGTGTCCATCAGTGTGTATGTGCACACATGACAGGGAAGGAGACTGAGACTAAGGATATAAGAAGAATTGCTGTAACATGAAGAAAGTTTTAACCAATAGGAAAACAAAATCATATGGTGATCACATGGACCTACACATGGATCGCAGACAGAAAGATTCAGAAAGGCCCTCAGTCAGACCGGGTGGCTAACCCAGTCTTTTTTGCTAGTCCCTGCACCAATGTGTGGTTCTAGCACTGGTGATTGTAAAAAACAATTTGAAACTACTGCCGTCCACTTTCTGTCCCGAGGACAGATTGCATTCATGCAGATCTGCAGTGTGTTCATGCGGGACCTTTGTTGTTTCTGTGAGTGCATCTCAGCGTTGGGACCATTCAGACCTGTACTTAACACATCACTGTTAATAACAGTACTGAATTGGGGCACTGAATTACATACTTACCCAATTGTTTTCTTCCTTCTTTCCCAAACTACCACAGAGCCGACTGTGAGTGTCCTACAGGGACCTAATGGAATGGCCACCGGCTTCTCCCAGAGCCCCTATGACCTTCCCCGCAGCAGCCACATCTCGGGCCATTATGACATACTGCCCATGCGACACAGCCCTACACACACACCCCCGCCTCCCCCAGAAAGCCCTAGCTCCCTGCTCTAGAGGGCATGCCAGCATCCAACTTTCAATCAGCAGCCCTCCCACTGTCCCTGTATACGTTTAGTTTACATACTGAGATTTTGAGATGGAGGGGCAGCCACAGCTCCTCTGGACCCTGCTGTCTTTCAACCGCAATCTTTCTTTGTCCCTAAAGGAGGGAGGGGAGAAAGGAGTGTCCCACACACCAGCGACCATTCATCCATTTTAATTTCTCATGGAACTGATCACAGAAACTGCTGCCAAGCCTCTTTATGAACCACCTGAAGTGGAACATAATGGCAAACAGTACCAAGGGTGGCACACGTGGATTGTTTGGACTAATTATTTAAAGGGAGAGAGTAACACTCAAACTCATTTTAACTCATGGTATAAGTTTATTATTCAGGGGCAGCCAAGTGTTTATAATATCCTCAAAGTAATTTTCTCCTCAGGAAGGAAGGTATAGTAACCTTAACCATGTCAAAGCAGGCAAAGATTTATTACACAGAGGCAGTTTATGGATCTTCACAGTGCAGCAGCTGCAGATATTAATACAGCTGATTTGAGGTGTTCAGCATTATTTATACTCAGAAATTAAGAAATGTTCTGTCATTTAGGAGACTGATCGACACTGATCTAAATGTTAAACATGGAAACTTAGCTGAGAGTGAACGGAGTCAGATAAAGCATGGATAAATAATAAAATTAATGTAATGGTCCTTGATTCATCCTCACTTTGTTTTGATGGTACTTATTTGAAGTTGAAGTGGAAATGGAGCTCACTGAATCTGGAGACCATGCATTTATTGCATTACGCAGTCACACACATTCAGCAGGTCAAACACTTGGATTTTACCCCACACCGATACTTTAATCAGATCCTGTGATTATTTTTGTTTGTTTGTTTTTATGTGAAAGTATTTTCTTGTCTTACATTTTTTGAAATATTAACAGTGTTAAGAAGAGGTTGCTTTGACTTTTTTATATTTTGTATTGATAAAAAAAATAATTGTTTATTTATTAAATTATATTAGTGATGGTGAATCTTTATCAATGTCCCACTAGAACTGAAAAAAAATGAGCATGAATAGATAATGGATACCCAATATAGATAACACACAATTAATTTTCTTGTGAGATGATTAGTGTCATTTTGTGAACCGTTTTTGAAGTTACTTAAAATGTTCTTTCTTTCTATGTCAAATTGTAAATTTAAAGTAAGGGTTCCATCTGACTGGGCGATTCTAGACATAAAAAATACCCTGTGCTGTATCTACAAAGGGAACATATGTAAACAATCCATTTTTAAAATGTTTTTTAAGTTTGTATCTGGCTACTTATCTTTCTTTTACTGAACTAAATTGACAATTTTACTTTGTGAATGACATTTCACCCTCTGTAGAAGCAATAATATGTTGACAATCGATGCCCAGGCAGCATCTCATTAGTGCCAGACATGATATTTTACCATCTTTGACCAATGTGACCGTGACGTTTTTCATATCAATGCTGCTTGTTGTTTTGGTACATACATTTCAAATTAAAAGCCTACTCTGCCATCATAAATACAGTATGTTTCAGTCAGATTAATAATCCTGAAAGAGTTGAAGTTAATTAATTGACATCTTCTGTCAAGTGTGAGACAGGACTTGTCTCTTTAATCTGTGGCTCTCAGTATTGAAATGTCAAGTCAGTGAATGTTTGTTTGCTAGTAAATGAAGAATTTCACTCAGTTTACAATGGAGTGCTTGAGTTTCTGAGCTGCTTCTGTCTGAATTAAGTGTCAAAGTGCTTTGAGTTCTAGAGTCTGTGGGTGAGGAAATCATGGCTGCATATTATTCTCCAAAAACTTATTTTCCATTCGGGAATTGGGGCATTTTGTAATAGTTTCTTGTGTTAAATTGGCTTGTTTAAAAGGTCCTTTATCATTTACAAAGCAGGCTTTGCCGTTCAGTAAACCTTTCATGTATGATAGATACTTTTATCTGTTCCAGTTGCTTTATTGGTTTGCACTTGCGTGTATTAACAAAGAGACAGTTAGTTGATTGAGCTTGAACACAGCACACAGCACCATAATGAACTAACAACTGTGTTGTCAGGTGTCAGAGTTAACTGTTCATCACTGCTGCAAGGTGAGAAATTAAACCACTAGTGGTCGGCAAAGACAATTTTCTTGGATGTGTTAGGTTACACTGTAATTTTTCTTAGCACCCTCCTGTCAGGTTGGAATAAGATAACACTGTTTGATTACTAAACAGCTTAAAACATTTTTGTATTCATTTGATTTTGCACCATGCAAATCTAAAATGACATGCCTGTGTCATGTTTAGCCTGTGGCATTTGTGCATTGTTCCAAATGTAAGGTATGTTACAGCAGACATTAACTACTGATTCATATCTGATGACCACAGAAACAATGAAAACATGCAACATCATCAATCAAATCAATGTGCTTTCAGTGTAACTATGGCATGTTTGATGACTATAAAACTATATGTCAGCAGTGAAAATGATCATATTACTGGAGCTGGAAGACGCTACTCTGAGGACCACTACAGTGCAGGAGCCATGGTTGTTCCACAGATGATGGACATGCTGCCCAGCTGTCTGCCAACAAGCCCTGAGTGATGCCTCACTAAAAGCAAAGTGCAGCCAGTAAGTCAAGGAGTTAATGGACTGAATAAATGCAAGTACTTCAGAGAGAGCTGAAAGAGAGAGAGGCATTCAAAAGAGACGAGGTCACACAGCAGCGAGGCAAGCTCTCAAGAGATTTCACCATAGGTGTAGCTTGTTGAATATTCTCCTCAATAGGCCACTGAAATAGTTCATTCAAAGCAAGAGGGGAACTAAAAACAGCAACAAAACAGAGATTCCACTGAATTAGACTGAGAGCTGGTTAGAGTGAAAGGTGAAAAGTGGTCAAATACTGTATGTGAATACCCGATGCTTCCCATCTTCCCAGTATGACATTTGATGGAAGAGGGTACAGCACTACTACTCCAAAAGTCATTGAATCAATGACAACTAGAGCAGGCTTCCTGAAGGTGTTTCATCTGTCATCCAAGAGGCTTCTTTAAGATGAGTTGATGACTTTACAAGTCCACTGACTACTGATTCAATGTCCTGTGGTACCACCATGAAAGCTGTACCACCAAATATTGTGACTAAACTAAATTGGTACATACATGAAGAAGAAAATACAACACATGCAGATGTTTACCTAAAAGACATTTTTCCATTAGTATTTTATGGTGTTATTGTTTTCAATCTCTGGCCTTAGGGGGGTTAGAAGTGTAGTCATTAAATATAGACGTATGTATAAAAAAAGGGCGGATAGAAATTGTTGATACCAGCTATTTGCTTGTTTGTTTGTTTGACATGGACATTACATATTGATAAACCTTTCTGTAAGTATGCCAGAGTTAATCAAAAGACTACTTTTCATCTGCAGTCCATGACTTAGTGTTACGATGGGTTATTTGACTGCAATTACCAACTTACTGTAATCAAAACATCATTAATTATTATTACAAAAAAATCACATAAAAGCCATTAGCACAGACAACCTTAAGCAGCATTTACAATTTTGTAATATTAGTATTACAAAATATTACAAAATAATACTATTTTAGTATTATAAAATAGTATTATTAATATCGAGAATTACTACTAAGAGTGCACTGTGTGATGACGTGTCTTGGTTATATTGTCATTAAGTGTATTATAATTAGATTAATTCATATATCACTGGGCTATAGTTAGACAGATAGACATAACTGGGGAAATTTTTGTGATAAAGCAGTAAGTGATTAAAATAAAAAAAAAATTGTGACAAACATCAGGTAAATAGAGAAAATACAACATACTTTATAGATACAGGAACATACACACCCTTTAAAACAATAGGATTGAAGTATAACCACAGCTATATAGATAAGGAATAAAGTATTGGAATACAATGGATATGAATATGTACATTGTGTCATAATGTTCATAAAACTGAACTGCAACTTTCGTAATGACCATTCATTCAGGTGTACACGCTGCTGTTCTTATTTTTTCCAGCAGGGGGCAGAAAGCGTGAAAGTGTGAGAGAGCTTAAGAGTAAATGAAACCTCGTTTACTTTTCAATATGGGGAAAAGGAGACAAACTGGGATACTTTGTAGGCTGATCCAAAGTTGTTGACAGGCAAATGCAGTTGATGGCACAATTTATTTTGTACACATACTTGTCAAAGTTTCATGGCATATCATCACAAGCTCTGAAGCATACATTCTCCAGCCACAATATTAGGTACACAGGACACCTAATAAAGTGGCAGAAGTGGCTCCTCAGGGTTTGACACATACTGCCATTCAGCAATGGTTTTCTACATTCATGGTTTGTGGGGGAGCTGGAGTTTGTCTAGAGGCTTAGTTCACTCTGGACAGGTCAGTGATCCACCATAGAACAAACATGCAGAGACATACAATCTTTCACACCTCTAGTCATTTCAGATTCCAAACCCCAGTGTGAATGTCTTTGAACACAGACATGGGGACAGAACATTCAAAGTTAGATACTGGAGTAAGGGGATATTTGAGTCCTCTGAAATGACTGCAGCATCTTAGAAATATACAAGTTAAACAACAGTTACAACAAAATAAGCTAATTTTATAAACCCATACAAATCATTGTGGTTTCATTAGACCTGACCAGTCTACATTTGAACGCCTTGTCTCACTTTCCGTGAATGCCTGAACATTTTAAATAATAATTAATAATAAAAAAATAATGCTGTGTATTCATGGTTAGTGTTTCCACACAGTTGGTCTGGACTGAAGTCATTGGGTTTTAGACTGTGTAATTCAATCTCACAGAGGCAAATTGAAGCTCAGATAAAGTCTGCTGTGTGTTTTTTAATACATAATTTGGAGCGTTTAAGTTTTCACTCTTAAGTTTTCACTGAATATCTCTTAGATTTTTTTTTTTTTTTACTCAACCACCAAGCTTTTCAGTTCAAAAGTATAATCAAATTTGGTAGATGTATTATTGTTTTGTAACTCTTCCAAAGAGGTAATGTTTTGGGGTTTGTCTGTTTGTTTGTGAGCAGCAAAAAGTAAGACAAATTTAGAGTAACTTTTAGATTAAATTTAGATTACCTAGCATGTAAATATGAAACATGTTTGCTTTTTGTTATAATTATGATTGACTATTCCAAGAGGAAATTCACTACTGTATAGTGATTGTGAAGATGTTGACCAAATTATGACACAGCAAAGATTTAAAATGTGGGTAGTTTGGAATCTCTTAGTGCTCGAAGTTTCAAGAAAACTGTGTGTTTTTTGAATCACCACACAAGGGCAGCAGAGGGCAAGATTACAGGCCTTTTGGCTCTATACCATCAGTTGTCAGTAGTAGTTCAACCATGAGACACCGTGGCTGCTTACATCACTACCAGGAGTGTTTTAATCCTCCACCAGCCTTTCTAGTGTTTTTTTTAAATTAAATATACCGAAATGTACAGTATTTTTGTGACATAAATATAATTTCCCAAGACGTGTAATTCCTTTAAATGATGCCAAATTGTCTTTTATAAATGTGGGTAAATAAACAAAGAAAAATGACTAAGGAGATCGTGCCCGTGTCCACTAAGCAGGTGCTTGGGGCCCCAGTGACCACAAAGGGCCCCTAATGCCTAATAAGAGAGCATTTTGTAAAATACTAAATTATGTCAGTCATAAAAAGACTGTTACATTAAAAGCCTAAAAATGTATGAATCACTTCCTGTGTGCAGCGCGGGAATGGTGGCAGGCAACAGGAGACCTTAACGCTATTAAACTGAGAAATATAGACTTGTGTAACTTATTTGACAATAGTTTGAATGTAACAAACACTAGTTTATACTGAAGTGATACAGTTTTAAGTATTGGTGATGGTGGTGTAAATTCAAACCGAATTCTGCGTAGGGCCCCATAAAAGCCTGCACCGGACCTGCTTTCAATTCTCACGACTATAATAATGGTAATATAAGTATTATAAAATATTTTTTCAAGCATGTGAACATTAATAATACATTTCGCAGCATTAACTTCTAATTCCAGAGCAGACGTTGCTTCACTCGCAGCCGCACTTTCCTCTGTCACGGCTGCTTCCAGCAAAGTCATCAGTGACGTCACTGACGTTTGTAATCAGTCACGTGGACCGCGCAGGTCTGGATAATAAAGCTCAGCTCCGGACTGCACACGGGGGCCACCGCGAGTCCTCCGTATCTCTGTGAATTATTATCATTCAGTTGTTTTTATGAGAGGAAGTGAGAAGCAACCGCCGAACGATAACACATTCCTCATCAACACCAAGTCTTGGATTTTTATTTGGACGGAGCGTCGCGTTCGTCACATTCGTCTGTGAGACGTCGTGAAGCTGAGAAGTGAGTAGATGCTGAAAATGCCAATTCGAATGAAGTAAAAGTCTGTTGTGAACGTGTTTTTCATACGGTGTTGCTTTTCAAATGTGGCTTTGTTAGAGGCGATGGTTGCCAACCGGTGATAAGTGAATATGTGGAATTATTTTTATTGTATCGCTGATTGAGCAGCTGAAATAACTCAGTTATATTTTATTCATGTGGGATATAGAGCTAAAAAATTACATTTTTTTTTTTTTTTGCATCGCTGTTTGTATGTAAGAGAGTCGCTGTGTTTACGAAGGAGCGCTCATTGGTTACAATATTATTTCGGCGCATCCTGAGTGTGGATGCTCCATAAGATGGCCTCCTCTGGTGTGGCCTTATAGGGGAACCCTCTTTGTATTATTGTGGTCAGTTCTGTTAATTGCCAATTGCTCTGTGCTTATTCTCATATTGTCATTGCAGTTACTGCATTTGCATTTATTCCCGGCATCACGTTAAAGACTTGTTCATCCTCCTCGTCTTTGGGCGTGTGGTTATTTTTTTTCCCCTCATCAAACACTCTGGGTCCCGCCTGTCAAATGTAAGGAATGCAAATGGCTGATGAGGGTGAGGGTCGTCTACAACATGGCTAAGAGGGAACAGATGCTGAGTGAAATGTTGTGGTGGTTCTCCCCCCCCCCAAAACCCCCGCTGTTGACACAACCCTCCATAATCCCTGCACAGCCTGTGTCCTCCTGTCCAGCAGCCGCTGCATCTGTTTTTCATACCATGATGCTTAAGTCAAAGTCAAAATGGCCTTTATTTTAAAATCACAGATGCACCACAGCAGAAGTTGTAAATGTAAAATAAATAAATAAAATTAAGCTGTTCTCTGGAAAAATGGTTCTTGCCTGACCTGACCAAAAATAATAATATTTTAAAAGACATGAACTTCCATATTGGTTTTAATCACAGTTCCACTGCTCTCATGTTTTTTCTTTCATCATTTGTAGATGCATATGTTCCACCTCTTTCTGGCTCTGTCCTATGAATATTCACTTTTAAAATAATCCATAAAAGTCTCCTTATTGCCACTGCCCTACTGTATATTGTCCATAATGCTGAAGGGGAGTGTTTAAAATGATGCACAAGACATTATTACATTTGAACTACTAAAAGCCTCTGTTTTGTAAGTGTGGACTAGATGCAGAACATGATGCGTTATGTTTCATAACACACTGTGTGTGGGGGGGGGAAAAAAAACTCCTTGTGAGGGAAATCACGGTGGGAACATTGTGGCGCACGTTGTTAACAAATTGCTGCAAACCTGCCAATTTGAGATGACTCATAGATACAATAGTGGATGTGCATAGGGAAGTTGGTTTGTCAGATGGCAACAGAGGAAATCCGCCGTGTCCTTATTTGTCTGCTTTTATGAAGAAAAATGTGGTGAATGAAAAGATTGCAGTTTCTGGGGAGATAGTGAGTCATTTACTTCAAGTCTTGAAAGAACACTGAGTGAGTTTCCTACAGTAAGTGGGGTAGAGCAGAGATAGTTAGAAACTTGTGTGGAAAAGAAACTAATCTTGTTGTATCAAGCTTATTTAATGGGGGTTTAATGGGGTTTTGCAAATGGATCAGTTTAAGTAATGCAGCATTGAAACAAAACAAGTGACAACAGGAGGCCAGTGACCTCTCTGCACTAGTGCAGCTTAAAACACACACAGGTTTGTACTGCTGTTCTTCTAAGGTCATTTAAGTCTGTCTGCCTGAGTCTGTGCCAATGTTCTGTCTGCCCATGGGAGCTACAATTGAATGCTGGCCAGCACACACCAAACACTCCCTCCCTGTTTTTTCCACGTTTGTGCTAACAGGTGGCTCTGGAGCATTGATGTCATTTAATTTGAATGACCTAAATAAAGCATTACCCTTAACCTTGACCGTTAGTAGTTAATGCCTAACTCTAACCTTCAAACAAATCAAATATTAGGTCTAAATGTAACCAATTCTTCAGAAATTAGGTTCTGCTTCATTAAGACCACGTTTTTGTAGCTACAAGGACTTCTTTACTCCAATCAAATTCAGAATTCAGTAATATATATATATATATATATAACTTTTTTTCGGTATATCTTATGAACCACTTTTATTTTATTTTCTGAACAATTTGTATTCACCCAGAAACATGTTCCCACCACAGTGAAAAATTCTACAGTGATGTTGTTGCTATGGTGAGGATTCAATATGATTTTGGGTCTTTGCTTCCTGCTAATAGACGCAGTGAATGCCTCGGTGGTCGGAACTGGAGATTACGTCTATATTTAATCCTGAACCTTCCAAGTACTGTGTGACACGTCTGCTATGCTAACGGCTGTATATTTAGCAGCACTCATGCAATACCTACTGAGAGCAGGGTTTTCTGCAGTGTCATGTCAAATTAAAGAATAATTTTGTTGTTCCTCCCTAAACAATATCGAAATATGCCTCTGTGCCTCAGGCAAGATAACGTAAGGTTTGTGATACTCTGGCAGTTTCCTCCAACGATTCATGATCACCCTACATTCTGGTGGGAGTGAGGTGTCATGTTTTAAGTGTTATAAATCAAAATAGGATTTAACCTTCTTTCAAAAACAACTCAGTATTGAATAATTAAAATGCTGTTTGACAAAAATAATTAAAAAAAAAATTTGTCAAAGTGATAGAAAAGTACAACCAATAGAGAATCGTGGAAATGAGATGGGTAAATGTCAAGCAAAAATTGGATTTAATATGCATAATTCATGAAATAATCAGTAATCAATTGTGCAGCTCATGCCACTTTTGAAATTATAAGATAGTTAGGAAGATGCAGTAAATCCATGAGTGTAACCTCAAGGCTTAATACAGCAGTGTACAGACTGTTATTGCCTTACTAGAAAACAGTGGACAAGATATAAAGACTCGGAAACAGTGTAAGGGATAGTGTGTGTGTACTAGACCCATATATATATATATATATATATATATTGCACAGAGCAAAAACTGAGTTTTGGTTTGTTCTATAGTCAGATAATGTAGTAGATCTAGATGCTTTTATGTCTCTGGCTCAGCATTCTCAGTATGGCAATGGAAATACAGCACTGTTGTCACTGCTATTGACTGTCTGTGGCTATTTTTTCCCCCCCAAGTTCCCATGATAGTGGTCAGTTAAGCCTCTAAGCAGTGCTGAGCTTTTTGTCACAATGTACAAACACGGATGAGAGCACGACACGGATCCATTAGCTTAAATGAAACCAAAGTCCTAAGTAGGGAAGATATGGTGACACCCTTGTGTGCCATGGTTCGTAGTGATGACAAATCCCACACAGAGGAGGGGAATAAATTGTCAGCTCCCTCATATGCCAATGGAAATAACAGGTGGCTGTTTATCAGTTTGCAGTGAGTGTGGAGGAACTGGTTAGAGAGATAAGCAAACTCTTCAACTCCAGCTCGGCGCTGAAAGGGTTTCCAGGTATCATGCTTTGTGATAAAGCTGAATCACAGACACTCCGTCTATTCCTTTATGTTACACAACATTGTTTTGCACAGCATACACACAGTCTGAATATCTGCTCACTTAAAAGCTCCACCATAGTCCACCCTCGCTTAATTTCCCTTTGCTCACTTATAATGTAGGTGTTGTATTTTTCCATTTCCACATTTATTTTTTTCTGCAGAGGCATGTGTTTTACTTTACATAATGTAACAAGGTCGTTCATCTTTAAGTTCCCTCGTGTTTCTTTTTGAGATATGGTGCTTTTGCAGACAGGAATCCAAGCTAAATGTCTCCAGATGTGCTCATTATATTTTGTTATTTCTTCAGTATAGAATATGTTAGGTATATCTTTTACATGCTGTATGGAATTTGTGTTTCCATGTTAATTGTAGCAGCAAGACAATTACAGTAATACACTGTGCTCAGTTCCCCCGAGTCCTTTCCTGATTGCTAAGCTGCACTGCTTCTGTAATTATGTTATTGCAACATGTGCCTTAAAATATGTAAAATATTAAAATACTCTCTCTGCCTCTCACTCTGTTTCCAGCCCACAGGGTGGGAATGGGAAATAATGGACGATAAAGGGCCTCGTGTAGCTGACTACTTTGTGGTTGCTGGCCTCACTGACTCGTCCAAACCTCTTGAGGAAGAGCTCCACTTTGATGATGCCGGTCCCAAGTCTGTGAAGCCCAAAGCCCCCATCACTGATGTAGCTGTGGTGATTCGGTCCCTGGGTGAGGACGTACCTCCAGGTTTCGTCTGTATCGAAAACACCCCCTCCGGCCTCTCTGCAGAGCTCAATGGAGCCAGCCTCCGGGGCCCACAGATATTCTTGTGCTTCAAGCGAGGTAGAGATAAGCCTCCGCTGACAGATCTTGGGTAAGCAGTAATCCATTTTCAGTGTTTCAGAAGTGCAATGCATAACTTTTGGGTTTCTTTTGTTGAATTGTTCATCTTTTAGGTTTTAGGAGGAAAAAAAGATGCACAATTAGTTGTATTGCATTATTTGCCTCACCCGTCATTTGAAAACAGACTCGGTTAAGCATAACTCTCAGACTTGACTGAGGGAGGGTTTGTGTATACACTGGCAGCAGAGGGACGGGTGGGGACAAGACGTGTTAATCACATCAAACTGCTGTAGAATCCAGGTTATCTGAGCAGTAAAATTCCCAGCTGAAACTTTTGCCTTTTTGCAGCCATCTCACTTTATTAGCACAGTGTTGCTGTTGGCTCTGTTGGCTCTGTTGGCTCTGTTGGCTCTGTTGGCTCTGTTGGCTCTGTTGGCTCTGTTGGCTCTGTTGTGACACGAAGCTTATCACGTCCTTTGTGCAGACGACACAAGTTACTTGTGTGCTACTGAACGACACAGAGAGAATTACACTATGTGGAGCTGCCAGGCTTAATCAGCATTGTGTAAACTCATTTGACAATGGTTTGAATATAATTGGCATTTGTCCAAAATGCAAAAGTGATGTTTTAAACAAACATTAACTCCTTGTGTTTCAGGGTCCTGTATGAGTGGAAAGAGAAATTGAAGCCTGGATGTCACATTGTCCAGACCACGCCCTCGGGTCGCCCTGCCAACATTAGCAGCTCGTCCTCCCAACGCATCTACATCACTTACCGCCGTGCACCAAAGAGCCAGCCTCATACTTCACTTGCTGTCACTGATGTCTGCATCATCATCCCCGGCAAGGGGGAGACACCCCCTCACACCTTCTGCAAGGTGGACAAAAACCTCAACAGCAGCATGGTAGGACACAACAGGCACAATTACTGTATCTCTTAAGCATGTTTGCAATGATTACTTTTTAATTGATCTGTGATGGCTTCTGTTTTTCATATTCCAGTGGGGATCCTCTGTCTATCTTTGTTATAAGAAATCACTGGCCAAAGCAAACACTATTGCATACAAAGCAGGTAAACTAGTGTAAAATCTGTGCATGAGCATGAATTCCACATACCTTTACACACATTTTACATCCTCCTACCTTTTCTATCAGCATGATTTTACTGTGCGTGTATATATGTTTAGGTCTGCTGTGTAGGTACCCTGAAGAAGACTATGAGTCCTTCCCACTGCCTGAGTCTGTGCCAATGTTCTGTCTGCCCATGGGAGCTACAATTGAATGCTGGCCAGCACACACCAAACACTCCCTCCCTGTTTTTTCCACGTTTGTGCTAACAGGTGGCTCTGGAGAAAAGGTAAAACCACATACTTACCTTTCTTATGATTATTTTCTTTACCTGGACAGCATCTTTCTTTACAAAACATGTGCTGACAGAAATCCACCACTCGCACCATAGTCTTACATTATCCATTATTAGACAATTTCTCAAAACATATATTCTCATTCTGAGATTTTATTTTGTTTTGTTTTATTTCATTTTATTTAATCTTTATCTAACCAGAAAGTCACTTGAGATGGGAATCTTTTTTTATGAAAAGACCTCACCAGGCAGCTCACCAGTTCATTTTAACATGACACAATACGTATACAATACAGAATATAAATCAATAGTTTAACATACATATAAGAAGAGAATGGAAGCATTTCAATTAAAAGAGCCATAGGTTCAGTATTTGCCAGTCTCTCAAAAGTTTCAGTCCATTTTTTGCTCCTTTTAAACACAAATTCTCACTTATTGCTTCTTTCTTTGAATTAAATTCCCTTATGGATTCATTTCTTGATGAACTACTGGAATATTTAACACCAGTCAGTCTCAGTCTACTTCTAAACTCTGGTTTAAAGGCTGTGTTTGGAAGACTGGTAGTCTGTTAAAGCAGTGCACCATAAAACATTTTTTGCAGCTCATCTTTTGAATAATGCATAACTCGTCTGCACCACTTGGGCTGGTGCATGAGTTTTAAATTCTAAATGCCTCAGTGCTCACTCTGTATTTTATGCAACCCGCAAGTTTGCTTTGTTCAATTATTTGGGGGAAAAACTTTAAAGGATCAAAAATGATTTTGCAGATGTATTATGATGAAAGTGCTTCAGCAGAGAAGCCAGTACATTTCAGTTCCTGAAAATGTTCTTCGAAAGGGTTTGTGACTACCCTAGATTTATACCTATACTGTATGTTTACATTCATGTATTTATGTATGTGTGTGCAGGTGTATGGAGCAGCCATCCAGTTCTACGAGCCTTACTCAGGAGAGAACCTGTCTGAACGCCAGCGCTCACAGCTTGGTTTGCCAAGCAGTGACCTCAGACCTGAGACTGGAACCAGAAGTGTTTACAGCAACAAGAGCATTTGTCTGCTCTCCCACTGGCCCTTCTTCCAGTCATTCAAAAGCTTTCTTACCTTCCTCTACCGATACTCCATATCTGGACCACATGCTTTACCTATTGAAAAGTTAGCAAATTTTACAGTTTACTTTTAACTACTTTTGCTTAAATCTAACCAGGAACTTGTTAATTTAAAGATGATTAATTCTTACAAACAGGACTGAATATTTTTAATTAATTTTATTTTTATTTTCAGACACATCTCTCACTTCATGCAAAATGTGCCATTCCCTTCCATTCAGAGACCACGCATCCTAGTGCAGGTGAGCTCAAAATGTAAATGTTTTCATGATTGAAGTAATAGCTTAAGTACCATATGCCTGATTTATTTGGTGTAACGTGATCATCTGTAAACACACTAAAATCACACTGTACGTCGTCCACACACTGAGAGTCTAACCGTCTGTTGATCTTTCACAGCTCTCTCCACATGACAGCCTGATCCTGAGCCAACCTGTATCTTCTCCACTGCCTCTGAGGTGAGGAAACATCAGTAAAATGTAAAGGAAAACTTTGTTTGTTGTCTTCTTGATCCAAACCCTCTTTGTTTCATTTTTGTGTGCATTGGTACACTAGTGGTGGAAGCCTCTCCACATTACTTTTGAACCTGGGCCCAAAGAATGCAGCCACTCTGCTGGTGCTGGCTGTCACTGAGCACAAGATCCTGGTTCATTCCCTGCGTCCAGCTGTACTCACCAGTGTTACAGAGGCCCTTGTGTCTGTAGGTGTTCTTGTTATTTAATCTCTACTTTTCCAAATAATAGCGCTGAAGTTAGTTAATGTGATTATAGGTACAATGGTGGATGAGTTAAAAGGCAGGGCTGTAGCATCAATGAATCATCCATCATCATGTCCAAAGAAGGTCCTCACCTAGGGTGTTGGATAACAGTTACTGCTGACAACCGTTTCTTTATGTAAATGTTCATTTAAAAGGAAAGTTGATGACTCACTCCCTGATTAAATCTTTTTTTTTTATCTTTATTGTGTATGTATCAATTATATAATTGCACTGTACTAATGGATGTCATGCCTTTCTTGCAGATGATATTTCCTTTCCACTGGCCATGCCCCTACATTCCTCTGTGCCCACTCGCCTTGGCTGATGTGCTCAGTGCACCCTGTCCTTTCATCGTGGGTCTGGACTCCAGATACTTTGACCTTTACCTGCCCCCAGCCGACATTAGCTGTGTGGATCTGGACACCAACACAATCTCCCAGTATGTGACCTCAACCACGACTTCCCTGTGATGAATGACCACCTTCCCACATCAAAAAATAAAATGTTGGCCATGTTTTAGATTTAAATTTTGTTGTCTGTCGGCGAGAGTATCACTTATGTAATGACAAGAGTCAGAATGTGAAACTTTCTTATACGAAAGCATGTTCGGCACCACTTGTCTACCACATCAATTCAAAAGCTATTATGTAATCATAAGTGCTATAAGGATACATTATAAGTGCTGATCTCAATTTATATCCCTCCTCATATCTTTTTGCAGTGTGTCTTGACTGTCCTCCCATATAATGAAAACCATATGGTTTGCTTTCAGAAAAGAAGACAAGAAGGCTTTAACATGGAAGATCCTCCCCCGACGAGCTTGCAAATATCTTCTGAATACTCTGAATAAACTCTATCAGCAGCTCACTGAAGGTGAGTCTTGTCTGATGCTGTGATTTTATACAGTGTATAGTCTCATGAATATTTTAGGTTGGCTTCTCAAGCCTGTTGAGTCAGCATTTATAGCTGATTTACAGGAAAAAACATCATGCTTACGTTGTTACAAAAAGAACAAAGCAACAACCACAGCATTTAGAGCAGGATCCCAGGAGATAATGAGGATATATTGTAATTTAATCTTGGTGGTATACCCAGTGCTGCCTAGTCTAACCTTTTCTACCACATGCTACTTTAATAAATAGCATGCAACATTTCATAAATCACCTCCATTAAAGCTGCAGTACATAACTTTTTATGATTTTTTTTTTTTTTTATGTTCTTGTTATCATTCCGTCTCTCGTTTAGTCTTCACAAACAGAAATATGTAATATTATTTGTATGCTACAGCCTTCATCTGAAAACGAGGTCCATCAAGCACAACTATAAGACCTTACTGAAGGAGTATTTGTGTGTACACACTAGCAGCACTAGAGTTGGCAGGGGCAAAAAGCATTTATCATATCAAACTGCTGCACACCTGTATTTTTTGTAGGCACTTTGTTGTGTTTTCAGTCATAATCCAACTTTTTTGCAGCTGTCTCGCTTTAATAGTGCAGTGCATCTGTTTAATCTGTGTCCTGATATAAAACAAATCACAGAATGACACCGACTGACATGAGATCCACACGGTGCTATAGTGACAAACACAGAGAGAGTTGTGTGGAGCTGCATTGTGTGATTTGACAGTGGTTTGATTGTAACGGATATTTGTTTTAAAAGTTATGCGTTACAGTTTTCATTTTAATTATTCCCTTGTTTTGTGACCAAAGCACCCTCAAAATATCCAATCCAATTTATTTATGAAGCACATTTAAAAACAGCAGCAGTTGACAAAAGTGATGTGCAGTAGTATTAGATAACAGATGAAAAACAACAAATTAATATGAACATAAAAGATGTGAGGAGACATGACATCTCACCCAAACAATGCGGAACAACAGACTGGCACTGTTGTTTTGGTGAGTCTTTAAAAGAGATTTGCAGTTTGACAGTAAAGGGGCCTGTCTAATGTTTAAAGGCAGTCCATTCCACAACTTAGGGACTGTAACTGTGAAAGCCCGATCCCCTCTGACCTTCAGCTGTGATTTAGGTACAACTAAGAGCAGCTGATCAGCTGAACTTAAAGACTGCAGAGGCATATATGGCTGCAGCAGGTCAGATATAAATAAAATATCACAAGTCAGGAAATTTAGGCCCGAGTCTTTTGTCAAGTTGTTGTTTACAGTATGTTCTGTTTCTCCATATCCTACTGTTGTATGCTCTCAGGTGGTCAGGTGAACCGTGAAGATGTGGAGATGGAGCAAATTGTGACTGACAGTGAGCTCAACGGTGGGAAAAGCCTCCACACACTGGAGCTGGAGATTCAGGAGGCATTCCTGAGGTTCATGGCAGCCATCCTTCGAGGCTACCGCTCCTACCTGCTGCCCATCACCCAAGCTCCATCTGAGAAGACCACAGATGCCAGCTCACTCTTTGACCTCCAAGGTCTGTAACTTGCTTTACTCTACATAATCACATGCATGCTGACAAGCTGTTGCTGCCTTGCCTTCATGTGATTTACTGTTGTAGTGGGTCAGGGGGTTGAGTTTGGCCTATGTCACAGCCATACTGACTCTGGTGATTTAGCTTAAACCTCGGGAGAAAATGGGTGGGTATAAAAAGTCAGATAAGCAGCCATGATGAACAGCTCAGTGTCCTCACACATCTGTGTGCTGTTATGCAATTAAAAATTTGTTTCACAGCACACTATTAATTTCCTGTATAAATTATCTGTAACAGCTTGAGAAATACTGTTCAACGTCACATTATAATTTCATGCAATATTTTTTTTAACAGGCTTCCTAAAGAGCAGAGACCGCTCCCAACAGAGGTTTTACTCCCTCATGACCAAGACACAAATGTTCAGTCGTTTCATAGAGGAGTGCTCCTTTGTCAGTGATAAAGATGCCAGTCTGGCTTTCTTTGATGAGTGTGTTGATAAGGTGAGGCTTGCAGCTAATCCTTACCATGGATTTTCTGTGTCAGAAACAATTCATTTGAAATACTGCATGTGTGTGTTGCATAAGAACAAATGCCCCAGCATTAGGCTGACCTGAATCCATTTGTAGAGAAATAATAATTGCCTGCTATCTTTAAGATGTACTGTTGGTAAATAGCAAATAACATCTGCATGAAGCTATTATCATGTTTGCTTCCCCTCTTCTTTCAACCCTCGAGGGATTTTCTACCTTTTTTTTTGCTTTTTTTCCTGCTCTGATTTTCTGCCTTTTGTCTTCTCTCTGCTCCTTTGCTTGTCATCCTGCCCGGTAGCTATTCACCACTGGAGGCAAGGTAAGCCCTTAGAACTTTTGTCATTGTTTAAAGCTGCTTACATGTTTTCATAAGTTTTTCCTTTTTTCACTAGTAGCAGCAGCTTTGAGTGAGATTTTAACAAGTGTCTTGTTTGTTGATCATGACTCAGCTCATACTCTTTTGGTTGTGGTCATTATGAATAAAAAGTGAGGCTAAGAGAGTGAAGGTAAAAGTGTAGAGAGGTCTTAAATTCCAGGATGTGCATTAGATGTCTGTGTCAACAAGATTATTATATAATATTATTGAACCAGATGCTTTTAAGAAGAACTCCACTCCATGTTTTGGACATTATCATTATACTGTCCTGACTTCAATATCCTCTGGGAAATGTTATATACAAGAATGAAATAGTATTTGTCAAAATGTTATGTATTTAGTTGTTGAAACTCTCAGTTAGAGGTCTTTTCATTGGGGGATTTGACAGCTTCAATAAACACAGCCATCCTACACATGTTTTGTAATACACAAAAAAGACAAAACATCCTCCTCCTCTCTGAAAAAACGTATGTGCTTGCAAACTTGTGCAATAAGGAAGTCACATTTACATCCTGCATGAACACTTTGAGTGCCTGTATGAATGGCCATTGCGGTTATTATTGTGAAGTGGAAGAATTGATTCATTCAGCGTCACTGCTGCTGAGGTTGACAACAAGTGTGTGATTGAGAAAGTCCTCTTGTCTGTAAGAGGAAGGGCAATGAGCGGAGAAACACTGACTGAGTGCAATCGAACTGAGGGCAAACGGGTCAGTGACAGTCACTTGACTGACTCATTCACTTGACTGAGTTGAACAAATGTCGTAACAAAGTGCCACCGGTGAGCTATTCATCTGCTGCGATAATATTAATGTTTTGTTAAGCTCATGTCTGAGATACGCTGGTAATCAAATCAGATAAGCCAACTGACTGCACATCAGCATTACAGGGTTTTATGATAAACGACAGCAACTCAGTGGTGATTTTTCTTCTTAAAACAAACGTGAGCTTTCCTTCATGTTGCTGTGGTACTTACAGAGGCAAGTGGACAGTAGGGATTTGCACACTTGTCCCCATAAAGCATCTATTGGTCAGTTTTTAAGTGAATTAAATGTGGCAGCTAAGTATTCAACATTGCTGCCAGAGCAGTTAAGTGGTTCAATGTCCAATACAGTGACATGGCATTTTGTCCTGGTCACTGCAGCCAGAATTAAATTGGTCTTGGAAGATTCATAGACTTGAGCCTTGACAATACACTTTAGATGATTAAACAGGGGACACAGACCATATATCTTGATGTAGATGGTCCCATTACTGGCATCTGTTTTACCTCACTAATCCTCATATCTGATCTGAGAACTGAGAACTTATACAATATCAAATGCCCATGAGCCTCAATGCAGCATTACCTTGTGGATTTTTATTAACAGCCAAGCTGAGTGGAAAGATGAGAAGCAATGACCAGTGATGCAAGGGTAATGATGTGTTTCTTTTGCAAACCAGACTGACAGCGAGCGACAGGAGGATACCAGACTGATTGAACTGGATGAATCCCACTGTAGTGAGCACACAGTCTATATCAACCCTCCAGAGCTGCCTCCACTTCCACCAGGAGAAGAGCATCCTCTGTGCTATAGGTACCAAACTGCAAATCAGTCCCTTAACAATTTATGCAGAACAGGCTGATTACTTCTTTTACACTCTTATACATTTCAAGAGGCAATTGAAGGACACAGTGCACATGATGGAGAGACCACGTGTTAATAATTTTTGTGCTTATGTCAAGCTTTTTTTGTGCTTAGGTTTCCAGGATCTCGGCGTCAAAGTTGCTGTGCATGACATGTGCCTTCCTTTATTGATGTCGGATTTGTGTCTGTCTCAGTTTAAACCATGGTACTCAGCATGAAAGTATATATAATGTCTTTTCACAGCTACTCTAGCTTCCCCGTACTTAATGCTGAGCTGCTGGAGCCACTGGAGGGACAAAATTCTCCATCAGCCAGCAGGACTTCACGCCACAGCAGCCCAGCCAGCCCCACAGCCATCTTCAGACGTTCTAAACAGGTAAGCTGTATGAGAAGTGTGATTTTTCTTAAAAATGCACCAATAATTACGCATTACTAGTGCATTAGACCAACCAAAAGAAAAACATTTGGCTTCTAAAATATCGATAAAACATTGTTTTTCAGGAGATCAGGTTGGCTCAAAGGATGGCCAAAACCTACTCATCAATGCCTCAGATGTGGTCTAAATGTCTCCTGCGTCATTGTTATGGCCTGTGGTTCATCTGCCTGCCAGGATTTGTCGGGAACTCTCACTCTAAGGTGCGAGCTCTGCAAACAGCTTACGATGTGTTGAGGAAGATGCAGGATAAGAAGCTGCAGGCTCCTGATGAGGTAGGAAATTTAATTAAAAAAATCATCTAAAAAATTATAATGTAGACATGATATTAATTGGTAATTTAAAAGTTATAGGATGAACATTTTTAATTTTTTAACTGTTTTTTTTCTGTCCAAGGTGTGTTATCGTGTGTTGTTGCAGTTGTGTGGCCAGTACAGCCAGCCTGTCCTTGCTGTCAGGGTGTTGTTTGAGATGAAAAAGGCTGGAGTCCAACCTAATGCCATCACGTATGGCTACTACAACAAGGTATGTGATTCTAATAAAAACTACACCAACAAATAGTTCCAAATTGTTTGTTTTAAATAATATTTAAGACCATGTTCCCTCTCCAGGCCGTATTAGAGAGCACTTGGCCGTCCACTACCAGAGGAGGCTACTTTCTGTGGAAGAAGCTGAGGAACGTGGTCCTAGGTGTTCTCCAGTTCAAACAAGCAGGGAGAAAACATCAGACTCTTCACAGAGATCCCCAGCTTTCAGGTGAGACAATAATGTTCTTAGCTGCCATTAAGGGACACATTACTGTATTAAATGTTTTCATTGGTACTTCATGTCCATGGTGATTTTGGTTATGATAAATATGCTAATATTTCGTACTTCATTGTAATACTGTGTACACACAAGCATCTGGTATAAACCTATTTCTAGATAATAATGATGTTATAGCAAATTAAGCCCTGAACTAAATCTGGTGAAAACCATATTTAGTTTAGAGTGACGTTTTTAGAAATGTAAATGATCATGATCACCCACAATATAACAGTATTTTTACGCCACCACATCACTAATATTAAAGCATATGTCCGTAGTAATTACTTCATACCCAAGATGTATTAGGCCTAAAAAAAACAATCCTTATTTAGACCACAGTCAGATTTACTATTTCACTAAATAAAGAATAGATGTAGAGGTTTTCCTCCTGTAGTGCTTTATGAATAAAATGTAATTGAATGTGATCCTGTGGATGCAGTGTTTTTTCAAGGTGTGTTTTTTGGTCTCATAAGAAGGTTTATCTCGATTCAGGCATCCTCCAGCACAGATTGTTCCCAAACTACTTTCATTTAATGACAGTAATTAAACAGTGGAAGGAGGTTTCCTCCCCAGCAGTCACAGCACACAGGTTGCTGTTGATGTCAATCCACAATTCCCACAACATCCCAGAGACTCATTACCATTAAGACATGAGGGAACATCAAGCTTTTTAGAGCGTGCGTCTGTGTGGGGACCTAAATCTGTTTACACAGTCACATTATGGGGACTTGTCTTCCTATTGGGATAAAGAACAAGTACAGATAATGTAAATTATTACTTTTTAAAGTGAAGACATTTTTATGGTTTGGATGAGGTTAGAGTTAGGTTAAGGTTAAAGCCAGTAGTAGTTATGGTAAAGGTTCTCCAGTCTCCAGCAAACGAATGTAAGTCAATGTAATATGATTAGAAGTCATGGAAACCAGAATGTGTGTTTGTTTTTTTCAAATTTCATTCACAAAGAGGATTTTATAGAAACATGGAAATGTAAATGTAACCATATTGAATACAAATATCTTTTAGTTATTTTTTAATCAATTACAATTGAATGTGATACAGTCAACATGCTTCTCTGAGTTAAAAATAATACAGATTTTCTTTGCACTCATTTAATCCTTTTTTTGTTGAGCATTGTTCGGTCATGATGACAGCCGCTTTATGTGGTCTTATAAACTGTTGAATTTATAAAGCAATCTTATTTCAGCTGAGCAGCAGTCTACCATTTCTCTTGCTATTTCATTTGTCATTTGTTTCAACCTTTTATTCTCTCTCCTCTTATCTCCTCCAGACGGCAGTGATCTTGACACTGTCAGTAATGAGAGTTTGGACAGTGCTAATGACTCTGCTGAGCGAACATCCATCGACACCGACTTCACCAAAATGGACTCCAGTGATGATGGATTTAGTACAGGTAGGAAGCCACAGCTCTGCTTCTGTCACTATACCCCTTTCTCTACATCATCATTCATTACACTCAGAGTAAAACAATACTACAACACTACCAAGAAATGCCTTTAAAACATTTGATCAAATGTTATCCCATGCCACCTATAAAACTTATTAAAGAAACAAATTACTCAATTATTTTTATTTATTTTTTTAAAAAGGCACATTTTAAAATAAATTTCTATTATGTTCCACAGTGATTTGAGGAAAATAAAAAGTAGCTGATCTGTGTACATGTTAAATCACATTATTCTGTGCAGAAAAAGATTTAAATAATTGCCTTCTTATAATCACTCACTCACTCATCATCTAGCACAGGCTAGGCTAGGCACAGCCTAATCTCAGCCTGAGATTAGGCACCAGCCTAATCTCAGTTGACTTAGTGTGAATAGTGGAGTACACCCTGGACAGGTCACCAGTCCATCGCAGGGCCACATAGAGACAAACAACCATCTACTTTCAAACCTATGGGCAATTTAGAATGTCCAATTGGCCTATTCCCCAAATCTGCATGTGTTTTGAACTGTGGGAGGAAACCGGAGAACCCGGAGAAGACCCACGCGCCCACAGAGAGAACATGCAAACTCCATGCAGAAAGGCTCTTGTTCCGAACCCAGGTCTTCTTGCTGCAAAGGAAAGAATGCTAACCACTACACCAGCTGTGCAGCCCTATCTTACATGTTTTTTCCCTTACGTCACAATTGATATACTAAAGGACAGCAGAGATCACAGTAATGGTGGTGGTTAGTATGAGCAGGCTGAGGCTCTAGTAGTAACATTATCATGGATCTGGAGGTTTGTTAATATATTTTTTTCTGTCAGTCCTTATAAATTTATGATGTGAGTTTTCAAAGTCTCTCTTTCTGTGTTGCTAAACCTGCCTTTCTATTCTGGGAATTTGTGTGTTGTGTACTGTAAGGAATCAGCACACTCAGAAATACTTTCAGGTCACTTGTCGTATAAAGGATACATGGAGTCTTAAGAGGCTTTTTTTTAATTCCTTTGGCTCTTTGAAAAAGAAGTTGTGGGAAGAAAACAACTCTCTTGTTTTCAGATGAATAATGTTTGTTCTCTTTTTCCAGGTGGACAGTCAGACCAGGGCTACGATTCACTGTCCAAAGAGGAGGAGAGGCTTTGTGTCAGACAGAGTGACAGCACACCACTGGTAGAAGACAAAGGAGTCAGGCAGTCTAGTGAGTGTAAAGATTAGATGTTATCATTAACCTCTGACACCTAATGACCATTTCTGCAGAAGTGTGCCACTGCTAACTGCGAACATAATGAACTCCTCTCCCTGTAAACGCTGAGCTATCATGTCGCAGTGTGGGTGTAATTTCTTCTGTACCTATCCAGCTGCTGATATATTTAGATGTTTTTAAGATGTGTTGTGTAACTGGCTGATTTTCAGCATGACAGGATTTGGTTCAAATAGTGCTGCATATAGCAACATGCTGTGTCTCACTGCTCCAGTCTGGTTTGTCATTACGCTTAACTGGTTGAAATTTTGTGAGGTTTTAGCAAAAAATACAAGATTGATAAACACTTGACCCATAAGGAACTGCACACCTGGCAGTTTTTTACATTTGTACTCCTCTCATAGATGTGTAGGGATAAACACCAGCACTCTGCAGTCAACGTTAAAAAATTTAACTGAGTTGAGATTTTCTATATTCCAACCAGAATTAGTGGAAATGAGCTAAAAATTGTTCCACAAAAACTTGAAAAATCTTTAACCTATATAATGTTGTTTAAATCTCCAGTACCCGAGATTGAGGTCCCAACAGGCAGCACATCTCCTTCTATGAAAAGTTATAAAACAACTGAAGCCAACACAGGTCAGTTTATTCATGAATGTTTGCATGAAGCAGTAATGGCTATTAAACATTTCCCCAGATTTTCAGTCTTATTGTGTCAGAGATCAGTGTCTTGACATGTCTTCACCCTCACAGGCAATGGCAGTAAGCTGGTCTACAGTCCATCAGGTGACACCACTGTGTGTGAAGCTCGTCCAAAGACAGAGAGACCAAAATCACTTGACTTGTCTGGTGGACTGGAAACACTGAGGTTCACTGTGCCTCATGTAAGCTCAGTAAAACAGCTTCATCCAGCTGCTGACAGACTGCACGGTGTAGAGGAAGAAGACACAGAAACTGATAAACAGAAACCTCTGGTGGAGAGGAGTATAAGCTGCAGCGGTGCTGTGGAGAGGCCAGGTGACTCCATGAAGAGGAGTGTCAGCTTTAGTGCTGGGAGTGTAAGGAGGACAGGTATAGCGATGGGGTTTGACCCCCTGTCGCTGATAGCAACAGATACGGTACAAGAACATGATCAGGACAACTCCAGCACACCAATGACCCTCGGCAACCTCACTGAGGAGATTGAGATGTACATGAACGATTGCAACAGCCCTCTTAGCAGCCGAACACCCAGTATAGACTTGCAGAATCCCTCAAGCCCCTTGTTTCGATCCTCCTCATCTCCTCACTTTTCACCGACACCTTCCTCTCTACTGCGCACCAACACACACCTCTCACTGCCCGTCAAATCCAAGGAGAAGCTGCAGCCATCACAGTCTCTTCCTTTGGGTGTCTGTTACAAAGACAGAGAGAGGCCTTCCTCATTAGCGTCACCCTCCTCGCCTACACCGTCCACTTCATCATTTTCCATGGACTCTCTCTTCACGCCGACTCTGGACATCTTCAAGAGCAGTGTTATATCAGCAGGGAAAGGTGTGGCCGAGAAGGCCAGCCGTCTTTACTCTCGCCTGTCCTCACAGACATCATTAACTCAGGTTTGGAGTGCACTTTTTCCCCTCCATTGGAATTCCATCCTCGATGAACGCTTGTAATGTGACAATAATTTCTCTTTTCTTTTCTTCTGCAGGATGCAAACTGTGATCGTGTTAGTGTATCTTCGCTGACTTCAGCAGAGGCAGACTGTTCCTGGCTGCTTGATAATGATACCAGTCTGGACCCAGATGGCTTTACCTCCCCCCAGCATGGCAGCATGACCCGACTCAGGAGAACCCCTGTTGTGGGTCATGCTTGCACGGGCAGTCCCAGTACACCTGACAGAGTGTTCAGACACAACTCTTTCTCCGGTTTGTTATACATCCTTAAATTTCAACACTGCTATTTTTGGTTTTACCTTAACTTAGCCTATGGAGTTTTGAACACAAAGCACAATACATTTTGAACACAAAGCACAATAAATAAAGTAAAGTAGTTTACGGTTTCTTGACAGAGCATATCTGAAAGAAATAAAAAACACTTGTGAAGTCACTGTTTTAACTGCTGTTCCTAGAAAAACACTTGTACACTAAATTTAGAATAAGAGTAGGGCTCAATGATGCAGAGAGTGAGGTGTTGTTGATGGAAACTAGGCCATCGGGCATGATGGCTGTTTTAATGTGTGGGCTTTTCCGTGCTCAGTCACAGGCCTTTTGCTTAACATGAACATGTGAAACTGCACATGTGCACATTTTAAAAGAAACAAATGTGAGAAAAAAATTCCCTAAACCTCTAACATCCACTGATCACCTACTGTGAAAAACACTGTGCTACTTTGTATGATTTCTACACTTTTGCTTTATTTAATTGAGATGTGTATAGTATTGATTTTTTTGCATTAAAACTTAAAAAACCTTGTGTGTCTAATTATTAAATCCTTTATCATTTATTCTGTAGGTGGTTTGGCACTTCCCTCTAAATCTCCTCACACTCCAGATTCCTCCCTCGACACCAGCCGCTTCCAACCCACTCCCAGTTACACCATAGAGGTATGTTAGTCACATGTCACAGACTCATTTTTAGACCCCAACTGACATGATTAACTTTTGCAATAAATCTGATTTCCTCCTCATTGTAGGTGCAGATGACCAGCTGTTCACTTTGTAAGACGTGTGACTGTCTGGTGTATGATGAGGAGATCATGGCTGGCTGGACAGCAAATGACTCAAACCTCAACAGCACTTGTCCGTTCTGTGGCACAGCCTTCCTGCCTTTTCTTAATGTGGAAATCAAAGACCTGAGACCACAGAGCAGGTAGATATTCTCCTTTTACCTGCACAACTGTGTATGTGCACATTACAGTATTTTATGTTTATAATTAATCAGCTCTTCCCATAATTTCACACTAAATTCAATTATGATATGAGTCAGCATGTCTTTATAGCCTTACAATCCTGGCTCCACACTCAGACACAATATGCCCTGTTCCTGAGGCCTCTTTTAAAGAGAATCATTTATCTCCTCACAGGTCTTCTAAGGAAAATAATCCTGTTACGGAGGAGGACGCACCGGTGTTACTCAACCCCAAGGCCGAAATGCCTGTAACAGACTGTGCAGCTCAGTCATCTGCAGTTCCCCTGCAGGAGAACAGTGGGAGAGTTGGGACCGTGGCACCAGCCTCGGCGACTGCCTCCAACTCTGCTCCAGTGACCGTGCCATACCTGAGCCCACTGGTCCTGTGGAAGGAGCTCGAGAGCCTGCTGGTGAACGAGGGCGACCAGGCCATCTCCACACCGGGTGTAGTCGACCAACACCCCATTGTTTTCTGGAACCTTGTGTGGTACTTCCGTAGGCTGGAGCTGCCGAGTAACCTACCGGCTCTTATCCTGTCTTCACAGCACTGTTGCCATGGAGACCAGGTAAATATGTCGATATATGTGTTTGTCTCCAGATTGATCTTTTTATTATATATTCCTCAACACTCACAACACTCTTATGTGGAGGATGTGAACATCTGTGTGGCCTTTAATGGTTGATGGTTATTTCAAAAAACCTAAAGCGGCAAACAGGACATAACTCTCTCTCTCTCTCTATCGAACCCACAAATGTGAGAGACTCAACTAGCTCAAAGGCAGGTCAGTTTTATAGCTTCTCTAACCAGCTAAACTGTTTTCAGCTGTGCTAACATAATTGCACAAGGGTTTTCTAATCATCCATTAGCCTTCTAACGCAATTAGCAAACACAATGTACCATTAGAACACTGGAGTGATGGTTGCTGGAAATGGGCCTCTATACACCTATGTAGATATTGCATTAAAAACCAGACGTTTGTAGCTAGAATAGTCATTTACCACATTAACAATGTATTTCTGATTAGTTTAATGTTATCTTCATTAAAACACAGTGCATTTATTTCAAAAATAAGGAAATTTCTAAGTGACCCCAAACTTTTGAACGGGTGTGTGTGTGTGTGTATATATACTGTATATAATGTTTTTTTGTTTTGTGAAAACCAAGTATTTGTAAAGATGTAACAGCATTAAATTTCTCTCCACAAGGGCTGTAATAAATAAAAGAAGGGATTAATTTTCCACACATTTTACCCCCTTTAGACTCCTCAGAGCGTTTCATCCGAGGACAGTAAGCAGGTGCTTGTGAGGATTATGTGGGACAACCTGACGTTGCACCAAGATAAAGTTCAACCCTGTTATGTCCTGTGGAACACACACTGTAAGTCATTTCAGATTGTACTTCAAAAGACTCAGGTGTGTTTTATGTTTCAAAAGATTAAATTTCTTTTAGAAAGCACTAGTAGTACTTCATCAAGGTCAGATATTTTCATGCAGATTAAGTCGTGCGTATGAAGTAAGTAGGAAATCATGCATAATTCAGTTTGCAGCGCTAGACTTTGCCAGTTTTTTCTGAGTGATGGAGATGAACAAGCATTTGATGAGGGTGACTTAAATCTCTCTCTGTAGGTGCCAACTCCCTAATTCGCTCTGGGCTGTGTGAAGAAGGCCAGCTCTTCACTGTGGAGCTCCTGCAGGGTTTTGTGAGGAGTATTAAGAAGAGTGATGTCTATCAGCCCATGAGCCAGATCATTCAGCTGCTGGGGCCAGAGCTGGGCTTTAAGAGACAGAGGTGAGGAAATGATCATGTCAGCATGTGAGTCATGTGAAGATAATGTGAAGAGAAATACTAACTCCACTTTTTCCTTTCTTCTCCAAAAAAGGAGCCTTTATAGAGATCTGTTGTTCCTTGCACTGGTGGCGTTGGGGAAAAACAACATTAATATAAGTAAGTCTGTTGTATGGATGCTCCACCACTGTGGTCCAGATTTAATTAACTCAAAATAAAACGTGGTACAAAAGTCAGAATAAATCCTTTGAGTACTTTGGTGACCCAATGACATTTCCTTTAGCACCACCAGCAGGTCAAATGTTGAGCTGCGTCTACTTTATGTTTAGTGCCAACGGGAAAATGTCAGCATGATAATATGTTAACTTAATATTCACAATTGTTCACACTTGTAACCAACCATTGTTTCTTTGCAGATGCTTTTGACCGGGAGTACAAGCTGGCTTATGATCGCCTCACACCGAACTTGGTCAAGCTGTCACACAACTGTGACCGACCCCCTGGACCAGGGGTCATGGAGTGTAGGAGGACTTTTAAGGAGCCCAGTCTGTGAACCACTACTCTTTTCCTTTGTACAAGTATGTTTTGGTCACTGCTGCTGTTTTTCTTTTGCGTTGTTTATTTTATTTCATTTTATCTTATTTGGACTGCTCTTTAGAATCAGGACCAGCTCACCTGACTGAGGCACTGAGCTCTTCAAAGCACAACAGAAAATTTCCAATTAATATCAAGTCACTGCCACAAATTCCTTGTAGCCTGTTATAGCTGGGAGGTATAGAAGTACAGGACTTGTTTTTGTATATATTTTATAAAATTCCACTGTATTTTTAGCACAACTATAGTAAAATATTTGTATAGTAATTATACAGTCCTCTATTTTATGACTGCTTCAAGCTGTGAGTTAAATATGTAAAAGTAAGTGTATGATCATGTTGTCTATTCCTTGTTGGTCCTGGCGACCTTGTTAAGACTGTTGTTGAGTATAGTATGTACCTGCTTTTAGACATTCATGTTTTTACAAAGCACTTTGTCAAGATGCATTCATTATGGCCCCGTAGCCAAGTTAATGTGACAAATTCTTCCTCATTTGTACACTGTAAACCCATTTCCATATGCCTGAACACACTAAAGTATTAGAAATATCAAGAAATATTGTCATTTTAATCACTTAATCAAAAAGGGAGTTCTTAATTAATGTATGTAATATGCACAAATTTATTTATGTATCTTTTTGGACAGTGCTCAAAAAGAAACCCCAAAATGGAGTATTAATATATGATTTATTAACATGTTTTCTACACAATAACTTTTTTAGAATGAATAATCCATGTGTTGTATGGGACCATCAAAGATGAATTTTCTTAAAACAGTACAATCAAACTATTAGAGCAGTAAAAGCTTAAAATAATTGTTGTCGTTGATTTAATCAACACAACTTTTGATAAAGTAATTCATGTATTCATACAGTAACAGAGCTATGAAATTGTACAGTGTATTTGATTCTTGTATTTTTTGTGTTTTTCTTTTTGGTCCTCACTCTCTATAGTAGTTTAGATGTCATTTTCAGACTTTTGGACAATCGTATACTGTTATTTAGGTTATTTGAACCACTTATAAAACAACTGACAGATGACAGTGCATCTGTTTTTAACATCTGGTTTTAACAGATGACAGTGCAGGACTTTTTGCACTCAATAAGATGTGTTCAAGTGTCAAAGTTCACAGGTCTTATCTACCCAAACTGAAACTAATGTTTGTTATTGAGTGTGTTTATTCACTGTGTCAATTTTGTTTTTCACTCTGACAAAAAAAAAAAAAAAACTGCCTCAATATTATCTGCAGTATAATGTGGCTGCACAGCCTGTAACTGAAAGTCACCATTACTTACTACAATAAGATGCTGGATAACATGCAGTTGGAATAAACAACTCACACAATGTATATTTGTATTTTAACATCCGTGTAAGTTTTTACTCGGTGACAAAAAAGATGACCAAAATATTATTTGATGTGTATGGGGTCTTAACGTCATTTATCAATATACACACAATGTGTCTATGAAGTATTATTTTTTTCATTTGTAACACAGATACAAATTTGTATCATTTTTACCTAAATAAGAAACAATTTTCCCTGGCTGGGTCTATACTTTGTTTTCATTTGAGTAAACAAACTCTAACCCTGTATATTAACATGTTTTTATTGCCTGACCTTTTGATCAAAACAGATGTGCATGAAAGAACATTATGATTATAAAACTGTTTTTGGACCAAGTGTGAATAATTTTTATACAAAATCCAAACTACAGTAATGAAAGTGTGCACATGTTCTAGATTTCTAATTTATTTTCTTTCTGTTTTGTTAATAGTGAAAAAAATGTAACCCTACTTCTACAGTTACCTTGGACAGTAACTTTTACATCTGCTGGTGTGATAGAAAGGTATAATCTTCCATCGTTGCTGAAAGTAAATGTGATATATATAATAGAAAATATTGCGGTGAGTACAAACCCACTCCAGTGGTGTTCTGCAGATAATCAGACTTTTTCTCAAGAGATTCACTCATTTCTGTTCAGATAGAAACAGGGCAGATTATGATTCGATCCTCCAGCATCACACTGAGCACCAGGAAGATGAAGTAGAGCAGGAACATGGTGAAACCCAGAACCTTATTCATCTTCCACTTACAGAATGCAATGGAGATGATGACAAAAAGGAGCATGAGGAAGAGGAGCACAATGGCACAGAAAAGTCCATTGCTGCTGACGGCCACTGGGGCGAAACCGTGGCCTATTGAGTACAGGAGCCACGGCACTGGCAGACTTTGAAACAAAGTGACAGAGTGAGAAGAAGAAAAACTTGAGACAAAGCAATCTTAAAAAAAATACTTAAGAGGATTTCTTCAAATATGACACATCAGACTACTGGAGCTCACCCCACAGTGATGTCAAAGATGTTACTGCCTACAGAGCTGGACACAGCCATGTCCCCCAGGCCTTTACGTGCCACAATCACACTAGTTATGAGATCAGGGATGGACGTGCCTGCAGCCAGGATTGTAAGGCCCATAATCTCCTCTGAGAAACCGATGGTCTCACCCACCTGTAAGAGCACATCAGAGTTTAGATCAGTTTTAAGGCCATTGTTATAGATTCAGAATTATTGAAGATCCTGAAAACCTATTTTTGGCTTCTTACCATGTGAATTACATCGTGAATTAGAGTTTAGTTACATTTCATTGTTGCTATTTCACTAAGTTCAAACTGACCAAGACGCATTATCCCTATAAGGAAGATCAGCTGAGTTGTGCACTTGTAGGTGTTGATAAATGTATGCATACAAGGTAATTGGGACATTTTACATTATACTTTTATTTTTTATTTTTGTTTAAAATACTTTATAACACCAGAATACACCTAATTAGGACACATGACAAGAATAAATGCGAAGTGTAATTATGAGACTGACCTGATGGGCCCACCACACCATGAGATAGGAGAAGACACCAATCCACATAATAGAGCCTAGAAAAGTGACCACGAAGAATTTTCTGGATTTCTGTTGTGAGAGTGATTTAAGTTAAAACACAGCATTCAGAACATTTGATAATCCACCACTGATCTCAGACATGTGTCTGGGTCTCACCTGGTTACGGACATCAGGAACTGTGAGCCACAGAGGGAAAACTATGGGCAGCAGGAAGAGGTAGGTGGCTTGTTTATGCAGCGTGTCAGGCCACTCTAAAGACAGGGGCTCATCTTCTTCCTCCTCCTCCTCCCCCTCATCATCATCATCATCTTCACTGGATTCATCACTGTCTTCATTGCTGCCACTGTCATTACTGTCAGAGTCTTCAGACCCGCCCGATCCCTCCTCTCTTGTTGCTGTGTCCTCCTAAAGTGGAAAGACGTTGTTTCTCTCGTATGGTGATGTGCAGATGATGAAGGAGACTCGGCCGACACTGTATTTCTTGCATATAACAATGTTTATTACAAGGAAACACAGCATCTAAACAGACATCCCGGTGTTGTCTGTGAGAGGATCAGCAGCCAATGTGATACCCCTAACTCCAGCTTCTACCGATATCCTTATATACGTTCAGCCCTTTCTTCTTTAGGAGGCTGGGGCCACCTGTGTAAACACCCAGGTTAATAGTAAGCCTAAAGGCATAGCTAACCTTTAAACTTCAGGGTCAAACGGATATCACTCATGTCCCTGAACTCGAGACAACAGCTTGTTACCATCTGTTTGCGTTTAGTCATGGAATGTCAGATACCTCAACATGATGATGGATGTCAGCAAGGACAAAGAGGCCCTGGTCAAAAAGCTGCAGCTCCGTATTGACTCTCACATAGACAGCAATGAAATACTGACTTCTGGGCTTTTTGAGAACGATAGGAACATGGTAGGAGAGTACCTTCTTGTCCTCTGACTGCTCCCTCTTCTCTGCATCGTTAACTGGTACAGACGCTGGCTTTTTCATTTGCTTTTCACCACCTGCAAAAGGAAGGGAACGAAATGTGTAACCCTAATTCCTCAAACTCAGTCAGCTGTATAAAAATACTCCCATGTCATTTTACAAGATTTCTGGGCTGGTACAGAGAAACTAAGCGTCAATGTGTGGAATTATATTGCTTGGTTGTGTGTGCATTCTGTCTTGTAAGTATTCTGTGAATGTTGTTATTATACAATATGATGTGTAACACTCCTTCTGTTTTATACACACTAGCCTACGTACATGTACAATACCTGTCAAAAGTTTGGACACACTTTCGGACCACATTAAATGAGAAGGTGTGTCCAAACTTTTGACTGGTAGTGTAATTTATGTTGTACGGGTCACCCATATACATCGCACTGCCACAATAAAGATGCGTTTAAAACACTAGGGGGCAACAAATGTATGCTTTTGAGGGATGGATTAAAGACATTTATTCTTACAGCAACATAACCTGACTGTGTTTATGTTTGTGACTAGGTTTTAAAAAGGATCAGTGTTTTGTACCCAGACAGCTTTCGGCTTCTCTTCATGAGCAGACTCTGAGAGCCTAATGAAAAGCATGTGTGGAGTGAACAACCATCACATTCTTCTGTGTTACCTTCGCTTTTGTCTTCAGTTTTTTTCTCTGCCTTTCGTCGAGCCACATTATTCAGAGTTTCTGCCTTATCCTTAAATTTTCCTACAGACAAGCAAAGCACTCTTAGAATTACTCAACCATTTCACAGCAATGAGAATAATTTCCCTGTCACATTTGAAAGGGGAAAAAATTGCAGCCACAAGTCACAGCAATCATGAATTAAGCACAGAGGATAATCCAGGCAAAAGCACCTCCATCAGCATAATCCTGTGTGCACCACGGAGCAAAAGAAAAAAAGGAGATAATCAAAGGAGAGGAGATGCATTGAATTTACCTTTGCTCTTCACTGAAAACCCATTATACTGCACACTGTTTTACTGCTTCTTTGACCAGTTGCTTCTGGTCTTCCATACAACAGATAAAAATATTTAATGTTTCTATGTGATCCAATGTATTTGACTCAATTCATCCACTTCAAACATCCACTTCTTTTAAATCTTGTTTTTCTGTAACTGTGCTGCTCATGGCACCAGCGATATTTGGATTAACCACAGTTGTAATGCATTGATTCAATACATCTTTATGTGACCACTGACACCAACAGTGGTAGAGACACTTCTGGGAATGACCTTTACATTCATCAATAGAGTTATTCATGTAGTCCAGAGTTTATATCATCACTACGCTGATTAGACGCTCATAGAATTTTGCTTCTACTTCACT
This sequence comes from Brachirus orientalis, assembly GCA_016785285.1. Classification (NCBI taxonomy): domain Eukaryota; kingdom Metazoa; phylum Chordata; class Actinopteri; order Pleuronectiformes; family Soleidae; genus Brachirus; species Brachirus orientalis. The sequence goes on along the minus strand of JAFBJR010000146.1, from coordinate 8,315,372 downwards.
GTAGGCTTCCGAATGGATCCCTCCATAGTCTCAGAGAAGTACTTATCTGCTTAGTACCAATCTGGACTTAAAGCTGACTTCAGTTGAGACGCTTCTCTAATCGCTTTCACTGAGGAAAAGGATGTAGTCCCCACACAATCATCGTAAGAGCAGTCATAAGGAGACACAGTTACCAGTTATTTGACTTGTTATCATACTGATGTAATATTCACCTTCTCCAAGAGGGTCTAACGTGTGAATCATGAGTTGGAAGATGGTGGATCTCATGGTGCTGTTGTGTAAAGAAGCTGAACTTCCCCCTCGCTGAAGAGATGGCTTCAACTGAGGACAAATATACCAAAGTAATGACAGTAACTCGCAGTAACAGACATCGACAATTAACCACTGTTAGATAATAGGTTACTGATGTCAGTGCATTCATATGCTCCAACATTTGAAGACAGGCGTATTGATTTTATAAACAGGTGTGTGTCTATGGTAAGTGTTGTTTTATGTGTCTTTTTTTTCAATGATTGGATGATTTTTACCTTTAACCGATTCTCATCTTCAGGAGCAGGAGGGGCATTGTCGTCATCGTCCCCATTCGTCTGTATGCAACAATGTTTTCTTCAGTAATAATCAGTCATTGAATGAGGACCAAAGTTATTTACATTTTGACAGAACTGATAAACTGGAATATCAGTACTTTACATTTAGCTTTTTCTTCTTATACACATGATAGATGGGCCTGTACATCATGTAGTGGATTGTAAGATGGTGAAATGACATTTCTCTCCACACTAAAACCCAACCAAACCATAGTGTAAGTCATAGTGTTAATATACTTTATTATGTATGATATGAAGTAGAATTTTCAACTGATGAAATAATTACATTGGGTCACTGGGGACCCCAGCTAGGACAGAATATTCAGCTCAACAAAAGACTTATGAGTGCATAAATACTGTGGATTTGCTACACTTTATATGTTAATGCTACAGTTTGTACAGAGCTGTGACTCCTCAGAGGATTTATTTTTATTTTTTGTATTATTATATTTTGAGGTTTAGCTGAGTAGTTTTAGTTCACAGAGGCTCTTTTTTCATGATTTGCATAAAACTGTACAGATGGTATTAGAGATATGGAGTTATGAGAAATGCGGCTTTATCTGTCAGTGATAAACCACCCTGTTTGTAATAAGTGTCATGGAATAAGAGGCCAAATACATGAGTGAAAAGGCTACATTTACTTTTGAGTATATGTGTATTTCCATGTTCCAGTGTTATGAAATTTAGTTCTTCGTTACTGTTGACCAATTAACCTGCACCAGTTAGGCTAAAATTGTTGTTTGTGTAGAGCACAAAACATGTAGAGCACATTTTTAAAATATCAAGACATGTTTATTGCATCTTGTCCCAGTGGTGCTTACCTTTTCCGGCTCCTCCACAGCAATGATTTTGATAATGTTCTTATGTTTGTTGAGTTGGGTTTTGAAGGCCTGCTCTATTTGCATGTTAAACTTCATGAAAATCACATAGAGAGTGTAACCGGCCACCAGCATCATGCTCTCCCACCACATTATCACATTATCCAGAAAGAAGATGATAAGTAAGATGAGGTCAAGAATGTAAAAGGATACATCTCTAAAAAGAGGCCACCAAGTCAGATGAAGTACCTCCCGTGAAAACAAAGCACACATTCCAATCACAAACAAAATGTTGAAAACTGCTGAGCCAACTATCGTGCCAATGCCCACATTGCTGTGGGCGATGAAAACTCCTATCAAGGAGGTAAAAAGCTCAGGGGCAGAACCTCCAGCCGCCATGAACGTGGCTCCTGCCACATCATCAGAGATGGCTAACTTGTCCGTGATTACCCCCAGCGCAGGAACAAAGAACTCATCACACACTATTGCAAGTGAGACGAACATGTATATCATCCCAAAAATGTGGAGGATCACCCAGCCTCTTCTGCGGTCTTCAATAGAAAAGATATCTTCAGGGTATTCACCCTTAATATGTGGAGCATCACCAGGAGATGCTGGAGTGATGGTATTTAGAGGAGGAGCTGGCACTGGTGTAGGTGTCTCTTTGGGAGGTTCTGGGGCCACGTAAATGCAGTGCACAATAGTCTGATTTTTGGTTGGCAATTGTGGAAACTCAGTTGGAGTGGATGTCTTCAAATCTGATGTGGTATCCAGATGATTTACCACTTGTATGTCAAGCGTGGGTCGATCTGTGGGCTCAGATTCATGAATTGCAGTAACAGGCTCCGCCAGACTCTCAGTTGCTTCCTCGACCCCCTCTGTTGAACCCTCTCTGAAATCCTCTCCAATCTGAGGCATTGGGAATGACTCATGCAGTCTGGCACTGATGGTCAGCTGGTAGAGGGTGCAGAGGAAAACCCCAGAGAGGAGAAAGAGAACTCGGTTCAGCTGCAGTCGCTTTCTTTTGGTACAGTACATTTTCTTCCAAAGAGTGTTGCTACTAGCTATGTTGATTTAATGTGCAAAAATGGGTTGCGGTAGACAAGCCTTGCTCTCTCCCCAGCAGACCATGGGGTGACTCCAGCAGACTCCAGCAGCCTGATTCATATCAGATCCTCTGCAAATTATTGCAAATGAAATAAGGATCAGAGATACAATGGCACTTAGGTACTTGGTAGCAGTTGTGTACATGTATGCAACCATTTGAAATGTTCATACAATGCAATTTCATACATAAGCTGTTATGAATAATATTGTAACAGCCGGGTGGTTTTCTCAGAAAGAGAACATTTAGTGTCAGAAAAGAAAAGAACAAACATCATTGGAAAGGATGGTCATGTGACACGAGGCTGGACTCATTTCAGTTGCAAAGAGCACCAATAAAATAATAAATTTTGAATGAAATGCAGACTTACCACCAAATGTATACTTTGCAAAGTCAGGATCACAGCGTTGTCCAAACTCCACAAATCTCCACAAATGGATAGTGTGGTACACACAAGAATCCAAACTGTGGACAGGGTCGACGGGGTTATGTAGGACACAGGACAAGTCTTCACAATGGATCAGCATAACACCTAATACCTGAAGTCTTCTAAGAGGATTATGTGCATTGTCCCACTCTCACATTATCATGAGCCTGTCATAATAATATCTATTTGGAAGCTAAATAAAAATGATATTTTAGTCTGATGATATTGTATTTAATAACTAAGCAATAGCACAAAAATCCTTTTGCACAGCTTTTTTAAAAATTTTTATCATTTGGATTTAAGTAGTCATGTATGAGAGTGACAGTGGGCACAAGTGAAGGGAGGTAACCCATCAGTAGGCCTACATTATTTTATATCACACTGAAATTTTACCATGGTAAAATACATTTAAGGTCCAGTGTGTAGGAATTAATAACATCTAATGGTAAGACTGGAGATTGTAACGTGTGTATGCACAATCAGAACCAAACAATTTAATTTTCCATATACATTTCTATATTTAACACTTGTCTTTCTCTTCTGAACATCAATTGGTCCTTTTGCATCCTCGCACATTCCAACTCATGATTTAGAGCATTCTCCTGGTGACCCATTGTATGATTTAACAGACTGCTCTCTGATGCTCACGGTTTAAATGGTTCTGTTGGCCTCCTGACTTCTATGCATGAACTGTCACCTACTGACCTCTCCTCTTACTTTCACTTATTAATGCACTTACTTTTTTGACTCTACTTTTCGCCTGCTCTATTGGCACGACTTCTGTTCTGTTCTGCTCTGTGACCTTGACCCCTTAATGTCCATTCTGCGCCTCTCTGTGCCTTCCTCCCTTTTTCTAACACTGCCTCCCTTTTTTTTCCAACAAAGATATTCCTCATAAATATAATACTTTGTAACCCTGTGTGCTGATCAACTGATTGATAAGCTTCTCTGCCAGCTATAACGACTTGGTAACTTTAACTGTACCTCTGAGCCATTGTGATCTGCCTCTGAGTGCTGTTCATCTGTGTGGCTCTCTTTGCAAATATTAAACAACTCTTAAAAATTTTACTTTTTGCATCCAACCTTCATTTTCCTAATCAGACATCTAAAGACTTTTTTTCCACAACACACTAACCTGTCACTAACCTGATGTGCTCATCACACAATGAGGTGGGAGAAGATAACAACCCACAGAATAGAGCCAAAAAAGGTTAGCAAACGGAACTTTCTACATTTCGTTTGGACAAAAGCAAAAACACATTTGAAGCATTTGATCTCAGAGATATGTCTTTGTCTGTCAGTGTTGTGGACTTTAGGAACTGTGAGCCACAGAAGAAAGACTATGGTCAGCAAGAAGAGACAGGACTGAGGCTCATCATTCTCTGATTCATTTCTATTGCTTTCACTTTTTCACTTTCAGTGAACAAACATTCAGTATGTTGACCATTATTTTGCAGTCATGAAGTACATTTTGCAGAATGTGTTATTAATAACAGCTCCATAGCTTGATCCATTATATATAAGCAATGTGGCAATATTGTAAGTTAAGGGATGTGGGGGCCTTGAAAACCCACTATAGTGCTTACCTTTTCGGGGTCATCCACAGCAGTGATTTTGACAGTGTTCTTATGTTTGTGGGGTTGGGTTTTGAAGGCCACCACATCATCCAGGGAAAAAATTATGAGCAAGATGGGGTTAAGTATATAGAAGGATATGTCTCTGAAAAGCGGCCATCAGGTCAGGTGAAGTACCTCGTGAAAAAACAAAGTACATATCCTGATCACCAACAGAATGTTGAAAAAATGCTGAATCAACTGTTGTACCAGTGCCCACCAATGGCTCATGAGGTCTCCAATGCAATAGGGAAAAAACCCTGGGGTAGATCTTCCAGGTGCTATAACCGCGGCTCCTGCCAAATCATCAGAAATCAATTGGTCTGTAATAATCCTCAGTGCAGGAACCAAGAACTTATCACATATTTTTGCAAGTCAGATAAATATTGTCTGCATAAATCACTGTACTAGAGGGCAAGTCCAGCGTTCTAACAAGCAGCATTGTGATCTACTGTTGTGATCTACATTGTGATCCTTGAATCCCTGTGAGACGCAATTTACTGTAATAAAAATTGAAAAGGTAAAGAGGAGATTATTAATAAAGTTGATATAAAGTAACATTTCTGAACAGCTGATTTATTAAGGTCTGTGCATTTCAGTGTCAACAAATAAAGCACAATTTTAAATCATGTCTGCAACTTTTAACAAAAGAAACAAATTTTTTGATTGTATAAAATAATTCCTCCTGTAGACGACGCTTTGAGTCTTAAGCGGATTATAGGCAGCGTTTCTCACATATAAACAAACATTGTTTGTACAGCCTGGCAGGCGTTTACAATATTTAATAACAAAGGTAAACACAGTAACACAGAGAGTTTACGTCACCTATGCAAAAGTGTACAAGAACAAACTGACGGGTCAATTTGATGCAAAAATTGCAGCAGTGCCAGTTATCGTATTGTTGAACTCATTACCCTGCTCATCTCTCTGTGGATCGCATCTTACAGCACACAAACAAAAAAACTATTTCAACATTGGAACTATATGATGCACGCACACTGTTTTCACCCGGACGGGAAAAAATGCTACACACGTCACAAGTAACAGAAGCTGTATGGCGAGCGCAACCCTGAATGGCACGTACATGTTTTTTTTTATTCATTCACTCATTCTCGTGGGTTTGTTCATGGAAATACAAACATTTCACTACGTGGTTCAGTTCCTTCTCGCATTCGTTGAATAATAACCTGAACGTTCGTTCCGTTGACTTTGTATAATGTCGCCGAGCTGTAGCGTAAATTAGCCAGCACGAGCTAACAGCCACTGTTGTCTCACGTTAGCGCTGACTTAACCACTGTTACTGTAATATGAAGAATGCACCTCATAACATTTTCTACGTGAACGAAATAAAGAACGAGGAGCTAATAAATACCAAGTCTGTGTCGCAGGTCTATATGGCAAGTATTTTTAACATTTTTATCGCCACGTGTGGCGATACATATACAGTATCTGTGACATTATTTTGGCTATTCGTAATTTCATTGTGACTAGTATGAATTGTAGTTATAGATATTTGTGACGTCATTCAAAACTACAGTTTTAGATATCTGCAGTTCAGTTTTTACAAGTCAAAATGCTCAATAAAGGATAATTAAAGTTATCTTGAACTTGAATTATGACTAGTCATAATGACATTGTAGATTTCTGAAACTGGAATTAGAGATATCTACAATTTAGTTGTAGATATCTATAATGACAAGCCCTATACACATGAATGAAAAAGTGACTGTTAAAACCTCTTGCCATAAGTTCTTGCATATGTCATTGTTAGATGGAATACTACCAACTCTCTTCTACTACATGGGATCATTCTCATTATGGTGTTGGCTTACAGCAACTGACTCTGCTCGTTTGACATCAAATGTAGCTCTAAATAGTGCTTTTTTGCTAAATCGGACTCCATTTGTATCGACAGATCAAGTGCTAATTGTGATGAAAAAAAAATCAAGATATTTGGGTGACAGTATCAGGAATTATTTCTCAAAAATTCACACTCTCCAGAAAACACACATGTCTAATTCTCAGTCTCTGATTCTTTAGTTAGCACATCTATGTTGTTACTCACTCTAAATTGAAGTTTCTTCCCCGCTGCCATCAGCGGAATTTGGAATTCAGCTAAAGACTCTAACTTGTAACTTGTACACTTGTAACTCAATTCGTTATATTTGTAACTCAATTCGTTATATTAACGACATCTGGAACTCATACGTTATATTAACGTACATCCCCCAAAGCACACCCCCCTTCTTCACAGGACACTTTAACTTGCACACTACCACCTGCACTGGTCATGTAAATACATTGACTTTTATTTTTATGTATATAATTTTTCTTCTTTATATAGTTTTTAAGTTTTTAATGCTATATGTTTAGGTCTGCTTGTGTGTTCATGTTTATATTTATGTAGGCACCGTCAAATCAAGACAAATTTCTTGTAATGCAAATTACTTGGCAATAAAACTGATTCTGATTCTGATTCTGAAATTTAATTGTTTGATTGTCTTCCTACCCTCAGTGGCCACAGACACTGGAGGATAACTTCATTGCAGTATTGTGAGTGTTCATAAACAACGAGCCATGCCTACGGTGGTGTTAATGGACGTGTCTTTGTCCATGACACGCCCAGTGTCAATTGACAGCAGTGAGGAGTTTCAGAGGAAGAACCTGGCTGTCCATGGGCTCAACATGCTATTTGAACACATGGCCTCAAACTATCGCATGGAGTTTACGGCTCTCATGGCCTTTTCTTCCCTCTGGGAGCTCTTGGTGCCTTTCACCAGAGATTACAATGCATTACAGGTGAAGTGTGACTTAAAGTCAAAACACAGTGTTAAAGATTTTTTGTTACTAAGATATTTTTTTTTCTGTGCAGGAGGCCCTAAGCACATTGGAAGACTATGACAAGACGTGTGTTGAATCAGCTCTTCATGGTGTCAGTAATGTTGTCCAACAAGAGTGGGGCAGCACCTGTTCCTGTCAGGTAATTTTCGTAAATTTGCTGCATGCAGTAGGTGTGCAAAAAGCTTTAAATGACAAACATTTGACTTTATTAGAGCATAAACTGAACTGTATGGGCTAAAAAAGTTGCATCAGCATGTTAATGTTTCCAACAATACAACCAGTTGAACACTTTACAGTTTCATTGATTATCTGAGTTTATTCTTGATTAAATGAAGATAGTGCACAGAAAAGGTGATTTTTTTTTAATTTTAGTATATAATGTTCTATTGGGTTTAATTTTGTTTGTTTATATTCTTCTCTCTTACGTCCTATAGATGGTGCTGGTTACTGACGGATCTCTTGGTATCGGAAAGGGTTCCCTACGTCACTCCCTCAAAACACTTAAGCAGCGTGGGGATGACAAGAAGTTCCCACTTCCTTTCCCTTTCCCTACTAAAATGTATATCATGTGTGTAGCCAGTGCAGAGGAGGTACCTATAACCTTTTTTTTGCTGCCTTTTCAACAGCTGATTAATGTTTTCTTGAGTCTGTAGCTTGTCACAAACAGGATGTAAATTTAAAGTATTTACTGGGCATTTAGATCCTAGATATTGCTGAATGGCAGCAATGGCCAAGAGAAAAGAAATTTGCTTGTAATTGAGTGTTGCCAGTTCAAATCCTGGGATGGATCAAGGGCAGGGGTGCCCCTGAGCAAGGTACCCAATCCCCATTGCTCCCTGGGTGCAGATAAGTGCTGCTCATTGCTCTTGCGCCCAGCTTGTGTGTATTCACTGCTGGTGTGCAATGACTGGTTAAATGCAAAGGTCAAATTCACTGTAACTAATTGGTGTGTGCAAGGATAGCTTAATATTCTAATTCTAATGGAGGTTTAAGATGAGTTGTTTCCTCCTTTTTGAATCAGAATTAAGAGATTAGACTAGTAATTAGGAAATAACACTCCTCAAATGGAATGCAAATTATCACCTCCACACTGTACCACAGTTCTTTGATGGTAATAATTCTATACAAATAATAAATCAAGTGCACTAAGTTGTCTCATAAGTGTTCCATAATTTGCACCCATGTATATATATTTTCATTTGTTTTACAATAGATTTATTAGCTGTTACAAATGTAGCTCCTGTCTGGTGTAATTACAGTTACAGATGACTGATGCCATGGACAACTTGGAGGAGCTACTTCGCCTCAGTGGAGGGGACGGACAGATATTCACTGTGGAGGGACCCCTTTGCATGAAGAGTGTACAGGCCATGTTTGGGTATGATTATAACTGAGTAAATAAACTGTACCCTTATTAGACATTATTTTAATGTGTGCACTAAAGCATCTTTTGTACCATTTTTCATTTAATATGTGTCCAGGAGGCTGATAGATTACGCATACTCTCCTTTCCATGCGGTTCTTCACTGTGGGAATCTGTCCTCAGATGTTCAAGTGTTCCCTTGTCCTGAGCCAATTGTGGTGGATGAAGAAGTGGACCCCATGCCACGAACAGTTAGTACAGGTACCATCCAGCATGTTTTAAGTTATTGAGATGGTATTGAGAGTTAAATTGTAATTATTTTCTAAAGAGAAATCTTAATTCTATTTTTCATGTTTCAGATTTGGAAATTGTAGGCTTTATTGAAATAGGTGATATTTCCAGTCCTCCTGCTATATCCAGACATTTGGTGCTGCCTATTGCTGTAAACAAAGGTTTGTTTTAAACACTTTTGTTGTTATTTTAAAGAAATATCAATATACTCATATATTGAAAAGGTGTATGTTGCTGTTTTTTTTAATATGAAACCCAAAACATCAGTTTACTACATTTGGCATCAGCAACAGTTTTACTTGATTTCAGAGGTGGATGAAGTTGGCACAGGAGCCACAGATGAGCTTGAAGACGAACCCTCTGCCAGTCAGTTGGCAGGCAAAAATCCAAATTTTTGTGTACTTTTACATGGCAGTCTGAAAGTTGAGGGCATGGTGGCACTGGTCCAGCTGGGGTGAGAATAAACAAATTTGGGAGAATTTTGTGTTTAAAATAAACATAAAGCATTACAACAAGTTACAACCTTTTATGCACAAACAGCTAATGTCTATTTTGCTTTTTTGTCAGGCCAGAGTGGTATGGCATGTTGTACTCTCAAGCAGACAGTAAGAAGAAATCAAACTTGATGATGTCTCTGTTTGAACCTGGTCCAGAGCCTCTGCCTTGGCTGGGCAAGATTTCATATTTAGGACCTATCTCAGGTAACCTGTCTCACACTGACAGGCATGACAGACAAACTGCATATTTTCTGCCTGTTCACAATCACAGCAAAGCTTTGGCTTCTTTTGATGTTAGTGCTCATAAACTCTCTATTAGTGCCTCATTATTTTAAGATTGTGACTTTTTTAGGGCGTTGTGTATTTTCCTGTCACATATGACACAATAACCAATGTACAGGAAAATGACAGTTCTAAAAGAGCAAAGGACCCATGTACATAATCACAAAGTTAATTTACTCAGCTGATCCTTTGTGTAGATGTAGTACAGAAATTGACTTCACTTTGGTGTTTCATCACTTTTCTGGTATTTCAGAGGCTGCTGAAAATCCCTATGGTGAAGATGACAGTAAAAGTCCTTTTCCCGTGCAGCCATCGGTCAAACGAAGCTATGCTCAGAATATTACTGTGTGGATAAAGGCTAGTGGACTACAGGTATTTTAAAATAGATTTATTGTTTAAGTCTTTTCCAGATGGTTTCTGTTGGTAGGGTTGTAGACCTTGTGTTACTTCAGAAAAAATGTTCACTTTTCAGTCAGGATAACGGTTCATTTTCTTAAACAGGTTAAATGATATCACAAAACCCTGTGTACATACAACTAACCTCTAGCACATTCAGGTATTTCCCCTGAGCAGTGAAATCTAATGATGTAATATTGCCATGTCTGAGTTATCTTAGTTATGAGTTGACATTAGTTTAAGCCTTTGATATGTTGTTACACTATTTTAACCCACAATTAAAACAGTTTGATGTTACATTCAACATTCGCAGCAATGTAATTCTCACACAGGTGATTTGGCAATATTACAGCTTCTTTGATAACTTGAACATTCTTATCTCTACCATTACATCCCATATGATGTGAACATGAGTGTGTAGTTGCTGGGATACAGTATATAGCTGGAACCTTGACTGAATGTAGTTCTTGAAGGATTATTCATCAGTTTAGGCCTTTAACCATGTTGAGCACAAACATTTTGAGTGTCATTTGTTCTTGTCCTTTCAGACTGATGTACAGAAGATTCTGAGGAATGCAAGAAAACTACCAGACAAAACTCAAACCTTCTACAAGGTAAGTTTGGAATTAGAAATGCTCACACTTGAAATTACAACAGGTTTATCTTTCACAATTTAAATTCCTATTTTGTGTTGCATTGTGTCAGGAGCTCAACCGTCTGCGTAAGGCTGCGTTGGCCTTCGGCTTCTGGGAGCTCCTGAAGGGAGTGGCTGATCTGCTGGAGAGGGAGTGCACCATGCTACCCAACACAGCCCATCCTGATGCTGCGTTTCAGCTTTCCCATGCTGCACGGCAACTCAAACTGGCAAGCACTGGTGACTCACAGTACGCAGCTTTTGATCACAACATTGCTCCCATGCATACTGACTTCTCAAGCTAATTCACAGCTGAATTTATAAGAGGACCAAAGTATACCTGGCTTAGCATGTGTGGATTTACTATGTGGAGATCACACCTGTGGTGTTTTGAATGCTGTTAAAAGGACTAATCACAAGCAGCTTCTGGAAATGTGTCACGATGGAACACCAAAAACTCCTCTGTGGCACATGAAAATATGTAGATAGGATATATTTGTAAAAATATTTGTGTACATATTTTTTACATGTTAGTTTACAGGATGTTTTTTCAATTACCAATATACATTTAAATTGAATTCACTGTCAAATCATAGGACTGTTCAGTTTGCATTAATGTTTAAGTGATTGTCAAATCACAGTGAGGAGGGGACACAAATAAATATTCTTCCTAACAGGTTAGCGTTGAAGAAAGGTGACAAACAACAGTTTGTTTAAGCAATCACCACTAATACAATTTTTCCCTGAGGTTTGTGTGAAAGTTCAGATATCTGGAGTAACAAATATGTTTGTCAAATGGTGTTTCCCTTTTCATTCATTCATATACTTTTAATGAAATGACCAGTGTTTGTTGCAATGTTTTAACAAGAATCAAACAAAAAAAAAAAAAAGATTAAACACATCGCCTACCATCAAAGTATATAACAATAGAGCTTTTTAATAATTTACAACATTCATGAGGGAAATTAATTATCATTTTAGTGATTGTAAACAAGCTGTGGGAAATAAAAATGCTTCATAGCATCACAGATTTGATGGGATCATGATTTGTAGGGATTATTTAAGATAAATGGTCAGCCAAGGTGTTTGGTGTTTGAGGACTGTTGCTGGAGCTGAATTTAATACGCCTTCCTCTTCTTGGTACGAAAACGCCTCTTTCTCTGCTTGTATAGATGACGAAAGTTGCTAAAAAGTCCTGAGTACAGCATGAGACGAGAAGGTTGTTAACCAAAAAAAAAAGGCTGACTAACTGGATCTTGATATGACTAATATTTAATCTGCAGACTTACCTAGAAACATGAGAATGAGGTAAACATATAGGACGTAAGAGAAGTTGATGGAAGTGCCAATGGCTTTGGGCAGAGGAATGCTCAAGATTTCAGTCTTGTAAAAGATGGGAATGGATTGTACAACAGCAACAGCTACATGACAATGGGAGGTAAGTCACATTTTAGCATATGTATGTGGACAATTCTACTATATTAATTCAGAGAGAAGTAAGGAAGCTCACCTTCAGCTAAAACACTTAAAGGATATAGTGGTATCCATACTGTGTACTGCAGCCAGGTGAGGGTTTTCCATTCTGTATTAAAACAACCCAGCATATAAAACGGATACCTGCGGTAAGGAAATTAAGTTATAACAGTCTCCTCATGATAATGCATCCTAAATGACTTACTGGTATATTGATCCTCATCCATTTTCATTTGTTCAGTCTTTTCTAACAATGTGTAACAACAATGGATTTATATTAAGACCTTAATGTTTATGAAAGAGTATTATCAAATTAAATGTGAATATTATGTGACGCACTAACTGTGTTAACATGGACACAAAGTTTGCTGGTACATGAGAAAAGCAAATGTGACTAAAAAATAGAAAATCACTTACCTAAAAATCTCAATGGCACTCCACAGATAGAAAACAAAAAACACAACTGGCCGATTGTGCATTTCCTCGACACAACCAAAAATAACAAACAGGATAAAACTGCGTCCAAACACCTGGGGAAAAAAACAAACACAATAGCAGTTAATGATTATTTGACATGACATCTGTTTCCTCCTGAAGATGAAACTTCAGAGAAACATTCCCATACCTGAATAAGCGTTGGAACAACACCTGTTCTGACTATGCCAAAAGCAGCATTAAGGACCTCCACTGCTGCCAGGATCTGGCAGAAGAACATCATGCCCGATATAGAGTGAAATGTGTCGTACAGAAAGTCTGCAATGACAGCAAAGTTCTAAATGGAAGGTCCTGCCAGGGTTGTGAGGTGATTAAAGAATGCTAGAAAAATGATCTGTGAGCACAGCTGACTTAAAACATTTCACCTTCACCAAGGATGAAGAGGCGCACAGTCATATTGACAAAGATCCATGAAAAACCAAGAAACTGCACCAGGTTATATATAAACAAATATCCTGTTTTCAGGCTGACAAAACCTGAAATATAAAACAACTTGATTAATAAGACAAAATCTAATGCACTATACATATGAATAAAAAAGAAACTTGAGATGAAAAGATAAGCATTGACAACTAGTATTAAACCAACTCAAAAACATTTCCTGTTGATATTTGTGTTCACCTTCCTCTTTATGCCTCAAAGCCTTCAGCTTGTTCCTTTCCTCCTCCTGTGCAAAATATAGACATTTCAGTCTTAGCCTTCTGTGTCAAATGTTAAGTCTTTTTTATTGGGAGAGCATTTTCACCAAACAGCTGTCAAATGAATGTTAGTTTATTAAAAAAAAAAAAAAAATCCCATCCACTTGACAACTTTACCTTTTCACGGATATCCCTCTCAGCATCTGATTCATCCAGCCAGCGGTCAAAGTCTGGTGCCAGGAAGACAGGTTTACGCTCCTGTACAACCAGTCTTTCCCACCAGCCATGCTGCTCTTTCTCCAAAGTGATATTTATCTGCCGCTGTGTGGACTTGTAGTTCACCTGGACACACACATTTTTTGATGAGCACAGTCATCCAAACTGAAAGGCATAAGTGAAAAAAAACTACAGATAATCTATTTTTCAATTGAATACATACCTCTGGCTTTACTGGAGAAAGAAACTCCAATCTGAACTCATATTCATTTTGTCCCTTTGCACCAAAACCATGGGCTACATATAAAAATACCATATACAGTGTGCAGATTTCAATATAAGAATATATATATATACAAAATCAATTGTGCAAGAAGTATCACCTTTAAAGAGCAGCACATTTTCACGAACATGGATATCAATATTCTGCAAAAAAATAAAATAAAATAAATAATAATAATAGACTGACTGCAGTCAGACTGACTGCATGACTATTCAAGTATCATAGTTCCTCCTATGACTGCAACGTCAACCATCTATCCAGCATCAATAAAAACACAATTGCCAGCCTATATAGTAAATGTAGAATGTAAAACATTTCCTTAGAGGAAATGATATTCAGCTCTGTATAGAAATCACCCAACGATGAGCGCTAACAGTTTCGGGGTCAGGTTAGCTCACCTCAGCGTCAGTCAAATCCACTCGCAGGTAAATGTCTTTATGGCGTTGAGCCCAGAAAACGAGAGGCGTGAGCGTCATATTTGTCTGGGTTTTACAGAATTATGTTAATAATGTTAAAATTTCCTATGTGTTTATGCGAACTGTCCACCTGACCCGAGTACTCAGCAAATACCGAGAATGTTCCGCGAACGCGCGCTTACCAACCATTCGCGTGCCGACGTGCTCGCTCATGATTGGTTAGCTGTTATTGTTTACGGAAGTAGTGAGGATTTTCTTGAGGAAGTACGGTGCAGTGGAGTGAATGGGCTTGTGTGGACTCTTACTAATGCTAATATGCAGAAGACAGAAGACACTGTTTCTTGTTTTAACACAGATTTGTTGAAATCTTGCGGGACATTTCGTGTCCTTGTCGGCGTCACCGGAAGCGTGGCAGCCTTGAAACTACCTCTTTTGGTCTCTCAGCTTCTTCAGCTTCCTGGGGTGAGTTGTTTCATATGTAATGACTTTTATTTTGGTATTATTATTATTATTGTTACTATCAACTTAATACTGCATTTTCTTACTTTGAGTGGTAACATATACTATCAGAATTCTTGTTCAAACTAGTGCTGCAACAAGGAATCGTTTAATAGTCAATTATTAAGTTAAATGTCAAATATTTTTTATACTCAATTTAATATTTTTCTGTGTTTTTTAAATAACCAAGTCTCTGATTGTTCAGCACCTTAAATTTGAATGCTTTCCGGTTTCTTTCTTTGTGAAGACATTTGCCTCTTCTATTTTGTTACTTGTAAATTGATGGCATATTCCCCTGTAAATATTTACCTGGATATTTTAATTTTACCCTAACTTGAGATAATATTTGCCAATCTTTCGTAGGACTTTGCATTTAAAAAATTTAACAAAACAAACAAACAAAAAAATCAATCAATCAATCAAAGGGGAAAATAATATTGAAATTCAGTTCAGAAATTCACTTTGCATAATGCAAGTTTTGCTTATAAGTGAGTACAGAGGACAGACGGATTGTAAAAGTTAATTTATCAGTTTCATATGTATGAAAGAAACTTTATGTTTGACAAAAAAATCACAGATGCTGGTCCAGGGCTCAGCAGAGCTATTGATATTTTAATAAATACAATATTCCTGAAAGTAAAGTCATTCTTGGGCCTCAGGTAAGAGCCATGAGTGGATAGTCTACTTGGCAGCAGAAAGACAAATGTAACCTTCCTTATGACTAATCTGGTCTTGTATCTAAGAGCAGAATCATCTTTTGTTGGAAATGTATATGTTGGCCACTGTATAAACCAGGTTTTTGTAGTTTACAAGATGCCTTCTCTGATTTCTACCATGCATTATTAGATGAAAACAAAGTCAGTTGCTTTAGACTCAGTGTCAGCTGTCACAAGACAGAAGACAGGGAACACCATGGAGCCAGTCTATCACAGGGCCCAACATACAGAGAACAAGTTACTACAACAAACAACAACCAAACAGAGTTTTGTGTTAACTAAACCTTGACTCTGCATGCCAGTCATGCATCTGCAAGACTTTTGACTGTGGATTACCCAGAGAGGATTTTTACCATTGACCTTCTTGCTGTTATATGACGTTTCTAACTCCCATTCCTCTGTGGGATCACTTTCCTTTTGTTGTCTTTTATTGTTATTTAATATGTGACTCAGTATTTCCAAAGCACATGCAGCTGCAGACATCACTGTTTTTCTACCACACCACAAGATGGAGATGTTGCAGCTGTTAAGCAGCAAAGTAACCACTGCAACTTCACAGAACTACAGTTGTTTATATTCCTTTTGTTGGGCTATGCTGAACAGTTGGGGGCACTTAATTGTCTCCGTAGGGAAAATATTTTGTGTCAAAACTTCATTGTCATCACAATACACTTGGAAAGTAAACGCAGAAGACACTTTGACTAGTCAACATACTGTGCATACAGTTTATTTACCAGTCATGTCACAGTGTTATTGTTGCACTTGCTGAAAGCAAAGATTAGTTTCTAACCTAACTATTTTGGTCACTGATATTTTTGTCCAGTTAAAGCCAGTGTCTTCTCATCAGACCAGATTCTGCGAACCTAACTGCTTATTAAAAAGAGAAATGAAAATGTAAAGAGGGTTAAGGTATGACACACAATGTATCTACAACATGTCTCATGAAAACATGAAAAATAAAGGCAGTTTAAAACCTTTAAACTTGACATTTTGAAGATTTCATTCAATCAAGAAACTACTGCATTGACACAAATTAATGAGTATTTTAATACATGTGATTTAAAAAAAACTATACTCCTAGATGCATATGATTCCAGTCCAATCCAGTCAAAACATATTGCACACATGTAATTCAATGTCCAAACACTGACATCTAAGATTGAGAAAATTTACATGCCATTTGTAAGTCTCTCTTTTTTAGGTTTTTAAATCTTTAGATCTGTACTAAAAATATGATAAACCAATTTTAAATGTGTCAGTGGCTGTCACTGTCTTGTTTTGTGGTTTAGGTGGATGTAAGAGTGGTCACTACAGAGCATGCCAAGCACTTTTACAATTCTACAGAGGTTTCAGTCAAAATCTACAGTGACAAGGATGAGTGGGAGGTAATTGTAAGCCATTATTAAATGACAAACATAATGCCATTAATAAATTGACATGAGTTTTTGAGCTGTCACATTTTTTTATTCAGTTTATTGCTTTTTTTTTTTTTTTACAAGATTCTAATATTATGGGGATTTTTGATGTTATAGCTGTGGACGCAGAGATCTGACCCTGTGCTACACATTGAACTAAGACGCTGGGCAGATTTACTTGTCATTGCCCCACTAGACGCCAACACTCTTGGAAAGATTGCTAATGGAATTTGTGATAATTTGCTTGTGAGTACATGATATGTTAGCACATCACAAAATTGTTTTGGGTAATAACAAAAATGTATTATACAGTTGCTTTGAAATCATTTTATCACAGATTTCTTTTTACATTTTTTTCATTGGCAGACATGTGTGGTAAGAGCATGGGATATCAGTCAACCTCTCCTCTTCTGCCCAGCAATGAATACAGCCATGTGGCAGCATCCCATTACAGCCCAGCAGGTATCCAGGCTGAAGGAGTACGGATATGTGGAAATCCCCTGCATTTCTAAGAAGCTAGTGTGTGGAGATGAAGGTGGGTTTTTCAGTTTCAAAAATTGCTTTTGACAATTATGTTTACTCCTTTTGTTTATGCTTTCCAACAAGAGTAGATAATTGATTCCCATTTTGAATAGATTGTAACTGCATTGTGGTCTTTAGAATTTAGATTTTAATTTCACATTAATTATCACAAGTGTGTGGGTTACCTCATATGACAAATACGTAGGTGTACTCATAAAATAAGCAGCTGATGAGTTGAGTATGTGCAGTACAGAACAGATGCTCAAAGTAAGGGGACAAGCAGTGTATAGCAGGTAAATCTTGACATTATTGGACTACCGGCTTGTTGTGCAACAGGACACACCACACAACCAGATAAATGCTCATATTGCACACAAATGTCTTGTTTCATAATGGCAGCACCTTATTTTTTTAAATGAGCTTGAGATGAAAGTTTCCAAATGTATATATGTATGTTGCTCTTTGGAAGAAAGAGAACTGTTCTTCACAAAACAGATCATTTATTTGCAGTAAGTTCAAGCAAAAAGAAACATACAGCAACTCAAAGCAATCCTCCTCTTCAAAAAGAGGTTTGCATTCTTTGAACAAATTGAGTAATTGGATACTGAATATAACACATAATCACATAAACCACACATGCTGCCACGTGGCACTCTCTTAGTTTGAACACAATGAATGCTCTGCTTGCTTAATTGGAAATATTTTTTGGTCTCCAAAATAAGGTGTGCCAGGCATGGGTGTGCCTTTCACAAAATGTGCAGTATACTCCTCTGTTTACATAACCCAGAGTCAGAAAGCTAACTGCCTGCACCTGCTGCTTGGCAGAAAGTGCAACTTACTGTATCTTTTTAATCATCCTCGGTGGCACCACTGCACTGCCATGTTATTGTTCCCTTTCCTTGGCCAAGGCACTGGGCTCTCACTTGTGGGCCTCAGCCAAATGACTTCAGGTATGAAGATACAGGAAGGTTCCTAATTAGAACTTTTGCTGTTTCTCACTAAAAAGGTGGCAGTTGAGGTGTTTTGCATGCTTGGAGGTGTTCCAGGCATAATTCACTGTTCGGAGATGATCAGGCAGAGCCAGAAAGAGATTAGTATGATTTAATATTTCTTCTGTGTTAGAAACACCTCAGAATCTTCCAGACTATCTAAGGGGAGTAGTAGGGCATGACATTACCATTTCACATAACACACAGGAATGACAAGGCTCTCAAATAAAGACTCACTAAGGACTGTTAATTAATTAAATAATCAGTTCTTATGCCCAATAACAATATGCTTCAAACATTTATCCAGTCAATACAGCTTTCACATCTGTGATGGAATTTCACTGAGCGTTATTATTACTTTTATTTTCATATTTGCCTCTGACTTTTACATACCTATCATGTGTTCTTTGATTAAAAAAAAGAGCCCTTGCCGGGTAAAATGTCCCCAGTCTCAGAGCAACACCTACTTATGAGCAGCTCTCCTTTAGCAATGTTCGGCAGTAGTAAACAATCGTCCCCCCTGGACAAAAATCAACTGCACTTACTGACATCTGGCTTTTGTCTTCAGTGGGAAAGGCTATAATCTTGATACCCTCCTCCTTAAAGTAGTCAGTTATTTATAGCTCCAGATCTGATACGCAGTTTTAGTAACAGGACATCGTGTGGACTGGCTAAATTTTGCTTTTTTTTCCAGTTCGAGAAGAGCTTTGATTCTTAACATTATAACCTGAACAAGTATTATGTTAATGGTAGTAAATACATTATGGTTTTAATACATTCTCAGGAATAGTGTACTTTTTGGTCTGGCAAACTTCTCTTTCATTTACAGGATATGTTTGGAAGATACAATAGATAGGTGGCTCTAGTAAAGAGATACTGTAAAAAACCATGTTGCGGTAGAAAGGAGTTGGACCTTTAAAGTCTATTTGAGAGTTTGTTAAATATGCACATTGACTGAAATGATCATTTGAGTCACTCTTTTATGGACAGTGACTAAAAATGTATTCCTCACCACAGAAAGTTTCTGAAGGCAACGATTCTTCTTTTTGTTGCAGGTAAAGGTGCCATGGCAGAGGTGTCCTCCATTGTCAGCGTTGTCAAACAGTATCTTCTTAAAACAGATAGGTCATCTCAGTAACCATAGTCAACTGGCAACAAAGATCAGCAAACAGTAAACATGATGGTTTGTTTTTAAAAAGCTTGGGATTGTGTGGGTGTATACCGATTGTCATGAATTGGCATCTCTTTTGTAGGGTTTGTCGCATGCATTAAGTCATGACAACACCCATCTTTACCCCTTTGTATTTGGTATTTTATGCTCTGGTGGAATTTTCTCGTATGGTGTGGAAGTTCACCTTCCTTTGCTTCATAAGGGAGTTTAGCTTGTAAAGTGTGATGGGCTTTGCTAGAGTGAGAGTTCATATTCAAAGAATTAAGTAACCCCAACACCACCACTACAAAAATCCACAAATATGATCACACAGTTTGAAATGTGTGTCACCTCCAGCTCAGCAAAAATGTTGGTCTAGAAATTGCATTTTGTTGCCTCCGTGATGTTGTATGGACAAACAGTATGACAATTTGGCTTTAAGCATAGATGTTTTGCTCATCTGAATATTGTCTATATACATTTTGATATTTAATTCATGACTCATGTAGTTGGAAAAAAACAATACCGTTATAGTTATGATGTGGTCACCCTGATTGGAAAAATTTCAGAGTTGTGAGCATTCCCCATTTTAAATTGTCTTTGACCAAAGAATAGGATGAATGCTGTCAGTGTTAAAAATAAACTGGCAGAATTCTGGATTAAAAACCTGTGATCAAAGTTTCAACCATGTTTTTTTTCCAGTGATTGTTTTCTTACCACCAAAATTCAGGTAAAACTGGTTTTGTATTTCATCTTGCCACATTTCACATCAGCACTAACTGTCATACTTTTACATTTCTGCATCCTGTAATGTGTAAAGACCACAGAAAGCAAACATAGTGTAGCATTAGTAGTTGCTCACTCTGCAGTAAAAAACAAAATAATTGTCTGCTTATGTAGACATTATTTTGTCTTTGGAGTCAGTACTAGCTGTCATGTTGTCTGTGGGGTTAATTACGAGACAATGCAGTGTGTGGCAGTTTGACACTGTTCTTTTTACTGCAGTGAAACTTGTTCGTTGAAGAAGGGATTTTTCTGTGCCTATTTTAGTACTAGTGATATATAAACAAACCTTTACATTGCCATATATTTTAATGGAGTGAATTAAAAGAAGTAGATGCTTTTTTCCAAATGCTGTTTCTTTTTTCTGTTGCTTTTTTTCTCTCTGTTTTACCATTACTTTAATTACCCAAGATGAAAAGGTGATGAAACCCCTGATTCAAATTAATATTATAGATGTTTATCTTTGTCTCCTAACAGAGAGAGATATACTCTGGATTGTATCAAGAGAATTGGGATAACAGAATGTCCAACCTATCCAGACAATGATGTTCTAATACTTTATGAGAGGAAACAAAGCAGCGTCATATTGGAGTAATGTAGGACAAGTAGCATAAAGTCTTTAGTCTTTAGAGCTTGACTTGTTGGTTGACCAAATACAGTCAACAACATTGCCAATCTTGAGAAACGATAGGCCTGTTAATACCGTTAATGTTAGTGTAAGTTTCAGTAAAGTTGTTATTGTTTTATCATTATTATCATTATCCTGATATTTTCCATATGTATGCTAATACTTTTCTGCTTTTTTCTTTTATGCTATATTTTATTTTGGTTTATCTTTGTTCCTAATAAATCCAAGGTAAATGGGGGGAAATTTGTTTTGCAAATAACCTGAGGGTTGAGCTGTTGCATTTGCAGAACGTGGAGCCGTGTGAGTGGCTCCAAGACTGAAAAGCACGCTTCGCTGATACATAGTTTGTCATGCTGCTATTGGCTGCTGTGAGATTCTGCTAATGAGGCCAGAGGCACATTACATCAGCCACAATGGTGAAGGGAGTGTCACTGTGGCCTTGGCAGCACTGTGGGGCCTGAAGGTGGATAAAATGGGAATAAACACCATGTTCTCACAGCTATAGTCAAATCGCCAAAACTGCTGATAGGATGAAGTCAGGAGCAGTGTGAACTAATCAAAGATGTGCTTTTCAAGACCAAACATTTTGCTTTTGTGCCAGCAGTTCCCGTTCATCAAAAATGGTTTGCTTTCATGAAAAACTCTGATTCTTGTCACATATATATAAAAAAATGAATTGGCAAAAGGCTGACTCTGCAGCATAAAAGCTCATCGCATAACAATTAGAGTGCAGGCTTCATGTTTAACTGTCACTAAGTTTTTTACCTTATCTCTACCATCAAACTTTCATCCACCAAATGGGAAAAAAAGGAAAAACAAACAAACTGTAAAACGAGTGATGAAAACTAAAAGACACCAAGTGAGTGTGAGGATTTGAAATTGAAATAAAAGCAAGAATTTCTAATTCATCATAGTCTGATTCCTTTGTAAGGTGCATTTCCCCCCCTGAAACTGTTCTGCACCTGGGATGACTGAGCAGGAGTCATTGGATTGCATAGGCTAATGTAGTTACAAATTTACATGAGAAATCTAAGGAAGCCTTTGTCTAGAATTATGATTGACCTCATGCAGATAGTCAGCCGTATTGGCCGTGCAGCTCCAGTTTTTTCTCAGGAGTCAAGGAAATTAACAAGGTGGAACAAGAATTTCATGCAAAGTAGAACTTTCATCATGTTGACTCTTGACCTTTTGAATTTAGTTAAATATTAGCCATTCTGAGTTAGTTATTTGTTATTTGTCATGTACTCTCGGTGGCACTAATATGACCGACTATTTTCATTTTCAACAATCTGCACTGTTTAGACGTGGGATAGTAAATGGCAGTACTCCAACATGCTATCTTCTTCCCTGTGACAGTACGTGTACTCCATTTGTGCATATTCAGGTGCATCTCAAGTGTCTGATGCAACTATCAGTCTCTGGGCTCCACCTCTGGCCTGTGGGAACGTTCACCAGTGTTTCATCAGGAACCTGAATCCTGAGAGATCAGCTCTGTGTCACCACAACGTGTTTATAGGTGGATTCACTCAGGGGCAGGAAGAAATGAATGAACTTCATTTGTCTCGGTTGAATTACCCACTGTACATTACTGTATATAAACCCACCGAGCAGAACATGTTACGGATAAAAAAAAATCAATTTTGGATCAATTCTTTACTTTAAAATTGTTAAAAAATATACACTAAAAGGTTTGTTATGTTTTCGATATTAAACAGAGAAGTTTCACAGTTGAAAATAATATTTTGACATTACTGTGAATGTGTGTCTTTAGGTTCCACGGTGTGCATGTCTATTTTCCTTTCCAGTTTAAAAAACAATATTGAAACAACTGACCAATGCATCAGTGTACCTTCAGCTTTGAACATCTGCATTGCAGTACCCATATAATATATTGTTAGTCCCTTGATGCTTTGTGTTGCTTAGCCTGAAGCTAAAATGCCATGGTAACTGGAAGTGTGGGAGATGTGAGAATGCTCTATGGGGAAAAGTCCCTGCCACCTCTCTTCAGTCAAAGCCCTTGATGAGCTTCTCTTCACCTGTGAGGCCACAGGGACTGATGGAAGCCACCAACTTGTCTAGACTAAAATGTGGCGGTCCCGCGAGACGCACAAATTAGACTCCAACTCATGAGTGAAGAGGGACTAGAATGATGCAAGTGCAACAAGAAATGAAGTCATTCAGAGTTAATCAAGTGGAAGAATTCAGGTTCATCCAAGATGATGGACTGTCTGTATCTCACCATGATGATCCCATCAAAGTGTCAGCTGTCCTGCTGAATCGAACACTATGACTATGACTGTTGCCGTGTAAAGTAGGCGTGTGTGTCTGTCAATGTTTAAACACAAAACATGTTGGACATAATCGATGAGAGGAGGTTAAAAAACGCAGTCTAACTGAGGTAACGGGTGACCTGATTTTAACTGTGGTCAACCATTAACTACTTTAGTATGAGGCTAACAAATGATGAGTCTGCATTGGAACTCTGTTAGAGCCTAGTCTCACAGTAGAGCTTTGTTTACATGATATAATTATTAATTTGCATTTCATTAAATGTTGTAGTGTCAAAGCAGAATTGTATAGTGCACAAAAAAAATGATCTGTTGAATTCCTTCAGGGAAACCTAAAATTATGCTGCCACTATATTATCATCATTTTATACAGTATGTTCATTATGAAGCTAAAAGAACAGCTGTTAACCCCTGATCTGTGACTTTCTCTGTGCCTTATTAATGCAGAGGGAGCCAAAGCCTGAGAATCTGTAATAACAATAATAATGATAATGATACTTGTAGTTATATAGCACTTTAAATTACAAATTAACAAAATCAATAAAGTACTTTGACAAACAAAGCAAAAACGAATGCAGGATATTGTGGGACAAAATAAGACAACTGACAGCAAAATTCACAGAATCAGAACACTGTTTGTCAATATGAATCAGAGCAAAAGAACAATAAAATCAAAAAGACATCAAGCAGAGCAAATAAAAAATAAATGTAAGTGATGAAAGCACTAAAACCAGAGATTAAAAAAGATAAAAGCCTATATATTGAGGTATCTAACATTCCATGACTAAATGCAACCAGATGGTAACGAGCTGTTGTTTGGAGTTCATGGACATGAGTGATATCTGTTTGACTCTGAAGGTTAAAGGTTAGTTATGGAATGGAGCTTACCTTCACCGTGGGTGTTTACACAGGGGCCCCCAGTACCCTAAAGAAGCAAGAGCTGAGTGTATATAAGGATAGGGGTAGAAGCTGGAGTTAGAGGTATCACATTGGCTGCTGATCCTCTCACAGACAGCACCGGGATGTCTGTTTAGAATCTAAACAGACATCCCGACATCTAAACTTTAGATGCTGTGTTTCCTTGTAATAAACATTGTTATATGCAAGAAATACAGTGTCGGCGGAGTCTTCATCATCTGCACATCACCATACAAGAGAAACAACAATATGCTGTACTTTATAGTAAAATACCAATAACGGCGTGTAAGCGGAACATTAAAGGCATATCTGTTGTCCAACCCATTATTATGATTCATACTCACGTTACCAGTCTATACTGTTTGAGTGGAATGGTAAATTGCGTCACAGCAACAACATATCCCGTTCTTTGTGACAATATACTGCACCTTATGAACATATAATCTCATATACGACACAAAGCGATGCTGTCATTAGAATACTGTATCGTCATGTTGAGTCTGAGGCTCTAACAACAGCTGCTCATCCTCACTTTTGGACTTTTCTCATCCATCACACTTTACAATAACAGCTGAAACTCTGGTCACAACACACAGTCACTATGCACTTTATATGTTTGCTGCACCTTATACTTTACTCTGCACTTCTGTCAATACTGCTATTGGTACATTTAATATTGTATTTTATTTTTTGTATTTTATCTTACTATCTTATATTGCTATCTTAATATGTCCTGGTTGTTTTTTTTATCCCATTGTGTAATGCTGCTGCTACACTGCAATTTCCCAGCTTGGGGTTAATAAAGTATGTATATCTATCTATCTATCTATCTATCTATCTATCTATCTATCTATTTCTCATCCACAGCTACAGTTCGCAGACTCTGAGGAAACCCGGGTCACTTCTGACATACTCACGTCCTGGGCTCCAAGGCTATTTGTGAATGAACAACATCCTGTATAACAGGAAGGAAACTGTTAGTCAAATGCAAACGACTCTAAAAAAAAATATGTTTAAAGCTGACTTTCATGGAGTGAAGCAATAATTTTATTTAATCATTTATTTTTGTTTTTGTTGTTTGAGAAGTGAAACCTCGGCATGTACTGAAATCAATAACGCACATCTGTATAATCCGTCGAGGAAATAACAGGACGTGTCTTTTCTGGGGTTTGCAGCATTGGACGCACAGCCAATAAAAGAGAAAGTGAGCAGCAGGAAAACATCACATGAGTTGAAAACGAGCTGTGGACGGACGGACAGACAGACAGACAGACAGAGGGTGTGACTCCGCCTATTGATCAAAGACCATCCTCCTTCCTTTTGTCTTTTCTCCACTTGGTTAACTTCTCCAAAAGCCGCGTGGACTTCGGACCCGCCGCTCAAACCTCCTGCTGCCAGGCCCGCTGCCCTGCTCTTCTTCAGTCCGCGGGATTTTAGTGCATCCGGCCTGACAAATCCAACTGGCCACTTCCATTTCCCCCCTGCAGCATTTTCTCACAGGCTGCCTTTCGTGGAGTTTTTTTTTTTTTTTGTGTGTGTGTGTGTGGAAACCATTAATTGCCATCACTGCAGCGGCGAGGTAAGAACTTTCAATTTACTAGTGCTGCCGTCACGTGTCTAAATGAACGACACGATATATCAGAAATGTTGCGAAAGAGGGAAAGTAAGTGGGGAAACAAATGGTGGCCAACAGCCGACTGTGTGATCTGAGCATGTTGGAAGTATTTCATACATGAATCAGTGCGTCTTTGAGGCGGTGGTGATGTTGGTGTTGTTTTCAGCCGCGGTGTGAACTCACTTTTACCGCTGTAGCAGCCTCTCTCTTGCACTTAAACAGTTGCTTTTTTCCCCCCCATTGTTTTGTTAATTTGTCCAGCTGCACACCGGAGACATGACAAGCCTTGTGCGTTTTCCTCTCAACCACGCAAATGTGCGTGAGCAGCAAACCACTTGTGAGAAGTGAAACAAAACTTTTTTGAGTCCAAGTTCCGTTTTTATGTCCGGACAATGACAACTTTTGACTTGGTCGTTTTGATACCAAGTGGCGGAAACTCCCCCCCCCCCTCCTATCATGTCATGTGAATTTGTTGACATCTTCAACCTCTTCTTGACCCCGCCTAATAATTAATAATCCGATTAATGATTGTGAATATTTAGACGAGGAGAAAAAAAATATTTGCGCAGTCATTCTCTCTTTTCCCACGTGGTTTGAGGCTTGTTTTGGACGGTTGGCTTTCGGAAGTCACACTCTCCATCACCCTTACCCTACAGATATGAGAGGACACACACACACACACACTGGTTTCCATGACTTCAGGGGACATTGCATTGACTTACATTCAATTCCTGGAGACTCACTCTAACCTTAACCATAATTACTAGTGCCCTAACCTCAACACAACAATAACTTTAAAGCATGTCTTTTCCTTAAAATGTAGTAATTTATGTTATGGGGACTTGATTTTTGTCCCCAAAGGAAGACTTTCAAGTCTACATAATGTGACTTTTGTAAACAGATTTAGGTCCCCACAACATGAGGAATACCAGGTGCACACACACGCACACACTCTCACACACAAACTAAGCTATTCTTGTTAGGACCCAACATTGACTCCCATTCATTTGGACAGCCTAACCAAAACCTTATCACTGGGATGAAAGTGACTGAGGGAGCAGCTTTTGTCATTAATAAATTAATTCATTTATCCACCTTAAGGAATGCAACATAACATTAGAGTGCTGCTTTTGAAGTTAAATACGCATTAGAGTGCAGGGCTGCCTTCAAAAGGACATAAATGAAGCACAACCAAGTGGCAATCATTCAAGTCACCCATAGGAATCTGAAGCCTTTAGATTGTTTTTTTTTTTTATTTGACCTATGTGTCATGCTTTATTGCCTGCCTTCCTCTAATTGGGAGCGTATTTTAGAAAGACAGCATCACGTTCAGTTGCAGAAGAGCTGAAGCTAGAGTTTGAGAGCATTAACTGGTCAGGAAAGTGCATATTGCAGCACTAAATATTGTTTTGCTTATGTTAATGCCTTTCAGTTGGAATCGGCTGAAGGAGGTACACAGAAACAGCTGTTTGGGACCTCCATTTCTCCTATCCGAGTCACACACGTCTCATCCAATCATTTTGTTGTCCTTAACAGTAAATAGAGACACACAACGCTTAAACAAAGTGGTAGAAAATGTAACTGAGAGGGCTAAACCCCATTATGACCTCTCATAGCACTGGGCCTTTTCTTCCCCTAACCCTAATCTAACCACAGTTCACATCTTGGTCCTAATCACAAGTAGAGCCTTAAGAAACGAGGTTCTGCCTCTTTGAGACCATGCTTTGGACCCCATTAAGGTCTACTGGTCCTGATAAGTTCAGTGTTTATACTAGAAAAGGTCACAAAGAGGTAACAGGAATCCAAATACAAACACACACACACAGCTAGTAAGTTGTAAACCCCTCTGAGCTGAGTTTCCTCATTGCACACTTGTAAACCACATTCGCTATGTGCAGATAAACCACTGCTCTGTACTTTTCAGAAATGTGTCAACAGGATGAACTGATAACATCTGGACTGTTAAAGTATGCTTTAATGACCCTGGATATAATTAATGCCTGTGTGGGGCTACAGAGAGAATTTGTTTAGAGAGATTATTTCACAAATTGTTCATCACAGCCTGAAGACATGCCGCAGATTATGACATTATTTGAGTTCACTGGACCAGACACAGCTGTTTTAGTACTACTGCTATATACTGGAGAGGACAGTAAAATTTACTACTAATAATTTAAAAAAATGCGATTTTATTGTTTGGCCGGTTTGTGCAGAAAGACTTGTGTGACAGAGTTATGAATTAATTAAGCGATGAGGCAATCTTTTGTTCTCCTGTAAGCTGACTGTCACACAGAAAATAAAGTTGTTGTTTTTTTTGTTTTTTTTTTATTTTGCTCGCTCAGTTTTCACTGTGCTAGTGCTGTAGGTAATAAAAAAATAAAATGCTGGGCCAAAAATGAATAGAGCCTCTCAAAACAGGACACAGCACAAATGTGAGCCTTCAAATCGAACTTAAAATTGTCTTTTGAAAACCCTGGATTGGAGATACCACTGCATTCTTCTGTCAAGGGTTAGGGTCAACCATCGTGATGTCATGTTAGTTAGATGTCGGTTTCGTCAGTCGGGATCTGTAAGTCCCGCTGGACCTCAGCTGAGTTATTCTCAACCACTTTAGGAGGTGATATGTTTCAGCAGGAAAAGTTCGGTTGTTGCCTTCCCACATTAGGAATGGTTCAGTTCAACAAAGTCAGGACAGCGTGACAGTGAATCAGGAAACTAAATGGAACTCAGCAACCATTCATTTGATTATATACTCCTGTGCTTTTCCTCTTGTGGCCTGTCAAAATGTCTGCCATGACTAAGGTCCATTGTATAATTGAAGTAATATCGAAATGTTTTGTCTACAGATATTTAGAATCACAATGGTGTTCTGGGGGATTGCAATAAACCAAATATTTTTGATATAATTTCAAAGGAGTAAGTGAGAAGCATCCTCTTATTGCAGAATGGAGTGTATTCAATGTTTGTGACCAGATGAGTTCTACTTTGGTAAAAGTAAAGCTGAAGCTTTTCAGTGTGATGGTGAAGTAAAAAAAATAAAATAAAATAAAATACATCAAATATGACTGACTTATATCACAGTAAGTCAGTCACACAGAGTCTGATTTCAGACCATAAAATAAATGAGATAAGGCTTTTACAGCATTGTCACGTTTTATTTAAACATTGTCATGAATGCCTCCCACAAATGTGGTTAGTAAAACACCTCACCAAGGAAGCAGTGTGTTGTTTCTGGCTTTAACCAGTGTTGTGGGTATAGAGGAAAATGTGATGTCACTTTACATCTTACATATATATGCATTCTATGTAACACAGGTTGAATATGTTTGAAGCAAATCTTATCCTGTGTTGAATCCCACATGACTTGGGTTGGAGAACAAATCTGCCATTACCTCAGACTGTATGTGTTGGGCATGACTTCATATCCTCTGCTTCTGCATGTATGACACATTGACCTCCTAAACTTCGTCTGACTGAAACACTATACAACACTGTTCCCGCCACCAGAGACAGAGAAGCCATTTTCAATCCACTTCTGTTTACTATATATAAGACACTGATGTTAATCCTCTCTTTGTTCGATTCCCGGAATGAATCTGTGCCTTGGTCTTGGTCCTCTTGCATTCATTAACAAACCAGAGTAAAAGTTTGGACAGTGTTGTTTTATTTTGTTTAGATTTCCACCGCAGTAGGTTAGAAAGCTTGTTTGTGTAAAACACAAATCTGAACCAATTAAAGCTGTAGTGCTTAAAAAAAAAAAAAATCAGTAACATTCAAGCTCATAATGGCTCACTCTTTGTTTCTCAGTATTGTAGTGTTTCCATCTCGTTTTGCCTATTACTAGGGCTGCAAAGATTATTTTATTAATCAATGATTTTTCAGCTTGTTAAATGTGAGTATTTTTTGGTTTCTTTGCTCCATATACCAAAAAAATCAGTGAAACTGAATAATTTTGCAGTTTGTGGACAAAACAAGAAATTGGAGAACATTCAATTCCAGGTTTGGTAAACACAACATTCTTCTGGCATTTTACAGACCAACAGCAAATGGTTGGAATATGGACCCAGTGTTGTCCTTGCAGGAAGCTCTGCAGCCTCACCTGACGAGCAGAAAATTCTGACGTCACTGTCCGGCCCTCTTGGCTGAAAACGTTAAAAAGCATGCAGGAGACATTTCCTCCCATTTGTCATAGTGCTGACTCATGCAGATAGCCTATCTTATCTGTGTGTGTGTGTGTGTGTACCTGGTATTCCATATGTTGTGGGTACCTGTTTCCACAGTCACATTATGGGGACTTGTCCCCAGTAAATTGCTAATTATGGTGAAGACATGTTTTAAAGTTATGCTGAGGTTAGGGTTGCGTTAAGGTGAGGGTCAGGGTTGGGAATATGCCACTAGTAATTATGATTAAGGTTTGAGTAAGTCTCTGGGAAATGAATGTAAGTCAATGCAATGTCCTCTGAAGTCATGGAAATCAGTGTGTGTGTGTGTGACAAAAGTGCAGCAGGAGAAGGCACGTCTTTCTCTCAGCTGCACCGCTGTCACTCATGTTATGTTCCTGTCATGTTTACTTCTACAGCTTTAGATCATAACCTAATAAGAGATTGTGAAACAAGACACATGGCCGCATATTTTTGGTTAATTTAATTGGGTCGAACTGGAGTGTAAGTTAGCTAGAGACAGCATGAAAAGGTACATTGAAATTGCTTGATTAAGGGTACACATTGCCAGCCTTTGTTATTCCTTCTAAAACAGATATTACATGAAAATGGTGTAGAACCTCCAAGCACTTGGTTGTTACTTAATAAAGAAACATCTGGCTTTCACCCAACTAGAAAAATATTAGCACACATAAACTAAAAAAGTCCTTGTGATCAAATTGTATGATTTAAGAGTAAGTGTTTACGTAATTTGCCATTTTCAAATTATGTGACATTTTTAATATTGTGTATAGTATCAGAGTTGTTTTTTCCACATAATCAGGAATTATTTAGGTTCTTAATTATCAATTTCTATTCAAACAAAATGTGTTTTTAGCAGCAAGTCTCAGTCACTAGCTTTGAGGATGGAATGAAATGAATATTCTTGAGCCACATGGTTAGTGTAGTTGTTAGCACTCTTGCCTTTGCAGCAGGAAGACCTGGGTTCGTGATCCGTTTGGAACAAGGGAATAAAATTTGCATGTTCTCCCTGTGTGTGCATGGTTTTTCTTCAGGTACTCCAGAGTCCAAAAACATGCAGATTTGGGGATTAGGCAAATTGGACGCGTTGCTTGTAGGTGTGAATGAAAGAATCAAAAAAACCTGTCCAGGGTGTAATCCACCTTTGCCCTGTGTCAGCTGGGATTGGCACCAGCGACCCCCACGACCCTCATGTGGAGGATGAATGTCTTGCATATTTAATTGAAAAGGCTGTTGACAGCTATAGAGAA
Source organism: Brachirus orientalis (assembly GCA_016785285.1). Taxonomy (NCBI): domain Eukaryota; kingdom Metazoa; phylum Chordata; class Actinopteri; order Pleuronectiformes; family Soleidae; genus Brachirus; species Brachirus orientalis. The sequence goes on along the minus strand of JAFBJR010000146.1, from coordinate 8,284,044 downwards.
AAATGTTTTTTTTTTTTTATTAAACTTACGACTTCTTTGTCATAGATGTTTTCTTTCCTAGTAAGTGAAATAATACTCAAACACCATGCCTCTGTCTAGGCTGAGCGATCGTCTTAAGCTACTTGTGCACACGTTGATGCCTTGAGTGTAAAAAAAAAAAAAAAAGATGCATTTTATTGTGATGTATTCTGCCCTGATGTCTGAGGTGGGAGTGTATGCAAGTTGATTTAAGGGATGAATCTCTAAAAAAAACAAATATGGAAGAAATAAATTAGTTCCGGTGTGTAATTGTTGTTTTTGTATTCCTAGGTCTGGACCGGTGTCATTGTGCCATCGTAACAAAGTTTCTACATCAACAGCCAGTCGATGCAGACTCTCATTAACTCCGTGTTTTAAAGCAAGATGCCATTATTTGATGGAACGATACCAGCTACAGTTCCATCAAAACCGCAAAATATGCAAGATTCCTTGCATAAGCAGGCACTGCAGTACAGCGGGGTATATTTTGCTTATGACCCTCGAAGAAGGGAAGGAGCGGGTTTCTCTGTGCTGGATGGCCGAAATCCTATGAGTCACCTATCTGATATGGAGGCACACAACCACATGTTTTACAGGCAAGAAAACAACTCTTCAGAAGAACACCATTCTCAGTCTTCTGTCTGTCATGCTCCAGTAAAGCAGGGGTTTACCTTGTACATGGAAAGTCCTGGGATCAGTAATGCTACAGCTGCTACGTCAGTGACTGTTGGAGAACCAAAAACTGGAGGCGAGAATTTACCTCCTCCGCCTGAAAACTCTATTTACCTAGCAGTTCCTAAGCCACTTTATGGACATAACCCTTGCTGTAATGAACTGGGCTGTGTGATGGGACGATACAGTGTGGAGCATGGCTCACTGAGGATACCAAAAACTGTCTATCAGCACGACTGGATGCAAACTGGTGCTCATTACACAGAAAGACAGCCTGTTCAGAGAAAGACACAAGACACACTACTGCAGCAGAGAGGTGTGCAGAATGAACACAGTGCTGAACCACTCAAGAGGATCAGTGTGGAAACATACAGGCAAAGTATGATTGACCCAAACTATAGCAATTACCCTTGCACCCCAACTCGCACACTGTTAAATTCTTTGAGTGAACGGAGCCTGCAGTTGCAGTCCTCCCCCAGAAGCTACCCCAGTCTATACCCCTCCCATCCTACATATGAGCATATGACCTCAGAGGTTTATCAGGAACGCTCTCCAATGTCCAAATATGGCCATCTAACACAGTACCCAGTGTTTTACTACCCCCAGGCAAATGAGGAGCCACAAAACAGTGCACAGTGTAAAAACATTGGCAGTAAGCAGAGAGAAGATGTCCCCGTTATGCTTAAACACACAATCTCAACCCCCCGGGAACATTATATAGTCCCTCAGTCACTTCATGGAGAAATTCCTTTGCCTAGAACTGAAACCTTGCCAAATCATTCCTTCGTGCAAGGCTTTGACTATCCATGCTATGCAGTCCCTAGAATTAATTTAAATGCAAGTCAAATCAGAGTTCCCCTAAAAAAGCAACATGCATCTCCCAGTTTTCACAGTAATAGCATAAATGTTTCCCCATCTAGTCAACATTGGGAGCATCCCTTGGCCTCTGTTATCGATCTACATAAGGACAAGTCCAACACCAGCCTGCATGTTGAGCAGCTGAAACCCTCCTCACCATTCCTCTGTAGGAATCTATCCACTTCAGCCAGATGTACAAACCACCCTGGCGTCTCACCCCAAAACTTAAAAACAAGTCAATTTTTTCCTTCAATCTCCAGTCTGCTTGTAGACCAACACATCCGTGCACCAGGTGGTTTGAACATGAACAAACGTATGGACTATTCCTCCTGCGAGTCCCACATTCCATGGCCAGAACAGCCAAAATATTTTCCTGTTTCTCCGGGAGCATGGCTGTCCAGATCTCCCAGTCAGAGTTCAGATCGCATCCACACAGCTGTGAGTAATAGTGCAAATGTCAAAAAAACTATTTATTCACCTGCTGCCTCACAAGGAAATAACAACAATAGCCCTGCATCCAGTTCAGGCACCACTGTTATAAAAAGGTGTTTGAAGAGAAGTGTTTCTCATCCATCACCACCTATCAAAATAAAAGAAGAGGTTAGCGATTTTTGTGAAGTGGACCTAATGAAGAAACGACATAAAATGGAAATGTTGGAAAATGTCAAAGTAGAGAAACAAGTTGCCAAACCTCTGATGCCAGTTATTGACAACGTCTTTAGTCTGGCACAGTACCAAACATACCTGCAGGTCACCAGAATGATATCTGGAGGCCAAGTCCCTCAGAGTACTGTCCAGTCTTCTGAAGATTGTGAAGTCAAATGCAGGCCAGACATCAAACAGAAAATGTCAGATCGAGATGAAGAGCAGCCTGTTGTCTCAATAGTTCCCCAAGAAATTTGCCCAGATACTCCAATAGAGAAGCCTGTTGTCAACATTATTGAACACAAAAATATCAAACTGGAAAAAGTAGATTCATCAGACACAGATGACACTATAGAGCCTCTTGAGAGTCAGCAGGAGTACAGTAAAGTCATAATCAAACAAGAGCCGGAAGAGGCAGATTTATTTGAAAGTGAACCCATGCTGGTGATAAAAAAATGTGAAGCAGATGAGCCTGATGATGAGGTGAAGCCTGAAAGTAAAGCCTCATGTGCAGATGAAAAAAGGACTTCGGGTGAGGCTGAAACTGTTGAGTTGACAACACAGATGCACCCATCTTCTGACACGTGCACAAAGCGTGAGCAGGTGGCCGCACTTCATTCCACACCCAGTACTCCAACACAACTATCCGAGAGCAAAGTAGATTTCAAAAACATTCCTGCCCAGTACTTAAAACTGTCCACGGTCAAAATCCTTCTCCCTGACTTCCGACATTCCAGTCCAGCTCCACCATCAGAGAAGCCACCTGTACAGCCATTAACTGTTGGTGTACCAAAAGTAGAGGTCCAAATGCCAGTCCGCAAGCACTTTCTCGAGTTGCACAATTCCCTGTGTAAGCTAGTATCTAAATCTGTGTCTGCCTCTTCAGAGCATGAGCTTAGGGCCTGGCTGTCTCATTTGCAACTGACTGATCCTACATCTCCGTCAACTAAAGTCCAGAAGGTGTCATGTCTGTTGGGTGTAAAAGCCAGAGAAAAGTGGCTTAATGAGGAGATGAAGACAGCCCTTCATAAGGTCCTTGAGAGGCTGCGAGAGTACACCGCCCAGAAGCACTGTCCTTTTCCACACGTCATGAGAGCAGGAGCAGTGTTTCTCCCCATGCTGGTGATGAAGGAGCTGCTGTTTCCAACGGTCCAAGGCGGTTTCATTGACCAGGTCCTGCATGAGCACAAAGTGGAGCTTCGTCCCACAACGCTGTCCGAAGAGAAGATTCTCATCCAGCTCCACAAACGGGCCTGTTCATCCCGGCTCAGGAGACTGATGTCCCTCAAGCACTTGCCCGATATCTACGCTGACGTGGTCAACCTTTTGTATCACGCCTGTGTTTGCAAACATCTTGGTGAGTGCACATTTATTTCAGAGTGACTGAGATAATGCAATGAGTGTGGAGAGCATTTGAATGGTGTCCTTGCAAAGGAAGGAGGAAACTGACTTTGCAGCAATCCAACATTTACTTATTGTTTTATTTCTTTTAAATATTGCTGTCAGTTTTCTGAGATAATGTTGCTGTAGGATGGTGCCATGGCATTTTGTCTCTCCAGGTACTGTCACCACACAAATTAGAGGTGTTACGAGCAATGGTTGTGTTAATTATGCCTCATGGGGCTTAGAGGACACAGTGAAGCAAACAAGTGTTCTTGAAGGAGACAGAAAGTGAATGGATAATTTTGGGGCAATCGTACATCACCTGAAGGCTTTTAAAATAAGACCTCTACTGTTTTCAGTGCAACATAAGTACAGTTTGAGGGTAATGATCAAAATGTAAGTCAGTGAGAAGTGTTATTTATAATTATTGCAGATACATATCATTGTGTTATTAAAATCAATTTGCTATGATATGATAATGACTATGACTGTCAAAAGCTACTTTTCCTTGTAGATTCTGGAAATCCTCTTTTTGGTAGCTGATGTGATTTTTGTTTTTTGTTTTTTTAATAGTTTTTACTTTTAACTATATCTTTTTTTGCAGTATTGTTAGTCACATTTCTGCATTTTGCCACCTTCTTTTTTGTAAACTTTACATCTTCAATATAAAATCCTATTATTTTTTACAGAATCACCTTCACCTGATGGCCAAAAGAGAGTCCAGGTATATTTATTTTTATGTTGTCCCTCAGTCTCACTATTCTTTGCTTTTTTTTTCTGATTAGAAAGCAGAACGTGGTTCTGCTAACTTTCAATTACAAATCACAAAAAGTTGCATGAGTACATTAATAAGCTTCATGGGTGGAGGGAAGGGTGCTGGGCTGTAGAAAAACTGAAAAAGGAAACTGGAAAAAAGGAACTGTCAGTGGCGTTAGTGGGCTTGAAAACATGTGGGGGCAGGCTGTTGAATCACCGTACGAGAGGAAGGAAGTGACAGCTGGCAGCACATGGGGGTACGACTGTTAAATCTGTTAAATGTCCATGTATGTTTAAAGGACAAGGATGGTGATTTTTCAGCTTTGTTACAGTAAAATCTAATGAAAATGGCAAAACAGTGTTTTTATTTATTTTTTTTATTTACTTTGATTACATTCGGTTGCATATTTGGTGCACAAATCAGCATTGTTGGCTATAGGAGAAATAATTACACTGCCAATGTGTTTTTCATAATAATTTACTTTTGTTATTTTTTTAATTGGATTTGGTGACAATAAGATGTATATAAAAAAATCACCAGATGTGTCCTTTTAAATTTTTTGATTGGTGTCCTTCGACAGCTATTATTTTATTGGGCACATGCATTTGCTTATTGGGTTAAGTATAATAAAATTTCTGGTTATTGGTGACTTCATTAGCAGTTGAGATGGTTTTGGAGAAACTGCTGCCTCACTGCTGTTTTATCCCTGACTGTTGGTATCCTCTGTAGAAGCTGACTTGCCTTCCCACAGCTCTTTATCGTGCCACTTCGGAAAGGGAGTATGATGGTGGAGGATCCTGCTGTCCAATCCCCACAATTGTTGATAATATTAGAACAGGTTCTTACTATTTTAATCTGCAGAGTAAACTAATATAGAACAATGTGAGGATTGATTTATTGACCTGTGTGGAGGTGTGTGACTTGCTGTCCACGTTGTCTTCTTCCTCTTCTATTGGCTTCTCCCTTTTAGGAGTTGCCACAGCAGATCATCTGCCTCCGTCTTGCCCTATCCCTTGTGTCCCATGTTGACAGTGATCTGCATATTTGATTTAGCAAAGTTTTTTTTTTTTTTTTCTTTTAAGCCGGATGCCTGTCCTGATGCAACCCTCCCCATCTATCTGGGCATGGGCCTGGCACTAGGAGTACACTGGATGTAGCCCTCCAGTGGCTGGGTTGTTTTGCTAAAGACATTTTACTAACCAATTTTTATAAATAATTAAAATACTTAAATTCTTACCTTCCTGTGTATGTATGTGTGTATATGTATGTGTGTGTGTATATATTATACATATACGTGTGTGTATATATATGTATGTATATGCATATATACACACACATATCTGGCATATCTATGGATTTATTTTGACTTCTCCTAATTGCTGCATGTTCCCTGTATTTCAGGATTAGATCTAGACTGTCCTGCTAACGGAGAATACCACACTGAGGAGACTCCTGTATTTTCAAAATTCAGTGCCTCACTGGTGTCACCCCCTGCGTCACACCCGCAGAGACAACCAAAGGACCAGGAAAGAAAATCACATTTGAACAGAAAGAGAGCAAAAAGCAGGGTTAAACGCAGCTCAAGGCGCATGTTTCTGGACAACACTTTGTCAGATGAGGAGAAGGCAGGCGACATGGTGAAGAATTTAAATGGAGGCATGTTAAGTGATTTTTGCCGGACAAACTCAAGTGATCAGTCTGCAGATGGTGAGAACAGAGGAAACAACAGTATGGATGCAGTGTTGGATTCTTCTCTCATTCCACAAAGCCCAACGCCTGAGAATTCATGGACGTGTCCTCTAACATCGGACCATCTTTCTCCAACTCCCACTGACACAGAAGCAGAGGAATCCTCCACTCTGCAGCCTGGTATTCTGTCCTCAGGGTCGGCCTTATCTCCTGTTGAATCCAAGAATTGTTCAGGCATGATCCTTAAACTGCGAAAGATGTTTGGCAGTAGTCTTCACAAACGGGCTCACTACCAAGCGGTGTCGCACCCTGGGACATCTGCTGATCCCTCCATCTCAAAGACTGGGGTTGTGGACGAAGACGTGAGCAATGAGAGCTACCTTTGCAGGATTCCCAAAGCAACCCACAGGTGGCAGAGGAGAGGAAGCATCTCTCACACCTTAAGACCCCTCAGCTGCCCTTCTAAGAGGACATGCAGGTCACTGTCAAAGATCAAATACTGTCCCTACTTGTCTGCCTGCCACAGTGCTGAACACAGAAGGCGATGGGTCCTGCGTTCAGCTGTGCAGAGGGCTCGCAAGGCCATGAGGATCTATTACCCAGACCTGGTGGGAAAGAGGATCCGCCATCTGTATGAAGAAGATGACAAATCAGAAGTGTGGTATAGTGGAGAAGTGCTGCGTATCCATGAGGCCAACAGCAACCCTCTAAAGACTATATTTGAGGTCATGTATGACAGTGAACCAGAGTGGAAGTACTATCTTGAGCTGCTAATAGACTATAAAAAAGGCTGGCTAAAAATTGAAGATTAATTGTCACATGAAAAAATCACTGTGCCTCTTTTTGACTTTGTTTTTTTACTTGCCAGCAAAAGGCTGATGAGCCATAAATGTTCTGTGCTCCTATAGAATGAAGTTCAGACTGTTTTTCTTTTTTTTTTTTTTGTTTTTTAGGTCAGCCAAATATTATTTGTCACTTGAGAGCCATGGGGCACATTCTTCTTTAGGGGTGGAATGTTTGCAGCATCCTGTAGATGTTTTTGAGTGCTTATCAATGACACATCTGGCTTTTCTGGTTTATTCACTTATTTGTCCCAGCTTGAAAGAAAAGCAGCTTAACAAAACAAATCCCTTATTTTAAAAATATTTTAATTTTAAGCAACTGTGAAATTGCATATTTATTTTTCACTTTTATGGATCAAAAAAGATAAGTTATTGACTGGTCGTTTACTTTTTTTTTTTTGTATGTTAGTGCAACATTTGAATGTCAGTTTACAGGAGTAGAGTGCCAGTCTTGTGTGTTGTCATAGTGATTTCTATCCTGATGCTGGTTTGGTTAATGTGCCGTGTGTAATTGTGTCTGGACGTACATAGCTGTTCTTAATTAAGCTGATTAATGTGTCTTTGGGATGTTGCCATGCCATGGTGTTTTTAATAAGATTTTTACCTCATTTTAAATTGTATCACTTCTTCAGACTGAATTGGTGAAACATGTCCCTCACTGTTGAAATGAGTCCATGTTTTGTGTCTGTTGAAATGGTTTCTCTCCAAAATAAAATTTTTTTATAGCATAACTATCGTAACCAATTTCAGTCTTGTCAGAATCCATTTACTGTCAACCCATAGTAAAAATCCCAGGAATAGGATGTGTTCTGCTTTAACACACACACACACACACACACACACACACACACTCTCTCTCTCATTTTCTACTGCTTTGTGAGCTGGGGGTTGTGGGGGCAGGGTACACCCTGGACAGGTTGCCAGTTCATCACAGGGCCACATAAAGACAGACAACCATTCACTCTCACATTCACACCTACAGGCAATTTTGAGTGTCTAATTAATCCCCAAATCTGCATGTTTTTGCATACCATTGTCCCCACTGGGATGTGAACCTGGGACCTCTTGCTGCAAGGGCAAGAGTGCTAACCACTACACCAACCCCACTGTTTTAAAACACTTCAAAAAAAAAAATAAATAAATTAGGCTTTTCACACGTTGCTTTTTGAAGATGTGTCTGTCTCCATCATGTGGCAACAATTTTAAGTGCACAATACCAGTTACACATCAGAAATGCTGTTTTATTTTTAAACTGTTTGCAGCAAATGGCATTTTTGATAAAATTACACAGAACACTTAAAAAATGATCAAATTTCATTTATCAAACAACCACCCATGGCAGAACAATGTTTGCAGCATTTTGCACTTTAATGTTTTCTCCAAAACAAACAACTAAGTTCTCCCACATTTTCACACCAGTAGGAAATGTAACACCTTTAATGGCATAAAGAAAACATTGTAGAAAAGTATTAAAAAAATTTGGGATGTATCAGATGAATGTACTGTATGTAGCTGCTTCTGTGACTTCAAACGTTTCAAATCAATCAATGAATTGCAGGCAGAGAACAGAGCAAGCTCTAAAGAGCATATTAACCCAGTGATCACAGCAATGCTGTTACCTTCAAGACAGCTTAGTGAAAACAGCCCATAATTTGTTGTCCATTTGATGGTCACTACTTGAGTGACAATGAATTCATATGTGCCACACAAACCAGTTAATTTTCACTGTTCAATCTGCAAAGACGCAGCAAAAGATGCTAATATGAGCATAAAATCATGTTTTTTCATTAAATTATCAAATTAATTCCATGTTACTCTGGAAGACGCAGCTCTGCCAAGTTCTGTAGAACACTATACTGCAAAATAAACAGTGCAGAAATGCATCATGGATGTTTTGAGTAATTAGGATGGCTGAGACCAAACCTACTCTAATGACTCACACAGTACTCCCAAAAGTGAGATTTCTCATGACATTTATTCAAATAAACAATACAGTTTATAATTTGCTAGGATAAAATAAGTTTTAACACATAAGAAGCATTTGGGATAGAATTCCCCAAAAATCTGAACCTGGGGCAAAGGATGTGTTTTAACTGACTTGCATCAGTGCCTGTATATTCATGTCCCCTCCAGTCAATCTTGTAAAGACTGCTATATTCCAGAGACATGAATGAACATCAACAAGCAGAGAGCTCGACAACCAGAGCAACCATCATACTGAACAATGCAAAGCCTGGAGGGGCACTGACATTTCGAATTCTTAACCCATGTGCGAAAATACAGTCTTTAATGCAGAAGCATAACAGCATTATAAAAAAGTCCTACAACCTTTATCAGCTTGCCCTATATTCCTCCTCTGCTTAAGGTTCACCAAGTCCATCTGAGTAGCTCTGTTTAAAGCAATGTTCAGTCTCACTGCAAGAGACGTGGCCACCATCAGCCCCATACCAGCCGTCCAAATATTTCCTGCAAGAGTAATGTACATGCCTGACCCTGTTTGACAGTGATCCAGCCCAATTAGCAGCACTACAAAGCTGTGCTGTCAGTACATTCTATTACTCTCGTTCAATCCCCAAGGTGCAAGCTATGCTTTTAGAGGGCTACTCCAAGCCATGTCAGGAAAGAAGAAAAAAAAAAAAAAAAAGAGTGAATGTCACTCAGTTTGGCTCTTGCAAATAATTAGTAATGTTCTTAAATGTTAAACACCTCTAAAACAACTAAGAGGGTGCAGCAAATGGTTAGAATAGAGGAGCACAGGGCCAGTGCATTCAAACTTTACCTTGAAGTGTAAAACATTATCTGATCACTTGGCAACTAAGAAACCTTTTTTACCAGTCCCCATTTAGATTTACTGATAAGGTGTAATTGTGCACTGCTCTGAAGAGACTGAGGATGACAGGGCGAAAGCATTATTGCCAAAGACAACCCCCCACACATTATGAGGGAGGAAACAGACTCAACTTACATGGCAAGTACACCTTTTCAATATTGGTAAATAATAAATATTTCAAAATGATGCAAACACGTGCCTCTCCTGCTCTTTAACTTCCATGCATATGGACTATTTACAAATTGAAAAATACAGACTGGCTATTTTGTTCTTTTGATGTTTTTTTCTCCCACCTCCCTGAAATGTCTATGCCCCTTGCAATCAACCTATCAACATTCAGCCACCGAGACAAGGATCTCACCACACATAGCAGACATGGCCAGGACAATTAAAGCTGTTGAAAACATTTTCACACTAATGGGAAAACAAAAATCAAAATCAAAACCGAAAAAGATTCACAAGCAAAAAACAGAAAAATAAGATTGTTCAGGGAAGGTGTTACAATACAAGCCAAAAGGATGTATTTAAGATGGATTTTCTGCTTTCTCAAGACTCCACTCTGTTGCTAACAATACTTTAGTACACTTTCTCATTATTACTCTACCTTTTATTTAAATATAATTTATTTTTAAGATTTTGTTAAACAAATCCAGGAAAATGATGCAAAAATTGTTGTTTTGCCGGAGAAGAGGCGACAGAAGGCCCGTGCTGCCCTGTTAAATTGCATCAGCGCTCTAGTTTGTCAAGATACTCAAGAGTCCGTTGCACTGAGACGTGTCCTCAATCCTCAATGTACTCCCACAGGTCCTTCTCATAGCCTTCATGCACGTGCTGTAGCAGCACTCTTCGCCTGCTCTCACAGTATCTGCAGAAACAAGAGAATTTCCTGAAGTACAAGAAATCACAAGCACAGGCAGATTATAATGCTTCCATCACTGACCTGTACTTATCTTGAACTTTCTGCTTAATATCCTGCAAAGAATCCTGGGATATGTCCCGCTCTAGGTAGCCAGACAGCACCTCTGTGGCATTTTCCAGGTCTGCCTGGTTGTTCTAAACAACAAAATGCAAATTGACAAAAATAGTAGATCACAGCACATAAAACAACAATTGTAATGTTGGTGACAGTAACCTCTGCAGTATTATGTATAGGACCCACCACAGACTGCAGGAAGTTTCGAACCATTTCAACAGTGAGGTGACTGATCTAGGTTTTTTCATGGACCAGTTCTGCTGATGGCAGAACGGTGAATGGATAGGTGGTCAGAACATTCTTGTATATCTGATTTTGAAGAACAGTAAGTCCAGAGGGCATGTGTAAATGAGAGAAGTGAGGTCAGTGAACGTGTTGAAAACAAAAAGCTAATGGTGCGTAATTTAATAAAATGTAGCATATGTGTGTATGATACAGAAGTGGTGTTATACTAGTAACCTGGCTCAGACAGCGCTGCAGCCTCACAGGCATTATAGGACTGTGCGAAGATACAATTCTACCAAAACATTTTTTTTTACAAGAAATACAGATAACATTTTGTCATTTTCAATTCAAATTTGATGAGATTCCCTTGTGTCATACCTCAAAAATAATGGACTGGTTGTTCTTCTTGAGGTAGAAGGCAAAGACATAAGTGAACATGAGCGTGGAGCGGCACTGGCACAGAACATCCACAGCCTTCTTCAGAAACTGCACCTCAATCCAGGACATGTTGTGCTGCTGCATCTCCTCCATCTTCTGTTTGACCTGAGCGTAGAGCTTGTGCTCAAAGCGCAGGCTCTGCATATGGTTCATGTAGCGGTTGCAGTAGAACAGGTACCTCTGCAAGGCTGCCCTGGAGCGCTGCACATACACACAGCATGAAACTAGCTTTAATTGCGGCATAATAAACATTTTATCAACAGCAGCTCTTCATAATGTTAAATCATATGCACTGTATCTCTTCAGTGTGTAACAAGTAACCATAGTAAACGTCTAGTATGTCAAAACCATTCATAATTTAATTGTCATATTACATTTATTGACGCAATAAATATTAAGCAGGTGCATGCATCATTGAGGCTAATTGTCTGTCAAAGCAACTTTCCCTGTTGTCCCCTTTGTCCCCATTTTTACCAGTCTTTGTCACGCCATGTCTCTAAAACATGTTTGACCCAATCTGGGTCCACAATAATAATAATAATACCGTAAATTACACAGATTCATTCCGATTGTTTATTTATTTTGTTGATTGTGAATTTGGACTGCTCGGTTTATGTGAAAATTTAATTAGTGAGTTAGATGAAAGTGAACCAGGAAGCCAGAATCAGCAGAGCAGTCTGCAACAGTTGTTAGGGGATGTAAATATAGTGTCAATCAAAGTGATACTGTCATGGCCCTGTGACGGTATCAAGCAATAAGTCTTTCATTCTCTTAGTTCTGCCACAGTGGAGTGGGGTCAAAGATAAACAGTACGCAATGTTTTATATATATATACACGTACATATTTTAGTTTAAGTATCATTTATTACCTCTTGTGCATCTCTGGCTGCCTTGGCATCATCTTCATTGTAGCGATTGCAGTTGTACCTGAAATAGCCAATAACAATGTTTTAAAGAATGCCATAAGACACATTTTATTGCTCAGAGCAAGACATTTAACATTTACCAAATAAGAATATCCAAGGAGTTTGCATGTTCTCCCTGTGGTGTGTGGGTTCTCGCCGGCTTCCTCCCACAGTCCAAAACATGCAGATTTGGGGATTAGGTTAATTGGACACTCTAAATTGCCCGTAGGTGTGAATGTGAGAGTGAATGGTTGTCTGTCTCTATGTGGCCCTGTGATGGACTGGCGACCTGTCCAGGGTGTACCCTGCCTCTCGCCCTATGTTAGCTGGAGTTAGGCACCAGCGATCCTTAGTGGATAAAGTGGTAGAAAATGAGATGAACATCAAAATGAACTGCATTCACCTCATATGAACTTTACTTGAGCATTGGTTTTGTGCAGCTTTCTTCTTCTGTCCACAACAGCTCAGTGGCAAATATGACACTTTTTTAAAGGACAACCTTTACCCACAGCTTCAGTTTATAGTCAATTAGAAATTATACCAAAGCCTGTGGACAAGGTGTCCCTTTTCAGAACAGAGATCAGGACATACCTTATCTTGATCATATTTAAAATTCTTGTTTTTCCACAATAAAGTTTTGTAACATGTCTGGGTAATTCAAGTATTTGAACATTAGTTTAATTGTTTCTCTATATATCTCTAAGCTTTCAGACACAAAGTGAAGGTAGAGTATGGCCAAAAAGCCCTGCCTGTTTGTGAATCTAAAAAAAATCCCCAAATTATTTTGGTCAGGATACTTGTAACAGGAAATGTAATTTGCTGTACATTAGGGATCTGATGATAACTACTTTCTCCACTGCTTCCTCTTGATCTCCATTTGTCTCTCCATCAACTTCATCCTGCATGTTCCTATCTATCCTCCTCTCCCCCTCTTTGCAGGCAAGCAAACAGCCTAGCACAGAGAGCTACCATTTGCTGAAAATATCCAAAAAACGACCTTATCTTTGGGTCTTTGATGCAACACAAAACTATAATGCTGGCCCAATGTTCTCTGTTAGAACATTTAGCAATTTTATTTGACAATGTTCCAATTTGAGCAACCCTAAAAAGGGCATAACCTGTCTATTACATTTACTGTGTGCATTAGTTCTCACCAGGCTGAGCCATGAGGCTCCCATGGACCGAGGCAGACCCAGCAGAACTCAGCTTTGCAGTTCTGGTTTCGACAAACCATATGATTGCAGCCACCGTCTTTCTCAATGGTCACATGGCATTTTGGACATTCCTGGAAGGAAAGGGGATCAACAATTTAGTTCCTGTCCAAAGCCAAGTGTTTTACAAAAACAAAAATATTAAAAGAAAAAAAACAAAACAAACAAAAATACTAAAACTGGATAGTTTGTTTTCTTTTGGCTAGCTTTCTTATGCTGTATTATAATAATAATTATATGTCGTTTGTTGTAGCGAAAACATTACTGAGTTTTTGAGGAAACCAAAAGACCCTGCTGATACCTTACCTTTGTATTTGCTGCAATCCAGTTTGAAGTTTCACTGTCATCATCACATTTCTTTATCCATTTTCTCAGCCACTACAGAAATCATTAAGAAGAGAATAAGAAATTATTATCTCGGGAGTAAAGGCCAACTTTAAAAGAAAGGAAAAGGAAATGACTTAATATTTCTGGTGACAGTGAACCGTTCAAGCAATCCAGATTGGCTTACCTTACACTTAACAGGATCGTGCCAATTCTCTCCACAGTTGAAACTGCAACAATAATGAGGCTATTATGTCTCAATCAAATACATTTTGATAATCTACAGTCAAGTACTTTTAATGTCTTAGCAAAAATCAAATGTATAATTTTTATACAAACAAACTCTCTTACCAGAACTGACGGCCACACTTGCACCTCACTGGTTTGGCATCTGGGTATTGGACTTTGACAACATGATGGCAGTCTGGTGCTGGGCACCACTTTAACAGTCGATTGCACTTGAGAGAAATGATAGAGAATTCAGACCGATATGTATTTTTCCAAGTATGCAAATGAATTATTTTATGTTTAACATGACAAGCCAAAGTTTTATAGTTAATTTGGGTTATAACTATTACAGAGAAAGAAAACTTGATGCTTACCTCTACAAAACTATTTGTAATTAAATGCTGGTACTTCAACTTCACTTTTGAATCTGTTATGAGCCGCCTATAGGAAAGGGAAAATAATTCACCATTAGTCTTAATTACATAAAATGGCTAACTATGGTAAAAGTTTCCTTCCAAACAATATACAGTAGTTTTTCCTTTTTCATGAATTGACATTATAGCCAGAAGTCTTATGATCTTAAATGGGCTACCAACTATGGTTTAACATGCACTTAACTAAATGCTGTCTTGAAGAACATATGTGTCAGTGCCTGTAGCATCTTAAACTAATAAATGAAAACACTAATAAATCTCTTGCTGGCTGGTGGGACCAGAATGTAGGCTAAGACAATTACTGTCGGCTTAAAAGCTGGTGCAAGAGATTAGTTTCCATGTTTCCAATTAGGAAGTATATTTATTTCCACTACAGGTTAAACATAAACACTTTAAAGCAGTAATGTAGGTCTATAGCAGACATTTCACTGAGAAATGCTTGAGATATGCCCACAAGAGTCATCATTTTGTTTACTGTTCTTGTAATTACTAAAAGGTTCAGTCATGTCTAATGTTGATCACTGGTGGACAATATGCAACAAGATACTAAAATAAGAATAAGAACAAAACATACTCACATGACTGTGTTGTCATCAACCAAAATGTCACAACTATGTGCAGGACAAGAGATGGTCTAAGAAGACAATGCAGAAAGTATATCATTAGTCAGACAGCAATTAAAAGATTAACAGGGTTTTGTATATCTCAGTGGGTACCTGTCCCATTCCTTCTTCTATGATTTTGGTAGTCAGGTAATCTCCCCAGCACTGCATGCAGAACTTGTGTCCACACTCCAGGCCTGTAAAATACTGTAGAAAAGTATCAAATGAGACAAACAATCAGCACATGAGCACATGTACTTTTAGTAAACAGACTAATCATAGGCATCAGAATGATGCAATTCAAAATGCAAAATGCAACTACTTAAAGTAGTAGTGTTTTGAATTGTTGAAAAATGTTTTTTAAGTTTTTTCTGTCCAAAACATGATGGACATGAAGGAAACAACCTCTACAGAAACTGTAGACACATTACTATGTAACCATGCAAAATAGGCACACTAGCCAAATCCAAACAAATCACCCTCTAAATTTTTATTCTGAATCATCTTGTTCCCACAATTTCAAACTTGCAAACCTAACAATGCAGGTTTAAAAGTTAGTGGCAGTGCCCCAGTTAATGGCCAGCCTTTGTGCTATAAAGTCAAGACACTGAATTTATTGTCAAACAATTTTTTAAAATATGTATAACTACATCATGAGCTGAACACACTTGTACCTCAAAACAACACAATTCTGGTGTCATTATGGGACTCACAGAGTTAGGCAAGTTCAAATAGCAGATCTGACATGGCATGTCCTGTGCCGATGACCTAGTGTTTATTGGAGTACGGATCCTAGACTTCTTACTGGGGTTTATGACATGACACTCAGAGAAAAGCTTGTCCAGATTACCGTCAAAATATCTGCATAATTTAAAAAAAGAAAACAGCATTTTAAAAAAAAATGAAACAGTCACTTTCTTAGGTGGCAAATGGGGTAAATGAACAAAGAAAAATAGATAGTTACCTTTCCATAAGTTTTTCTTTATCCCAGTTGAAGTGACTGAGAAGAATGCGTGTTATTGTTGCGGGATTCTAAAGGAATAGGAAATAAATGGTCAAAAATAAGCCTTGAATATCACATTAATTTGTATTACATTACATTATAACAACCTTCAATTGGAGTTAAAATCTCTTCATAAATATGTTTCAGAATCAGGACTAACCCTCATATTAGATCAGAACGATTGTAATTTTAAATCATCAGTGTTATTAGTTTGTACACATTCCATCATTATCACCCATGTATGTTAGTGGTATTAATAAATATAGTTTACAAACCACTGGCTAAGACGTTACCACAAACTAAGTTAAGCTAGCTTCTGTCATACAATCTCTGAAGGTTTTTCTTAATGATTCAGCAGTATCCACTGTTGAGTAGGCAACTAAGTCCACAGAATATTTCAAATGAAGTACATTTTTACAATTTTAATTTATCTGGAGAATTTGTATCGCCCTTTGCCAGCTGTTTATGACCCAAATTGAATGCTGAATACCTGGTTGAGAAAATGTGCACACTATTGGATGTGTCTCGATAAAGGAGAAAGTGAACAAGGCTGTGAAAAAATGAGCTACCTTCAGCATACTGTGGTAAAACCAAACGTGATGCTAAATGTTTGTCAGTTCTAAAAGGACATCTGCTTCAGCACTTGTATTTGCAACAGGATTCTATAATCCTTGTGTGTTACCATAAAGTACAGTCCTGAAATAACAACAATGATATACCAAATACTATGTCACAAAGTGTGACTGAATTTAAATATATTTTAGCGGAAAAAAAAACTGTAAAACATGTTTTCCTTGAGTTACTCATAAGTTGCTTTCAGACAAGCATTGAAGTTTAGACCATTGTTTGGAGGACCTGTGCGTGAAAAACAGAATGTCTGCAAAAGAGGGTGTGCAGTCTAGAAATTATGTTATCAAGTTAAGCGTGTTGCATGATGGCTCCAAAAGTTCCTCTCTCTTTCGTGAACGTCCATATTTTTGGAAGTACTTGCTTGCAAAGTATGCAGTGGTCACGTCTGAGACAAATTCACATAGCAGATTTGGTCTTTTCATCAGTAATACAATGCCACAGAGACAATCACATGATGCTGGATTCTTGCAAGAAGTTTTATAGAATGACAAAATAGATGTGTGAGGTGTGTGAAAACAAATCTCAAATTTACAACAGACACCTGCTGACTACAGTAAAAATATAAATACTACATCAGTGCCTGGCAGCAGAAATATGGAATTTAGGCTTCATGCCTCCTCCATATGTGAACCAGGCACTACCCCTAACCTGGATGCACCCAGATTAACCTGCTGTTGTGAACACATGAGACCCTAAAAGTCCAGATCCAGTTCTCTGGGCATTGTCCTGTCTTTAAAGCCAGCTCAGGTACAAATGTAGTACTTGAGAATGCAAAGAACACAAAATACTTATTCTGTAATGCTACTGAATTAATGATATTCGGGCCCTAACTCAGCAATGGAGATCACCTAGCAAGTATTACATTATTTAATGTACCATGGCATGAATTCTTTAAGTCCATATTAATGAACAAAGATTGACAGACAAATATTGCTCCCACAAAACAGTTTAATGTTCTGGAGCCAAATTTAGCATTAAAAGGTAAACTCTTGACTGGTGTTAAATATGTTAACAGAACCAGGCTGCTGCCATTTTCTACAGCATTTGTACAAGTTGAAAGAGTTTCATAGGGACTTTTAGCAGGTACCTTGAACTGAGATGTGTGATTTCACAAGGTGACTATAATGGGAGGGGAAACACACGTAGAGTTCCTGTTACGGATACAATTCACAGGGTCAAATTGTGAAATTGGTTTCAATGTACTAATAATAAATGACATGACTAAACTAGGTCAAAAAAGCACCTTGCCCAAAACTATTGTAACCTAATGCAACATTCCCTACACGACTCCCATCTTAATGAAGATTCTTTTGTTAATTTTTTGCTGGCAAGAGAGGCTGTAGTTTGTGGGGTTTTACTGGTTCAACTGAGAATCTCAGTTGAATGTCCTTGATTTTTGGACACATTTGTAGCTATTTCATTTTCTGAATTTTGTTGTGTGGCTACAGATGGAAAAACAGCATCTTTTCAAACCAGACAAAACGAATCATTCTTCTCAGGCATTTTAACAGAAAAGTACATTCAAATTAAGTTAAACATCTTGTATTCCATATTAAAAATACAATTTCACAACATAGATGTTGTATCTGTAATTTTAATTTGAAAATGTTCTTCATTGGTGCTGTAAAAGAAAATCGAACATTTAATTGCTAAACTTAAAATGCTATTTATAGAAGAATCACCATGTCATAGTCTTGAAGAATCACCATGTCATAGTATCTAATATAGAAATAACTCCCATGTGGCTGTACAGTGTCCATAGCAGGGATATAACTGTAGCCTTCTTTACAGTAAATTATTGCACTGATTTTTATATTCGTATATAGGACACAACGCTTTTCTTTAAAAGGCAGGCGTATCAAGGCCAATTTTGTATTCTGTACCCAAGTGAAGCTAAGTGGAAGGGAATGGAGGCCCAAATTAACGAAATACCGGGGGACGCCTGTAAGTGTCTCTTAAAATGTTTTTATTCGTAACTACGTAACATGTTTGGGTGAAGCATCCATCCAAACTTATATAAAAGTCGTGGTAAGGAAGCGTTGAAACGTTAGGTGAAGTAGCCTAGCATGAATCTGGCTAACAAACTCGATGACCAAGCCTTTCGTCCAACAGTCAAATTAACATTATCGGTCCATTATTTTGTTGGTCTTAGTCACGTCAAATTTGAAATTATTGGTGAGTGGACTTCAGCTTCAGTCTAGTGCGACTGATTAGTTGTCTGATTTCAGACGCCAAGTGTTAATAGTAAGGAGCTTGTTTAGCGGTTCAATTGGCTGTTTAGCAGGCTGGCTAACTTATCTTAGCATAGCAAACGTTATAACTTCTCAATAGGGACAGGACTACTTCCTGGAACACTGATCATGGGTTGCATTGTGGTCCATTTTAAATTGGTGCCGATTTATGTAATGAACACTGCACAATGAGAATGACAATAAAATGTAAAAACAGACTATTGTTTAGGGTCAATCGTACTACTGTTGCCAAAGTGCCAACTTCCAGCTAGTGAACTATTCCTACCATGCTAACAGCTAAGCTAACGTCCATGGCCTGTTTATGCTTCACACAACGTCTGGACCCCGGTCTTTCCTAACACTGTCATACCAAACTACCTACCTCGATGACCTCGTTGACCTCCCTGATACACTCCACCATATGTTGGAGGATTTGCTCGGCAGTTAAAACCTCGAATCGGTAGTCCTCTTCCTCCTCCTCCCCGGGACCGTGGCTACCCCCGCCAGTGTCGGCGCACTCGTCTCGTTCCCCACCGGCCACCACGGGATCGACCAACTCCACCTCACCGAGCTCCAGGGTGTCGTCCTCGGGCTCCTCTTCGGCGCTATCCTCGCTACATTCCTCCTCTTCGTCGTCATATTCATAGTTATATCCCTCGTCTGAGTCCATTCCTAGGGTGGTTATCAACTTGTGACAAGCTCACCTGAGAGTCTACAGTGTGGGGGAAACGTTGTTTGTGGAACAAAAATTACCCGAATCTGTTTTCAGCTGCAGCGAAAATAACAACAAACCGTCGCCGCTGCTAAGCCAACAAAGAGACACAGCGTCACCAACTGACGACGGCCTTACGTCAGTAGGACTGTAAAGAAAATGTCAGAAATATTCTTCTTCGTTGTGGTTTAGCGGTAGTTGGCGTCTATAATGTTCAATTACTGCCTCTCTTATCCTCACTCTTCGTTACAGATGACTACAACAACAACAACAACGGCAGTTAGCACCCGTATGCCTTCTTCTGAATTCATACATCAATTCATCATGCAATATTGTATTACCGCCTCTCTCCTTCAACATCATTGTGCGTCTATTTGCCCTAAATAATCAACTGATTATAATCTTGATTTCTAAATTTGTAGTTGAATTTATATCACCTGCTACGGAAGTCGCCGAAAAATAGGAAATGTATTGGTTATTGTTGAGCTCGGAGCCCAATACATATCCATAAAATAAATAAAGCATCACCCACACACTGGTAATGACCTGTTAACTAACTTACTTAGCTCCGCCTTAAAATTAAACCAAGTTAATTTACTGCAATCCCAAACAGTAACTAACTGACTGTAAAGTTCCCTGATCTCAGTAGGTCCCAGTCTGATTTGAAGCAACAGGTGGCTTTTCTTTTAGCAGTCACTATTTTCTATTTTTCAGATTTTTTGTTTTTTAAATCTTTACCTCTGGAGGAAATCACACACCATCCCTGCCCCACCCCAGATCATCTCCAAAATACTCCTCCAAACCTACCTGTTAATAAAGGCCTATTACATGGGTGGAAAAAAGTACTTGTTCAAAGCATTCCCACCAGTCTTTTCTTTCTGAAGGTGACTGCCCTCACTAAGAGCCTATTCTATAAAGAAATTACAAAGGAAATTCCAAATTTCCCACTTCCCGAAATTTACCCACAACAGACAAACAAAATCTAGAAAATGTGCATGGTGAAGGTTCAGCAGCTATTCTAAGCTATTCTACCTGCTAAATATGTATCTGTCTGTCACAGTTAAGAAGAGTGTATTCAGACGATGTACATATATTTAGCAATATATCACTTTTACCCGGTCACATAATATGAAATACCCAATATATACTGTATGTAATATTTAATGTAAAGTATAATTGTTAAGATGTTAAATGTAACTCGGAATTGCTTTGGCAACATCATCATTTATTTGAATGTTGTAGTTTTATTTTTCCTTTTCTTTAAAGTAGACTTGAGTAACTTGAAAGGCATTGTACAAGTGTAAAGTATTATTATCAGTATGATTAAAATAAAAATGATTTATACTCATTTTACACATTTCACACCATGCTGGTGGTAGAAGCACAAGTCATAGTCTACTCACATAAAATGTCAATATTCACAAGGTTCAGTGTGTGGCTTAAGGAATGTGTGATACACACGTTTAAGAGTGAATTATGAATGTGCAATGCATGTAAAATATATTTAGGTATGAGTGTTTGTATGTATACAGTATGTGTATATACTCTATGAAAGTATATATAATGGGCATGTATATTTATTGTACTATATATCTACAGTATATCAGTATATATGCATGTGTATACTTACTGTATGTGTGTGTATTTTCAGACATGTAAGAAAATTAAGTAGAGTTTTTTGAAATGGGGCAGATGCTATAAGATTCTTTCTTCTTTCTTTTCCATTTTATTCAGAAAATGGTGTCCATGTTTATGTTCAATAATTTTATTTTTCTATGAATGAAATGAACTAAACTAAATGAAACAATAATGTTGAGCGAAATGCCCACTCCATTTTTGTTTTGTGTTCTGTTTCACATAGCTGGATGGCAGATCAAGGTGCTTTGTAGTTCATGAGTCAGCCACCTGTCACTAACAATTGACTAGAAGCACAGATTCAAAGAGGACTAATAATAAATAACTTTATTACAATTAAACAAAAGAAATTGCTAGCACTGTTTATGTATGCAAACTTGAAGCATGACAGGAGGCAGCAGGACAGAAGACAGGGTAGGAGTGTAGAGGTTAGAATATGGACTTTAACTGTAGGATTATAACTGAAGGTGGATTCAAACTGTTCTACCACTGTTTAGATAGAAAGTAAAATGGTGTAGGGGTAATCTTGAAGGAAGAGTTTGTGAAGAGTGTTCTGGAGGTGACGAAAATGTCAGACAGAATCATGAGTTTGAAGTTACAGATCAGAGGTCAGATGGTGAATATTGTCAGTGTTTATGTCCCACAACTTGGTTGTCCGCTAAAAGAGAAAAATTAGTTCTTGAGTAAGATGGATAAATGTGTTACCAGGAGATTGAGAGAGTGGTGATTGGGGCATTTGATGGGTATATTGGTGAAAAGAGAGAAGAATGCATTAGGACAGATGGTCAGGAATTTTGGGAAAAGGATGGAAATGGCTGTGGGGATTAGGCCAATTGGACACTTTAAATTGCCCATAGGTGTGAATGCGCGAATATATGGCTGTTTGTCTCGATGTGGCCCCACGATGGACTGGCGACCTGTCCAGGTTGTACCCCGCCTTTCGCCCTATGTTAGCTGGGATTAGCACCAGCGCCCCCCGTTACCCTCATATAGAGGATAAAGCGGCTAACTCTGTTTTTTTTCTGTTTCGAAGTGGAAATTGCACTTGGCCGCATTAACGTTAGATGGCGGTAGTGTGTGTGCGCACCTCTTAGTGGGCCAGTAAACAACGAGAAGAAGAAGCGCCACAGCAAAACACGGAAGCACTTGTTGAAACCTAGCTGGGTTAGCGACCTGAAAAGCGGTCTGGTTTTATGAATTTTGACCAAGCGCGTTTGCCTGACTGCTGCAGCGAATACCGATAAAGAGTATGAGTGTGTTTCAAGTGAGTAACGGCGGATATTTTACTTAAATAATGAGCAGCAGGTCTTATGCGCTGCTCCCGCAGAGGGACTCCATGGCTCCGGGCTTGTACTCTGAGAGCTTCACACGACCCAGCTCCCACAAAGGTCTTTCCTTTGACTACGTACCCAATGTTTCTGAAAACAACTTTGCTGGTAAGTAACGCTGACTACCATTAACTTTATTGTGTTGGTTGGGCGTTGTAGCTAATTTATTTTGAAGTCCCGCTGTGATGCTTCACGTGAATCTAAGAGTATGAAAATAGGATGGGATGGTGGTGATCATGTTACATTTGGATACCTTCTTACACGTAAGGGGTAATTTCACATGCGGAACAAGTTCCTGGCTAAATTGCCTAAAACTGTAGATGCAAACCTCGACAGTTGTAAAACCAATTCTGCCGAAAAATGCAATGATTTGCACATCCTATAAACTCATATCTTATCTTCAATAGAACATAAAAACATATCACATGTTGAAACCGAGACATTTTACAATGAAAAATTTTGGCTCATTTCGAATTTGATGGCAGCAAAACGTCTCAAAACAATTGGAACAGCGCGATTCCTTTAACAACTGTCTGTAAACGTCTGGGAAGTGAGGAGAGCAGTTGCTGGATTTTTAGAAAAGGAATGTTGTCCCATTCTTTTCTGATGCGGGATTCTAGCTGTTGGATTGTTGACAATGGGATGGAATGGTGGTGATCATGTTATATTTGGATGTCTTCTTGCATATGAGAGTTCATTTCAAATGTGTGACAAGTTCCTGGCTGAATTAAATGGGGATGCAAATTTCGGAATCTGTGAAACCAGTTCTGCTAAAAATGCACCCCCCCCCCCCGTTTATTTAATTTGTAATATTTGGAAAGAAATGGTGCTGCTGATTTTTTGTTTGGATGTCTTCTTGCATATTCTTGCATATAATTTCACATGTGTAAAAATTTCCTTGGTGAATTAAATGCAAATATCGGAAGCTGTAAAACCAGGTCTGCTGAAAAATACACCCTCTGTTCATTTTATTTTGTAGGGCCTTTAGAATAAAATGGTGGTGCTCATGTTATATTTGGGTGGAATTCACCTGAATGATGTTCATTTCATACATGCCACTTTCACTGTGGCAATAAAATACAATTTATAAACAGGGAATTCACATCTTAGCCCTGTCATATGATGCACTATGGACCATTATGGGCTTCATCGTTTTAATTTCCTATATGTAAAATCAGCTCATGAATTCACTTCTGGCAAGCAACACATTCACACAGAATGTGTCTCCAGAAATGTTCGTAAGTAGAACGTTACAAGTCGCTAAGTAACCTTAAACATAAACTACTGACCTTAGATAAGTTAGCATCACTAATAAATCCCGAAAAGTATCGCCTTCAAGCCGTACCTTAACATAAAATTATGAGGCTGTCGATGTCCGATGGTTTCCAATTCAGCTGTGCACATTCCCATCAGATGTACGCAATTCTGGACAGGCATGCAGAACTGGACATAACACCGGGTCTTTTTGCTGTAACTACTCCACCATGTGACCCCAAATTAGTCCTGTCAAACTAAATTAAAGCAGTGTCCTATTTTGAATCATAGATCATTATTAAAAATCCATCATACACATACTATGAATTGTACATTGTTGCTACTGTAAATTGTACATGTAGGCAGTTTACAGTAGCAACATTTATTGGTGAAGTTTAATGTTGCAGCTGAATATCCCTCACCTCTCCCTTTCCTTCTGTGTGTTGAGAACCTACATGGTCTTTTTAGCATTGTTGGCTATTTTAAAAACATGGTGGTCCACAAAGGCTGCCTCTGTAGAGCTGACCCACCTCTTGATATGAATTCAGGGGAAAATGAATTAATAAAGCAATTGATACAATTTGTAGATTTTTCACTTGAAAGAATTAAGAATTATTACCCTTTCCTCAATTTTTGCCAAATGAAACATTTTGACAGTTGTAAGGGCTGCTGGCTTAACATAAACAAACCTGTCTCTAATAGTCAAATTATATCTAAAAAGAAGAAAGTTGAAATGTGAGAGTGTGACCATTTCTACTGAGCACAATCTCTTGTTAAAGTATTACTACTCGTCATTTCAAACTAAAAAAAATTAAAACAGTCTGTATTTGTCAAAACCCACCACGCATGCTTTGTTGTAAATGCACTCAATATGAATTTGAGGGTTGCTTGACTTTTAAAGAGCACTATCCTGAACTTAAATCCAGAGGACGAGTCTCCAAAACCCAGTGTCCCAGACTACTCGTTATACATGTTACCTGTGCAGTATTTGATGACACCCTTCCTATTTGTCAAATTTGAGTAAATATTTAATATTCTCCATGCCCTAAGATCTTACAGTGCTTCTTTTCAAGGTAAGTTCCTTAAAACTGTGACCTTGTTTGTTTCCCTTCTTTTAAGATGACTCACAAGGATGGCTGTCCTGGCTTTGCAACATGGTTGTTGTCTTTCTCGTCTACCTCTGCACCTTTATAACCTTCCCTGTTAGTGGATGGTTTGTTCTGAAAGTAAGCTGAAAGTATTTCTTCATTATTTATACTAACACCATGTTTACTTGTTTGCAGTGAATGAAAACATTCAAATGTCAGCTTCTAATTTTATCTGCAGACGGTGCCTAACTACCAGAGGATTGTGGTGTTTCGTCTGGGGCGAATATGTCCTCCGAAGGGCCCGGGTATTGTCCTTGTGCTGCCCCTCATCGACCAGTGGCAGAAAGTAGACTTACGTACCCGTGCTTTCAACATCCCTCCTTGTCAGGTAGAGCCTCCTACTACATATCATCATTATCCAGGCTCTTGAGCCGAACAACCTGTTGATGTCATGAAGCAGTTCAACATTAAATTTACTTTAGAAAAAACCCTTAATACTGACCAGGTTGCATAGATTACATAGTCTTACATAGGTTTAATTTCATTCATAAGATAAACTACAAAGAGACAGTAGCATTGCTAATGATTTTGTACAGCATTCTAATAACGAACATACAGTATCAACTATTCTGTGAGGTGTGTTGTATTGTTGTGTTTTACTCTGTCCTATAGATGGCAGTGTGGGGTCACTGTTGTTCAGTGTGTTATGCGATACACAAGGTCTTTGCTTGGTGTAAGATAGTCCTTTGTGATTGGCTTTTTTATCACTAGTAAACCTTAGCCACATTCTGTACTTTGTATTTTATTTTTTTTGCCCTTTTTCTTGTTTTCAAATAATTAACCCTTCCAATCTTAGCCCCCATACACTGGATGATACCAAAATATATTTGCATCTCTGCATTTCAACAGAGCTGTGGTGCCAAGGTATTTTAGATGATTAAATGTCTCTGAGGTATGAAGCTGAGGTATTTATTCATTATGATAACATGAATATAATTTGGTTAGCACATTCAGTAATAATGGAACCAAAAAGGAAATGTTTAAAATCTGGCAGATTTTTCTGGTCAAACCAAATTCAGCAGTCATTTTTTATTTAAAATCTTATTCTGTTTTTGCAGGTTACCACTCAGGATGGAGGTTTGCTGTCAGTTGGAGCTGACATCCAGTTTAGGATTTGGAACCCTGTCCTGTCTGTGGTATCAGTCCAAGACCTGAATGCCTCAACTCGGATGACAGCACAGAACGCCTTGACACACAGCCTGGCCAAGAAGACTGTCCGGGAGATCCAAACTGAGAGGATTAAACTGGGAGAATATCTTGGGGTGAGAGCAAACTGGAGTTGCTCCCCACTGGCTCTTCACTAATTCGAGCTCAGACTTGCATTCTTTCTTTCTGTCAACAGATGGACATTAATGTAATGACTCATCCATGGGGGTTAGAGGTGGACAGGGTAGAGCTTACCTTGGGCTCTCTCCTGAAAGCCCCAGAGGAAAGCCCCTCTGGTTCCTTCATCATGCCTCCATCTGTGCCTGGACTGGAGGGCCTCACTGGCCCTATTCAGCAGTTGGCCATGCACTTTCTGAGCCACACAAGCAGTTCACACACTCTGCAAAGTATGGTCTCACTCACTCACTCACTCACTCACTCACTCACTCACTCACTCACTGAGTGAGTCCAAATATATCCATTGTGATGATGTTAAATAATAACCATATGTCTTTGACTCCTCAGGGGACACCATGACTTATACAGATGAGCTCTGCAATGTTCCTCAGGCTGGTGTGCTGACACCATGTTCTGTTGAAGAGCTTCTCAGTCAGGTGAATCTCCTGCTTTGTGACTCTTTGGTTTCCCAGATTGGGGCTGGTTTCCAGTTTGATATCACCTCAGGGGATGGACAGCATCACAATTACTATTTGGATTTAAGTCAAGGTAAGGGTTTATTTATTGTTGTTCATATGCAACAATTGTAAATGCAATTTAATTGAGATAAATCCTATAAAGTAAGATTGGTATGCCAAATTTGACAAATAAAAATAAAATTACATTTACATAAATGTAAAAATCTCTAATGGTCTGTGTTTTGTAGGCAGTGGTGCAGTTGGAGAAGGGTCCTTGTACAAAGAGCCAGATGTGATACTGAGTATGAGTGACAGTGACCTTGTGGCCATGTTCCAGGGTGAACTACAGCCATTTGCTGCGTATACCAGTGGCAGACTTAAAATCCAGGGAGACATTAAAACTGCCATGAAGCTGGAGGAACTTGTAAAACAACTCAAGAAACAACACTCATAGTTCAATTTTTATGTATTTATTATATCCTTGATTTTAACTGTGAAGTAAATGTGTTAATGTGTGTACTGATTTCATTTGTTTATAATCTGGATCATATAAAATGCTTTTGTACAAAACAACACTTTTTAAATGTGTTCAGTGTTATTTTTAGTTTTTGACAAGTTTTGACACATTTTACATTATGATAATTAAACAATATATTTTACAAAATAAAATATTAAATTAATTACAGTGCTCCGCAATTGCCAGACATATTTTGCTGTGGTGGACAGATTTTGTGAGGCAGTACTAAATTGGAACTGGTTTCTCATTCAAAAGTGCAAAAGTATCAACAGGTGCCTGGACAAACTGCTGCGACTGATGTTCATACATCATTTAAAATGGTTGGGTATCAAAATACCAGTCCAGTTCACCAGCAATATTTAGGCTCTTTCTGCTTTTTTGCATAAATAAAATTATGTCATTTGTAAAATGTAGTTTCAACATAATAGAGTAACAATAGCAACCCTCACATAACAAAAAGTCTAAAAACTTAAGGCAGTGCAGTGTGTTTGACTACTAATGTTTCTGCTGCTGCTAATAGAGCTGTAGTGTCCTTGTTGCAGCCTTCACACTCCGTCACTGATAGAAGGCTGAAGGTAACATTTGTTATACTTAAATGTGTAGCTACTTGCTCAAGACGCTGTCAGCATCACTTGTATGAACCTCTCACTTGTACGAAAGTCAGTCCAACCCATTCACAATCGCTCAATGAGGGAAATGACTGGATAAAAACAGCTGATGTCACAGTTACCTCCAAGTATATTATAAGAGATTTACAACCCTTTGCCACATTAGACTCCACTGGTTTAAACAGAAGACATTTGGTGGAGAGTTAAGAAGTACACTCTTCCTCATTGCTCTCCACCACCCCTGTGGTCAGATGTCCAATACCTGGAATGGGCATCTCACTCACTCACTCATTTTCTACCGCTTTATCCACTGAGGGTCACGAGGGGTGCTGGTGGAATGGGCATCTTTATAAACAAAATCCTTCTAACACCCATCCCCTTTCCATGAGGCTGGAAATGTCTGTTGGAGAGCCTTGATCTGCACAGCGAGGGGGATGACTATTTAGTCCAGCCTCCTCCTTTTTGCGTTCAATGTCCCTGGGAGAGCCGGAGTAGCTTCCGAGGGTAGAGCTGTGGCAGCATTTCTGTTGCTGGGATGGCCAGGTGGAGTGTGTGGCGCAGGCCTGCAGTGCTTCCCCTGTGCTGTACAGAAGAGCTGACAGCATCAGGTGTGCGCTGTAGCAGTAGTATGCCAGTGGTCAAACAGGCTTTCTCAGAAAGCAGCAGTTTTGTCAAGCCTTTCAGTGAGATTCCTGGATTGTGGAAGAATGGAATTGTCAACTTGTACAATTTCTGGAAGCTGGATGGCTTCAGAAACCTTCACCGCATCATGTTGCAGAATTTCAAGACTTATGGACCCATCTACAGGTATGGAAGACAGTTTGTACAAATATTTAATAGAAGAAATACACATTCCACTGTCTAATTACAGAAGAGGACAAAAATTTAAATGACTTTGATTTACATCATTAGTTTAAAGCTTTAAAATAACCTGAGACAAACAATTCAAGAAAGGCCTTACTTTCTCTCACCTTGTTTTTTTTTTTTTTTAGGGAAAAAATAGGTTATTATGAAAGCGTAAATATCATCAATCCAGAAGATGCTGCCATTGTGTTCAGAGCAGAGGGTCACTATCCTAAAAGGCTGAAAGTTGAACCATGGACTGCATACAGAGACTACAGGAATCGCAAATATGGTGTTCTACTCAAGTATGTTGTGTTTTTGTCTTTTACCTGCTGGCTACAATTTCTGCTTTTGTAATATTTGATCTCAGTCGAAAAGACATGGTTTGCTAATTGCTATAAGACTACTTTTCTTAACATCCACAGGAATGGAGAAGACTGGAGATCAAACCGGGTCGTCCTCAACAAGGAGGTGATTTCCCCGAAAATGTTGGAAAACTTTGTGCCTTTGCTGGATGAAGTGGGACAAGATTTTGTGGCCAGAGTTCATAAAAAGATAAAACGGAGTGGCCAAAACAAATGGACCACTGACCTCTCTCAAGAACTGTTTAAATACGCACTAGAGTGTAAGAATGACTTTTATCTCCTGATATTTTTTATTAATCTTGATGTACCAGGCAGTGCCATTTTCCCCTTCTTCTAATGCTTGCTGCGTTCTACACAGCGGTGAGCTTGGTGCTGTATGGAGAGCGTCTGGGTCTGATGCTCGACTACATTGATCCAGAAGCTCAACATTTCATTGACTGCATCACCCTCATGTTTAAGACTACCTCACCGATGCTGTACATACCCCCTGGTCTGCTGAGACAGATCGGATCAAAGGTGTGGCGGGATCATGTTGCGGCTTGGGATGGGATCTTCAACCAATGTAGGCCTTGGTGTTGTCAAGTGATCTCATTTATTACTAGAACCCTTTTAGCCTAGTGTGTTCAGTTCTTATATCTGCAATATCCAACTGTAACATATTCATGAAAAGAAATCAACCTAAATAAGTAACTTTCACTGGTTCTTGACATCCCATACTGTAATGATTTTAAGCTTCTGTTGTTTGAAAGCTATATTACATGTTAATGTTAATAAATGTTTATGTGAGTGGTGGATTCGTGCTCCTGACCTCCCCCTCAAATTTCACTGTTAATTGTCAAGCAATTATTGTGGAAATATGGAGAAAATTAGGGACATTTTTACAAAAATACATAAACTAAAATGTTGTTCCCGACCTGTGATGCAGTTCATTTCATTTATATCCTTTCACTGTGGCAGCCGACCGCTGCATCCAGAACATCTACAAGCAGCTGCGCCAGGACAATGGCACGTTAAAGAAATACCCAGGAGTCCTTGCCAGCCTTCTCATGCTGGACAAGTTATCCATTGAAGACATCAAGGCCAGTGTCACTGAGCTAATGGCTGGAGGAGTAGATACAGTAAGAAACAAATATCCCCCCCCCCCAAAGTGTTATGGCTATGTGTCTTTTATTTTTAAGATCGCTTAACTGTGTTTGTGTGTTCCAGACTTCTATAACGCTGCTGTGGACACTGTATGAACTAGCCAAGCACCCCAGCCTCCAGGAGGAGCTGAGGGCGGAGGTGGCTGCAGCACGAGCTGAAAGCCAGGGAGACTTGCTGGAGATGCTAAAGCGGATTCCTTTGGTGAAAGGAGCCTTGAAGGAAACACTGAGGTGATAGAAAAGGTTGCACAAGATAGTGTACGTAATGTAGCAGTAGATTATAGGTGCATTGGAAGACTGTACAGCACAGGTCACAATGCACCTCATGTTAGAAATACACTAAAACCCAAAAGTTTCTCCTTAACTGTTTTCATTTACATATCCTGCACTGGTTATTAACCTTTCATTCCTCAGGTTACACCCAGTTGCAGTGAGCTTGCAAAGATACATAGCAGAAGATATTATTGTTCAAAACTACCACATTCCGGCTGGGGTAAGTCAGGTGAAATCATCAATCATCTTTTTTCCTCCTCAAATAACACGTGCAGTTTCAGGAACAATGCATGCGCTTTTTGTGTGTAGACATTAGTTCAGTTAGGATTATATGCAATGGGAAGAGACCCCAAGGTGTTTGTGCGCCCAGAGCAGTATCAACCGTCCCGCTGGCTGAAGACGGAGATGCACTACTTCAGAAGCCTGGGCTTTGGCTTTGGCCCCCGTCAGTGTTTAGGACGCAGAATAGCTGAAGCAGAGATGCAACTTTTCCTCATCCATGTGAGATATACAAGGAATAAAGAGCTGTTTCACCATACTTTGTTGCACATTTACACATAATTTATTAACCAGTTCAATTCCTTTTCCAGATGCTTGAGAACTTCAGAGTGGAGAAACAGCGCCATATGGACGTGCAGAGTACCTTTGAGCTCATTCTGCTTCCAGACAAGCCTATTCTTTTGACTTTGAAACCACTAGAAACTAGTTGAACTATGTTGTAATGTAAATTTTATTCCTGTGTAACAAATAATCATAAAGGGCTTCACACTGCATAGCAACAGAAATACTGAATAAAATTGTCTTTAAAAAAGAATTAGGAAAAAAAAAAACATAAACTATGCATCAACAAATTACCTCAGTAATTTCATAACTGGCGAAGAAAGTAGTTATATATATTGTACTTACTAGAAATTATGTATTATATTCCCTAATACTGGAAATATGTAGTCTGTGAGTCACCTGTACAGAATCATAATTTAAATGGAAATATATACAACACATGATTATATCAATACAAATGACACAAATTTCTTATTTAATGTTATTTAATCATATTTTAATAAAATAAACTATTTGACTTACACTGTCTGTTTGCTGATATGTGGAATCTGATATATAGTTAGATGTCTGAAAGAAGCAGAAAACAGTTGAGGGACGTAATTTTATGCTGAATATCTTTTTAAAATGCAACACGGAATGTAAATGAATGTAGTGAAGACTAGCTCAACTGACTGCAGAAACATTATGGAGGACCGTGGAGGCTGTTCAGTCAAAGCCGTGTCTGTGCTCATTCACTTTGGTCACCAGTTCCTGTTTCATTCTCCCCCACACCTTGGAGTTCTCCTCCAGCTTTAATAGTTAAAAGCAAATGGCAAAATATTCAGTCACACATGAATAGAAATAAAACCTCAGCGGTGTTAAGAAATCAATAAATGAGTGTCTCATTTCACCTGAGCCTCCAGTGTTTGGACTCTTGCCTCAGCTTTCTCAAGTTTATTTAGTAAAGTCAGTTTCTCCTTGAGTGGAAGTACCTCTTTTGTCTGATGGGTACATCAAAACAATTATTATTGTTATTTTCTACTGGACATGACATATGGAATTTCAGTGCTGGGCTGCAATCTGTCCTTTTATATCACTGTGTGCTTTGGCTTGAATGTTTGAAGTACCTGCGCTGACTCCTGTGTAACAGCAGGTACAGGCTGCCTGTGAATCCTGTCCAGCTCTTCTCGGAGACGCGAGTTCTCGGCCACCAGGGCCAACTCTGTCTCTCGTCCTCTGGAGTCAGTTTTATCTACACAGCAAAGAGAAAGTTGCATGTCTTCTTAAACGTGCAATCAGCCAATTATGTGACAGTGCAATGAATGAAACTGTAAGGTTGTCAAGTAAGAAGAACATTGATTGATTTTGAACAGTGATTTTGACTGTGGCATGATTGTTGGTGCCTATTGGTGTTTTTCTAAATCTGCTGATGGTGGGATTTTCATGTGAAAATTATATAACCATTAAATTATTGGCATAAATGATAGCAGCTCTTCATGGCTGCGTATGTACTATAAATATGGACCCACCTTGTCTTGTCCAGACTGGTGTTGGTGTTTAAAAGAGTAAGGAATCATGTTTTGTATCTTTTTGGGCACTTTGGGTCCTTGAAGACCAATTCAATGTTTTTTGCTGTATCATACAAACAGGTATATTTCATAGCATACAAACTGTATATACCTGAAAGTTGTTGCTGACTATGGCCACAGTCTTCTCATGGCTACTACCGTCTCTACTTAGGACCTCTATAGTAGTGAGTGTATATACAGTATTTTCACCTCACTTGTGTTTCGTCATCACCTTGTCTATTCATCTCTCTGAGTTTACTTTCTAAAGCTTTCGCCATCTTCTCAATGACCTAAAAATGTTTAAGATAGCACAAGTTCAAAGATATTATATTTTCATAACAATTTACCATTACATTTTACACTCACGTTGACGTTGTATTTGTTTTGAACTACTCACCTTTTCCTGCCGTTTGATGGTGACGTCTAAAGTCGCCATGTGACTCTGATGGTGCTGCGGGTTCCCCTTCTGCTGCTGCTTAACTCTGTTACGTTCCAGCAGCTGCTTCTCACTGTCATTTTTCTGCATTTAAAAAAACAAAGTCAGGAAAAAAATTCACATTGTCTTATGAAATGAGTGTTTGACATCTACCCTAACCTTGATAAGCTCGTTCTGCAGCTGTTGGATCCTGTCGCTTTGTGTTGCTACCTTACTGGTTTCACAGGCCAGCTTGAATTTCAGGGATGCTTCAAAAAACAGCAGAAGAAATTGCACACTGATAGAAAAAAATCTGTTTAAAGGTACACTCATGTCTTTGATTTATTAATGGCGTAATGTTGCTTGGATTGATCTGCAATTTTAGCAAAAATAAATTGACTTGGCATATATAAGTATTTGATAAGTAAACTCTTTTCAAACATTTCAGAATAGAAGTT
This sequence comes from Brachirus orientalis, assembly GCA_016785285.1. Classification (NCBI taxonomy): domain Eukaryota; kingdom Metazoa; phylum Chordata; class Actinopteri; order Pleuronectiformes; family Soleidae; genus Brachirus; species Brachirus orientalis. The sequence continues at coordinate 8,250,559 of JAFBJR010000146.1, read as the reverse complement.
TGAGGCTTAGAACTCTTGAAAAATAAAGATCCCAATACACATTAGATGGTCATGTGAAATGTAATGGATTATCTTTTGGAAGGGGCTTCAATTCTGTCTCTGTGCTTTGGTTACAGCAAAGAAAATGTCAGGAGCATCATTGCACTGAGGGTCACACACTGTCCTTCAGTAGATAAGGAATGCACCAGCGACACAGCTTATCAGGGTCTGTGGCCTAAATGAGTGGCCTTATCACAAAATGGCACAGACTGTTTTGGAAAAGAAGACAAGGTTTAGCAAACACAAAGTTTTAGTTAATCTGCAAATAAAATGCCTTCACATCCAAAACACCATTGACAGATGGTTCATCGGCTGCTTTTAGACGGGGTGTTGATGAAAGGAGAAAATATGGCTGTGTTTTCTGCTGTGATTCATTTACCTATACGGTCAGCAATCTCAGCCTTGGTCATGACGGCAATGTCTGCATCATCCAGCAGATGTCGGCCAAGGTCCTGGTGCAGAGACAGGTCACTGCGGAGCTGGCTGTTTTCTGTCTCCAACATCACCACCTGTGTCCTTAGAGCTATAATGTCTTCTGCCATTTTATTCATGGCTGAACGATAAATTCCAACCTCCTATTACAGAAAAGCTGTCAGTCTCACAATAAGTGTTAGGAGGGGCAAATTTCATTCCATGACCCTACAGCAGTTTATATGAGTGCAGAACTACAAAACTCAAAATTGATTTGTAATCAAATAGCCAGAAACAATGAACACAAGGCAAATGGCCACATACACTGTCAACAACACAGTCACGGGTGTTTTGATGTTGTGTGGTTATATATAATCACCACCTCTAGATGTCTCTCCAGCTCCATCCTTTAATGAACTCCTCAAAGATGCAGTCAGGACATTTCTGTGCGGAATTTGAAAATATGTATACCAGCAGCAAACATGCACATAGCCAGAGCCCAACTACAGTGTGTTCACATACATTTTTCTAGGCATAGGCTACAATGTATTCAAAATTGAGTTTCTGAAACCCAGAGCGACAATAACACCCTATCCTTTGAAGGTCTTTGTAGATCTTTTGTCATGGAAGCTTTAACTGAGGATTTTGGATAATCCATATTGGTGTGTTTACACAGCATTCCTTCTGAAATGCTTATTTAATTTACAGATTGCTTTTAAATTTGAACAGTTTAAGAATGATTCAGAATTAAGAATGAATTCCTGAGAAATCATATTGTTGCTTAGCTCCGTTATCAAGGCATTTCTCCGTGTATGGCATGTGTCTGCTGTCTGTCGGCATTGTTCTCTGCTTCTGCTCACATTTTCCTCCATCATGTTGAATAGATCAAATTGAATGGGGAATGAGAGCAGGGTCCAGCTGCATGAGGATTGGGGGGGGGGTATTCCAGGGGATTCCAATCTTGAATGGTGTGGTTGTGACTCCCGTGGGACACGCGGGTGAAATTGAGCATCTAATTGAAATGGCAGGAAGGAGGTGACAATCATGACTGTATGAGGCGGTGTCTCTGTTGAGGTGGGGGCCCATAGGCATGATGGGACGGATGATGTAGACAAAGATGAGTCTCTTTGTCTACAGGTGAATACTGGAGGGTCCCACTGCTTGATAATTTGAAGACAATAAAAAGGCTTTACTGTTGTTGATACTGTCACTCCAGAATAACTGCACCATGCAGCCGATGCACAAGGACTTGATGATCATTATCCAGACTGTGCATGCCTGGATGTTTTATGTACCAATATATGCATCACAGGGAAATCATCCAATTAACCCAAAGAACTCTGCCAGTTATAAGTCAAAATGTGCATGAATCAACACAAAATTGACAGGCATAAATGTGATTTCAGTCAACCCATGGATCCAAACAGTGAAAAAAAAAATGCAAATTAGATCTTTTATACTAAGCTGCACTTTTGTCTCCCAACGGTGAGTCTATGCTTTAATACCCCATATCACTGCTCACTAACTAAATGCAACAGCATTGATTCCCTCACTGATTGATCTTAATTATGTCTTGTCACCTTTGTTTGGAGGTCAGTGATCTCTGCCATGATGGGATTCTCCTCTAAGTCAGGAAGAAGCGTAGGTCTGAAACATTAATGCAAATTATGCATTTGTGAAAATATTCCATCCTGATTTGGTCTGACTGAAATATTGTTTTTCACAGATGTTCACATTGTCGTACCTTTTATGTGGATGATGTACTTGAAACGTGTGGTTGATGTTAGGTCTGTTGGGCCGTGCAGCCTCTGCCCCCTGGGCAGGTTTCTTCTCCTCCTGCTGAGTTGCATTCTGGGGGTCAGTTGTTGCCTCAGTGATGAGGCGCTGGTAACCTGGTAGGATCTGTGCCACAGCGTTATGAGATGGGAGGTAATAGCCATCCTTCTGAGGCTGGGAACAGCAAATTATAAAAATCACTTTCGTTGTGACTGCAATTCTTAGATTCTCTTCATCCTAACCAAAAACTACTTTTACATAAATCTATATACTCAGTTTTTTTTCCAAAGTTTATATTTACATCTGTGCTTGGTGTTGACAGTTTTATTGCAGCATAAAAATGTAGGAGTTTAGGGCTTCCATGCAACCAAAAATCATCATTTGCATAAAATCTGCAAGGCCAGGTACAAATCTGGCTATTATCACCTCAGTACTTTCTTAGATATTTGGATTTGATAAAATCAGATTAAAAGGAAGAAAAGATAAAGGGTTAAATACATGATAGAAACCACAAAGAAAGACTAGTGCTGGTTGTACTCACGCAAACTGCTCAACAGTCTCCTGTCACAGTGTAGGAGGATTGAAACGCAGTAACATTTAACATACTAGCCCTGTTTGTACAGAAAGGGAAAGCTTTAATCCAAAAATGTGGCCGACTCCACCTCGTCATCTCTTGAATATAAACTCTGTTACATCATTATGAACACAGTGCCCACTTTAGACCCACAGCACTCTCTGTCAAAAGATCTTCAAATGTGAGTCTTGCATTAAACAACGTACACTCTCGGCAGTCGTGGTTGCCAGGTAGCACAGATTCAAATTGGTTACATGAAATAGAGTCGTTATCTATTTTCTTCCTACAAGCTCTCACTCTGATAGAAATAGCTCCGCACTGACAGACCCTACCGTTTGAGCTGCCAGGCTTTTTGTCTTTTGCGATGCCTTCATGTGACAGAAAAAGAGTCCTCATTAGAAGAATGAGCACATACCTGATGCTGTTAATGTTTGACCTCATTCATCCAGGTATAACAATTGGTTTGTAACCACAACACAATCCTTAGCAACTCTATTCGGCCAATGAGAAGGATTCCTGTTGTGTATTAAACACCATCAGGTTTCTTAGTTTCTTAGGAGTTCGGTGCAACACAAGACATAATTATATTTTCAGAGTACTTATGGTAATTAAATTTTATGCAACAGACTTAAAATTTTATGTATAAGTCTGTTGTCCTCAGGGAGCACATCTACTTCTGTAGATGTACATATTATGCTATAAAATATGTATTGATCCAATAAATTCTTACATTTTTAAATAAACTACCTTATGAACAATGTATTAATGCAACTAAAAATGTAAAAAAAAAAACATTTTCAGAAATAAAAAGTTTTTTTTATTAATTTATATTGAAATAAAGATAAATATTCATTAAATAAACTAATAAGTTAGCGTAATAAGTTACACTTAATACATCAATAGTAGCAGCCACATTGGTATATGAGTAGTAGTAGTAATAGTTCTAGTTGTGGTAGTATTATAATTTAATGCTGAAATGGGACATTCTGTGTGATGAATAGTTTACTTTTGTTGCTCCAAGTTTATTTTGATGCTTTCACTTTTGGGCTAAACACAAATTACAGTTGTGACTGCAGAATTTTGTTACTCTTTTAGCATAATTGAATCAAAATATATTATATACATTTATGCCTGGAAGCAGCATGTTCTAATCAATGGAAACAAAGGGGGGTTCCTGCTTAGTAAATACCAGCCTGTGGATAAATCCTGTCGAGGCCTGGATAAGCCGGTTGACGAGGAGTGACAAATGATTTTTAAATGACGTGCTGTGCATCACCCACTGTTTATTCTCGGGTCTGATACAGCTCCCTAATGCTGTTGCACACTCTGCATTTAAACACTTCTTCTGAGCAAGGATTGTGTCCATAAACTTTTAAATTAGAAGAATGGAATAAGTGTTATCTTTTCTTCATAAACGCGTGTGTGTTAAATTCAGATTTCAGTCATGCCTCACCTTACCCTTCCTATTAAGTGTGTCGGGAAAAACCTACGTAACCTTCAGTTAGTATCAAAACTCAAAAGATGTTTTGTTTGTCCATTGTAGGCTATTGTTGACCCGGCTCCATATATAAATATTAAAATCTGATTACTGGGTGATATGGTTTATGTCAAATCTGGCTAAAGTATATGCAAATGTGTGTAAAACTCAATAGCTGAGGATCAATAATTCTTGCTGCCTGTGGTGAAGACAGTCATCGAATGGCACAAGACTGAGACAGAAAATAATAAAAGTAGGGGGAAGAGTCATTAATGACATTGATTAAAAAACAGTGAGCGTAGTCAAACACTGAAGTGTAATGCAGTGTGTTCAGTAAAATGTCCTTGCTTTTTTTGTTGTAGTAAGTTGTGTTGATATAACATTTCAGCAAAATGAAGTAGAAGAAAAATACCGTCCACCATCAGAGCCCTTTGTTCACACATGTAGGCTAGATGTCAAAATCAAACAGTTCGATTCTTATCCATGTCCAAAATCAACAGGCAGTTAAATTCCATTTGGACTCATCTGTTGTTTCATGTGCCTCTCTCTCTGCAGCTCGCCATTTATAAATCACACCCTGTTCAGTTATTGGATAAATATTTTCATAGCTGACTGCTTTTATTCATGATGAATAATTCACCAAATGCTTGCAGCTATGTGCTCTGCTCAAAGACATATTTTCACAGAATCCAACAAGGGAAAACCAGTAAAACTGGAACACTCTTCCCACAGAGTCTAATATCACATTATCATGCAAGAAACTGGCAAATTAACAACATAGTCAGAACAAAATGTTTAACATTCACATGTTGTGCTTCGATCGCTGCTTGTGTTCAGAATGACTATGACCCTGTTACATATAATCTGTGAAGAAGTGGGGAGGAGAACAGGATGTGTGCTCTGACTGTCCCCTGTACAGGAGTGGGTGGGTGGGTGATTGGGTGAGTGGGGGTCTCAGTGGCAGTCTCTGTCTGTGGCTGGGGCTTTTGGTAACATCATCAGAATTCAGCACACAGCCTGCAAAGTGCAGCAAATGGGTTCTTCATGGGAGTGACAGCTCTGAGTCTCCTGCCACACAGAGCTTCAATTAGCCTGCCAGAGCAAGGCGCCTCCCAAGAGCTTTCTCCCTCCCTTCCTCCCTTCCTCCCTTCCTCATTCCACTTTTTCTACATTTTCTGTCCACCAACACAGTGGACTTTGGTTTTTTCCACTTTTCTTCTTTTGCTTCAATCTTTCATCTGACCCAGACTTATTTTCTGGTTTTCTCACATTTGGCCACATGTCCTCTCCATCTATCCTGTCTCTTTAACCCTCCCATTCCGCCAGCTACACAAGACAAGCCAAGCAGAAATATCCGTAGTGTGCTAATGGACACATACTGTAGGTCAGAGTAGTGTCGGCGAAGTGATGGCAGTTGAAGCATAAAATAACAAAAGGAGGACATAGTTGTTTACATCAATGGTCTCCCACTCACCATCTTAAACGAGTAATAACATGATTTGAAGTGAGAAGCAAGAGTTACAAGCAGTTTCTACTTTAATCAGATGGCGTTTTATCAGCTTCTAGTATTATTACACTTCTTTTGAAAATGTGCACTGTACCCTACCCTGTTTTCACCTTGTGGTTAGAGATTAAGAGATGTGAAAAGATGATAAACTATATATTATATAAGCCTGCTCATTTTTGTTCATATCCGATCAAAATACATGTTGCAAAATTAACCTTACATGTATGATTTTATATTATTACTGATTATTATTTGCTAGGAAGAAGTTTTGTTTGCATTTTAATTAAATGAACTAACCCAGGGGGACATCCAGTGTACTCAGGTCACAAGCCTGGATTAATGGGAAGGTTTGCATCAGGAAGGGCACAAAACCTTGTGAGCCCTAAAAGGAAAAAGCCAAAAGATGAAGAAGATTTTACTTATTGCATTTTAAATTATATATCTTATGCACTAAAAAAAAGAAAAGGCCTCATTTATTAAATCGCTTAATATAATTTGGGAAGATTCTTATTTCAATTGTCCTTCAACCAAATCAGTTAAATACTGAAAAAATAAAAACTAAATACACAAAACTGAGTTGAAGCTATTTGTTTTTAGAGCCAGTTGTGACTATGTGACTATACAGACCACCCATTTTAATTACTGTACTCCCTTGAGAAAAATACAATCTGCTCTCTTGGCCAATGTAATCACATCTGTGCCCTGTCAGCAAAGTAAAATCGCATCTGCAGTGAGCTTTTTTTTGAGTTTTTAAAATATGTCAATAAAGAGAGGAGAGAGAGAGAGAGAGGAAGGGGGGGGGGGGGGGGGGGGGGGGGGGGGGGGGGGGGGGGGGGGGGGGAGAGAGGTGTGAGTCAAGGGCAACATGCAGCCTTGACTCAAGGACAGTTGAGGCTTAGAGCCAGTGCCGCTCCCTACGAGGTCCACAGTGACAGCAAAGCCAAAGATTATCAGTAAATCAATGGTGTGTCACTTACGTTTATGCTGCCGTGAAACCGCAACACTTAATAAAACAAATGGCACACACAAATGTAGGGTCAGACCTGAGGACATTACATCCATCTGCACACTGAATTACCAAACTAACTGTAACCAGAGACAAACCGGAGCTTATGTAGCATTTATTATCATGTCAGTCTTTAGGTGAATTAATCATTAAGAAGTCAATTCCTGGAGTGTTCTGCATAAAATATAAAGCAACACCTTTCAAAAACAGCCATAACAGCAACATATTATAATCTTCCCAATTGTTACAGAGGAGCAAAACATTTACAGGCCTCTTTGAGGCTTTAGAGTCCTCGGATTCAGCTTTGTATTTACTATATCTGGTCGGGAAGTCGCTTGTGTAAAAATAAATGCTCAGATTCTTAAAATGAAAATTCTAGTGCCCAATTGTAAAGGTATTCCAGTACCTGTAAGTAAGTGAGTAAATAAAGTTTTTTTTCTGTACAGACAAAATAAATAAATAAAAACAACATTTGCAACTGACAACAAAGGAGAACTAACAGACGTCAACAGAACTGAAGCAATAATAGTAAATGTTTTGCATTCACTTGTGAAAAACATTTTTTTTTATCACTGATACATCAGTGTCTGCATGACATGCAGCTAATGAAGCTACTTTATACCATCTCCAGCAGTTGAGTCTAATTGGTTGAAACCAAGGGGTCACAAGATATATCAGAGGAGTTGTGAGAGACATAATGAGAGAGTAAAGTAGAAATAATACAGTTTTAATACATACTCTACATCTTCAAAAAATACACTTTATTTTGTATGCTTATACAAATTAAGTAAGCAAACTTCCACAAAATTATTAGTCAAGATCAGAGCAAGAACTGTTTGTTTTGTGTCCTGTTTTCTGTATTTTTGTACATTTAAAGACCACACATTGATATAAAGTATGATTAATATTGTGGGGACGATGAGGCAATTTAAACCAGCCCTAAAGCCAACGGCAGGCTGGTGTCCAGGCCACACACACTCAGCCACAGTGAGTGACTGCTTTTCCCCAGCAGCTCAACATGACCTTTCCAAAATGCTATACAACCAAAGCTTAATGACTAACACACCAGTTGACATTTACCAAAGCCAGTTTGCCTTCGAATATTTCAGAGAAACACCAAACTACAAATGCTGCATGTAACCAAGTGGGACCTCCACAACGGTGACAGGAAGATACAGTTTTCATGATAGGTGTCAGTATCTGAAACAAACGTCAACAGCTTTCCAATGTTTAGGATCAGTCAAGTTGACTAGCTATAATAACACCACCACAGCCAAAACACAAACAAAGCTAAATGAATGAAACACTCATCCTCTACTACTTTATCCTCCACATGAGGGTCATGGGGGGCACTGGTGCCAATCCCAGCTGATTTAAGGCAAAAGGTGGGGTACACCATGGACAGGTCGCCAGTTCATCGCAGGGCCACATAGAGACAAACATTCATTCACACCTACCGGCAATTCAAAGTCCAGTTTGCCTAATCCCTAAATTTGCATGTTTTTGGACTGTGGGAGGAAATTGGAGAAAACCCACACACGAGGGAGAACATGCAAACTCCAGGCAGAAGGGCCCTTGTTTCAACTGGTTCACAAACCCTAGTCTTCTTGCTGCAAAGGCAAGAGTGCTAACCACTACGCCAACCATGTGGCCTCAATGAATTAAACATATTTGTTTAAAATTATAAACACACCACACCCTGTCTGTAGCTGTGAAAAGGGCATGAAGATTGATGAGAGAGTGGTTAGTACGCCTGTAGTGTAATACATCATTCCTATTTGGGCAGGACTGTCACTGGGATTGAATTTACATCACAAGCCAGACAAAGTGATGCAATGATGTCAACACCCAGCCACACGCCTCTTCCCAAAAACACAGGTCAGAAGTCACCCAGTCAAATGACGTTATTATGGAGCTTAGAGGGGAACACCAACTTCCACTCCACATCCCGTCAGTCGATGGATATCTGGAAAGCATTTTGTGTCTGACATCCAATGACCTGCATCTTGATTATTCCAACGTAAGAGAACAGGTCATTGGAGCAAACTGCCATTAAGGGAAGGGTCAATGATCCAAATGATGAGCAGATAAATTATACCTATTCCAGTGTGCATTACTGTGGATAAGGTGGCCTTTTAGTGTGTTGTTGGTAGAAATTAATCAGTCATAGCATCTTTGAAACCTTGGAAAAGACCATTTATCATGTGTAGAGAAGAATTAATGGCATTAGCTCCAGGGCCATCAGAGACTTGTATTAACTTCATATCGACCAAGAGAAGTGAAGGCATAAGGCTGAAGGGATTTTTTTTTCAGTCTGGGTGCATCATTTACATTTCTAAAATTAGATAAAGCCATGGAATAGAGAAGTTAACCCCATGACCGCTTTTGTGTGGAATGGTCTGACCAGGCTGGGGCTATTCAGTGAGGTCTCATAATGAACAGCTCTACCTTGATGGACAGATGATAAACCATTATCAGGAGCTGAGCTGACAAAAGACAAGCTAGACAATAGCAGACATTGCTGGAACAGCTTCATTGTGAAGCAGCAGCAGCAGCAGCAGCACATCTGTATTCATAGATGTTTGCAGAACAGAAGAATTGCTTTAAATCCGTTCTGCTCCAGCTGCAGAGTGTAGATATAAGCCTCTGCATGGCACTTCAAACAGAACAGCCCAGCTCAACCTGCTCAGTCCAGAGCCAGGCAGCTCCCTGTGTCCGCACTCGGCCCTTATCAACAGTACAACAGGAGAATGAGGTAAACAACTAAGGGAATTAGCTGTAAATAAACGTGGTAAGTGCTGTTTTAATGACTCGGCTGTCTGTTGAATGTAGAATCATGGAGTGCTGTGTGCTGTGTTTAGTCAATACAGTTCTCAAGGAATTATTGTGTGGTCAGTTAAAGTAGAAACTGGGATAAATGGCTCTTTCTTAGATGTCAGTGTGAGGTGATATATTACAAATACAGATTTAATGTTTTCAAAATGGTGTTGACTGAGACATAATCACATAAATTCATGTTTGTGGCTTTTCAGTTGTCAGATCCTTGGCTTATGGTGACCCCAGTGTTTGAGGTCCATGAAGCTCTCCGGCTCTTGTATTTGGAGGCAGACTGAACCACCCACATGCATGATTCCTCCTCCTACACATGCCTGGTTTGCTCCACAGCCTTTTTCCCTGCCTTTGTCTGTCAAGGCCAGAATGTATCACATCAGCTTTACCTTCTGATAACATGAAATCGCTGTGTTGTGTTTGTGCAGCGTTCCAGCACAGACACAACAAAGAGAAAGATCATCACAGTAAGATAGAAAAGTGAAAAGAGATACAGTCAGTGTTGAAGTCATTATTTTTAATGGACTAATTATGCAGCTTTGAACTGGGGCCCCAAAAACAAACTCACTGGTTGATGTATCAAAAATAATCAAAACAAACAAAACAAGATCACAATGTCCAAGACACCTGACATTGACAACACAAAACCTCTAGATGTCACTGTGGCCCCATGAGCTGATCTACTGGCACCAATCTACAGAGCAGTACAAGGGACTGATTCTCACACTACTGTGTCTAAACTGCACAGCTGCAATGTGTGGACAGTGTCTATGAAGCTATTACTATTCAGGACCACTTCCACTCTTTCCTTCCCTTCTGTCTGCAATACTCAAACCACAACAGTGCCCGGCGGCAGGGGGTTCAGAAATGACTGTACTGCAGCTCTGCAGAAGTAAGACTGCATATATTATTCTGCGTCTCAACCTAGGGTCTTGTCCGTAGGGAGGACCACAGCTCTACCACTGAAAATACACAAAGGATTTCACTCATGCATAGTATTGTTGTTGTTGAAACAACTGCAGTGGTAATAATGCTAAGAATAGAATGTAGTAGATTTTGATTCAGTGCTGAACGATATGACTTTTTGCTGGTTGGTTTAACACCACCAATTGAAGTGCCAAGAGAGATCAGAAACAACAAGACTAAGGAAAGAATTATAGTAATATAGACACCTTATTCACATCTATAACACAAAATAAAGTAGAAGTAGTTATGCTGCTATCAGACGATGGTGTTTGTTCTGACTGATGGGGAAAATAATCCCTGATTCTTTTCAGGGCAGCCATTGCACAAAATCAATACTATATAAGGAGGCCTGATGAATTTGAAATTTGTACTCAGAGTGAATATTGATCAGTTTCAGTCAAAGGACTTTGAAAGTCCATGTAGATTTACAATCAATATGTACTTTAAAACATATAAAGCACATAGAATTCTTTTGATATAAGTCTGACACCAAGAATACTGCATGTACTTTTATCATCATTATTAAATATAGTTATTTTCAAACAACTTAGCTTGCTAATAGTGTTAATAATTATAACTCCATCACTTGCATTATAGATAACGCATATTAACACTGACAATCTATAGGAGGATGTTCAGAGAGCAAGGATGGGTGTGGTGCTGTTGCCTGGGAGGGACATTAAGAGTCAAGGACCCCTCCTCCTTGTTTGAGCACGAGCATTGAGACTGTAGTAACATCTAGACTCCGGATGCCACCTGGGTTCTTGATTAAATTCCACCACGTATTACCCCTGCCTTTTGCTGTATCGGCATTTTAGATATGAAAAATACAAGATTCATTACAAAACTGAAAATTACATGCATGTGTGCAGTGGATAAGTGACCATGGAAATTTCTCACAGCAACAGACTGATCATAGCAGGACAGCAGGCAGAGTCTGCATCATGTCATCTTCAAATAGTCTCAGTTCATTCCTCCTCTGCGTCATCAAAATGAGAACTGTCTGCTGGAAGCTATTGTCCAGACTCACATGTGATATCATTAGGAGCGGATATGGATTGCCAGAACTAACCCAACCATTCCCCACAATTACATTTTAACCTCTTAGACGTACAGTATCTGGGCCAATTTTTTTGGAACAGTCATTTCCGAGCAGTGCATAATGGTGAAGTGATTGGCTCGTGAAGAGTCTGGCAAAAATACCCAATGAGCCTTATTCATTTTCAAATCAGTTACAGAGATATTAGAGATGCAGATATTTCTAAGATAATTTTAATTGTCAATTGGCAGATTATTTACTGAATTAAGTTTATAATTTTTTCCATAAAACATCAAAAATAGTCATGAAATACCATACCACAGCTCATTTACTGTAGATATATGTTTTTTTTTAAAAAAACTAATAACAAATCTTCACATTTGATTTTGACCTGAAGCTTTGCTTGACATGTGAATAAAAAGATGTATTAATTTAGTAAAACTAATAATTCATTACCCATATTGCTCATATTCAGTATGGTGGTCAGTATGTAGCAGGGAGCAGCCTTAAAGGAATCAGTTCAAGGTATACATACAAAATATTCACAATAATTTCACAGTATTAAATTGATGTGAAGTTGTATTATACATGTACAGTATAAACAAATTATATCCCTGTAGTTGGTCAAATGCTAAAACTCACAGCTCCTATAAAATGATTAGAAAATACAGCTTCAAGTTTGAATTTCAAGCAACATTAAGAAAAATAAAAAAACATTTTTGTTTTTTTAGTTCAAAAGAAGCACAGTAACATTCTGACTCTACTGAAATGAGGTTGCCGAACTGTGAACTCCACCAAAGATGTACAGCCTATGGCTAGGTGTGTTTGAGGAAAAGAGTGATAGTCACATAGGAAATACAAGGAACTAAGTTATGCACAGTCACACTCTCCTGTCTGTCTTCTTAAAATGTATTTATTTTGCCTGTCTGGACCACCTGCCCACAGATACATGAATTGTGCTGGAGGGATATTTCTCTGTGTTCCATCAAGTACAGATTAAATGGCCCATTGAACATTTCGATCTTTCTGGCTGGGCCAGTTCTTCTTATCTAAAGATGACCAGTGATTTATGGTGTTGAGGAGTGAAACACACCAGTCTTCAGTCTCAGCACAATAGTGTAATGAGAACAGCTGCAGAGACGGTGACTGTCGGAGTGCTGCGGTGATGAGAAGTCTCTCAATCCTGCACCAGGCAACTAGTTGCGGTGAAACCCCTGGCGCTGTCCATGGTTCTGAGGAGAACAAAAGCATCAAAGCTGGAGCTCTCCTTCTCCCTCCTCATACAGGGAGGGGCTGGCCAGTGAGGGGGGAGGCACCATGTGTACTTGATTCAATTAGGCAGACTGTGAGGCCTCCCCTGGGAGCAGGCTGCAAAGACGGAGGCTGCTGGCCTGTCTAACAAAGACATTCAGCTCAGCCCTTTGCCCCAAAAGAATCCACCTCATTAGACAGCCAGATAAGTGTTGATCATCTCAGATGGAAGAGGAACAGGTCTTCATCTGACTCTGTGTCAGGAAGAATTCAAACAGAATTCAGCAACCCTTGCTTGGATTTCATTTTAGTGGTGTGTATTTGCCCCGTAGACACCAACTAAAGAGAACAAAGCCCTGAATTTTGGCATTTTATGTACAGTATAGTATATGTCGTGAACTATTCTGTGATTTGTACATAAATGTTATTGTTTTTCTGTGACTATATGATTCTGTATGGCCATGTAGCGCAAATATTCCTGGACTTCAGAATGAGAAAATAAGCCAGTTGCAATATTTCTGTCATTCCAGGCAATTGGCAATTTCAGAGCATCAATAAAAACATATCTCTTGGTAAACATCTGTCATATCTGCCTGACTCTGCTGAAAGTGCTGCAGGTTTCACGGTTTCCTCTGTATCACAGAGAATAAGTAAACCGTTTAGATCTTTTGAATATCATACAGATAAACTCCGTCCAGTGACATTAGTATTCATTTTCCATTCGGCTGCTCCTTTGAAACACAGCAGATGTCTGCGTTTCAGCATATTTGCACATTGTCAGAACTGATCAGGAGCAATGGAGGAATTTTAAACATAAAAAAGGGAAACATGTCTGCTGCTTAAAGCAGCTTGGTCTGCTTAAATGAGTGCCACACGATATCTGTAAATGTTAATGTCTTCAATATTCATGTTTTCAGGATTGCACAGTAAATTGAAACAAGGTTAATCATCAATGAAAACAACTAACTAACTAAGGATAAAGAATTTATTTTTTATTTTTTGCATTTGTGGCACCCATAACCTGGAAAAGCATTTAAATGCATTGATTGATAGTGTAGGCAGCGATACCAAAGAGCAGATGTGGTTGAAAGTGCTTGAAAAGGACTACAGTGATATACGGTGCTTGATCCCAATATGGTCTTTGATCCCACGGGAGAGTTTTGGGTTTTAGGGCTAAATTAACCACCATGCTATAAATCAAACTTCATTTATTTGCTTTTGATCAAATATTTGTGATACACACCTACACACCTGTTCAATCAGAACCACAACTGCTTGTATGCACAGATCCACAGACAGGCCCACCAACCTGCAGTCTGACAGTCACACCTGCTGAGCTCTGGGACCACTCGCCTGTTTTAGCAATCACTGCCATCAGAGAATCTGGAGATAATTACACAGCTTTCACCCACCAGTCTGGTCTGCTTCGCTACGGCCGTATTGTTGTAGTGCAGTGGTAACACTTGTCTAAATGAATGCATGCCACTTTAGTGCACGACTGACAGCGCTCATTTATTCAGCCTTCCACCTGGAAAAAAACCCAAATTAATTTGGCACTTTGGGCCCCTTTGAATAATGTATCACTGTTTCCCCCAAACCACCGCCCCCTCTTCCCCAAATCATCAATTTCACACCCTCTTTATATGATTCTCAGTTTTAGGTAAAGAGTCTTTCATCAAAGCCTTTATATATTTGTACAGAAAGATAAATCACTGGTGTCTGATCTCAATCTGTTCTCAAACTGTCATTTATTGGGTGCCATTACAATACAAATACAATACAAAATCTCCAAGTGTGCAACAAAAAGGGAATCTTTTTCCTGACATCAAACTAATTCTTATTAATATACTACTAATATCTAGTCAGTGCCAGTTTCGTGGTACATTTGTTTGTTATCCACAGCCTCTTTGTTCACTTCACACACTCTAGTTTATGGCCTGGGTGTCAGAATAACAGCTCTCTAACAATTATCACTTGTGCACCCAGATCCCAGTAACACCTCTCCTCTCTTCCCCTCGAGGGGGCAGACATTGGGCTTTACACTCTCCTGTGCCCCATTATATTTATGCAAATGAGCCTGAAATCAGGGGGCATCCTCTCCTGTTAGTGCTAATTAACAATGAATGCTATATATTGTATACATTATGTATGAGACCCCCCCCCCATACACACTGTGACCTTGAGCAAAAGACCAGGTTTAGAGAAAATCTTTTCATTTCTGTTCTAACACTGAATATGTATATGCAATAAAAATTGGAAGTGACAGTCTGGGGAATAACTTCTTTTGTCCAGGAACATAATGCTTACAAGCATAACACACAAGAGGGCCATGATGACTGCACAGAGATCTCAGATAGAATATTATATGGCTAAATCTTGCCAATGAATCAGGCTCGTAAAGGAGCAAACAGCAGGAGAAAGATGGTGCAGTGGCATCAGTGACGAGACACATCAAATTTGAGATTGCTGCTTTGCTCCCAAGAGCTAGTAAATGGTATTTACCTAGATCCCATAAAAGAGGCTGCATTAAGATACAAATGTTGAAAAGCAATTATTAAAGAGCAATAAAGCAGTTTAGTACCCTCTCCATGTAAGTGGTACTATCTATTTTTTTTTTAGTAACTGAGCTTGGAAATAAGCCCGGGGCCCCACAGCTATCTGGGTGGCTCAAAAAGACACGTTTTTTACTATATAGTTCAGAATGAAGTTCATTCTACCTGAATACACAGGTAGTGACTAGATTAAGAATCGCTGAGGTTTCTGACATGACATGCAAACCTCTAACAAGAATAAAATGCTAATAAAACTGCTCTGCAGGATACATGATTTAAAAATCCAACTCTATAAGGCCACAAAGTGGATAAATCAGTATTGTCTTGACTGTATTTCACTGATTCAACCTGTATATATTTCAGACAGGAAAACAGCAGCAAGATACACACAGAGCAGCTGTAATTTTAGCAATATATTTAAAACCTTGTAAAGCAACACGTTCTGTGCCCCTTGTAAAACATAGCTGTGAAAAGAAAGTTAAGCAATTAAGCTCCTCAACCCACACATGGGGAATCTTTTTTCCTCCTTCATCCCTACAATACTAATGCACAGAGAGAAGAAACACTCAATGACGGGATTCAGTGTACATTGGAGACTGCACGCTTCTGAAAAAGCAACAGATATTTATTTTCTTTTTTTTGACTTAGTCCTCAATGTTAGAGGTGGTTAACGTAACCATGGACGCACAGTCTTGTTCCAGTGAAAGCTGTGGTTCCACACAGGCTTCCTTCTCCGGGGAGTCGACCTGGGAGACATGCAGCAAACACAGGCGAAGAGCAGGGTAACACACAACAATTTGATGTAGGTTCAGGAAATTATCTGTATTCATTGTATCATAAAAACATACTCTAAAGCCACAGCAAATCCATATCAAAGCACAGCTTATCCGTGGGTTAATGAGAGAGTCTCTGTGAGAAGACATGATGATCAACAGTTGGCACAGCAACGCAGATCCCAGCAGGCAGTGCTGTTGTGGCATAGCTGGGGTAACGGCGTACCCAGCACCTGGCTGGTGCCATGCAGGGAGCTGGCAGATGGTACTGAAGCTATGGGTGTGCAAAGATGGAGGGCACCTGCAGGTGAGGAGAGGTGGCACTGCCAATAGTAGGGTGTGTGGTGTATCTTTGTGTGTGTTTGAGTGTGTGTGTTTATTTGTGGGGGGGGGGGTGGGGGTTGTGGGGGGGGGGGGGGGGGGGTCCTTTGGACAAGGCTGCAGAGGGGTCACAATATGCACCAGGCAGGCAGACAGATGTTTCAGACCATTAGGGTTTACAACACTGGTCTGTACACTTTACTGAACAACTGAATTATTTATGTCTGCAATGTCTGCAGGTTTCAGTAAACCCATCTCTGAACCGTCTGCAGTGTTTTCTGGCTCTGAGCTTCCATGCGTAGGAGCTGCTCATGTTGCACATATACAATACACTGCAGATTGCACAGCTTCATTTATACAGTATGTTCTGCCAGAATCACTGTAGTTTAAAAACAAAGAGAGAGTGCCAAGAGTGTCATTTACATTCTACCCTGTGAGTGCTTATCCATAGGGATCTTTGAGACTTAAAATGTCACTGGCCGACGTTCCTCTGAGTGCAGATAAAGGTCACCACTGACACCGGTTCCAGTGCTCCTTATTGATTCCTAATCTAACACCATTATGGCTGGCACTTAGATAAATCTGAAAGTCTAATTGCAATGAATCTGAAATGAATCTGAAATTGTAATATACTGTCAAAAGTGGTCATGACATCAACCATGACAATCTGAACCCCCATTTGATTCGTGATTTTACACTGAAGTTCATGACGATTGCAGATGTCACCTGCAATCAGGCTCCAATTAGACACTACCAGCTGTCAATCACACTGGTGTCCACTCCTATGTGTCATATTTTATGGAAACATAATTTACAAATTCATATGCATGAAGTAGAAGACCTGAAATAAGCTACTTGGGTATTAATGTCTTAGGACAATATTTACTGATATTTTAAATCAAGTGGGGCTAAGGGTTAATTTTCCATAGAATTTCATACATACAGAGTCTTCTGTCTAAGACATTTAAGCCCAATGTAAGATATTATTTTAAATGTAACATATATTCCAGACATATTATCCAGAAAAAGTGAAGGCTGAGATAAAAAAGTAAATATAACTGTGATATTAGAGTAAAATTATACTATAAACTACCTGGGTAGCATAAAAAGACATCTAATTAAGTAACCATTTTAAATGTCTATGCACAGTAGGACATATTTGTTATTGAAATTGTTATTGAAAACATTTTTGTATTTCACATTTTAAACAAGAAACCCAAAACAACACAAACCATACTAAACCTATATGTGTCTGTATGGACAGGGTGAGTGTAAATGAAGAGGCCTGATGCCTGCCAGAGCACAGATGGTGGCAGAGCAGGATGTACCAACCTGCAATTTTGCCCAAATGCACATGCACAAGCATATACATACACACACACAAAGAATAATATATATAAAAATGTCTGCAGTCATTTAACCAGGAATCTCACATAATCAGAAGTCAAAACTTAATATACAGAAATGGTTTCCTCTCCTTAACTTAAGGCGTTCAAACATGTGAATCAAAGGCAGCTCACGGAGACACCCAAGGCCGAGAAGGATAATTAGTGCACTGGAATGATCAATACAACTTGTATGGAGGTTGTATGCTGAGGAAGAAGCAATCTATAGAAAAGGGGGAAGAGAACTGCAAGGGAGAGCAAAATCTAAACAGACAGCATACATTTTTATCAGTGGCAGGTATTCCACCCACTGTCAGTGATGAGTTTTGTATCCCTATTAAAACCCTCTTATATTCAGCTTTGTGTTTTACATATTAAAACCTCTTATATTCATTATTTATATTTAAAAAGAGAAGTGCACAACATATTGATTTACAAAAGCTAGTGAGATGTCCTCAGAGAGTAAACAGACATTTGCAGTAAAGACTGGAGACAAATGGCAGGGCATAAAAACAGGAAGACAGATAGATAGGTAAATGAATGAAGGCGAGGCTTCAGCGCATCGATCGGCAGAGGAAGAGTAGATGTCCCCACAGGGGAGGGGGGCCTTTTTTGCACTGTGTGAGGAGAGAGGGGATGACATGTTTCCCCTTTGAGGTGTTGAGTGTGAGGGTTGGACTATGAGGAACCAGGACGGAAAGATGCATGAGAAGAGAATGTGTGGCTATGGTACACAGCGGCGTGACAGACGGTGATAGCAAGTGACAAACAGAGCTCTCTGAGAAGAGGAAAGGAAGCCATGCCAGTTCTGCAGACTCCAGCTCCCCACATGACTCTGGGATGTCAGCCATGTCCTGCCCATCCTCGCTCAGTTACAGCCAAAAAGAGAAACACAGAGATTTCTGTTTGATCAGGGGGCTTTTGGAAACATCATCCCATGGTCTATCTGGAAATACTTTAGGGGGGGAAACCCAATTAAACAGACCATAAAAGCATGTCAAAAATACCAGAAGCGGAGAATTGGAAAGTATTATTGTCACACACAGTCGTACTGCTTGTGAGGTAAAAAGCATAATTTAAAAACAGTAAACATTTTAATTCCAACATGACTGTAATGGTTCATTCCCCCAAGCCACCCCCACCCCAAATTTATATTAAACTGAAAGGTGAAAGTATGGCTTCTTTGGAAACAGAGACTTACTCCCTGTTTTCTAGTATTTTAGATATTGTAATGAATATGCCCACTCACAAATGGCATAAATGAAAACACAATGTGTGTGTGGACTAACATCCTTTTAACAGATTAAGGTTCTGACACAGAGCAAGGCAATTCATTTGCATGAACAAATACATAAAACATTGAGGCTGCACCATTTACATGTTGGCAACAGCTTTACAATTAAGCAGTACGTGTCGAAGAGACAGAGATGGAAACGCTCCAACTGTGTCCAGACCATACATAATAAATGGTATTCTGAGGGCAGAAACAATAATAAACATTTGGTACAGAAGGAAAGATAACTCAGTGGGAAAGGACAGTATATATCAAAACTATTATTTACTTTTGACACCACCTTTATTTTTGTGTGTTTGAAGGAGCAACTTAATTGTGCAAAGGCAAGGAAACTCAGTCCCATTGGCTATATATACTATATATTGTATGTTCCTTGAATCAGTTTGATCATAGATTATTACTGATATGGCAGAAGATAATGAAAATTTTAACAGCGATACAACAAACATCCAGTTCAGTGTGGTCTGTGATGAAGATACAGTCATAACAAATACTACATCCACACTTTTGTGCATGCATCACTACTGAGTTTGATTGGCGGAAGAAAACACTTTATGCAAAGGCATGGTGCTCACAAGCCGTGTATCATTTGATCTGTACTCATGATTTAATTATTTGTTTGACAATTTTTTGAGAGAAGCTTTTGTTCTACACTGCGAGAAAACATCTCAGCCTCTACAGTCCATTGAGAAACACTGTCTCTCTATAAATTGTTATCAACTGCCTTTTAAATGCCCTCATAAGTGCTATTAAGACCACTGCATTATCTTTTATGTATTATTGTTGCACTGTATTGTCTATATTGTGTTCAGGATCACACACATATATATGTCATGACAGTTGCTTTCTCCCAATAAACATCCACATCTCAGTAATACAGTTGACCATTGTCCATCCTAATTGATGTCAGAAACCTGAGGTGCATTAGCGTGTCTCATGATGGGCCCATGCTGGTGTGCATTTGCCCTCTCTGTAAGAAGCAACCCTGCCCCGCCTACCAGCTGCACAATACAGCCAGGAGCATATTGATTACGCTGCTCATGCAGGCAGAATAAAAGGCGAGGGATATTTTTTTTTGTCATTGAACCGTCTGAGGGAAAAGACATAAGCAGCAGAGATTGTGTCAAGACTTCTCATTGGGCTTTATCATAGCCTGCAGGATCAAGAATGATTCATCAAGCAGGAAAGAAAAAACTGGCGGAAGGCAGATTCTGATCTATAAATTTGGCATGTCTCCGCTGGTCAGTTTAAGTTATGCTGTATCACATGCAGACATTTAAGCTCATGCCATGCAGTACCACCTGGTGATCGGGCAATCGATGGAAACATCCATTAAATATCAAATTCTCACTTTGGTTGATTAAATTAGCATATTTTTCATGTGGATGCAGAGAGCATTGAAAACTGAGATTGGGTATCTATATTCCAAAATCAAATTAAAGCAAAATGATTTCCAGACATTATTAATGCTTAAAGGCAGAGTCCATAAACCTCTCCTCACATCTTGCAGTATGTTTATCCCCACCTGAAGATTTAATCCATTTATCAGTCAAACTGAGGGATATGTGGGGATGATTAAAAAAAAGATATCAACTAATCATATTAGAGAAATTGAATGTGCTCAGCTCAAAACATGTAAAGGAAAGGAAGGATTGACTTTCCTGACTAACTGAAACAGAGGCATAAAAGGAAAGAAACAGATAGCCCAAGTTTTATAAGAAATATCCTCAGCCAGCACCAAATCACCAGGCAAGTAATAGTGGTGATGCTTATAAAGGCTACACCATCTGTCTTTGAGAATTATAAAAAAAACAAGAATTATGTGGCTCCACAAACAGTGATTACCTAGCAGAGCTCTCGAGAGGGTCCTCCATTAACAACGCAGCACAAATCAATGTTTATGTCCATCGTAAAAAACTGCAAACTAGGAAACCCCCAAAGCCAGAATCATCTATAAAGCTTGTTCTTTACACACTGTTTTCAGACTGCTTCAAGCTGATTTAACCCTCAATCAGTCCACAAGTCACTGAAGTCCCTGCTTTCACTGAATGAATTGCAGTTGTATCAGTAGAGAGAAGGACATCAATTTGGTAAAAAAAAGCAAAAAACAAAAAAACAAAAAACAAAAAACAAATCAGAGCATCACAGAAATTCTAACAAGTATAGCTTGAAGCAGAGACAATGTCTCAAAACTATGAAGAGTACATACTGCTAACCTCAATGATAATGAACTGTCTGCATGTGTGTTTATGGTGTTTAATCAGAAATAAGTCCTTCCCACATAAAACAGTGAAAGAGATATATCTATATATATATATATATATATATATATGACATTTTAATCTTAACTATTTCTGAAATTAAGCTTTGAAATCTCCCATGTCCATAGTTGTAGATAATGCATCAAAATTATGCTAAAAAAAGTTACAACACAGCACAAATACAGCAGTTGGAGAAAGGGCAATAGACAATGTGATGACGTACATACATGTACTGTATGTGGTTGCAGAGAAAAGGATAATGAAAGCATGGATTATTCATGTCTATTCCCACAGTGCAAACAGCTCCTTTTTGATGGATTATGCCCGAGGCACTCCTCCCTGCTCAATACCAACAGTCCCAGGCAGCCGAGCCTCATGCTGCTCCACACAGACATGATGATGAGCCCTTCCCCTTCCCTGAATCACAGACAGAGCCGACGGCTCCCATCTACCTTTTCTAGTCAGACGTAATGATGGTGTGTGGTCCGAGGTGAAACTAAATTTAAACTAGAGGATGGAGAGGAGAGTAGTGCAGCAGAGGGAGACAACTGCTGACGTTTGACTGAGCCCATTTGAGCCAAACTAAAGGAGAGAATGTAACATGGATGGTGCATAATGGACTGTCACAGCAGTCAGCTGACGGCAGAGGTGCAGAGAGTCGGAGACAGATACGCACAAACGTTGTCACCTCCAGTCAAGTGCAGTAACATGAGCTGAACATGTTTCTCTGCACCAGAAAAAGACTCTCATGTTCATCTTTGTGGAGAAGGTGAGCTCAGCTGGATCAGCTCCAAAGGCTGCAGGGAAGTTCAGTCAGGAAGGCAGTGAAGCTCTGACTTCACCTGTGAACAGTGCAGACAGATACAACACATTCAACATTAAAAGGTATAGTTTTAGTTTAAGTAATCTACAGTATTGTTAAAATCAGCATTGTGCAGCGGAATATCTCTCACCTCACACCTCCGAGCATGTAGGAGAACCCATGTAGCCTTCAGTTACCATTAAAACTTAAAAATCATTAGTTTATTCATTACAAACATTGTGGTCCTCTGTAGAGAACACCTACTCCTGATATAAATATAAATTGTATTTTTATTTTTTATTACATTTGTGCCAAATGGAAATAATTTAACCTAAATCTAACACACTGGACATTTAATTCATTTTATTTAGTTTGTTGTTTGCTACTCCTTGTTTTTGCTTCCTAGCAGGACCCTCTTGGAAAAAAAGAGGTATTTCTTGATCAAATAAAAAAAATAAACAGAAAATGTATATTAAACAAAAGTTATTCTACAGTAACTGATTACAGATCACACACTGCATTTACTTTTTAAAACATACACAGTTAAAAATTGAAGAATAATAGGACCTACATAATAGGATGCATACGAGGTGAATACATTCAGAGATAAAATAAGCAAGTTTAAAGAAACCTCCTCTGACTTTGGCCTTTGCTGATGTGCTCTGTCAGCCTTCACCATGGAAATAGCTTTCCTTCTATTTGAGCTCTGAACTGAGGGTGAACCTGAGCTTATTTCCTTGTAGAGGGATAAAAGACCTGACTGTAGCACATGTCTTTGCCAAATTTCATTTGGCAGAGCTTTTAAAAGATGTTCAGTGTAAAGCAATCCAACACAATGCGAGTCACATCTTAATAACAAATGTTGCCTGCAGCCATCAACACCCCAGACAGCGAGTGATAGTGTAGACTCTGATGAGAAACCCAGTAATCCTGAGATTTTTCACACATTCTAGGCCAACTCCTGGCTTTATTGCAAGTAAGGATGGATAGCAAATGTAGTGGTGTAATGGTCAACTTACCATTTGAAACACCTTAGCAACAGTTAAAATCCTGCATGTGACGTCCTGATCGCCAACCCGTCACTAAGCCGTCCACCAATGAGCTTGTTTCGCCACAAATAGAAGGAGGCAGAAGTAGGCAAATAAAGCAAGGACTCAAACAAAGGGAGGAGGCTTCAGAAACATCACATTGCCTCTGCTGATCCATCAGTATTCCCTCCACATCCACTGCTATCACTCCCCACACTCATTGAGAGCACCATTTAGGCGTCTGTGTAATTATTCTGTCAGTTAACAGGCAGAAAACAGGCTGCATGAATGAGTGGACCCATGCTCAACAATAAACTGGAGTCTTTTCCTGGCCAACTGAGCTTTCAAAGGCAAAGCAAATTTATAATTTACACAGATATATACATTGTAATGCCAATAATTAGCATGGCCAACTACAAGGAAATATGTTGAATTACCATTTAGACTGGCCAGTCGAGTGTCCAACATTTCCTCAGTAGCATAAGTCCAATTTTTCATCCTCATATTTAATGTTCATTCTCAGTGACAGTGAGACTTCACAGACATGCAGATCAATACATTTCCCTTCTCTTGATGTCAGAGTTCAGTCAGCACTTGAAAGGTTAGCAGTATCAATGAGTGCAGTAATGAGATTTTGTTTTCCTGTAACACCCAGGATTTCCTGAATGCTTTGTGAAAGCAAATTTATGACATGAAATACTGACAGAAATGAAATTATTTTCATTTTGAAGCAGCACTAGAAAAATTAAATTCAAAAAGATTGGGCCACAAAAACAGGGTGTGTACCTGCACATGCACAAGCTATGACTCAAATCAGCCACAGCATCACACATTCATAGGTTCAGGTTGATGGGCTCTTCAAAGTGCAGCATCAGCAACATTAGGGAACACTAACAAAAATATGCAGCAGTAAGATTAATGCATCTTTATCCATACATTTGCAACCGATCAAAAGTTCCAACAAGAACAGTTTTTTTGAAATATCTATTTATCACCTTTCCTTTTGCGTGCATGTGCACACATTCTTGTACAGCATTCTTAGACGCATTCCCTAACCTTACCCATCACAACTAAATGCCTAACCTTAACCCTTAACTTACCTACACCCTCAACAAAGCCATTTAAAGTTGTAAGGACCAGTCAAAATGTCCTCATAAGAGCAAAATGTTTGCAAATTTGTCCTCACAGCCTAAGAGAAAAGAAAAGAAAGAAAAGAAAGGAAAGGGCCACTGTTGGTCTTTTGTAAGGTGTTATAAAACACATAAATCAGGATCATAACTAAAATGTCTGAATAATCACATGACCAGCCCAACATCCTCACAAATATTTGAACAGCCTGATCAAACCTGCTCCTTCTCCTTCCAGAAGCCTAATCCTTCTTAGTGCAAATGTAGGAAACGTGTCACCTGCTTCCAATCGGTCAGCTCAAGGCCTGACTGGCCTTGTGACACCACACTGCCCCTAATCTCACAAACAAATGCATAGCTTCATCTACTGATGGATCTGGGCTCACCACTGCACATAACTTTACTTATCTATACTATTACTGATATACGAAATATAATATGATACCATAGTATATACATAGAACATAATTAATAATAACTGCTATAATATAACTTATTTATACTTAAGGGTGGGTCTGTGCTGATTTTTCATGTGCAATCTTCTCGGTGCTGTATTGCTGCTGGAGTTCTAATTTCCCAGAGGGAACCTCCCAAGGGATTAATAAAGTTCTCTGAATCTGAATATGAAATATGAGAGCCACATTAGTGTTTTTAAACACATTCTAAAGATTGTGAGAGTGGGATACACAGAACCTCAACCTATTTATTTATTTTTCAGCAGGTCTAATTATTATTTTGAAATGTCTGTGTCTATTCCTGACTTCCTGTCAAGTTTCTCACCCTTGTCAGTTTTGTCAGCATTCCAGCGTACTTTTTCCTGGGAATTTTCTTGTGTTAGATTTTCTGCTTGCGCTTCTGCAGTGTGGGATTTTCTGTTTTTTACCTTTGGACTGAATAAACAACTTTGAGAACTCTTCCACAAGTCTCTGACTTTACACGTCTGAGTCCATTCTGTCAGAATATAATACTGTCTTGGCCAAGTCCCTCTTGAAAAAAAGATTTAATTCTCAATGAGACTTTTCATAATTAAGGAAATATATATTTAAGTGAAGATTATAGTGAATGCAGCCTCTTCATGGCTTTACGTTAAGAGGATGACCACATATGTCTATGTATATAAAAATGTACATACATTACACATACAGCCCCATATCTTGTGCAGCATAGACTTGGTCACACTTCTCCATGGTTAAACATTCTACATCAAACTAAACTTGTATGTTGTCTGCATTTGCTGCTAATGGTCTATAAGATATTTGAAAATCAGAGGCTTGGGTCGGACTGTACTGACAAAGTAGGGCAGTAGTGTTCACTTGGATCTTACCTTTCATTTGTCATTGCTGTAACCCACTCAGGATAACATGGGTTGTTTAAGCAAGGATGGAGATGTCAGGCTGCATTATAGCATCCAGAAAGACTCTGCACCCAGAGGATTCAACGATGCCGGGAAAAATCAGTCATTAAATTTGCAGCCATTCTGCAGCACTGCATCAGCTGCCTATGGGACATTTGTGGCAAGGATGCTTTTACCACAGTGCAGGTTCACATTTCTGATTCACCTCGCAGACAAAGAGTTGCCTGTAACATATGAAACAAAACTTCAGGAATTATTTTGTGTAAGTGTTAAAACAGGTGGATCATTTTTTAAATTTCTGAATTAGAAATGGATGGTAGGCCATCTTTGAACAGGAGGTCTTGAAAATGTTCATTCAATATTTAAGAGCACAATATTAAATTTTTAACAAGCTACCAAAAAAAGGACTGTGTCAGAAATACACATTAGTCTTTCCTTAAAGCTTAGCCCCCTACGTAGTGATTCATACTTGTCAGTAAAGGTTGTTGAGCTTATTATATGATTAAAAAACATATATACACTGTGCATTTCAATAATATGGTAAAGTAGTTTTTTTTTATGTTTATCAAAACATTTATTGTATTTATCCGAAAAATGATTAAAAACACAATGACTCATTAAAAGTTGATTGCAAAATTGATTGCAAATGGATGAATTTGAGTGTTGTCGTTATGGCAGCCATTATTTTGAGCCACACACTGTTCACTATTGTTGCTTTCTTATTCTCTTTTTGATTGCTGTTGAAACATTTGCTTGCATTCTTTCTTTTTTTTTTTTTGATTCTGGCAGCTGAACATTGACTTGTTTACAAAGGATATTTGTTGTTTCTCATTTCAAATGCCCTTCCCCCCGTCTACCTTTTGTCTCTGAAAGCCCGGTGTGTGTTGAGAAGCTTTCATCGGAGCCCTGCTGGCCTGCACAACCCCCCCACCCCACCCCCCCGCGCCTCAAAGCTGGTCACAGATGAAAAATTTATGACCGTATGCCTGGAAAACCCTACATTCCATTTGAAGTACCTCCGTTCTTCTGATGATGCCCCCAGTGATTGTGACTGCGTCTGCAATCTTCATTTGTTTGACCGTTGCTTTTCCTCACAGTGGGAGTGCAAATCAAAAACTGAGGGCGATGCCGTCCATTGTTTTACACTCTTTTTCACTGGTATTCACTAATCAAGGACAAATTCCTTTTGGCTGTACAATAAGACACCGATTAGCTGTAAAGTAAAACCACTGTAAAAAACACCCCTACACTGTACTAAACAATACAGCAGTGTGTCTGTATTGTCTCATTTGTGAATATCATAATATAATGATATTGCTTGTCGTATTGTTGCACCCTATTTTATAGGTGTAAATGTTTTTTTTTTCCCATTGGCAAGATCCATTTTTTTAATGTTTCAAATTTTTCACAAGACTATGCTGAGTGTAGAAATAACAACAGCAGCTGTCTTTGTGAGGTTTATTTACAGCATATCAAGGCTGTCTGTACAGTTGTCCTGGGGAAGGGAGTTACTGTTTGAGTTTCAATCCCCTCACCCACACACACAACAGCTGGTTTGTAAAACAGATTGCGTAATGCATTTAAATTATCCACGATTACCCAGCTATCCCACTCACTAAGTTACCTGTTTCAAAAACAGTTTGAGTGCATTTCCCCAAAAGGGCCATTCATAATTACTAAATTAGGTAACAAGAAAAAAAAACTGTAAATTTACCCATTTAACACCACTGAGATAATGTTACATTAAGAATATGAAAGAACATTTTGGAACCTTTTAGCTTTGAAAATTACACCTATACATCATGACACGTGTTTTTTTTCCCTCTTTTCCCCCATTTTTGACAATTTCAAGGTGTTGGACATATCATTCATGCTCTTCATTACTTCATTACTGCGATATTTTCTAATACTGTATATGCATTGTGTAATGTTTTAACAATTATATTCACTCTGTTTCAAGTTGCCATGTCTTTCATCGGCAAAGGGAGATTTAATCGCTATGCATATTGACAATGACAACCTCCGCACAACAGCTAAACTTGTGGGCGTCTCATCGCACCTCATCCCTCCTCTTCTCCTAGTAAACTGGAAGAGATCATTTCACACATCGTGTTGGACAGCTACGAAATGTGAAGTGGAAACATTAAGAAAACAATATGCTAAGGGGTGAATGAGTAACACAATGCAGACTCTTTGATTATAATATCATGCTTTTATATCACCATGTATGTGTGTGAATAAAGATTTCATTCACAGCTGTTAATGTGTGAATTTGCAAAACTAAAAGATTTCTCTACCCCAATTAGCTGCGGCAATATTTTGTGCAAATGTAAAGAGAATTGTGCACATTGAACCTTGACAAAGCCTTCTCCTGTACATCAAGTCACACTGGTTCCTAAGCAACAAGTGATTTCACAACACACACTGTCGTCCATGCTGCAACAGCTTTTCTTAAAAGCATTTCAAGTCAGGTGGCAACCTTGAGCTACTCAATACTGTTCAAAGCTCTGTTCGTAATGTTGCACTTGTCACTGGAATAATTAGTTCAGGACAATTTCACATTCATCTTCAGCAGCGAGGGTTTTCTCCAGCTGCACAAGAATCAACATTCCCATGCACAACCTCTTGTTTCCAGGCACAGAAACTCAGCTCAACTATAAATTGTCGTCATGGAAATCAGGTTATTATCACAAGGTCGATTCTAAAAAGACTTCTCAAAAATATCTAGGAAAACCCCATACTTAGGTTTAAATGCTTCAGCATTTTTCTTTTTGAAACATCAGGAACTAGCCAAAAGCATGATAATGATATTCAACATTGTCTTCTAAATGAAAAGAAAACTATCATACTGTAGATTTTAATGATTTGTATGTTTAGACTTGACATAGTATAGAAGCAGATAAATATTTCATACTGACACACATACTGTTGCAGTCAGTTTAAGAAATTAGAACATCACATGACACTGCATGGTCATATTTCTCAGTATTTTGGTCATTAGCATCCACTGATAATCTTTAAAAAAAAATCTATTTCCTGTAGTGGATTGACCTTGACAAAGTGCAAACTTAGCACAAACAAGGCAATCAATACTTACAAAAAACAAATGTAAATGACCCAACTTGTTGCCTTTTAGTGACAACATTTTGATGTCACTAATGAGTCCAAAACCAAAGGAATAACGATGATCATTAAAAGATTAATGATTGTTTTATTGGATACTGCCATTTTGGTTAATTATACTTATATATAATAACAATGTATTATCTTATGGATGGTCAAATGATTAAATCATATAAGTTTGAATAATTTCATTAAAATGATGATCTATATTTCAAATAAATACTTCTTATATGACAAGCGCATGTTGTGTTCAGTCACTGAAAGCTTGCAATTCATACCAAAATAATTTATTTATTCATATCTTGTTTTCTGCCTATCCAGACATTATACTGTATATTATTATGGGGGGAGCAGTGAAGTGCTATACTGACAATTTCCTCTAAACCCCACCATGTCTTCATTTCGGTTTAGGATCCCACTAAAGCAAAAATGCCTTGTGCTGCTGATGGACACCAGCACACCACTGGCTTCGTCCCAAGAGACCCCAGACTGGTCAATTATTCAGAGCATGGCAGGAAATTTTATATGGAGCCAGAAAGACTGTAGGTGTTTTTTTGGTGAAAAAGCAAAGTATATATGTGGAGGAGAGTAGAAGCTAATCCGTGTTTACCTGCTCCTGACCCAGAGCAATAACATGTCAGCAGAGGCTTTCAGAGATTCCACCTGTCACTCAACTTGATACTCGGTAGAGAAGAACGGTCAATAAAACATATAGAGCCTTTTTCCTTTAATTTTCTGTGGCTCACTTACAAAGAATAATGTGAGATATTACCCCGCTAATGGTGCACAGGTTTGAACAGCAGACACTGTTACTGACAATGAAGCAGTGGAGTAGTGATGAGTGTCTGCAGCCTAGATGCAAATCACTGCAGAGAATATTTGCATGAGCTGTAGTTAGCAGCTTAATAACAGCGTGAGTGATGATGTTAGATATTAAACTGGCCAGTAGCATGAGTACAACTGACAACCAGCCTGACAAATGATATAGACAAATGATAATGAACTAATTCAGCACAGGATACAAAAAAAAAAAAAAAAAAAAAAAAAAAAATCTTTGTGTAGATTGTCAGCCTCAGGTGGTAATTGCACTGCTGTACCAGGAAAAGATAAACAAATGTTCTTAAGAAGAGATAATCATAATGATTAAAAGAAAGGTTTCTTTAATACAGTTCACTCCTGTTGCGTTATGTTGCATTTTTGGTTTGAAAACAAAGACAAATGTAATATTTTTTCTTTTTCAACAGCATTCAGTGGAAACACTAATTCATTTATAAAATCACACCCTGATACCAAAGAATGGATGTTGTATCAATGTTAGAACAAAGAGCCGTCTCCATGGCAGACAAGGCTTTTTTTTTCTTGAAGCAAAAAGCCAGAGGCGTGTAGTGCCTAAATGTGACTGCGTGCTAAATAAAAGTAGTCGTACACTGCCGTGCAGCTCTTTTCTCCAGAGACAGAAATTCCTTATGTATTGTGCATATCAAATGCTGTCAGTGAGCAGTGTCAAATTCAAAGCAACAATTTTTTTTCTGTGCCATTTCAAATACTAGAAATACAAAATGGAAAAAAAGTAGAACGGATTCAAGATTTAATGTGACACAACAGATTAATTTTTGCTTTTGATGTATTATTTTACTGTTCCTGTACACCTCCAGAAAAAAAAAAATCTCATTTTAAATGGCACCATAAATGTATCCACCAGCTACAATAACAACACTCTTGACTGTACCTCTGGGGTCTGTTAAGCAAATTGGCCCTGAAGTGCCACTAGCCTTCCCCCATATGTGCACTGCCTCCCACCTACTCACTGCGGCACGTACATGCAAATGACAATCTGTTGCAGTACTAATTAAGGTCTAGGTCACATGAAAGAGAGCTGTGTGACTCCTGAGCTCAAAGAGGCAGTGAGCAGCTTATAGGAAAGACAAAAATCTGTGATGTTATGAAAAGTAAGTCAGAAACCATCTTGTAAGAAAGATTCTGAACCTCATAATCAAATGTAAAATGAATGTATCCTGCCCGGCCCATACCATGTCCCATGGGGGGGTTCCTCACTGGCTTATTGTCAAAACCTCTACGGGAAACATGACTCAGTTTTCTGGCAGTCGTGGGGAATCGATACCATGATGTCACTGCGACAGCAGGTGGATATCAAAACCAACACTGATAATACATCAGGGGAACTATAATCACATATCAAGGCAAGCAATACTGGGCAATTCTATTTTTTAATGAGTGCAGCATTTCTTTCTTTGGTAATATTATTTTAATGGCACATGGCAAACGCATCTGACTTTGACTATTTTTGCTTTTGAACGTACACTATGTAAATGGACAATAACCACAAATTACAGAGCAGGTTTCGTTTAAGAAGGAGCAAATGCAGATGTTTTCCTGTCTTTAGAAGCTACCACTCTCTTTGATCCGCTGATCCTGACTCTTAAGCCCATTAATTTACATTACTTGAGGTGTTTTATACTTTTGCACATGTATTCTCTAAATCTTAAACCCTTAAAGCAAACAATACAGAAAAGACTCCAGTTTGAGCCTTAAACTAATATTGTAATTCATAAATTACAGAAACCTTTTTTCTTGTGTCAGACCATGTTTTTTTTTTTTTTTTTTTTTTTTTTTTAAAAAAGCTGATTTATGGCAGTCGGCATTCCCCCTGTAGCGTCAGACGAATGTGCGTGTCTTTGTTCAGGCACTGACACATGGAGAGCAGCCTTTTGCTAATGGAGGCATGAGTAATCTTAGCAGGGGACCAACTCAGTGTGATGGCACTCTAGTCTCTATGGGATTTAGCCTCAGCTTCAGAGAACACAAAGATTCCCGCTCGTCTGGCCATTTGTGTTCAACTGACTTTTACAAATTATCACGCTGACCATTTCCCAGTCTTCAAAGCAACCATACAATTCATTTACACCGACGGGGGTGATAGAGCTGCTGTTCAGATCTCTCACCTAAACCTTAGCAAAACTTAAAATACAAATCCTTCTATAATCTACTGTGTTGATAGTAGTAATAATACAATTATTTTATTTATACAGCACCTTTCAAACCAAACCAGAAACATTTCAAAATCACAATTAAGTGGTTTCTTCAACTTTCACTAAGGATCAAATCTTTAATTATCTGGTATTATATTGTGATAATTATTGATATCACATGATTTGATCCTGATGGCTGTATCACCTTGCCCCCCCATGTAAATATGACACATGTAAAAATAAGTTTTATTTATGGTCTCCATAATATTATTAAACTAAAACAATTCACATCAGTAGTATAACATTCCTTTCACTCCTTTATGACAATATTTGTGTATCTTTTTCATAAGCAACCGCAAGCAGTGAACAGCAGTTTCTTCACGACTGCAAGATAAAATCCTTCCACTGATAAGAGACCAGGTAGAAACCACTGCATACAGTTCAATCAACTTCGTTATTAAAACATCTGATTGATTTTGTGCCCCATGCAGGCAATTTGATCCTCAATAATGACTCTCTTTAGCTATTATGCACTCATGTCAGACTCCATCATAATTGCCATTGGTGGAAATAATAATAAACACATTCTCTCTTACTGTTTTTTTAACTGTGTAATATTGATATCTCATTATTTTGTCTCCTGGCTAAAGTACACTAGATGATACTAAAGTTTCATGTCTATTATATTATTTACAGAAATCTTTCAAGTCCAACATTTAAAAAATGTGCCATTAATCAAATGATTTATAAGTTAAATAAAATGTTATTATGTAAGTTATTATACAGTCAAAGATAACATGCTAGTACAAAATATACACATTATATTATATAATAGATTTCATAATAACACAATTTCTGATTGGGAAAAAAAAAGAAAAATACTTTGTTCTACTTGTGTGGCCAAAAAGTAGCTGTGGCCAAAAAGTAGCTGTTATAAAGCCTCTGAAGAGAATGTATAGCCTTTGAAATGTTATATCCTTCCTTTCCTCTCTGTTGTGCACAGAAGGATATTTCCCACATCTGGCGATGACTGAGACGAGCTCTTGATTCAGCCTCATTCCTGCAGAGATGTGTGAAAGTCAAGCATCTCTGAACACACTGTGAAAACACGTCTGCAGCTCCAGACCATGAATACATTATTCATCAGAGACATCTCACGCTTTGCAGATCAGGAGGCATCTCCTCTTATGAAAAATGGTCACACTCAGGCCTAAATTGGCACAAATGATACTAATCTGAAAAACATGCTTAGCAACCAGTTACTTTAATAAGAAAAAAAAATCTATATAATTTATGTAAAGTACAAAAAAAAGGTTTGATAGTTTTCATTTTATGTGAGACATGGGAGGATTACTTTGTGAAAAAGTGAGCAGAATAAGAACAAAGAGCTAAAATATTAGCTCTAGAGAAACCTACAAAACAAAATACAAGATTAATCAGTATTTGTCATAAATTCTGTTGGGACAATTTGGAAAAATCTCTCATTTTGATAGCAATTATGTTAGGCATGCTGTGGTGAATTTTTTATTTCATAATTAAAAACTCGGAGATGTGAGAAATGCAAATCCCCACAGCAGGCTGAGACAGGACAGGCTTTGACAAGGAAATCATATTCATGGCACGTTTTCTGGGATAAATTCTCTGTGTAGATCATTTGATTGCCCCTCATTTTCTATTTCCTTTTAGAGACATATGACATTTTCTATTATGATATTCAATAGCAAAGTGAAACCTAAAAACACTACAAATAATGACTCTAATTCAAGGAAAATGTGAAACGGCACGGAAATATAGCAACATGAGTGAACTCTCTACCTTGTGGGTTTTATAGGTTAGACAGAGCAACGTTCAAAATTCAAAAACAAACCAATAATCCGCTGCACACATGGATCACAGCAGCTCGTCACCCTTTTCAATTCATGATAATACAGACCACCCAAACAACACACAATGACAACACAGGGACCACAGCAAGGACATCATCTATCACAGTGATGACAGCGCACACACACACACACACACGCGCACACACACACACACACACAGAAGACATTGCATTGACTTACATTCATTTCCATGGAGACTTACTCTAACCTTAGCCATAATTATTAGTGCCCTAACCTAACCCTAACCTCAGCATAACTTTAAAACATGTCTTCAACTTAAAATATAGTAATTTACATTATGGGGACTTGATTTTTGTCCCCATAAGAAAGACAAGTCCCCATAATGTGACTATGTAAACCGATTTATGTCCCCACAACATAAGGAATACCAAGTACACACACAGACAAACACAATCTCAAAGAGCAATAAACACATGTTATCAATAACCGAGAAGCCTTCCTCTAATTGGACAACAACCTATGCATTTCACCTTTCTTTATATTATCTTGCTGGATCAGCTCCGTCCAACTTCACACACACAGAACATGATGCAGTTACACTGTTTACAAAATAACTCAGTATACTGTAAACGAAGACAAAACCAAAAATTCCATTGTATCATATTAAATGGTGACATGTTGTCTACACCTGTTTAGGAATGCTCTTCCTTTGGACTTTAGATCTGTTTACACTAGCTGTTTTCTTAACAGCCATTTGTTCGGGCTTGCCTTTGTTTAGATGTACTGTTTTTGTTGTGTTGTGCTGCGTTGTTGTTGTTCTGTGTTGTCTGTGTGTCTTGTTGTGTTGTCTGTGTCTCTCCCTTTCCTTAGTGACGTGTTCACGAAAGTGCCTATATAAAAATGTAAACATTAACATAAATGTATATTATTATTATTATCATCATCATCTACAGCTTGTAGGTGTAACTAATAAACTGTACAAGGTCTGTAAAATATATTTTTTCACTTCAACATCTGATCATGTGCTCAGCAAACAGCCCAGATGCGACTTCACCGCCCCACCATGAATTCAAGGTGCTTGTCAGGCGTTCACAGCGGCAACATGACGGACTGAGCGCTGCACCCCCCAGCATGTCTGCAGCAAAGTGATCATTGACCACTTTAATAACTATCAGGAAGATTTGTGCTTGTCAGAGGCTCCTGATAAATAACATCCCATTCTCTCTGCTCATAAAATGGGAAATAAATCTTTCTCTTCTGGCATAACAGAGGGTCGTGGGGGTTGCTGGAGCCAATCCCAGGTGATACAGGGCCAAAATACAGAGATGGACAAATAGAAAGACATGGAAACAGAAAAAAACGTGACTTAAATTATGATTTTTCAATCTTAGATGTCAAGAATGCAACATGGACGCACAACTGCAACAAAAAACAAAATCAAAAATGATCAAAGACCTCAAACTATCATTCACTGAATTAGATTCATAGACAAAACTAGAATAAATCTCAAATATAATTTCTTTTACATTTCTAGAAAACATGTTTCCTGGTGGTTGTAGTCACGTTTGCACTAATTTTAAATTGTTATGAGTTTTATATGAGACATGAGTGTTCTATCATTGTAGTTTATAATTCTGTACACAGTCATTGCATCATGGTAGTAAATTGTGCTATCAACTCCTCCTGTAATTTGTGAGCAGTATTTATTGACTCATTATACAAAACTGGTGCTACATTGTTCCCATGTTTAAAACGTTAATTAATTAAGATTGTGATGTAAATTTAAGCTGTTGTTATAACCAAGACAGATGCAGTGTTAGGAGGGAATTGCTGAAATATCCTCATACCATTTTATTTTTTTTCCTAGATTTACTTGTGCAATGGCACGACCCAATTCTGTTTCATTACAGCTGTCGACACAGATAAGCAGTTCTTTCATGTCCCCTCAAATGTACATGCTTTTCCACCTCCAACACACAAATCCAATTATGTTCTAATTGAGTGTTACAAGGCTCATTGATTATGACAGAGACAAGGCAACAGACTAAGCTGGAGAAAAATATCCCTGGTAATTAGCCAGTTGCACCCAGAGGCATGATTTAATACTGAGGCCAAATTTCTCAGTATTACTCAATTTGAATTGACTTAGCCAACTATAAATTGTTAATATTTATGGAGCAGAACGAAATCCAGAGGTTTCTCTTTTATTTATATGAGGTCCTAAATAAAACAAGTAAGGTTTGGAAAAGCTGTGAAAATATCATTTGTATTATATTTTGTAAATAAACCAGTACAAGTGAAATGCACACACCACCCATTAGAATAAAATAAATGACATGAGAGGTGGAAGTTTAGAGGAACTAGTTAATGAATATGATGACAAACCTTTATCTTGTAGCATTATTTCTTGGCTCACTCAATAATTATACAGTTAAAGCTTGATTTAAGAAAACAGACAGATTTAGTGAGAAACAAGAGTAGATGTGGATGTATATGAAAGTCAAAGGAGGTTTGTCTTATCGGTGGACAAACCGACCTGGAAACCTCAGGATGCATAACCATGCACAAGACAGTTTTACTTCCAAATCAGTGGAAGGAAGTCAGTGAAAAGAAGAATATTAATTTTAATCATCACTTCATGTTCAAGGTGCTGAGAGTCAGAAATATAAATCCCTCCCTCCCCTTTTCTCTCCCTCTTTCTCTGTTAGCACTACTCATGACAGAAAGAAAGTCTTCCTATAGTGCCTGCGTCTGACCTCATCAAAGGTCATTATGAACGTGGCCTTCATGTATAATCATGCATCTTTTACCTGCCGAACAAACAAAAAGTTTTTCACCAACTTTGACATCGATCACTATAATTCCCTCAGAAACAGAATCACAGTCCTCACAGATCCAATCACATTTGAGAAATATTTTTGTGCAAGTCTTACCCATGGTGGTATCACGGGCAGAACTGGTCTAAAATTCTATCAGCACCTAGTGTCCAATTCAGCCTTCTTCCCCTTCACCATGACTGGATTCCCCCTGGCTGTAAAATTTGAAATTTGTGTCAGAAGAATAAACAATCACTGTTGTCTATCACAGGAAACATGTCTTTGGCCTTTAATGTCACAAAAGCAAAAATACCTGCAGGTTATTATGAAGTGTGCAACACTGAGACATGCACCTGTAAACATACACAACTAGAGAAAATCATTAGAGAGCGCACACCTCCACCCAAAGTATCATCCCCATCAACATGAGTGCCTGGTAAAGGAATTTGTGTTTTTGGTGTTTAAGCTAGAGGAGGATAGTTTGTGAATCATGTTTGAAAGCAAGAGCAAGAGTTAAAATTTAATGAGTAGTCTTTTTAAGATATGTTATTCATTGGTCAGGTCTGGATCTTGCCCTGGATTTTGACCAAAGTATATGGAAACACAGACCTGAATAAGGTGCTACTACATGATTTTCTTTAAAGCTACTGACAATACTGACATTTTAGCTGATTTATTAACAAGGCAAACCCCTCTATCACACAGGGTTAACATTTGCTTTAAAAATCTGAGTCCAGATTCATGTCTCCATGAGAATCTATGACCTACATCCACCCAAAAACACATTTTTCAGTTATGTTGTTCACAAACAGACAGACAAACAATAAATACTGTAGAGAGACAGATAGGTTGATCGATCAATACAATACCAGATGGGTGAGGTACAAACATAAACAAACAAAACAATTTGGGCAAATGTAAATGTGGCATTTAGATAAGCTCATTGTAATTCCATACATTATCAGATAGTGTAAAAGGTCATCATTTTGTAACCTGTACTTGAAGGTGCCTGCATTCCATTTTCACAACAACCTGTCCTCAGTTTGCACACTGCAGCACTTTTATGGTGTCCTCACCACAACAAGATAGAGACAGTTCAAAGTCCCACACAGACACTACATGAGGTGTCCAGAAAAAGCAGCAGTCGCTCTTGAGGTAGTTGTTTTGTTGATGTAGGTACGAGGTATTGAGCTATTCTCTGAGGTGGGAGTGTGCTAGAAGGGGATGAGGACTCACTCATTTGATAATAGTCCAACTGAGAGGGAGAGAGAACAGGATTAACACAAGGTAAGGTCCTGATTTCAAAACTAATTTTGACAGTGTTGGTTAGACAATGTAAGTGCATCGCAGTATGTGCTGCATCCTCGTGGGAACGTTGTTTGAAAGCCCAGTACAAGTGAAGCTGAAGCTCAGGTGACTAAATTAACTGTTGTGTGTGATGGTGTCTTTGTTCTCTGAAGCCTGAGCTCATCTTCAAAGGCATGACATTTGTCCATGTATCTGTTTGAAACTGGAACCAGCACCTGGCTGCTGCTGCTGCTGCTGCTGCTGCTGCTGCTGCTGCTGCTCCACCAATAATCCCACTGTTTTTCTGATTATAACCACAAGTTGCTAGAAGAATGTTCTATTCCTAGTCACGTTTACATTACACAACACATTCTGATTCTTCATTTCACTAGCACGTTATAATCCGATTAAAGGTATAATTTCAAAAATATCTAAGGGCAGTTGTATGAAGTCACACAATGTCCACACTGACTTCACTGACTGCACCAGCATTTTTGAGGACCAGTCCTAGACAGAGACGCTCTGTGTCCATGAAAACCCAGCTGCCAGCAGGGACACAAGAAATTGTAACCACTTAAGAAAGGGCTCACAGAACAATTTCTTAATAATAAGTATGACATGGTCAGCCAGACTTTCAGGGCTTTGTAAACAGTGTACAGGAGTTGTTGGTCCACTTCTGCCTCCATCAGTTAGTTCACTGTGATATTTTGTGACTTTGGTGGTTGAAATCTTACATTTGAATTTACCAGTGTGACACAAATTTACAATATGAGGGAACAGAAGTCCAGCAGCTCATGTGTACCCGCAAGACAAAAGTACCGATTTTCTCTGTGGCCTTTGGTGTGGGAGAGTGAGTGGGTTTTACACTTTTCAAGGTAGAAAAGCCTCTGTAATGTGAGAAAAAAACTGGCAAACATCAAGTGACATCGTAGACATAAAAAGGCTTAGATTTTTATCAGGAGAGCCTTTTGTTAAGTTGCTAAGTTAAGTTGCAGGGATGTTATCAGTGAGATCTTTGTCCCACACTGGTTCTCAGTCACCACTGACAACGTGGACGGATGGATCGACTTTTACCTAAAATATCATTTAAATTAGTATATGTTGAATCCATTAATAGTTACATGATCTCCTCAGAGCCTCAAAGCAATGATAATATAAGCTTGATGCTCATGGATGGACTTGAGAAACGTTCAGAACGAACCAAGTATATACACAGGTAGTCTTTTTTGTTTTGGTAATTCTCATATATTATAATTATTTTCAAGCACTGGAAGTATTTATTAACTGAGTTACTTCAGTGTGGTTAGTTTCTGACTGGACACTGTTGCTGAAAACTGACCAGTAAATCAGAAATTAAAATGTTTGTTGCTCAATATTTTTCCCACCAAAGGGTGAACTCCCATCACCTGATACAAGTGAGATGTCGGACTCGATCAAACTGCCACTGTGTGATGTAATTATAACTGTTCAAAGCATTCTTTGTTCACTGACCCTTTTATTTTCCTGGGCTGCTTTTTCCTTTTCCATATTTAGCTTTATTGCTTGAAAAACCTTTTTTCTCATGAGGGTTTGGGGCAAATATGTGCTGCTTTTTAAAGTTTTGTGACTATAATCCCAGCTTTTTGTCTATGCTGCCATGGAGGCAGTGTTGCAAAACCGACTTAGTCTCAGCTGGTTGCTGCAGAATGTAGGAAAATGATGCAGACATGTTGCACAAGATATATGATCTTCTTTGTTTATAGCGTGTATTGGTGCTGTAGCTTTAGTCCACCTGTTGCAAAAGGAAAATAATTGGAGCTTTAGTATTTGCTGACCTTTGTCCGCAAGGTGTCTTTGCAGTCCTCACATGCTTGCACTTTCTTGTGGCAACTCGTGTCATTTTGGGTCACTTTCTAAGGGAAAAACAAGCTGCCCAAATTGGCTTTTTTGTCACCAAGAAAAAAAGCAATGTTCCTGTTTTTAAAATCTTTTTATAAGTAAATGAAGACACAGTGCAGCTCAGGACGTAATGATTATAATGAACCCAGAGGAAAAAAAAGCTATAAACTGGAATGTCAGTAAAAGCCTGAAAATTTAGTGTGACAAACGTCTCCTGTGCACTGTTTGACTCTGTGAGAACTTAATTTGCAGCAGAGATTTGACTCAGGAGCTTGAGTTAGGCATGGACCAAACTGCTGTGATGAAAGGTGTCAGTGCATCCTGTCATATGAATTATAGGACATGTTACTAAAAAAAATAGTCAGTGTTTCCCGCATGGTTAAATTTGATGAGAAAGAATCACTCAGTAGGTGTATGTGACATCTTTTTCATAGCATGTAAACTCTGTAAGTGACTCAGTACAACAACTAACTATTCTGGCAACAATTGTTTTTAAAATGGAAATTGGAGAAACTTGTTTATCCATGAGTGATGCAATTTATCTTGTTTGTTTTGAGGACTTGATTATTTGCCTACTGGTACTTTAAATGCACTGTAGTGGGTAAGTAAGTGTTAATTGTGGAGAAACGTCATTGTTTGTTGTTAGATTATTTGCATATCAAGAACTGCCAAAATGAACAGTTGATTTGAGGCTCAGATTAAATTCCTTTCCTCTGGGCACTGTTTGATACATATTATGAATCCATTCCTTTCTCACCTATCATGTTTACACTGTTGGCAGCACAAATTTTCCCATCTCTCATCATATTCCTATAACCTTGATCAGTTGTTTACAAAATAACTACTCTCATTACATTTCGGATTTATTTTAGTCAGGATATTAGAATAAATTGCGACTTGCATGACAGACTAAATGTCCAGGTAAGTAATTTAAAAATGATTTCCACATGATTAACCATCAGAAACGTGTATCTTAATTCATCCACTCAAGCACTGAGTTGAATTAACTTATCTGTGATCTTTATTGAGCTGATAGTAGATAGTAGGTCTGCTGTCCATGCACTTTCCTCAGTCCTGTTTTATTTGGTGTCATGTTGAATGCATGCAGTTTGGTAACCTCTCCCAAATGAATCATGAAAAAGTTAGGAACAATGTGAGAATGTCCCTGTTATCAGTGTCTGATAGGAAAAGCTACCCACAACATACTACAGCTGAAGTTTCATAACTCACCTAACCTCTCAGTTCACAGACCATAGTTCCAGTAACAAAACAAAAGTTGATGTAATCCCAGTAAGCCACAGGTGGTCTTGCAGATTGGCTGCCCTGATCTCCACATTTTCCCCTCCTTTCTCACACTGCCCCAACCCCCCCACCCCTTCTTCCCCAGGCTCCCAGTGTGGTGCAGGCCTGCAGCTGAAATCGGGCCTTTGCTGGGTGGAGGCAACACTCTGCAGCCAGGAGCTGTCACATTACTCTCAGCTCCACAGTGGGACCTGGGCACCTGAGTGCAGACTGTGAGTAGGGTAACAGAGTGAGAGAGAGAAAGCAGAAAGTAGGCCAAACACACAGACATAACAACAGCTCTTGAGAAGAGCACAAGTTGGGAGACATTCTTCTCTTGCGTGGAGGGGATTGCAACTCTGTGTCACCCTTGTGAGTCTTTAAAACAGTTTGAAAAAGAGAAAGCACAGTGGATATGGACGCCATAGTGGACTATGAGTACCCAGACCTGGATCCGTACCCATCCAAAACTGAAGTAGAGTAAGTAGCTACTTTCATTTCCAAGCAGCATACTTAAGTTATTTGAGGCCTAAATGTCTCTTACAGTTCACTTTTCTGTCTTAATGACTGTATCTGCCTTTTTTTACCATGAAGGGAAAAAGGAGAAATCAGTTCATTGTTTAATGTGTATTATTATTCCACATTTCATTAAAACACAAGTTTGCCATGAGATGCAAGTTTCATGGAGATATCAAGTGATACTTGGCACACTTCACTGAGCCCAGTGTCAGTGTTTGTATCTTGTTTCTGTTGTTATTATTTGTAATATTATAGTAGAGGCTGTATCATTGTCATGTTTTGAGAATACAGATTAGCTGTTATGTTATGGAAACTACAAAAATAAATACATGTGTTAAATAACTGCACTTTCCCACAATGGAACACAGTGCATGCAATAGCTGATTTTGCTTGTTAGAAAAATCCACCATGTTTGCAATGAATTATTATGGGTAGAATGTGGATGTTTAGTCATTTATCACCAGTGGGTATGTTTTAATAAACCATCTGAGATTGTAATGTAAATTAAAGCTTTGAAAAGCTTTTTTGCTTTCATAAACACTCAGGTGTCCTGTCATTAAATGTCTCTGAGACTGTTGTGAAAAATGTCAACACATCTATTCTGGATGCCACCATCTTTATCCTCACAGATGATATATTCATTCTTTTTTAATAGTCTCTTAACTTTTTAATGTATGAGGCCTTCTGTGAATGTCACAGATATAATTACTACCCCATGATCAGGCATTCCTGCTCCTTTATTGTGGAGGAACGTGAATGCAGGGATTTGTTGTTTTCTGGCATCAGGCTTTTACTAATCTGTTTAAATGCAAATCTCTGCTCTAGGACTTTAGCTACAAAGTTTCCAGCCACAAATGGTTGTGATAGTGATGTGTGACTGGTTAAGTGAAGTATACCATAGATCAGCTGAGTGAAAGAAAGCCTGTAGGTTTAAGACTCACACTAATTGCTTTCCTAATGTGTGAATGTTTTATTCCCTTTTTTTAGAATAATCCCACCATGTGACCCTACTGCTGATGACAGGCTCTACCATATATGCATCACTGCCATATCTGTAAGTCCACTCTCTTGGAGGATTAACTTTTTGACACTTTTCTGTCATCCGCTGTCATTCAATCATTAGGCTCATGATATTACAACTTCCTGTTTGACATAAAGCAGATGTTAAAACGGACAGTAATGGTTTTAGTGTCGTGGCCAACTGGTGTAAATAAACATTTATAGTCCACAATGGGCCATAAATATGCATTTTCATTTCCATATTAACATAATAATTTACTTTTCTACCGTGGTTTCTTCCTCTGATGTGTATTTAAAGATAGTCTCTATAGTCGGTCCGTACCATCTATGCATTCCTCCCAACCTTGTGTTTCCTCAAAAACGTGTCACAGGTCATGGCAGGTCATTGAACTCTCACTGGTCAGCGATCCTTAGTGGCGACTCTTCATTCAAACCAAATCCACAGGGTGCACTAATGAGACACCAAAGTTTGGCCTTTCGTGGCATCAATTCCCCCTCATTATTCGTCAGGGGCTGGATGATGGCTGAACCTTGGGAGTCCATGGATGCTTGCA
Source organism: Brachirus orientalis (assembly GCA_016785285.1). Taxonomy (NCBI): domain Eukaryota; kingdom Metazoa; phylum Chordata; class Actinopteri; order Pleuronectiformes; family Soleidae; genus Brachirus; species Brachirus orientalis. The sequence continues at coordinate 8,207,472 of JAFBJR010000146.1, read as the reverse complement.
GCTGTGTGGCTCATGCTAACTGATATATTTCCTCCTGCAGCTTGTTATCATGCTGATCCTTGCAATCTTAGCCAGACGGACGAAGGTGGACAACAGTAAGAAAGGACTCCCAGGTTTACTCGGGTGAGGCTCTGAACACCATGACACCATGACTATTCCTACAGAAATGTATTGGTAACTTTGCATTTGCAAAGATTGATTTCTAGTCTTCTTGGTGGTTATTGGCTTCTGTTTATTTCTGTTTGAAGATCAGCATGCAGACACTTTGGTTTCGTTATCATTTATGGTGCTACATTGCAGGTGGATGATATGTAAAAGCATAATGGTCACAAGGAATATGACAAAGTGTGAATTTAACAACTTTTTGAAGCAAGGCACAAATACAGAATTTCTGCAGCCAGGAGTCTCTCTCTCTCTCTCTCTCTCTCTTTCTCTTTTAATCAAAACAATATGATCACTGATAATGTCATTAAAAGGCAACCAAAATCAATGAAATTGTCAATTGCCTTCAATATAAATATGGATTTCTTTTGATTAAAGAGCAACGGAAACATTTAAGCTCAAGTAAGTACATTAGTCTTGTCGCTTATAGATATTTTGATACACAAATGTTACATGTTATATATTTAATTGCGATACCACAAAGTTATCAAAACTAATTTAATCTTTTGACTGGATGACCTGCAAATTAAAATGACCATAATGGGAAACACGGCTGTAAAAGTGTTAAACTGTGAAGTTGGTGCCAGTGAAAAAAAGCTTGTTGAAGTCTGAAAACTGTAATGGTTTTTCCTGTTGCAAGCAGTTTCAAGCTGGGCCATGCTGACATGGACTGAGGCCAAGGGCACAGTGGAAGGCAGAAACAGTTTGTTTGTATTACATGGATAAAACAACCAGTTGTCTAAAATGCTGAGCAGGCTTAAAATATAAGATGAAATTTGTGGGATAGAACTGACATAAAAACCTTGCATGGTCCATTTAAAGTGTGATCATTTCTGCTCTCTAAGGCTGGTCACATGTGTGCTCTAAATACCTGTTCCTTGATTTCACAGTCCGGTCAACTTCCTGGACCATACTCAGCACAAGGGCTTGGCAGTGGCTGTGTTTGGAGTGCTCTTGTGCAAACTGTGGGGCCTGGTCATCTCACCACATCCCCTCCCCTTCACAACAGACTCCGAGAACAAACGTGAGGAGGTCATCTCGGTTCATCCTCACATCTGTCTATGTGACTGTAAATCTTCTCTAGCTCTAATTCCAGAATAATGTATTTCATTAAATTACATTGTTAAATTGTTAAATACAATTATATAATTGGATTATTTCATTCTCCTGACTGTTGTTTTCAACTCAGGGGTATAGGGGCCCAGACAAAATGTTATTGTCCCTGAATTAAACTTACATAAGTGTTGACTGTAAGGACTCATTCCCCTACGTCTTTACAGAATATGCAAATAGTAAGAGATAGAAATAGCAGGTGCTGAGCACTGTGTGAACCTAAATCCCCAAAACAGAAGTGAATGTTTTGTATCTCATTGTTGAGTAAATTAAACTTGGTGTATATCCCCTGTCATGCTCACACACTTGTTGTCTTTGCAGAAAACTGGGTGATTCTTGGAGTCTTCTATTATCCCGCACTTTACTACCCTCTCCTGGCATGTGGCACCTTACATAATAAAGTTGGCTATGTCCTTGGCAGCTTCTTGTCATGGACACACTTTGGAGTCCTAGTCTGGCAGAAAGTCGACTGTCCCAAAACACCTCTGGTATGAAAAGAAAGCTTTTTAAAAAATTAAAAGATGCAATTGTTTTGTAACTAATTTGAAAGAGCAACAGATTGATGAAGAATCCAGAATCTTAGTATCTTTTCTCTGATGTGCTGTCTGTCTGAGTTTTAAGGATTATTTCCCAGACAAAGCCGAATTGTTTTGCTGAGGAAACCCATTGATTACCTAACAAAGCTGCTCTTTTGTAGGTGTAAGAGATGTGATTTGAAAAGAAAAATATCAGGCTTGTCAGCTGGATTCATATAGATGGGGCTTTAAACCTTTATCTTTCCCGGATTTTGTGTCAAATCCTTATTGTTTGGGTTTTCCCTGCAATGAATATTTTAATCATTAGTTCCACTGTCTGTTGGTCTTAATTAGGACGCTTAGTCACAGTTAATTGGTTTAGTGTGTGTCAGTAAAAAGAGAAGCATCCAGGCCTTTTACAACATTCTGTCATGGTTGTCTTTTTCTTTTTAAATCTCCTGATTCAGGTATTTTTTATTCAACTGTGAGTAGACACACCAAAGACTGCCAGGGACAGTTCAACTGAAGAGGCAGAAACCATTAGTTTATACATGGAAAAACAATGTACACAAGATTAAGATATTTTTTACCGAAATGTTTTTTTTTCTTTTAACAAGAGTTATAGGTCTCCTTTTTTGGCTTATATGTTACCATCCCACCAAAAGATAAAACACTAACTTAGTCCACTGTATGTGTCTCCTCTTGTCTTTCCTGGTTATTGAAAGTCTTTTATTCCTTTACAGATACACAAACACTACTCCCTTTTCACCACCCTGCCCCAAATAGCCTGCTTGGCATTTCTTAGCTTCCAGTATCCACTTCTACTGTTCAAGGGCTTTAGGGGGAATGAAACAAACACTGTCACGGAGGTAAGTTTTGTTCTTACTGCAGTTCCAGCATGTTTGCTTCAGGATGAATGAAAAGCTCTAATAGCACCAACTGTTCTGACTATTTACATTAGAAAAATGAGTAAAGTATTAGTGATCCATGTTAATGTAAGCATAAAATATTTTTCAAAAAGTGATCTCACTAGGATGCACATTTCTTCTGAATCTGTCCCTGTGAGAAATCTTTGTAAGCTCCCTGCACATTAAGGGGCTTATCGTGGTCGTTCATTCTATTCTGAGGGAAAATCTGAAGTCCAACACAACACATGCTAGTGGCTTAATCATTTTAAGTAGATTTGACGTAATTGGTTTATGTGATGTTCTTGATCAGATTATGAAAAGGTTGCCTTGTTTTTTCACTGAGGACACACAATGCAGTGCTTATTCGATGATAATCTCAGAATGGATGTGACAAAGCTGGATGTTTGACTTACACCCACTCTCCTCATTATAAGGGAGCTTTTTCCATGTCAATAACTACAAATTTAAGTTCATACTTAAACACTATCTAATCCAACAAAAGGTGTTTGGGAATGTGGAAGCCCAACTGAAACAAAATGACCCCAAGAGTCAAATCAAATAAATCAAATTTGCCACACCATCCTGGTCTATTTTATCTATATTAACAATATTGTCTATATTATTTACTCATAGTTCCTTATGTGGTGACTGTTCTTTTAGGATCTAAGCAGCAGCTACTATAAGGACTACGTGAGGAAACTGTTCAAGAAGAAAAAACCTATCAAAATCAGGTGAGACGTGTCAATGGGCTGTATTAACACTACAGTTTTACTATTCATCCATTCACTTGTTCATTCTTACAGCGCATCTACTATATATGCAGCAGCTCTTTGTATCACACATTATATACATTTATATACTGTCAATACAGCCATCAGGAGCAACTTGGGGTTCAGTGTCTTGCCCAGAGACACATTGGCACATACGTGGATTGAACACTCACTCTTCCAATTTAAAAAATGACCCCTCTACCACTGATCCACAGCTGCACACAGCCGATTGTAACACAGCAGAATGTTCAGTTGGAGCAGTCCTGTGTTTAAACACAGCTGATGGGAAATGCAAGTCGCTTTGATCAACATTTTCCTTTTTTTAACAGGATATTGTAATTGAGATTGGAAACCTTTGTTATTGACTATAGAGAGAAAAACAAGACAGCAAAGAAGCAAGACAGAGCAACACCCTCAGAAAACAGGGAAGTTGCATTCATAATCAGCAGCTTAAACCTTAAGTGGCAACCCTTAATGCATTTGGCTTAATGTTTGAGCCTTAACTTATCAGAGGAGGCTGCTTGTACATTCACATCACTGGCAAGATACTATTGTTGGTGGTCTGAAAATTGCCCACCTTCATTTGTCTCTTTATTCCATAAATAAAGGAACCTTTCATCTGAGGCCAGTGATGTGCAATGGTGTTTCAATGGCAATATCTGCCTGAAGGTGGCATTGTGAGTACAATAGCTACAGGAAACAGGGTGTTGTCTCTCTTCCTGTTAAACTGTAATGGACATTTTTTAAACAATGATCAGCACCTAATATTTGTGCAAAGACCTTACTCATCTGCTGACTTCTAAATATTTCCTTGTATGCTCAATACAGATCATTAACATATCAGACAGTGGGTGTTAACATTCTGATTGAGCACCCTGAAATATTGCATTTTTTTCTTATGTACTGCATGTTTGACTCTGTACAAATACCATTTTTTTGATCTGATGTGTGTAAACATAATGGCAGCATTTACGTTTGTTTACCTTTCACCTCAGCACATCGAGCACTGAAACGCCCAAGCTCCCTCAAAGAATAACTGATGCTGTCAAATCATACATTTATACACCAGAGGAAGGTAAACATGGAATTTTGGTTTCTTTTATGTCACATCACACCTTAATGTGTCCTTTGTACATTTAACAACACTTTCTTTTTTTTCTTATTTGGAGCAGCTTTCCGTTTTCCGCTGAAGTTGGCCATATCTGTTGTTGTGTCAATCATAACACTGTATCAGGTAAACATAATTTTGGTCTCTATACTCCATATATATTAACTGTCACAAATAAAATGTTTTTGTGTGTGCACTGTAAATACACTATAAAGTCGTAAATACTGTAAAGTCAATGTGGTGATCGCATCACACGTGGGACCATCAACCCTGACCATGACCCAGTAACTCTGGACTTTGAACATCATCACATTTTAATTGATAGTCCTAGGACAACAACTTCATCCAGTAAGAAACGATTGATGTCCTTGTTTGACAGTTTGTTTTCTTGTTCACTGGCAGGTGGGTCTTCTCCTGATCTCAGCTGTGGTACCATCTCTCCAGATTGCTCGTTTAGGAGTGGATGAAAACATTGCAAACCTTTTGGCTGGCTTCAAGATAATGCTGTCTCCAGACAAACACGAGGTGGTCAGAATCGTGGTTTATTACATGTGGTGCGTAGAGGGTAAGTGAACATCAGCAGTTTAGTGATATGAAAGGCTCTGAATACAGTCATATCACAACATACAGTATATCTAGTGTATATCACTCGATATTAGCTGCACCTGTGGCATTGTTCATAATCTAATAATAAAAAAATAATAATTCCTGATATTTTCCTGGCAGTATGTTACATCTCAGCGATGACCTTGGCTGCCATTGTCAATCTGGTTTTGCTCATGCGGTCTATGGTTCTGCACCGGTAGGTTTAAGAAAAATTTTGTTGTAGTTTTTTTTTTTTTTTTTTTTTTTTGTTGTTGTTTTTTTTTTTTTTTTTTTTTTTTTTTTTTTTTATTGTAAATGTGCTTTGGATTCAGGCTCCTTCATTATATTGTACTGGCACACACAGGAGTTATTATAACATAATAGAGTACTAATCATCCTGACATACAGAACAGCATTCACTTTGCGGTAACTGCAGCAAGAATTGAAAATGGTTATTAAGATAAGACATGAAATACTGTCCCATTACCATAAATTATGTCATATTAAAATAAATAGTTTTCCAAGTCAAGTACTGAATTGCATTTGTCTGTATCCTTGTTAAATTGCTTCTACAGTTAGTTTTCTATCTAAATTGTACATTGCTTAGTCCTGCATTCCCTCTATTGTGTGTTTTATTTCATAGGTCAAACCTGAAGGGGCTGTACAGAGGAGATATCTATAATGTTTACAACTGCCAGAGAAGTATCAGGGCTTCACGGCCAGCACTCGTCTGCTGGATGGGATACACCAGCTTTACCGCTGCACATATCTGCATCGGTATGGTTACATACTGACTGGTTATTTTGTTTAAAAGAGGTTCACATCTTGGCCTTTTTATATATTTTATATATTTTATTTTGTACAATTGAAATTAAAGATCTGTACCCCCTACAGTAAATAGATACATCATATTGTAGATCAGTCATTCCCAAAGACTGTGTATTTATATATTGGGGGGGGGGGGTCTTTAAATAAATTTGTGTAGGATTAACGTGCATATGTTTTAAATAACATTGCCTATTTATTTATTCTTAAGCTTTTCTTTTCTTTTCCATATTCATAGTGTTTTGTTCATTCTCCATAAATGTACTTACTGTAAATGCATGTGTTCAGTGTTGGTTTGTTGGATATTGGTCAGAGTAAAATCCCTGGGGCCTTAAGACCGTGATCCTTTCCCCGCAGGCATGGTTGTCCAGACCATGGTCTTCTTCCTCTGCCTTCTAGTTGCTGTCTTCCTCATCATCATACCTGTACTGCACAGACAGAATCTAATTCTCTTTCAGATCCTGTGGAGCATGTGGTAAGCATCATTACATCTGTCTCATTACTCTCCTTTATTCACGGACTACATGATCAACGAGAAGTTTCCTGTCATAAAAGCTCTGTTGCCATGTTAGTGCATTCGGTGTCGCTGAACAAGATGTCTGACTCTTGATTTTGTCCTTTCAGGCCCTTCTGGCTGATGATTCTTTTGGCTGTGTTGATTCAACATATTACAGCCAGGTTTTGCTTTATCAAAAAAACAGCAGGCACTCGAGACTTACACAACAGGTGCTTTACTGTTATTTTTGCTATATGTTGTGTGGAGTGATAATTGCAGCATCAGATCTGCGTCTCTGATGCATTTAATCCTCTGTAACAGGGGTAATCTTTTCCTGCTCACCTACCTGCTGTTTCCTGTCAACGTTCTGATTGGAGTGATACTGGCACTCTGGCGCATGGTCATCACGGCCTTGTTCAACATTGTTCACTTGGGGCGTATGGATATCAGTCTTCTGAACCGCAATGTGGAGGCGTTTGACCCAGGTGAGCGAGATTTTCAGCACTCTGTAGCTGAAGGCTAATACAATCATGTTGGCCCTGTTTAATATAAACATCTGAGCTGTCTAAGAAGACATCCTTCTACTGGCTCAGGCTTGATGTAAAAGGAAATAAAAAAAAATAAAAAACATTCAAATCTACAATGGCTCCATACATCCTGTATCATGCGCATCACAGTTACACTCAAAGCCATGGGGCACAATGTAACCAGGTGATGAAGAGATATTCAGACTTCCAGCCACATTGAATTGTGTGATATGTAAAATAAGATGATATAAGGCCTGGTTCACATAGTGCTACAGAAAGCAACAGAGAATTTATCCTTCACCTGATATACTGCAATTAGGACCTACATAGGGTTCTCTGGTATATACACTACATGTCAAAAGTTTGGACACAATGTTTTTGGAATTTTCTGGACTGACTAACCTTTAGTTCTTAAAGTAATGATAGACTGTCATTTTTCTTTACTTAGCTGACTGGTTCTTGCCATAATATGAATTCTAACAGTTGTCAAATAGTGCTGTCAGCTGTGTACCAACCTGACCTGCACAACACAACTGATGGTCCCAACCCCATTAAGGAGGCAGGAAATTCCACAAATGAACACTGACAAGGCACACCTGTGACGTGAAAACCATTTCAGGTGACAACATCATGAAGCTCATTGAGAGAAGGCCAAGGGTTTGCAGCGCTGTCAACAAAGCAAAGGGTTGCTTTGAGGAATCTAAAATATAAAACATGATGGGGCTTCAGTGAGAATCTATAATAAACATAAACAAAAAAACAAAAACCATTGAATGAGAAGGTGTGTCCAAACTTTGGCATAATAGGTATTTGGTCTTGGTACTTGATGAGAACCAGAATGTAAGTACTCCAACTATCTCTGAAAAAAGTGGTGTTAGCCCATCCCTAATGCTGACCAGTGCAGTGTTATCTGCATTGAAATACTGTATACAGTTTTAGTGTAATTGTTGGTTCTGGGGTCATCATGTAAAGTATGTGTTCAAATAACAAAAGGAAGTCACTGTCTCATTGTTTCTATCACACATCTTAACATCTTCTTTGGTGATAATGTCATGCATTTACCATTGTAGATGTGTTGTGACTTTTCTTTTTAACTGTGGGGGCTTAAAAAGAAACAATTTTCTAAGCACAAATGCACTTTTGCTTATCCCACTTAGAGGCCAGAAATGTGTATCCTGTCTATTTTACCCTGGTTGCGATTCAAATGATATCTCTAATCTGTGCAGTGTGAGAGACTCTAATTGCACGTCCACCTCTGAAGCGGCTGCTGATTTAAGGCTGTTGTCTGTCCTGTTGTCAGGAAAAGCACAAAAAAATGTGTACGGCCATTATGTGTGATTGCCTCAAAGCCAACATAGGGTGCAGTTCTATGTGTTTATTGCTTTTTCTCAGTCAGAGTGACACCCCCCCCCCCTCAGAGTGCCCCCCCCCCCCCCCTTCACTCCTCCTCCCTGTGTCTATCTGCAGCCTACCGCTGCTATGCTCATTATCTGAAGATTGAGGTGAGCCAATCTCATCCTGTGATGAAGGCCTTCTGTGGGATGTTGCTTCAGTCTGTGAGCCAGGAGAGGAATACTGCACAGAGGTCACGCGATGCTGAAGAGGGTCTGTACTTCAACACTTACTTCAGCTCATAGACTATACACATTAATATATACATCACTCAATGGCTTAGTTTACAAAGATTTAGAAAGAACAGGATTGACAAGATTGAATGCAAAGGCTGGAGTTGTTGTGGTGAAAATAACCGACCATAAAGACAGATGTAAAGTATTACAGCCTAGTGTTACAAAGCAGTGGAGTGCAAGTAAGAATAGCCTCTGTAAGTCAATGCAATGTCCTCTGAAGTCGTGGAAAACAGTTTGAGTGTTGACAAGCAGATGGAACAAGTCCTTTGGTCAGCGTGAGACAATATTCAATTCAATTTATATAGCGTAAAATCACAATATACATTATCTCAAGGCACTGTATATACTAAGGCCAAAACCTTTACAATATTACAGAGAGAAAAGATACCCAACAGTTCACACAAGGAGCAAACACTAGGCATCAGTGGAGGGGAAAAAAACTCCCTTTTAACAGGAAGAAATCTCTGACAGAACCAGACTCAAAGATTGGGGTGAGAGGAAAATAGGAGACAGAAAGCGGGGAGAGAAAGAAAAAAAGAGGGAAGTGAGGGAGAAACAGAAGAGAGAGAGAAGGAGCAAATATACGTCAGTTTTATCAAGTTTAGAATTAATTGTGCCATGTTTATAGAACTACGGTGTCAATTATACAAGCAGCAGCAGAGATTATTGATAAGAAATTGTACTGATGAACCTTTAATCATAGCATAATAATAATGACAGAAATGCTACTGTTAATAATAGCAATGAAAACTGGATCTGGATCCTATAACCTGCAAGATGAGGACAGAGAGAGAGGACAGGAAGGAAAGACAGACTTGGGAGAGGAAAAAAGTACTCCTGGTTCTTCTGACAAAAACATACTCTATCTTACTGGAAACTCCTTAGTGATAAACATCAATTTAACATTTGACACTTCAGTCAATGTTCCAAAACTTTAGCAGTCTCAGTCCTACTATTGTGGCATCTTATCTTGCATCCTGCACTATTGTCCTGCCTACAAAATTCCCTGACCTCTGACCTTTCCCTAAATATTTTGTTCTACCACAGTTTGTCTATATTCTTCTTTTTGTCAACAAATCACATGACAGCAAACTCAAAACCAGCACACCATAATGTCTTCTCTTCATTTTCTTCAGTCTCCTTAATCCTACGATTTTGATGCCAGCTGATGATGTACAGCGTACCTTTTAAAAAAGTAGTCACGAGCCGAGTTTCTTTAAAAAGTAAATATAATACATGACAGTTTGACAATGTTGTTTTGAGCAAACAAATACAAAACATAGAGGAATAAGCAACTGAGACATGTTTTGCTCTAGAAAATTGAAGCAGGACAATAGTATTGAATAACCATGTTTATGATAATGTATATCATATCTTAACAGTCTTGCTTACTGCTTTAGCTGTCTTTATCAGGCCTTGACTTTACATGAATTAACTTGTTTCTCACATCAATTTGCTGCATTATTGCATTATTATAATTACAATAATGAAAAAAATATATATCTATATTGAGTCCTTTATTATTTATCTCCTAATTTGTCTATCAAATTCTTCATTAAAGCCACTAAGTCATCTTTATTTCCTCTCGAGAGGGTTAGCATTCAGCCACAGGTCACAGTAACATATAATCAGATCATAACACTTCTTTCTCATGAAAGAAATAAAAGCTTGACTCCTCTGATTTAATATGTCAGGGGCAAATTGAGTTTTTACAGAATAATTTACCAACCCACTGCTGGTCTTAATCAAATCTGTTATAAACTCATCAACCCTCTGTGCTCACCTGAGCCCTGAGCCTCTGTCACCAAGATAAAATGTAGTGCTATACTGTAGAATATGGGTTACATTGACAGTGAGTTTTACAATGAACTAGTGATGAAGCACTGCTACTTCCCTTTCCCAAGTGAAACCATGGTGGCCTTCACATTCTACAAAGTATTCTGTTTGTGTAGTAACCTTCTGCTTGGTTGTAAACCCAAAACGCACTCTCTGGCTGATTTGTTTGTTTAGGCTGCTGTTGAAACATGGTGGCACCAAAAAGTGGCCTCCATACAGCAAAGTCCCTGCCTAAAGCAGAAATAAAAGGTTAAGAAAACCAAACTGCTTTTATTTTAAATGGTAATACAAATATAGTGTATCAAATTTTTGCTTAAATTTTAGAAACTGGACAGTGTGTCTTATTACCACTGTGTCCAGTGCATTTCGGTGCAATAACACAGGGGTTAAAAAAATTTACAAAAGAGAGTCTTTGGCCGTTTATGTTAGGACAGATGTCAACAAAAAAATATATAAATATCAAATCACAGTTACCTTTTCCATACATTCAGCAAAGGAGTCACAACTCAGTGCCTGTTGTCTCTGGTTGTTGTCAGGATGTAAACATCCTCCCTGCTGCAGAACAATCAATAACAGAAGAATGAAATGGCAGCCTTTGCAATTTACAAATTGCATTGTTTCAAATAGCAATTTTGATTTAAAAAGATGATTGCCCAGCCCTAATTATTGCTGTAAATAACCCGAAGGTCTACAAGACATGACCTGGAGGGACCTCTACTATACTGTACCTCCACCATGTCCTACCTATCCCGATGCCTTAATATGAGCACATTTATCTTGAATTAAGCAGCGCATTAGCACAATATAAAGTTGGAATTAATTATATCATCATGACAATATCAATATATTTTTATACACCATTTGTATTTCATTTTTTTAACCATGTAAAGCACATTGTAGCTTTATTTCAAAGAGTGCCATACAAATATATCTGCATACGTTATAGTCAAAGCTTAGTCTAGTTACAAATGCACAGGAGATGTTGCCTGTTTGCGTGTAAAGAACAATGCATTATCTGCAATAATGTGCTATAATGATTAGTCCTTTACAGGCTGATGACACTGATTAGCTTATGATAGCCTGTTTCATATTCATGCAGCCCAAGGGGCTTAAAAATATCATGTCTTAATAGTGAGTCCAATGAGCTCCAACCATGCTCAGAGGATTAGAATATGATTGATTTTCTTTCTTATGCTTTCATTAGTATCTAGCTGGTCCTGCGTGGCCTTTAACAAAGTCTATTCCTATTCCTGTTAAGACTGACAACTGTTTCTTGTCTTGAGAATACATAGAACTTATGCTTGTCTGTGTGCCGTACCTTCATGGATCTCAAGGTGTCTGAAATGTCCCCAGGGATCCAGCTGGTCCAACAGGAGAAGATACACTATAAAATGTCCAGTGCCAAGAGGGCCCGCGGGCACTGGCATCTGCTCTACACCCTGGTCAACAACCCATCCCTGGTGGGTACCAGAAAGCACTTCCAGCTTCAGACCGCAGAGAGCTTTCTGAATGGAAGCCTCAACCGCAGTGCCAAGGAGGAGAGCAAAAAGGATCCAGCAATCAAGGAGGCAGCTGCCAGTATTTGAACATGAATGTGACCCTGATGATTAAGGATTTTCTGCAAAGTCTCTTGGGGTTTTGGGCAAATTCTACAGCCACAGTCGTTGCCCACATCACCTACTACAGATGTGTGTGCATTTGGTAAAATGAGTGCACCCACAGTGTCTCGTGTAGACATGTGCAACAAGCCTTTTCTCTGTTTGTCTGTCTGGATATTGTGTATTTACTTTGTGCTGTTTTTTCCCCCCTGGCTGTTTTATGTATATGTGGCTCTGCTCTCCCAACCAAAAACACTCACCATAAGCCGTCTTTGATATTTACATGTTATATGTCAACCTATGGGATAATCACAGATGTTTTCCAACATTGCAGTAATTATCATATTGTGCTAATAATGCAGAATGACTGATGTGCAGTCCAGTGCAGTTTTCTAGACAGTATTTATACACAGATCCTTTAAATATTCATGACTTTAAAGAACTAACTGTTTTCATAGACTGGATAATACATTTACTTTTTTTGTTGCAAACATTTTATGTAATTAAAACAATTACCTGTGGATTAGGAACTACCAAATGTATTTGCATTATTCTGTTTTATTTGTAGATAGTTAAATGCAAAACCTTCAGCTGCTATAAGCGTTTTCTAATTGTTTGTTTTAATGATATTTGCCACATCACATCTTTTGCACCTTTATTGGCATTTAAGTGATAATATTGCCATTCAAATTGTCTTCCTGATTATTTTCAAGATGAAACTAAAATTTACTCTAATTACGGTTCTATTATTATGGAGTATTTAATTTATAATGCGCCTGCAATAATCTGAAAAGGAAAATATAACAAAAATCTACCACAGCGATGTTTTTCCTTTCCTTTTCAATAAGCGCACATGGCCTAAAATATCTGTCCCCCTTTATATGATGTAACAAATACAAAAAGATAAACCATAGAAAAAGGGCTAAACAACCCAGCAATTATGTAAATCAATTTCTAGTGTTTTTTTTAAATAATTATTTTACCCTGATTATATTTTCCCCAGATTATCCTTAAAAATTGTGAGTTCTCTTAATTCCTGTCAGTAGCGATCAATGACAAATCCAAAAAACTCAGTATAGCTTTATTTCTTTTATTAATTCCACTTACATAAAATTATATCAAAAAATCTGGAAAGGTCACTGGTTTTCTCGTTTTACAACGTATTTCACAAAAAGTCACTAAGCATCAAATAAAAGACAGTGAAGCCGTTTGACGCTCACGCGCGCCCTCAGTGTCCGGGCTCCGTTTAATTTACCGTCGTAAAAAAAGGACCAATTCAATTCACGTCATTTTACATCACAGGTCGACAGCAACATCCAAAGTTACCTAGACTACACTAAGAAAAAGAAACACACACACAAGGAAATACGCGTGACATGCCATGGACACGTTCATTGGGGAAAAAAAGCGAGAATATAGCAAGCACCCGTCAATAATACAATAGGTTAAAATCGCACGTTTTAAAGCCTTACATTACGTGAAACGACAGTTTGTTGGTAAACAACTCGGGTTAACCCAGGTTATTCGGTCGAAGACAGTAGAGCTGAGATTAAAATTCCCGTTTGTGGACTTGCAGGACACCGGGCAGGGCGCAGCTGTGTGCCACCGATGCAAACGTGTGCGACTGTTAATGACATTTCAGTAAAATATCCTCACTGCCATCATTATCATTATTATCATCATTATAACTATCGCAGTGTGCTGCATCCGTGTCGTGGGTGAAAGGAGTTGGAGCGCCTAAGAGGATGCTGGCCCGTGAGAGATTTTTTTTTAAAGGCTCATTCACAGCCACACACACAGAAAGAGATTAAAAAGAGCAGATTTCCCTGATGTTTATTATAACGGCGTTAAAAATACATGGCACTTTTTTTGCCTCGTTGCCTTTTGTGCTCAAGTCCCATGTTTTCCTGTAATTGCGCGCGACTCTCCGCGCCTTCACCGTGCGCACAGCTTGCGCCGATACCCGGTGTGCGTCCCGCAGAGAGCGAACCACTCTTTTCTTGATTTTATATCGGTCTCGAGGTCTGATTAACTACACATTTGTGCTTAAACGCGTGTCACTCGGTTTAACCTTACAGTAGACTACAAATGGTATACGAATCAATTCACTGCCCCAGCTATTTTGCGAGGTGATTAAAAAAAAATAATAAAGAAAAGTATTTGGTACGAAGTAAAAACCAACCTTAGGCTATATCGGGCGCAATATACATCACGTGTGGTAATGGTGGGTGAATTACCTGCTTTAATGTAGGCTATTAAAAAGTAAAGTATTTTACAGTAAACCCGCAGACATCAGCGGCGCTCAGCGGCTTGGCTGCTTGTAGTTGCCATTGATCTCCTCCGAGATGTTGACTGCCTCTGCTCCCAGAGGTAACCTGTCACTGTACTCTGAGCCCACCTCGAATTCCTCCTGGTTGGTCTTGGATGAGGATCCGGGGATGGACTCGGTCACCACGCTCCCTTCGGCCCCCTCCTCTCCGTCTCCCTCCGCCTCTCCTTCCCCCTCGCCCGACTCGCTCGGGTTGAAGGTTTTCTCTGACTCCACAAAAGACGCCCTGGGATCAAAATCTCCCGTCATTTGTTTCTCCATCTGATCCGGATTCTGAGCCTTCATGATCAGCTTGTACGTCTTCCCTTGATACTTGTATAACAAATGGCAGCAGGTGGCGCCCAGTAAGGGAACAGTGGCCAGACCCAGTAGGAAAATGCTGACAACAACGATGATAAGCAGGGAGGGAATCTTCTTCCTAGTTGTGAAGACAACTTGGACTTGGCAGTCCTGCCCCCCATAGGTGAGACAAAGTGTGTAATTGGTGCCAGGCTTTAAACCATGGAAGTGATAGGCATTCACCCCCTCCTCTATGTTGGACCACTGAACAATAGAGTGTCCATTTCCGGTGTTGATGCAGAGGTAGAGCATGTCCAGGGTGGATTTAGCAGATGAAGACTGGTACAAACCTATGGGCTCTTTATTCACTGTTTCCTCATTTGCACTTTGACTAAGATGAAGGTTAGATTTGCTGCTGGGAAGCTGCAGGGGATTAAGCTGCACTTTGGCCTCTGTCTCCGACACTTCTAATGCAATGACGCCAAAATCAAAAGTGTACTGCTTCAGGTCATCCAGGCTCAAGTTGAAGGCATGGTTGGAGATGTATTCACTGCTGTCTCTCACACCACACTTACTTGCAAAGGTGGGGTGTTTTGAAACAATGTCAACCTGCTCTGTGTCTTCACTTTTGCCTGATGAAGCTTCAGGACTAATCTTTGTTTTTTCGTCAGGCTTACCCCAGTTGACCACATTGTTTCTGGAGGTCTTGGAATCTGTGGGCTTTTTACCAAATGGAACAATTTTGTCCATGGTAGAATCTGGCACTGAGTTGCTTTTATGTTTTTGGGTGACTGCCATGGCCACTCTAACACTGCTCTCTGCTTTTCCTAAATCATTGACCGCAGAGCAGCTGTAATTCCCATCCTCCCTTTTACTCATTCGAGGGATGATGAGAGTGCCGTTTCTAAAGACGAGGAATCGGTTATTGGTTGTTTTATCATTAATAGGCTGCTCATTTATCTCTCCAGATGTTGGCAGGGGGAAGAGATAGTTTTGATTTCCTGCAATCACCTCCCAGTTGACTTGTGGTGTTGGGCTCCCTTTTGTCTCACAATTTAAGACCACCATGACGCCCTCATTAACCTCTGCATTCTCAGTGTTGGGCTGGTAGGTTATAGTGACAGTTGGGGCCCTGCAGTCCAGTTTTGGAATCTTTGTAACCATCATACCCTTCAGGCTCTCAGGAGCCTCACACAGAATTGAGTTTGGCTCGGGGACAGAAATCTTAGTTGTTGAGATCCAGTCCCTCAGCCACTCCAGGCTGCAGGAGCATGTAAAGGGGTTGTTATAAATTTGAAGGTGTGACAGGGAGGAGAGAGCACTGAAGGTGCCCTGCACAATTGTGGTGAACTTGTTATTGTTAATGCGCAGTGACCTCAGGTCTTTAAGGGTGGAAAACGCGTCCTTTGGAAGGTTCACCATTTCATTGTTGTTCATTTTCAGGAGCTGCAGGGCAGTGAGGTTGTGCAGATCCTCCCACGGAAAGTACACAATTTTGTTGTAACTGATGTCCAGGTTGCGGAGCTGAATCAAGGGGGCCAAGGTGTCTGTCTCTATGGTAACAATTTCATTGTGAGCCAGCCACAGAGATGTTACCTGAGTGATATTTACGAAGCTTTTACTTTTCAGTAGTTTGATCTTATTGGCAGAGAGGCTCACTGTGGTAACGTTGGAAGGGAGACCCACAGGAACCACCAGCAGGTCCTTGTAGGCGCAGTCAGCAAACTGGTGGGCAAATTTATCCTGGCAGCTGCAAAGCTCTGGACAGCACTGCACAATGCCAATCACAGTAGTCCACAAAGCGAGTAGCACCAGCAGCCTTCCCGCCATTTTCTGTACCTGCAAGTGTTAGTTATCAGACATTAGCCAAATATATGATTTAATCTGATCATATCCATTATGTGCAGTACAGCAGCGGGGGATGCACTGTGCAAGCTTTTATCTTATATCAGTCTAATGTATTTTACAGCAGACATGCTTTTTTTTCCCACCACAGCTTTTTAACTCAACATAAAACCACGTTACAAGCGAATAAAAAAAAACAAAGAAAGCAGAAAACAACAACACAAGATGAATAAAATGACACAAAAGCATCACGTGCAAAGTTAGGACTTTCCCATATTACAAAGCACATTTGTTTATTTTGGTTTGCATGCACTTTACAAAGGATGCACATGCAGACAGTATTTAAGTATCATATTCGCAGGAGTTTATTCTCATGTCTGTCACTTCACAGTGCAGACCAGTTGACCCTGTACATGATAACACCTTTCATTTTCCATTTCTTTTTTTTTTTTCACTTAATCCAAAACT
The DNA here is from genome assembly GCA_016785285.1 of Brachirus orientalis. Taxonomy (NCBI): domain Eukaryota; kingdom Metazoa; phylum Chordata; class Actinopteri; order Pleuronectiformes; family Soleidae; genus Brachirus; species Brachirus orientalis. The sequence continues at coordinate 8,190,480 of JAFBJR010000146.1, read as the reverse complement.
ATATTTTTTTTTTATCAATGCTCTGCTCTCAGTATCAGTTTGCACAGCACTGCAGTTTTCCGCACTTGTTCAGATGTCCTTGCGACTCTGCCCTTCAGCTCAGATCTGTCTAATGTTCCAGATCCCTATCTATTTATCTGTTTATCTATTTATTAATACATAATGTGAATTTTTAATCCGTTGGTTTAAACGCCTAATCAATCATAGACATCATCTTACCTGTGTTATGATTACTTCAATTCCTGTGTTTTATAAATGGCCCACGGAGTTGACAATCCTCTGAAACAAGTTCAATCGTGGAAAAAAAAAAAACCTGGAATCTTCATATGTGGTGGATCCCTTCACATGACATGTGCAGACGTGGGCAGCGTGGATGAATTAAGGGCGGTGGAGAGAACATTTTTTTTCCCGAAGAGTCGCTGTTGCAAACCAACGGCGCTTTTTTTCCTCCTCAGCAGAGAGTGTGGGCTCCACTGCGCGTCCACGCCGCCGTGGAGCGAGAAAACGAGCCGTGAGCGCGCAGCCTCTCCCATATCCCTCCTCGCTATTAAAGATACAGAAGATCCGGCTCCTCCACCCTCAAAGAAAATCCACAATTGAGCAGCCCATGTTTAATTTAATAACCCGACCCAAGTCTTTGACTTCATTCGTTTTGTCTACTGTCTGCATTGTCTTTAATCACAGTATCGGACAGTTTCCAGAGTTCAAGTCTAGATGAACAGTTTTCTGCAACAGTCTTTGATCAGAAGTGAACAAACAGCCAGATCATTATTATGACATGCTGTTCCAACAATATGTGACACCTTAAATTTAAGCTCAGCGAATTTGCTGTAACGGATGGAAAATAATCTTAAAATAGCTTTTTTTGTAAAAAAAACAAAAAAAACAAATGTATTGTTCTTAAACCCCTTATGCTGTGGAGACAATTGTGTACATGTATATTGTTATTTTTAATGCATTTTTTATTTATTCTTATCTAAAATTAATGAGTCTGCCTATATGATTTGAAGACTATTGTTTTCAATTAACACTATTAGTGGTCATTATAATTCCTTGAGTATTATTGTTAGTATATGAGGAGACGTTTCCTGCTAAAATACTGCCATCGTCTGGTGTATTACAGTATGCGTTCATTGTGTCAAACCAAATATCACATGGAGGAAAAAACCCTGGATTGGAGAGAGGATGAGGGTCTATGGGCCTTTTGCTGGAGCTGCATTGACATTTCAGTTGCTTATTTCGTAAAAAACATAACAAGTGAGCCTTCACAGTTGTTTGCTTTATTTGGATCCCCATTAGCTTAGACTGAAAGTGATTGTTATAGTCTTCCTGAAGTCTTTACAAAAGTAAAAATGACAGATGAAAAAAACAATATCGATAAAATACAATCACTAAGACAAATCAATCAAAACACAGAAATAAGCAACCAATACGTTACATGTGAAACAATAAACTACATTAAAAACCCTAACAAAAAAAATACATTCACTCAGTATTTAGCAGTGATTACAACACCAGCATTGGCCCCAGACATAAGGGACAGTGGGGCCCTACATTCAACTAAATCTAAGACCACCATCTCCCCAACCCACTGACCCAAGATTGAGGTCCTCATGGGGGATCATGAAGTTGTTGCATTTTTTATTTTTTCGGATTTTGTTTATATAACAGGCTATTTTGATCTGCTGATGGATCTGCTTCATTTACCATGTAGCAATGTCCCTTACTCTTCGCATCAAAGCCCTTAAATTAGCCCCACCTTGGGAGGGGTTGATAAAGTTGATTGATAAGGCTGTGGCTGTAAACATGTCAGTCCTGTGAGATAACAATGACCTCTGGAGCCATAAATTTGAAATCATTTCAAATATAGCAGACCTTATGTACAGTATACTGGGGCTTGCAATTAAAGTAACACAGTGTAGGATTTGGTCTCGGGGTCCAGTCATGTTAATCTGTGCATATGTTGACAAGCCAATGATACCAGCCAACTGATGTACATACAGCCATATCTTCAAACCAGGCACAACAGCCTTTGTTATAGTATTTTATACAAATATGATAACATTGTTTTACGTAATCATTGTTTTTAAGATATTAGAAATGAAAACTAAGCCAGAAAAACCCAAAGGTCTGTAGTGCCAGTGCAGGCGATGCAGACACGCTCAGGCTTTGACAAAGGTGACAATCACCTTTCAAAATATTCCTGGAGACATTATTTGAAGGTTGAAATCCAACATTGTGTTGTTTTAAGATCATCCTCACAGTTTCTTCTATAGACTACTGCGGGTTTCCAGTTAAAGATTAAAGTGTGTGTGTTTTGAATTTAGTTGTAGCTGTTGACAGTTGAAGACATTGGTCATGTTGACGGTGACCTCTGCTGTTGAAATACTGTATTACAGACGTAATGTGCATAATTTATATCCAACATATCTCTATCTTACATGAGCATAAATGACACATTCAAGATTATGTTAAGTTTCCATGTTATGCTGCACTGTCCATCATTGAGGCTGCATCATTATTTGCATTTTATTTACTTTTGGTGGTTTAATTTCAGCGTGTTTGTTAACGTTTTTTTAATTATTTTTTTTAATAATGCACATTTTTAAAGTGCAGTTACAGTGTGTCTAAACTCAACAGTGTGGCACCACCCTTGATTTCTTTGCCTAGGAATGACTGATTATGGTGTTGTTCAGTATTTTGTCTATTTGGGCTTCCTTCCACTAAACATTGCTGTCATAGAAGCACAACAGGAACATGTTCTCAAGGATGACCCGCCCTCATATCAGAAGAATGACATACTCACAATAGCTCACAGTTAAGACTGTGGTTTGATGCCATTTATAATCAGAGCTGCTGACATTCCAGTGATATTGAAAGTATTTTAAAGTAGGCCTATGGAAAATCAAATCACCTACATGACATCAAGCCAGATGTTGCCATGAAACCATGTTGTTCTTTTCCCACAGCTGAACAACAGACGTGGGGTTTAATTGTGACGAACACTATGCAGACACCACAAAGGCATTACAGCATCTGCAGAGCCATAACTACACATTTTCACATGTCCACCTGAATTACAAGACAGGCAGACACTTAACCACAGGTGTCAAGTCAGGTGTCATTTCAGCTTTGGCTTAACTCACAGACTTCATGATACTTATAACCCGAGGCTGACCACAAAAACACCAGTTTTACATAACTAACAGAGCCACCTCCCTCTCATTACTGTAGAGCATTTGAGGTCAATGTGTGGAACAAAAATATTTTTCCAAAGGGAGGATGTTGACTTAGACAGGCATCTATCAACACCTCATAGTATCGCAGTCAGTGGTGCTGTATGTAGATATAGTATGTTATTCTGAACCTGGATCCAGGATAAATTTAAAAAAAAACATGAGAGTTTTTACAATTAGTTAATCTGAAAGAAAATCTGACAATAATGCAGGATTTCCTCTGGAGAGGCCTTGAGGGTGATGTACAAAGAGGCATGGTGTGTGTGTGTGTGTGTGTGTGTGTTTCCTTTTTCCTTGTGAAGATTGTTGGCAAGTTAAAACTTTGGACTCTGGAACAAAACAGATTACACTTAACAGTCTTACATGGTTGTCTTCACTCTAATTCGACTCCACGTGGAGTGTTATGTCTGGTTAAGGGAATAAACCTGGTTTCTTCGAATGATCCATATAAGAGTCAATCTATGAAGAGAGAAGGGAAGAAGCTGAAAATGAAATGTAGCTCTTTTTTAATACCATTTACATTTCTTTACCAATAATGCAAAAATAAACAATCTTTGAACTTATAAGGAACCAGTTTACAAAAATATACAATATGAAACAAAACAGAAATTAAATAATTTAATACCAAACTAACTTTTATACATTTATCTTTGTAGTTTTGAACATGTCTTCTTAAGTGAAACTATAGAAAGAAGTAACACAAAGTACCTTACAATGAAAAGCTGAAATAATATATAACTAGAGAAAGCACTCCTGTTTTACAAGGTTGACTTCTTCATCGGGCCCATGGATGGTGTAGTGGCTAGCACCCTTGCCTTTGGTCCCAGGTCCCGGGTTCACGACCCGGCTGGAGCAAGGGGCCCCCCGCAAGGAGCTTGCACGTTCTCCCCGTGTGTGCATGCCCCCCCCCCCCACAGTCCAAAAACATGCACATTTGGGGATTAGGCTAATTGGACACTCCAAAAGGTGTAAATGTAAGAGTGAATGGTTGTCTGTCTCTATGTGGCCTTGTGACAGACTGGCGACCTGTCAGCTGGAGTTGGGCACCAGCACCCCTCAACCCTCAGTGGATAAAGCGGTAGAAAATGAATGAATGAGTGACTTCATCTTCTTTCAGTTTCTCCCTCTAGGGGTCACCACAGCAAGTCATCTGCCTCCATCTTGTCCTGTCCTTTGTCCTCCTTCATAACATCCATGATCCTTCTCTACGTCTTCCTCATTTCCCCCTTTTCAGACAGCTTCCTCTCCAACATCCTTCATCTAATAAAATCACTATCCATTCGCTACAAGTTCCCAAACCATCTCAACCGTTCAACTTACAAGGTTGATTAAAAAAATATATAATTTTTAAACTGGATCCCAATCCAAATCACCAAGTTTATTTTTTCAATTGTGCTACTCACAGTCAACTAAACAGGGCCAAAAAAAACCCCTTAGCGTCCTGCTCCTTTACACTCACGCTAAACATCAGCTAATATTCTATCACTTCTTACTTTCTAGCCCAAATTCTACAGTTTAACATCTTTAGAGTATAGTAGTAAACCAAAGTCTCACTTTTATATCCTGTTTTTCTATGTTGAAATAAACATAAATATATTATTACTGTCATGAAAATAGCTAATTAAGAAATTCAATGAGACACAAAGTGAAAAACATTCCCTTCAACAACTGTCTCATACCAGTTCTACATGTCATGTGCAATGTCAGATCAATTTATTGATCCTGCCACAGGCATGTTTGATCATAGTTTATGTATGTAAATACATTTATGTGTCAGTGCCATATCTGTTGCCAAAGGGATTTTCACTGCACTTTCATTTTCCCAGGCCAGCCCATTAAATGCAGGGCTGGGCTGGAAATACATGGGCACTGAGCAAAGGTCTCCACCCTTCCCTTCCCTGGGGCACAGGAAAAAAAAATCACACAGGACCAATACATTTATTCCTAATCTGCGATGAATCAAAGGCCTGCAGATTGGCATCTACGTGTGCAAGGGGCGTAATGACACCACACCTACTTACTGTATGACATGTGTCACTGTGGTTGTCAGACTTAAAGCTTTTTTACTCATTTCACAAGAATTCAATAATATGCTCAGTTTGAGTGTTGCATTTAAATCACGTCGCTAAACTTTTTTTTTTGCCTTTTGTTATAGGAGATAAAACACACTAAAAGAAACATTATGTTTTCTTTTAGTGTGAGTGCTTCATGCAAGATGTTGGAGTATGTAAAGTCAAGATCTAAACAAAACATCAACTGCCATGATTAGAGCCACGACTTCACAGTTACATCCTGTTGCTATTTACTTGTTTTGTTTTCTCTTTCCATTCAAGCAACCTTTTCCTGTTCTGGCTTCTCTTTAAAGTCCACCATCCAACCTGGCCACTGACTTGAAAACTGACTTTTCTACCAAGCACATCTATTATGTATCTTGCTGCACTGAAAAGGTTTCAAGTTCAGTGTTCCAGTCCGAGCTGTTGAGCTCTGTTGGTGTAATAGTGCATTTCCTTTAGTGCTGCCTGCATCCTGACCTGAACAGTGGCAGAGGCAAAGAGCCTGAGAAAGTTGATGCTACATTTTCAAACATTAGGCTTTGCAGAAGGCAGTATAATGGCTAAATAGTCACTAGCACAACACTGCAACAGCCAGTCCAAGAAGACTCAACACTGTCTGTGGCACAGCAGCTGATGCATGATTTAGTTTATGCAGGGTATTGTCGCTCTTCTTTGTCTCTGGGATCATTTGCTGTGTAAGCTGATATTGTTTCAAAACCTTTCTGTAGTCTTTCTCTTTGGAGACACACTCATAGATGCCATAGTTTTCTTGTGCCATTGCTGGGATGAGGTGCAGGCAGTTTGACTGCATTTGTAGACAAGGGCTGCTCTGGCCTCCATGCTCCCAGGTGTAGACGGCATGGTAAGAGTCTATAGGACATGTCAGGTAGAAGGGGACACCGAGGGAAACTGAATGAACTGTCCTGTTATTCTCTGGTGACGATGGGTCCGTCTCCCGTTTGGACCGATTTACTAGCTTTTGATCTAAGAGAAAATATATTCAGTGCAGATTAATTTGTGGTTCTATAGCAGTGGGTAATATGAATAATAACAGTGTAATCATTAGTTACCTTCTACTAATGCAGAGCACACTGCTGTTGTTCCACTCATGACATTCTGAATCCCCTCACTGTAAACAAAAACAAAACACACTTTTGTAACATGAGAGATATGTGACTTTGTCATTGTCTGTTTCATACTATTATGGACAGCATTTCTGCTTACGGGACAGTCGGTGCGCATCCAAACTTAGTCCAGGCACAGTATGGGTCCCGGGCCAGAACACAATCTGCACAGGAGTTGTTGTAGTCCTTACACTTCTGGAGATCCATTGTGGAGATTTTGTCTGAGAAACCCACAACTAACTTTTTCTGAGCAAAATAACACAAAGACACAGTTTCCTGTTAAGTCCCATTTTCTTGTGACTGTATGTTTCAATGACTATGTTTGTCCCATTGACTGCAGTGCAGTCAGCTGTAAACATACCACTAATATTATCACTGTAGAAACTACAGAAACATATTTATCATGAGGGGAAATCCTGCATTTGAATTAGTATTTGTTATGTCCAAGGTAAGTGATGCACCTTTAGCGCTGTTTTTGTTCTCCAGCTAAATCTTTAAATGACTGCTGGAACTGGAAATTGGGCTGCTGAGAAGACTGAACTTCAATTCCACTTAATTCCAAAAGTCATTGATCATTTAAAAAAATGATCAAAGCTGTACCTTTTTGGAGTCAAGCTTCATTGACTGTATGGCTGAACTACTGGACAGTTGAGTTTCGGAGATGATGAAAGGCTCAGCTCCAGCCTCTAGGATTTTATGGATCTTCCCGGAATCTGTAGGAATAGCACACAAACAGCCATTAGGAATATTTTATTTTGGGAATGCTACTCTAAACAATATTTTTAGCCCATTGTGTCCAACAGCGATTATAAACAACACATGGTTACAAGCTAGGACAATGGGGGAAAGGTAGGACACAAATAGCAGAGGAAAATGTTTAGGATTATCTCTACAATGGATAGTTTACCAGTGGCTAAAAGCAGAACGTAGTACATGTGCTGGTCCACTCCTTGAACTTGGTCCACAACTATCTTGGTGTAGTTGTTGCTGCTTACATAAAATGGAGCCTTGAAGTGTATGGAGTGAACCCAGTCAGTCATTTCTGGGTGATCCCTTACTACATTCATTGTGGCCAGTGGCAGGCTTCTGCTGTTTTCTACACACTTTGAGATAAATGAACACAGTATTTTTTATTTAGAAGTATTCTGCACAGTTAGGAAATAAAAACAACAGAACATTTCCTATAGTAAGATAAAAACATGGGACACAATGGGTGTTTCTCTGTAGAAGACATAGCAACATGTTCTCCGACAAGAGAATGTAATCACTGCATCTGTGCATAATTAAATTCTTTGCAGCATAGAGAAGGAATTCTGCAGATTTATGTTTATGGGCCCCTTTACTTCCTTAGCAACAGGGCTGAACACAAATGGACTAATCTCTAAAACTAGACATGGAAACATTCAACAATGCTTAATGTGGACATGACATTTGGATGTATTTTCCACGTTTGTACAAGACTGCCCAAAATAATTGCACTATAAATTAAGTCTCCATGACTGCAAAGGGACATAATAATAAAACAAATCCTTACTGCTCCTGGTCTTGGTTTCGGGATGTCATTGTCATAGCCTCTGAAAGCTGAGTTCTCAAATATTTCTTCAATCTTTTTCACAGTATAGATGCAAACTGCTGTAGAGTTCCTTTAAATTAAAACAAACAAAATTAAGACAAAAGAGGTAAAAAGAATAGAAGAGAACAGATGAATCCATGCATGCACAGTATCTGACAGAGTAAGCAGCCATTTTGTCCACACTGAAGCTAAATGAACATTAAATCTCCTATTTTTCTCTGAACAAGTGGTAAACACAATTGCTTAGTGTTTATAAAAAATTTTGGTTAAAACCCACACCCAAAATTTGTCCCCAAAACATTCTAAAAACGGGCCACTCAGTGGTGCATGTGGCTGGCACTGTTGCCTCACAGCAAGAATGTTGCTGATTTGCCTTTCTGTGTGGAGTTTGTATTTTCTCTCCCTGTGTGTGGGGGGGTTTCCCTGGTCTTGGCCCACATATCCAAAAACATGCAGAGGTTAATTAGATACTCTAAACTGACCATAGGTGTAAGTGTGTGAGTGAATTTTTATGTATGTCTATGTAGCCCTGCGATGGACTGGTGATCTGTCCAGAATGTAAATGAGCAACCCTGCAACCCTCATGTGAAGGATAAAGTAGTAAACAATGAATGAATGAATAAACATTCTATAAATGTTGAGCTCTCGATTCTGTCAATGCCTGAGTAAGCACGTTGTTCCAGTTGCTTCTTAGATGCTGATTATAAAGGAGAGTGGCTAACCAGCTGCTTGAAAAAAGGGCATAGACCCTTGTGATGTGCCAGTCTTGGGTATGCATTATATAGATGTCCTGGAGATAGTTAAAATACAGTGACTCCTCTGGAAATCCACAAACAAGACGGGCTTTGAGAAATGAGGTCCACATATTTTGGAGGAATCTTTTTGATCCACCTTCATCTACCTGCAAAATTAAGAAAATAAATGCAAAGGTTTTCACCAGCTTTACAACAAGTCTGACAAGAGTGGAATTACAAAATTACAAAAACAAGTAAAATTACTGAAAAGATTCAAAGAAGACCACAGCTGAAGCTTTGGATGAGATAGTGGGATTAAGACCACCATCAAGTTAAATGCTTTTTTTTATGTATAAGCCAAGCCTGCCATTTTTACAAAACCATGGCACATCAGCTTCTATCACCTTTTGTTTGACTGTGCAGTGCAAACAATTTCCTACATGGTTATCTGTGATGTCAGTCTGCACCAAAAATATGACCCTATCTACACACCACACTCTATTAAACATGTAAATAGTGGCTGACCTTAACCATTGTTCCTGGAAGAAACAAAGATTCATGTTAATCAATCAACACTGGTCTGATGAATGGTGGCCTTTATTTAATCTTGTTTTTTGTCTGACAAATTCAAGCAGATTATTGTGGGATACACAAGAGAAACACTGACAGGGCTAAAAATTAATCAAGTATTGACAAACTGACAACTGATCATCTAACCCTCACCCTAATGCTTTTTTTGATTTGCCACCATGACTCATAAGAGAATTATCCTCATGATACTACCAATACTGAGTCCTGTTTGAGGTATTTATTCATGCACCAATATGAGTAGCAATAAGACTGATCTATGGTAACCTGACGTTTGTCCTGGTCTCAGTATCAGATGAATAACTCACTCGAGGTGTGTCATCTATTGCTAAAATGAGAAATAATGCAACCTTTTTTTTCCAGTTGCCACTTCAATACTGCCATTTTTTTTAACATCATCCTCTGGTCTTGATCTTCTGTGTCACTTCAAGTTGTGAGGGTTTTCATTCCTAGTATGCTCGACTCATGTATTACACTGGCCATATATACAGCTATCTATTACATGCAAATAGACACACACACACATGGGCACACTGCTTACGCACTCACTTATGCAAACATACACTAATGCTTGCACAGTACAATACATACAGAAAGTACAGATAGGGTGAACACAGCCTAAGCGATACCAGGGTACATCATGCATTCTATCTCACTGAAGATAATATGGGTGCAGCTATTCCAGACTAGTTAGCACCAGCAAGATAAGCGAGGTACCAAGGAGGGACACAATGGGAAGCAATGCCTGAAGATTGGCTGGTCATGTGCCAAGAGGCTGGGACTTAGTCTGTGCACCAACAAGGGAGAGCCAAGTCTAAACCACAGCCACTCCCCACCTAGTCTTACCAATCATGTTCATACCATCATTTGTGCTTCTATAAAAGTTATTGTTTTCTTTAATCTGTAAGCTCACTCCAGCAAAGATGACTGTAGAGCATTCTTGTCCTCTGTGGGTCTTTTTTCCTTTTTTTTTGTTTTTTTTTTGAGTATTTTCATCTTCCATATTGCTTAAGAAAATAAAGAGCTCAAAGGAGAGAAGTAGTTTGTCCTAATTCAGCATAAGCAAACAAGCTGTTGTTGGGAAACCAGACCCAACAAAGTCTTGGCTGGCTATCAAGCTTGATTACTGAAGTTGTGGATAATGAAGATTAGAAATGAAAAGAGCTTCAAAAGAGTGTCCAGCGTACCTTACACACTCTGGCAACCCTAGATATCCAGGGGTCAGCTTCTGGACTGTGGTCTGAGTTCTTTTCACGAAAAAAGATGTAAATCTTTTCGTTTTCAGGGTCTTCCTGTTGTTTTACCCAGGATGCGGATATAAACGTGGGCTCTGTGAAAAGAAGAGCAAAATGTTTACCAGACTACACTGTTTACAGTACAGTACAGTGAAAGGCCAGCCCAAAAAATGTGAAGGAAAAGGATAAACAAGGTAGGTACTTTGCACTGAGGAAACTAACAATCTGATGTGAAGGTTAAACAGTTCCAGGACAAGTTTCAGATGTGATCAGTAAAGTTAATTCTTGCATATTCTTCCTGTCTTCATTTTGTATTTATGTGACATGCTGTCATATTTTCTTGAACTCACCTAAGACCGATCTTTCATTCATCCACACATTTTTCCTCTTGCCAGCTTTCCTTCTGAACTGTAATAAATTTCTGTCGCTATCCAAAGGTGCTGCTGCATAAAGGTCTCCCTCTAAAAATAGCAGGAAACATCACATGAAAATGAGTGGAAATGATCAATTATTGAGTATATTCCTGTGTAAACACACCCGCTTACTAACCTCAGTTTATCACACATTACTTAATATTGTGACACAAGCATTTAAATGAAAGCCACATTTTAAACCTCCCAAAACATGGCCTTCAGTTATGCAAAAAAGGTGCACTAAGCTGTACATACCTACAGTGACAGTCAGGGAATTGTGGGTGTACACAGCTGGAGAGATGCCTTTTCCCTCGTAGCTCTCCTCTATTTCATGAGACTGATTGTTTGTTGATGAAACCTATGGAACCACAGGCACAACGTTAGGAATTAGAATATATGACTCTAGGTAACTGTGACGAGAACAAGAAACGATACACCCATCACCCTGCCTGAATTATTAAACAGGGTTGTTCAATTAAAGTTTAATCAGCAGCCACCTCAACAACTCCAAGCTTTAAATGCCCAATATTTTATACTCTGTTTTATTGGAACGGCTGTGAAATTCCCTAACATTAAATTGCGAGTACTTTGCATTTCCCACACACAAACCTTTCTTTCTATACCAGTGAGGACAATCGTAGACTTCTCACTCATAATCTTACCCAAACCCAAACTAACCATAATTTTATCCCTAACCCTAAAACCAAGTCTTAACCTTGTAGTGAAAGGCCCTTTTAAGTAATGAGGACCTGCTTAAATGTCCTCTCAACCAAATAAAGTCACACACACACTGGTTTCCATGACTTCAGAGGACATTGCATTGACTTACATACATTTCCTGGAGACTGACTCTAACCTTAACCATAATTATTAGTGCCCCACCCAAACCTTAACTGATCTCAGCCTAACTTACTAAACTTAGTAACTAAAACATGTCTTCACCTTAAAATTTAGTAATTTACTTTACTGTGACTGTGTGAACAGATTTTGGTCCCCACAACATAAGAAATACTAGATATACACACAAAAGGTGTGGAATAGTTTTACACTTGAAAAATCTTAATTTAAATGCTTATTTTTAAAACCCTTTATAATCAAAACAGACATGAAAACCCTTCTTTTTACAACAGCATAAAGAGATATACTCACTAGTTTCCAACATTGTGGTTTGTGTCCATTAGTTCCACAGATGAACAGGCTTCCTTCAAACTTCTCAATGACAGTGATGACATTTTCACAAGTGCTCTACAAAACAGAGGTTATTAATGTCAAAACCTTACACATATCTGATTGCACATTTCATTTTAAACAGCAGTCTTTATCAAACTTGTTTAAATGCTGTTTCAACAGACAACAGAAATCATAATAATTACATTTTTTTCGCCCGACTCCTGCCCTGTTGTGTTCAGATGAAATTTCTGCAAGAGGAATCAATTTGTGGAAAAAATTAACAAAGTCTTTTAGCTCTGAGGGAAGCATTGCAAACAGTAAATTAACATTTTAGTCAGTCCTTATCAATTCCTAAACATTGTGAAATGTTGCTCTACCCAGAACTGTCAAAACTTTGAAATAAATAAGAGACAAAAAATATCTGGCACCACCTCAGATTTTTGCTAAGGTTTACTTTACTTTCTTCACTAACGATAATGAGTCTGCTGATGCACTTTAACTGCTCCTGCCACAGACTGCTGTCCATCAGTGAAATGAAGATTTATTTGAAGTGTTACAGTCACAGCCACCACTTACTTTAGTTTAAAAGACAATAATAAAAAACCAAGCAGTCATTATTTTCTAAAATGAATAAAAGTAGCCACACATTGGAAACTCGATGTATATTACATATCGCGGGTTTGTGTGTTCATCACCAGCTTGAAACCAAATAATAGGTTGCTTTCACAGCTGTCAAGTGGGTGCAGACTGAACAATGCAGTGCAGGCCATCTGTTTCTGTATGCTCAGCTGCACTGCCTTACTGTAATCAAGATCCATTTATAAATTATGAGACAACTCATTATTACAGGTGCAGGTACGCAGCCTTTAAACAAAGTTCAAATAAATACAGAGACAGTGTCTCAAAAACTGTTAACCCAGAAACACAAACCTCTATGACATGATAATCATCCGTGTCAAGTTTGATGACAAAGTCAGTAACGCCAACAAACATCTCTCCAGAGTCTTCATCAAAGAACAACACACTGTGTTTCTGGTTGTTTTGGTATTCAAATCCAACACTGATTGTATCTGAGGGGGGAAAATAAAATATTATAAAACAGCTTGAAGATGTCAGTGAAGTTTCAGATTTAACAACACCAATGCAACAACAAAGGCACTACAATCAGTGTAATCTCATCCAGGGAAAATCTACAAGCTCATTACCTTGACTCAATGGGATTACAAAAAAAAAAAAACAGGATTCACTTTGCAACTGGTTTTACCTCGACAGCAGCTGCACAGCAGTAACGTAGAATCTCTATCTAAAACAGCTGAACTTGAGAGATGCAACGATACCTAGACTCAGAAGCCGTGGAGAGTTTTCAGATCCAAGAGTCGGTGCTCCCTCCAAACCAACACTGAGGACCAGCAGTAACCAAGAAAGGGAAATATAAATCCATTCAAATCCCATCATGCCTGAGCACTTGTTATTCCAGCCGTGATGGTGGCAGCCAAGCTGCTCGCAGACTCACACTGATGTAGTTTGAGGAGGACTGCCACAGAACAACTCCCCCTGCTTCTCTTCCTCCGTCGGCACCGTGCACCACTGTACTTCTTTGAGGAAGTTCGGGTTCTGACAGGATCCACCTGCGTCAGCGCTGAGTACGCGAGCGTACGTGGTTATTTTGGGATCGTGCGTGTAGTAAGCAAATGAGATCAGTGCGCGGATTCGGCGAGTGCTCTGTCCAGGAAGGTTTAAGGTTGTTTAAAAAGCCGACGCTCCGTCTTGTGATAACTTAGTTTAAAGCTTCGGTGTGTAATATCTGTCGCCAAAACACAACAGAGCAGTGAATCAAAGACACTATAGTGTCGTGTCTTTAGTTCACAGCAACAGTGCGTAATGTAAAACGAATATGCAAATTCATTGTGGTGTTTATGAGATTAAAGACATTTTGGTATTGTTAGAAGGAAAAAAAAAGTTTGATTATAAAAAGGAAGAAAAGAAGGGAGTTATTGTTCGTTATTGAGATTCAGTAAAATCAAGGAAAAGTATAAAGTGAGGAGAACCTGCACTACTTTATGAAAGGATGACTCTAGGTCCATATTCCAAGGGTCAGGTCATACTGCGTTCCATGTCCGGTAGAGCCACTTGACACATGTGCATGTGTGTGCTGTGCATGCCAACAGTTTGGTTCATACTTTAACAAGGATCCATGTCAGTCTATAGCATTCAGCGCATGCCCCTTTATTTTAGAAGTGGTGATTTCTCACTGGGAAATTGCTGTCATCTGTGTTTTCTTGTGTTTCTTTGAGCCCTGAGTTCCTCATATAACCTCAGGCAAGTTGCCATGGTTACCCTCTTCTTCATAACTCATTTCAATCCCCCCATTGCAGGTGACTAATAATAAACAAGAAAATGAAATGTTGCATGACGAGACAAAATTATAGCGTGGAAGGAGGAAACAATTTTTCGTCAAATGCAAAACATTAAACTGCAAGATTCACAAAATAATTTGCCACGTGTTAATATTCCACTGTAATGCACATACCTTTCCCCTATTCCAGGAAATATAAATACCATCACCATATGTAAATTGATACATTTATAAAGTTATGCACTTTCGTGTACCAAAAAGCACTTTCTTATGTCATAATTAGGGCTGCAACACTTTGATTAATCCGTTACTAAATTAATCATTTCTGGTTTCTTTGCCCCATATAAAAATGAAAACATTAAATGTAGTATTTTTGGTTTGTGGATAAAACATCACATTTGATAGTATCATCATTTTGTGATTTGGGAAAAAATGATCAACATTTTTCCACATTTTCTTTTCTTCTTTTTTGGACCAAACAAGTACTCAAGAAAATTGAGAAAATAATCGACAGATTAATCTGTTATGAAAATAATCGTTAGTTGCAGCACTAGTCCCAATAATTTTCAAATATAATTTTTTTTCCAGCCACCTGGCTGTTCATTTTCACAGGCTTAAACTATATATTGTTTCTTCAGGTCTGCAATTCCATTTAAATGTTGACTGCAACTGTAAATATATAGAGTATATACTGTACCTGCGTTTACTGCAGTGGTTTTCACCGTGTAAACTAAGTGACGACAAGAAGATGCTCAAATGTTACCAGATACTGTCATTGTGTTGGTATATTTATGAGCTATGAACTAGACCTAAACAAAAATATGATGGATTTGTTCTAAAGTTAGATTTACCACACATCAGACAAACGCAGCACATGCCACACATATTTTTAGGCTGTTATTTTGTATTTCATACATTATATCATATTATTTCTGTTTTGTGAGATATATTCTGCATGAGAATGTAAGGAGAAAGGACAAACTAATAAAAAAATGTGGTTTTAAAAAAGCCGGAGAGATGTGACATCATTCAACATCAGGACCATCATAGGTCTGTGGAGGGAGACCACGCCCCGTCTCTCATTCCTCCAATCAGAGGGGAACAGTCAGAGAAGCTTCTTCCTGTTCAGTTTGTCTCTCCTCAGCTGACTCGCAGTCATGGTAAACACATCTAATTATCGAATTTTCAGTACGTTTACCTATGTGGGACTAAGTTTATTTAGAGTACATGTTGTTCTCGTGATATATGAACGTTTTACTTACCAATGTAGCACGGCTCTGTCAATATTTAGTCAGGCTTTCAGGTTTAGCTCGCAAGCTAAAGCTAATAGCCTGTTTCAATTGGTGGCTAATGTAAACGCCTTTGCTGCTTCACTATATTTATTTGATGCATTTGTTTCTCTGACACTGTACCGTGATGTGTTGTAGCGGTTCCGGTTCTGTGGGGATCTGGACTGCCCGGACTGGGTACTCGCTGAAATTAGCACATTAGCAAAAATTGTGAGTAGTTACACTGGTCTTGTACATATAAAATAATATTATATTATATAATATAACAAGCTCACTATAACATTATAACAATATTTAAGTTATATATATATATACGTGTGTATATATATATACATATATAAATATTTATATATATGTATATATAATGTGTGTGTGTGTTTCATGGAATGTCATTTTTGGCAGTCGAGTGTAAAGATGAAGCTCCTCTGTGCTCAAGTGCTGAAGGATTTGCTTGGGGAGGGAATAGATGTAAGAGTTTAACTTAATAATTCATCTCATATTCTGAATTTCACACTGCAAAGCACGATGATCAATGCTGTGTGTTCTCTGTCCCTCTCTGTTTTTCAGTATGACAAAGTTGTAAAGCTTACTGCGGATGCAAAGTTTGGTAAGTGCCTCTGCAGTCTTTATCAGAGCTTCAGTAAGATGTTACTGAGTACCGAACCGGTCGAGGCAGATGACCACACTCAGAGATTTCTTCCTGTTAAAAGGGAGTTTTTTCTCTCCACTGATGCCTAGTGCTTGCTCATTGTGTGAACTGTTGGGTTTCTTTTCTCTCTGTAATATCGTAAAGGTTTTGGCCTTATCATGTACAGTGCCTTGAGATAATGTATGTTGTGATTTGGCGCTATACAAATAAAATTGAATTGAATTGAATTGATAACCCAAGCTTTTACCTGGACTTGAATATTGACTGCATATAATTATTACTTTATGGAGCACTGAAGGTCACCTTTGATTCTGACTCGGTCCCGAGCATTATATAAGTTCTCCATTATAGAAGAATTGCATTCAATTTCATACTTGAATTGAATTAAACGAATACATGTAGTTTAGTGTTAAATGAAAAAGCTATAATTGAATTAATAATGTTTAAGCTCTTAATGTTTTGTTTTTTTTATTCACCATAGTCAAAAGAAAGCTACATTTTAATATCTATAGTCATGCAGTTTTCTCAAAATTGTTCTAAAGTAAATAATAAAGGTTTTTGTGGTTATGTCTTACTTTGTATTGGTTGTGACATAACCCACCCACATTATGACTAATTCATCTTGCAGAGAGTGGAGATATCAAAGCTAGTGTGGCAGTGCTCAGCTTCATATTCTCCAGTGCAGCGAAGCATGATGTCGACAGTGAATCTCTTTCCAGTGAGCTGCAGCAGCTCGGTCTTCCTAAAGGTTTGTCTCCTGAACTTTTTGTTTGGTATGAACAAGCTGATGGAATTGCATAGTCTCTGTTCAACAATTGCCTCATTTCATAGATACAGATATTTTCTGTATTATCCTC
This sequence comes from Brachirus orientalis, assembly GCA_016785285.1. Taxonomy (NCBI): domain Eukaryota; kingdom Metazoa; phylum Chordata; class Actinopteri; order Pleuronectiformes; family Soleidae; genus Brachirus; species Brachirus orientalis. The sequence goes on along the minus strand of JAFBJR010000146.1, from coordinate 8,173,202 downwards.
ATCTGGAAATTTGCCCTGGGTCATTGCCATGGGAGCCAATGTCACCAGCAGAGCTGCGCCAATGTCCCAAATAATAGCCTATTATACTATTGTCAAAGCTTTGCACCATATAATTTCCTATTGTGTAAATGATGTGTGGTAAAGCCTATGTTCTAGCTGGTATTGAAAGAAACAATGTCTAGTATGACCTTGATGGTGGGGAGGTCAGTGTGGTGTAGTGTTCAGAATAGTATAACACTCACGTTTGACTCTGCCAGCCTGCCTTGGGATTTTTTGAAGGTTGATGTTGTTTATTGTTGAGACTTAGTACCTCTGTTGATGCACCATTAAAAAGGCTTTTATGTGACTATGCTTAAAATAAATCTTGACGATTCATTAAGCTTTCTCCTGCTCTTAGAACACACAACAGGGCTCTGCAAATCATATGAAGATAAACACTCTGCACTGCAAGACAAACTAAGAGAGACAAGTCTAAGATGTAAGTCCTGTCTGTACGGCCCTTGTTACAGGAAAGGACAATAAAGACAGATGATGAGCAATATCCATTTGTGACAAAAGCAGCCATTGATTCTGCTCTGTAATGCTTTCCAGTGGGACATCTTGAGGCTGTGTCATGGCGTGTTGATTACACTTTGAGCTCCAGTGAGCTGAGAGAGGTGAATGAACCGGTGATTCAGCTGAAACTCCAGCAAAAAAGGGCAGAGCCAGGCTCCAGTGAGACGACTGTTGTTTCCGTTTCTGCCGACAAATTCAGAGTCTTGCTTGCAGGTGAGTTTTACATCTTGATGAATCATGCATTTTTCAGTTTCCTTTTTCAAATAACTTCCTTGCTTACATTGTGTTGTGGTAAATCTTTCTATTTCTACAGAGCTAAAACAAGCCCAAACTATGATGAATGCATTACAATGAAGTCTGACCTTGGTGTCTGAACAAGAGCTTGAAAAAAATCAACAGAAAAACTGCCAAATGTGCCATGAATATTGATCAGCTCCTGTTGATGCTTCTGTACAAGGTGGTTAGTCACTGAAGACAGAATGATAAAAAGATTTTTGTAAAATAATAAACAGTATGTAAAGTTTTTTTTTTAAATGAACGCTGTTGATTTGTGTGTTTTGTCTTTATATCCTCATACATAACAGTGTAATATATTATCATTATTTTTTATTGGAATTATATCCATTTAAACACATTTTAACAGCCCTGTGCTTTTGTTTGACTGTTTCCTGTCTGTTTATTGCTGTTCTGTAAATGCAGGATCATGTACTATATACTTTTCTTCCTGTCGTGCCATGTGACACTTTGCAGAACAAATTTCGTTCGTTTTTGAAACAAAAGATGATTATGATAACAAAATAAAACAATCCTCCAATCCGTGTTTGTATCCTGTTTCCGGTTTCAAAATGCCTACATTTCCCATCATGCATCGAGCAGCACAGGTTTGTTTCTGTGGTTAAACACAAACGTTTTGTTAGGGAGAATGGTTAAAAGAAGGCGAAAAAACAAGCGATTGGCCACAAACAACGTGTATGACAAACATGGAGATCTAACATGGAGATCCACTTTCAGCTGAATGAATCGCGTCACGTTACACAACGTGTTTGATAACACGCATGTTGCGTAAAGCCTTTTGGTTGCTGCCATGATCATTCTGTGAGGAGAGAAGTGGAGCTGGATACATTTTGAGTTGATCAAAGGTGAGGTCTGTTTCCTGTCTTTTTCGGTGTTTTCCAAACCCCAACTCGGTTTCTTTGATGTGGTTTGAACTCCCGATGCATAAAGACGTGTTTTCGGACCGAGTCACGTGGTCAAACATACACGCTGGACACGCGCGTGGTGTGTGTGATCTTTGGCTTTTTGTGTGCATTATCGTCCGAGTAGTTCTGTGTTGGTTGAATGAATGGGAGTGAATGGGTTGTGCGCATTAGCAAGCTGTTATATACTGTTATGTGTTTTTTTTAGTAAAGTTACAATCAAATAACTAACACAATAACAGAAGCACGGGGGTGGGTGGGGCTACAGAACAGAGAAGTGAAGAGTGGAACATTTAGTTGGTTTTATTATTAATTATTGTTAATTTGTCACCAATAGACGTGTTTGTATTTGTGTATAGTTTCTATAAAATATAAAAAAAAATCGTTGTTTTGCTGCATTCTTAGAATGAGCTTTTTATATCTACTTTAGGTAAGGACCTTGCTTTAGCCTCCATCTGCCCTGTTTCTGCAGCCAGGGCCGGACTTGTACATTTTGGTGCCCTAGGGGAGATTAGGACTTGTTAAAATAAATTTAAGCCGTGATCCTTTTCATTTTAATTTATTTTCATTTAAAAACATATAAACAAGCAAAATCATGCTTTTTAATTGTTTTCCTTTTCATTCTTTAGACTTTGTGCAGCTCTATAACTCATTAGCCTATAAGCCACTTAAAAGCTGCAGTTGGCCATATCGCTGGAAAAATCATTGATTGTTTCATTGGGAAGATGGTTAAAATACTCTCATCTTGGTACCACTGCTGTATGGTCCCATCAGATGAGCAAGGACAGAGACTCCGGGTGAGAATCACCAGAAACACCACTATACAATATAATCATATATTGCGATATACTTACACAACAGCTCCAGTGAGATTGAGCACTTGGCAGCATCTAGTGGACTGAAATGTTAATAGTTTTTTTTATGCTCATCTACTAAAAGTTTAATGTTTATTTGTAACGTCAGTTAAAAAAAATTATATGCTAAAAACATCGATACCTGGTGTCTCAAAAGTGATATATCACCAAGCAAAATATTGCGATATTTCACTGTATCGGTTTTTTTTACCATCATCCTTAACAGACACACTTTTTTTGTATGACAATTGCTGGAAATTCTGCCCATATTGTCACATATTTTATTGTATTTTTGTTTGTCTTGCTCTCTTTTAAGTTTCTTTGCCACATAATACGTTATGATTGGCTTTGTATGCAGAGTCGGTGCTGCGAAATAGCCGATAGAAGCGCCTGCTGTCTTTTTAAACGCTTCAGAGTTAGTTGTAAGGCTGTAAAGAGAAGGCCCAGTGGAGGTGATTTATGTGATTTATGCCGAAAGATTAAAATGACATTATTGATCAATACTGCCAACAATTCTGCCCACTTTACCTCTATAAACCCAAGTGTTAATTGTATAATGTAAAACTACCCTCCTCTTGTTAATTTTCAAAACACGTGTTCTTAATAGCAGCTATGGTCCTGGATTTGTCAGTCTTGAAACATTTTTTTCCTTTCTCTGCAGTTATACCTTCATCTGTTCCAACAAAATGCCCGAGGGACCAGAGCTCCACCTCGCCAGCCTCTACGTCAACAAAATGTGTAACGGAGTGGTTTTCACTGGACCAGTTAGAAAATCTGAGGTCAGCAAGAGTCCTGATGTGCCCTTCACCTGTGAGGCCTACTGCATCACAGCTGCTTCCAGAGGGAAGGAAGTAAAGCTCACACTGACACCCATCAAGAGTGATGCTCCTAAACAGAGGGTGAAAGCACGGCAGGCAGAACAACCCATGGATATTGTCTTTCGTTTTGGGATGTCAGGTTATTTCCGCTTCACCACAGAGGATGAGGTTCCCAAACATGCCCATTTGTGTTTTTATTCCAAAGAGAAGCCCTGCAGAGTGCTGAGCTTTGTGGACACACGCAGGTTTGGGAGCTGGAAGCCCAATGACACATGGCAACCTGACAGAGGGCCCTGCATCATGTTTGATTACAAAAGCTTCAGGTTAGTAATTCTGAGCGTCACATTCACGTTGTCCCCCATACAATCAATAGCACTGCCATATTGACATGTTAATAATTTTGCAGGGAGAATGTTGTGTCCCATCTGTCTGACCGAGCCTTTGACAGGCCCATCTGTGAAGTTCTACTAAATCAGAAATACTTCAATGGCATCGGTAACTACCTGAGGGCTGAAATCCTTTACAGGTGACAAAGACACAAAACCCACAGAAATGTGCAAACTGAAGATTACTCAGTTCTGTTTAAAGAGCACAGATACACTATTGACACTATTGGGTAAGTTGTGAATCAACTCAGGTGCAACAAGTTTAAATGTAGTGTGTAACACTTTGTTTTATTTATAGATTATTAACATTTCAAAATTTCATACGTTTAAGAAAAATGTTTTCAAGGGCAGAAAGTGTCGCCCTGACATCATGTTATGTTTGACAAATCAAAAATATTGTACTGACAGTCAAATAATCTGTAAGTCATGTGACCGCTGAAAGAAGCTGGAGTGTCTGTTAAAATCCCATGCAGACATGAGGACATTAACAGCTGTAAGAGTCTCCAGTCAAACTCTGTGAGGTAAAAGTGCTAAAAGAATCAGTATTTGGAAATAAATTTGATCAGTGCATCCTTAATAATAATATTAGTAATAATATTAGCTTTTTGCAAGGATGACAGAAATATTTCTGAAGATGAAAATGCAACCAGTTTGCAGCTGGATTACCTTCCAGAGGCAGTTAGTGGTTGAAAGAAACCACAGGCATGTACATGCATATGTCAGCACTGGCAGATTTAGTTACAGGCAGAGTTGTTTTAATGCTTGTTCATGTGAGGAATCATGGTTGAGCTATAAATGTTAAAGGTTTTTTTTTAAAATCTTGACGGGAACACAGCACAAGCTCTCAATGTTTTCAAGGTGTTTTCCTCAGATATGAAATGAATGAATTCTTTCACCCACTCAGTGTCTCCCTGTGGGAGAGCCATTATGATTCAGACACTGGAGACAAAGTCTTTTTGTTTTACAAGAGAACAACGTCTTATATTGAGCTTCTCTTTCAAGGTTGAACATTCCGCCATTCGTGCCTGCCAGGACTGTACTGGAGGGCCTTGAATCAGAAGATCTGTACGAAAGTGATAAGCATTTGAAAAAAGAGATTGAACGCTCAAAGGTGAATGAGCCCAAACACACTAACACATTTTTGAGATTATCAGACACTCATACCATAGTCGGCTTCCATTTTCTAACACCACTTCTCTGCATTTTTACTCAAGACATCAGACACAACAAAAAGAAAAGTGGTGAAACACCAGATGGGCGACCTGCTCAGACTCTGTCATACAGTACCGCTGGAGGTGGTGCACCTAGGTGGGTCATCATGCATTTATTTTCAGGTTTATTCTAAAACTCAACTCAAAGAGTCCGTTAATCTGGGGCGAAAGGGTTAAACCTTTCTCGGCGATGACGCAACTTTTTTTTTTGCCTGTGCTTTCTTGGTTTCAGGTGGAAAAGGATATGACCCTGAGAAGGCAGACTACTCAGACTTTGAGGCATGGCTGAAGTGTTACTATGTGGATGGAATGAAATCCATCCGGGATCATAATGGCAGAACTATGTGGTTCAAAGTGAGTTAAAGGAGATTTCTGCAAATCTAATCTCTGGATGTAGATTTTGTATGTCGCTAATAACAAATGCACCATTCTGATTTAAGGGAGAGCCAGGCCCCATGGCACCTAAAGGTATGAAGTACTCTGAATTCATAACTGAGAATTTGACCTGAAATATATCTAACAATCAGTGCATCTAACTTCAATGTCATCCCTGTAGATTCAAAGTCAAAGAAGGCAAAAAAGAGAACAAAGGCAGAAGATGACCATGATTATACAAAGAAGAAAAAGGTACTTGCTGATTAATATAAACTCTCTATGTTTGGCCTATAGTTATCACAAGACCTGTAACTCTTAAACTGGTTTGATTTCATTAGTTGTCCAGCAGTGGCTTTGAATACACCGCAAAGAAAAAAACTGTGGCCAAGACACCAAAGAAAGACAAGGATGCACGTCTTTCAAAGGAAGTAAAAGATGACAAACTAAACAAACCTCAGCGTGGAAGGAGGTCAACTGCACGTAGCCGGAAGAGCAGCAATGTTGAGTCAACAGCAGGTGGGCTTTGATATTCTCTCTTAAAGAAAAAAATTAAACTGTGGTACTTATGAAGGAGTTTAAGTATAGTAATTCATCTTGTTGCAGGGTCACAGAGGCGGAGCAGGAGAATTACCAGACAGAGCATCAAATAAAATTAAAAGAAAAGTTGATTGTGCAGAACCATTTTTTACCATTTCATATATTTTTTAAATAAAACCTATTTCTAGAAGTTCTGCAAGTGTTTGATTTGGAAAGAAATTTTCGAAAAATAAGATATGTCAGTGAAAGATTTGACACCAGAGCCATAGATTCTACCTTCAGAAGTCTTTATTGGAATGACCATCAACACACCTTCATGACACCTGCACGTTATCACTATTTCAAGTGATTATTCTTTAGTCTGAGTGTTCACAGGATGAGGAGTAGTGACACGATTTGAAAGGGGCTGAACTTCAGAGTGATTTGCCCTGATGTAATATTTGCTGGCTTTGTGGGGTCCTGTCTTTCCAAGAGGTCACAACTGAAAAAGGAGACAATGGTTAGCAGACCATAACAACATAAAATCCTGTCAGAAAGCATTTAATACTGAATAAAATACTTACTGCCAGGCTTCCCTCACTGGAAGGTTGGTGGAGAGAATTGCTGTCACGCTGCTCCCATGTGACTCATACAGTCGGACTACGAGTGCTCCCTTTCTGTCCTCAGCCTGTTACAGTAAATAGAGAAAACAACACTTAATAGAGTTAAGAGGAATAAGCCGTATTAAGTGGTCAAGACCAGTGTTAATTGGATACCTGTTTAATGGTTTCCAGGATTACTGCTTCAGTGCTGACAGAAAAGGCGCTCCAGGGCGCGGCATCGGGACTGCACTTTATTAATCTTAAAGGGAAATTTAGGTTGTACGCACACTGGATTACAGAGGCGTCCTGGAAAGATCCTGTATAAGACAAATGTGTGTTAATTGTCACTCTGTTAAATTTAGATAATTATGCTAAAATTCAAAAAGAGATAGACAAGAAAGTGAAACCTGTGTGTGGCATGATCGCATAGTTGAACTGCTGAGTTCCCATGTCAGCGTTGGCATCTGGGGACTTGGGTGCTCTCAGTCTAAGACAAAGAAGACTTTGTGAGATGTGCTAATCATTTTAACCAACTCCCAAGTTAACTGAATTGTACTGTAACTGTGTATGAACAATGGTAAACCTCACAGGGACAGAGTCATCGTGTTCTTGTGGACTGAGTAGCCATATTTGCAATCGTTAAGCAGTGCAACTCCAAAGTTGTGCTCTGACAAGTCGGCCCACTTGTGACCACAAACCTGAGAGAGAAACCATAATAAGAAACAGTAAGGGCACTTACAGAACCATAACTTTAATTTCAGTGTACATCCAAACAGTCATTCACTTGACTCTACAGTGCCGTACCTCAAATTTGGCCCAGTCCCATGAAGTGTTTCTGTGTGTGGGTCTCTGCAGATGTCCAAACTGTATCTCATATGTAGCGTTGGGACTGTGTACTCGCACCGGGAACTCCACCTTCAGAAACTTGTGCGACTCTGCCCACTTCACCTGAAAGTGGGTCATGTTACATTGGTTATTTTTCATGTTTCGCAGAATTGACCTCTAGATTTCTGTGGGTGGTGTTAAATACCTCTGTTGTGAATTTGATGAAAGGACACATGGCGTCCATGACAATTTTCTGTGTGATGGTGCTTTTGTCACTGATCTTTAGGGTGAAGCTGACGATGCCTCTTAGTCCGCCTGAGGACACCACATGAACAGGCTCCACCACCTGCAGCACAGGCTTTCTGTAGGGTCACAGTTTTGACTTGTAGAATATCTGCAAACATGCTGATGTTCTTTACGTTGGTATAAGATAGATATAAGACAGATGAGTGACACCTTGTCTGAAGATGGTAGTCCATTACATCCCAGGCATCCCAGTACAGGGGGACATCATCAAACATGACAAACTGGTTCCCATGACAGTTGTCAGAAATGGACTCTCTGAAGCCAACATAGGGTGAGACAGTTGTTAACGTGTTTGTGTGTATGTTGCGGCAGATGTTTCATGTGGTTACCTGTTTGCATTGATCAAGCACAGCGATGCCAAAGTGCCATCTTCATTTACAACAGCCCGTAAAATCCCATTCTCCATGACAACAGTGCCGTGTGTCTGAAATGTTTGCCAAGTAATAAAATAATTTAAAAGGGTGTTAGATCAATCAAAGAATCTTATGAACAGGAAAAATGGAAGGATGCACATACTTCAGAGCTCCCACTCAAATTACTTTTTATTTTAATAGCACCTTTTCGAGCACAGTTAGTTCTCCCTCAAACTATTGGAAAAAGAAATCTGAATCCCTATCTCACATACCCACAACACCTGTTTTATAATTGCACTATACATACCTGTTGTCTTATGCACCTTGTCAGAATGTTTCTGTTATTATTGTCTGTATGAATATCATTGCTGGATATATGGTATTATTCAGATAATCCCTTATTAGGTCAATATACTGGAGGTGTCACTATCAGTAAGTATAATTGTTATGAAGCCTGAACTATCTCCAACTACTACCCCATTATTGTGCATTTGTACATGGTGTCTTTCAGTCTATGTATACAATAATAAGTATGAAGAGATGTGTGTATATATATGCATCATTTTAGCTGATTAGCAAGGATTATGTATTTCAAATGGTGACTCTTTATTCATCAATAGTCTGCGAGAGAGCCTTTTGTGCTTGAAATGTTGCTGGAAATAAATAACCTTTGAATGGGGGCTCTATGGCATGTGGATCCTTTTATTTTTCCTGTAATGTTGCCAAGCAAATGAAATTAGAGCATAGCCAAATAAATAATTCAACACAGGAAGCACCTGAACAGTGACAGAGACTGGAGTCACAGGTGGTGTGTCTTTGACAGGGGTTAAACCAACACTAGGAACTGTTACCAGAGCTGCAGGGATACAGATACAACATATCGTCAGAGGTGAGGCTGTAGTTTTATAAAAAGGCAAAAACATATTGCAACTAATATAACATACCAAGATCAGGATTACCAGCACCATCTTGAAACTGGATGACTTCCTGTCGTTCCCAGGGCAGAGAATTGAACACACCAGTACTGTTTCCTTTTGACCCCAGACCTCCACATGCCTCACGCAGCAGTGCAGTGCCATCACTGGTGATGTCTAAAACAAAAGTTATTTTTTTAGAAAACCTGATATCAATGTGGCTCTGATTTCAATGGACAGCTGCTGTGATTAAAACTGTACCTTCATAATACCTTAATGCATCCTGCACAACCATCTCTATACAGCTGCCGGGGATCACATCATGGAACTGGTTTAGAAGAAGTAGCCTGAATGAGAAAATTAAAATAAACAATTTTAAAGTATAAAGTTAATTACGTAGGTGTGTATTTATTCTAATCACGAAACTAATAATAATAATGGGTGGGTAGACCTCCACAGCTCTTGCAGTTTTTCCACAGGATACTTAAATGTGTTGTCCCGACACAGTGCCAAGCTGCTGGCTACCTCTACGTCATGAAGGAGAGTCTCACATTGACGGTTCCCTCGTTTAATCTGGAAACACCAAAGCAAGTGCAAATAATACTGTAGTTTAAACTAACTAAACTTTAAATATTGTTGTAAGGCATAACGTTTAATTCATTTTTACAGTCAAACACCTGGCCAGTCCAATCCAATCCTGCAATCCAATAGTAATGCACTTTTTTAAACCATGAGGTGGACCAAAGTGCAGTACACAAAATACAAAATCAAGACGACAAGAAACAAACATTAAGCATAATAAAAGAAACATTCAAAATAAACTAAACTAAAAACACACAAAACAGAACTCACTCTGGGTTAAAAGCCTACAAATAAAAGTGTGTTTTTAAATGAGATTTAAAAACAAGAAGTGTAAGGGCCTGTCTGATGTGGAGTGGGAGCTCATTCCACAGTTTATGAGCTGAAACAGAGAAAGCTTGGTCTCCTCTGAGCTTCAGGCTTGTTTTTTGGACAACTAAGAGGAGCTGATCAGCAGATCTTAGTGACATTGAAGGAACATAAGGCTGAAACAGATCACAAAGATAGGGAGGGGCAAGTTTATGAAGGCATTTAAAAGAAAATCAAAGAATTTTAAAATCAATCTGGTAATGCACAGGGAGCCAGTGCAGGGAAGACAGAATAGGCTTAATGTGTTCATGCCTTTGAGTCTGTGTCAATAGGCGAGCAGCAGCGTTTTGAATGAGCTGGAGGCGATTGATTATTGCCTGATTTACCCCTATATAAAGGGCATTGCAATAATCTAGGCCAGTGGAAATAAAAGGTGACTGACCTTTTCAGCATCATCATAAGATAAAATGGCCAGACCTTTGGTGTAGTGGTTTGCACTCTTGCCTTTGCAGCAAAAGGGCCTTTCTACCAATGTGTGCATGGGTTTTCTCTGGGTTCTCCGGTTTCTCCCACAGTCCAAAAACATGCAGATATGGACACTCCACATGGTGTGAGAGAGGATGGTTGTTGTCTCTGTGTGGCCCTGTGTTAGACTGGTGACCTGTCCAGGGTGTAGCCCGCTTTTTGCCCTATGTCAGCTGGGGTTAGGCACCAACAGCCCCGCGACCCTCATGTGGAGGATAAAGTGGTAGAAGATGAGTGAGTCACTTTTTTGTTTTATGTGACTTATTTTGCAAAGTTCCATTCATAATACCACTTCTAAATATATGTACATTTCTTCTTTTACTTATAAGATATGTACAATACCTACAGTGAGTATGTGTGAATTAGTGTATTAATTGTAATATTAGTATACTATTAATATACAAATTTGTTTTTACACTAGTAAGAGGAGTAAATTGGTAACAATTCACATAAATATCTAACATCTGAATCCATCAGTCTGACTATTGCTATAATATATTAACTCTTCAAAAATATTTATGCATTTTATAGCTGCATAATTTGTGGACTGTGACCAGACATTTGTTCTACCTGTGCCTGTGTGGTGTAGGTGCCATTGTGCAGCTCCAGAAAGAGCTCTCCAGTCCAAGTGCACAGCAGAGCTGAGTCTGCCCGTAGCTGGGAAAAAAGCTCGTCGGGAGTGGACGTCTGGACTCTGAGACGCAGACAAGAATAGAGACAGCAAATGAGTAATATCCCCTCTTGTTTCACTCCTTTGTTGCTTATTCTGACTAACATGTGATCGTATTAACATGTTGTAGAAATGATGACATCAGTAGACATAACTCATATCATTAAAACTTTAGTAGGCTTGGATGTTTCCTGCCTATGTGCTGACACACCCCTCTGAAATCCCTCAGTGAAGATCATGCAAATGAGTGTTTCCAGCTCAGTTTGGGCTTTGTCATTGTTTCTGAGTCTTAATGAATGTAAGGGTGAAACCAGAACTTACTTGGGTAGCCCATCTGTATCCTTGACTCGGTGCAGTCTGCTTAACATCAGCTGTGTGGGTCCGCCACCTCCATCACCAAACCCAAACAATAGAGCACTGTGATTGGCTCTGCCTTTATCTTTGTTATTCTTTATTGTTTTTACAAGCTGCAGGCAGAGAAAGAAAACACAAATTTTGGGAGAATTGCAAAGGATCTCTTCCCAGGCACAACCTTTAAGTTATCATGTGCACCAAAAAACAAACTCACATCTTCAATCTTGCCCTTCATATCATAGGAATTTCCAGGTGGGAAGTGTGTTAAAACCTTGGACCCATCCAGACCTTCCCAGAAAAATGTGTTGTACTTTTGAGAAAGAGAAATCAAAACTGTAAAACAAGGCATTTCAACTTTTTACAGCTAGGGTGTGCCACCCACAGCACTCACAGGAAATGTGTTGACCAGATTCCAGCTCAGCTTCTGTGTCAAGAAGTTGGAAATGCCACAACCCTGCATTATTTGAGGAAGCTGGGCGGAGTAGCCAAATGTATCTGGAAGCCAGAACTAAAAAAAAAAAAAAAAACTCAGAGTCATATATCATCAGAGTTTGATACAAAGTTATTTACTCTGGGTATTTTGATACATTTTATGATTCTTCACCTCTTTGCAATGGATCCCAAACTCTTGGTTAAAGAAGCGTTGGCCTTGCAAGAACTGTCTGACCATGGACTCACCTGAGGGAAGATTTCCATCCTTAAAGAACATTAGAACATGTCATTAGAACATAAGGTAGAGTATCAAGGAAATGAAACATGATCAGGAAATGAGACATGGTTGACAATATGTGATTTAATTCTGAGATCACAGTTACCATTTCCACCCACGTTCCTCCAACTGGAATGAACTGGCCTCTCTTGACGTAATGTTGTATCTGGGAGAAAAGTCCTGGGTACCAGCTCTTAACCCATTGAAACTGCTGGGCCTTGACAAGATGAAAAATATTTTTAACTGGAGATGTATGCTCAGATTTGTAAAACACGTATGGCTCGTATAAAACTATAGTGTGAATGTCTGAAATTACCTGAGAGCAGGTAAAAACAAACTGTGAGTTCCTCTCCATTAAACGGATCACTGTCACCCAACTTCGGCCACATTTACGAATGGTCTCTTCATATGGCCACAGCCAGGCTTTGAATGAAGAAAGAGCCATTAAAATGAGTTCATCCTATGAGCTTCTTCTAGTTGTTTGTAATGTAAGACTGTTACTCCTATTGCGTTTCTTTTCTCTCCTCTCACTTTAGACATAACATGTTCAAATCTAAAATGACAAGAAATATGATTTCAATCAATAAATACCTAATTCAGTAATACAGTAAGTATGACAAATACACCAGATTTTGGTATAAGACAACCTTTGATACAGACGCACATTTTTAGTCAGTGAACTGATACTCAACTCTACATAATAATAAAAAATAAACTGAGACCTGCGTCTATGTGGCAGTGACCCATTGCATGGACAGTGTGCTGGCTGTCTCCGTTCCTTTGGCTAAAGAATTTGTGAGCCAGACTGTGTGCTTTGGTGAAAGAACTGGAATCAGAAGGATCGCACAGGTTGACCATCTCATTCACAGTGAAGAGTGCCTGGTAGCCTCTCTGCTCTCCCTCTCCTAGTTCCTGCGAGGGAAGAATTGAGAATAATGATTAAACTCCTGTTCTCAAAGAAAGTGATGAACTGTGTTGTGTATCAGTACCTTCACAATATCTATAAGCATCTCAAAATCAGTCAGCAGCTCCCTTACGTCTCGGTTAAATACCACCAGCTCAGCTTTCTGTACAGAAAACTTTTTGTTTGGGTCTGGAGCTGCTATAAAGCTCCCTTGACCAGCTCCAAAAAGCCCATTACAGGCCATCTCTATATAGAGGGTGATACTAAAGGACGAGAAAAAAAAAACAAACATTCAAAATGTCAAGCTGGTTAGAGAGGTAGATGTGAAATCTTGCCTAACCAACCTATGTGGCTCCTCATCTTTCAGACAGTCAGACAGGATGTAACTTGTCTTCTCGCCCTCTTTTGTCAGCCCCTGCAGTCCACACAGCATGTTATACATCGCAATTAAAACAACACATGGGCTACACACAGGATTTTGTTTCTTCATCTGATGCATTGACTGCTACATTACCTGCACTGGTTGTCCATCTCTCCATACCATTGCTTCCCCATCACTTTCCCACAGAAGGTGAACCTCTTTCCCTCTCCAGGATTCTGGGATTTTCAGTTTCACCTGAAACCAACATGTCCACCACCTTGAACGAGCATCAAGGTTGGATTAGTGCCAAGATTTGGGGGAATAAAATGAACAAAGGTGATAAAACATACGGTTTTTAATCCTTACGTCGGCCCAAAGGTATCACCAACTTTATAAGGCTCAAAGGTCTGCTGAGAGGCTTCTGTAAAAGTGATCCGTTCGGGAGATAAGAAGGAGGTGAGGGATTCCAACGGGCAAGAGTCTCCATAAAGTCTACACAGGACATAAAGCAGAGTAAATGCATCTTGCTTTTTCTCACAGGGTTTAACAGTATGTCTGGAGTCAGACCCTCAATGGATATGATGAATAACTGAAAAACCCGTTCACTTTGCAGGTTTTCATGATGCTGTGAGATGACCCAATACGCTTTTTTTCATGCCCAACAATATCACAATCTTAAAAATCTACCTGATATCAAATCACTTAATACATTTTTCTTTTCCCGGTACTTAATATAGTTAAATATCAGACTAATACTGACACTGAGTATCATCAGTGACTCATCGTGAACTCTGACCAGCTCTGACGGACAATTAAACTAATGAACAACTGAGCCGATGGGCAACACGCCTAGAAGTGATCTTATACTAGCACATACATGTTTTTATTATGTTCATTTGTGTGTGTGAGTCTTACCGTCCTCGTAGGTTGCAGTCCGTGAAATAAATATCAGAGACAAACTTCTCCGCTCTCTCGAGGAGAGTACGCCTGTTGTTCAGAACAGGCTGATGATACATTACAGCAATGCAGCAACAACAACAACAACAACAACAACAACAACAACAACAACAACAACGTGCAGTCCTATCCCACAAACCACTCCACTTCAAATCGTCAGACACGACCCGGATGTGAAAAAAAGAATCATTTTGTACTTGTACCTCTAGCAATTAACCATTAGATGGCGTCATTCACTCGGGGTCAGGAAACACGAGAGGATGTATTGCGCTTTAAACCTAAACAGAGAAAATATGTTTAATAATAGTAATAGTAATAATAATAATAAAGAATACTTAGTTAGATTTAACTATATTTTATTTTAAAAATAACCATTTTAATTGAGAATTTACCCAGTTATGTGCACACGAAATATTAATTGAAGAACAACATGGCACGAATAAAATAAAATAAGATAAAATAAATATATGTTCAAGCATATGAGTAGCATTATTGCTGTTGTTTTAAACGTGCCTACGTTCAGTCAGAGCTGGTAAAAAGTTTGCACTGAAGGACTAGTAAACCCGGTCACACCACCCTTCGTTTTACAGTTGTTTTTCCTCATGTTAGCAGGTGATCTATATAATCAATGTACACTAATGTTCGAATAGAAATGTCATCTTCTGTGCCATAAGCATGCAAATACAATCAGATCGAAAGTATAAAATCAGGTAAAACAGCCCCAGGAAACCCTGTGAGGATGACATGCTGGAATAACTTGAGCGGTTAATTTCACAGGCTACGGTCTAACTGAGAAGGAGTGCTGGGGAGTTAGTCTTGTGATCGGACTGGCAGACAGAGGTCAAGGGCAAAGCCCACATGCGGCCTGAAAAGAAGAGCCTTTCTTCTTACAGCATTGTTCACAGGGAAGGAGTTGTGTGTTTCTGTGTTTATACCCAGCTTTTATTATAAAACCCATGAAGCAGCCCTAAGTACAGGCCTGGTGGAAACGTGGTACAGCCCGTCCCTCTCAGGCCAACCTACCATCAAGAATAGTGGTTGACTCCTATCCCCCTATTGTTTGGACTGTGGTTGGGGTTTCCAAGTACCAGGATGGCCCATGGGAATGGGTGCCATGCTCTAACTTGACCTCAGGTTCTCACCAGTTCAGCTTTGGCCTAGCTGCGTTGGCCTGGAAACATCATGGGTCTCCTCTTCAGAAACTGACCACATCAGGACAGATAAATAAAGAGGGATTAGAGAGTAGAGCTGCTTCCTCTTGTTTTAAGGAAGTAGTTGTAGAGCAATTTAACAACCTTTTTAACGTCCAGCATGAATGCTCATCAAGGTCTTCCTGCCACAACACAGCAAAGAAAATCCAGACTGTGGCTTGAGGAAAAAGAAAGGTTCCAAAAACCCAGAGCAGCATGCAAAGTTTATAAAGTGATCTACTGGAAACTGTCCCTTTGCAAATGTCCACACTGACCCGCGGGACAGTTTCACATGGCTTGAGTGGTGCAAAAGGACAACTGAGTTCCTTTGAAACAAAGTCCTGGACGATGAACTCTACTCATGAGCCTCATACTCATCTCTCTCTCTCTCTCTCTCACTTTGCCTTTGTCTTGTTTAGCAGGAGATCTGAGAAACAAGATAACAATAAGACAGTAAGAATCTTAAGAAATATTTTAAACATTTATTTTATGTTTCTGTTGTAATTTCATTGGTTATGGTCTTGTTTGTTATTCAGTTATGTGATATGATATAAGGAAAAGGGTGATGTGGTCTGTTACAGATGTGAAGAAGTGAAGAAGAATCTGGTGAAGAACCAGATTTTTTAAAAATGCAAATATGCTGCCACACGTAGCCTTTGAACTTCTATCACTGGGGAAGTGATATCCACAGTTATAAAAAGACAGTTATAAAGTCCCCTGTTGTGACTGCCTCCTGATCAGCACATTTTTTTGAAAGTAAAATACTTTTAGTGGCATACTGGCAGAAATAATTGATATTCACACATGTAACTTACATAGGTTTGTCCATTTCATCATTAGAAACAAGTATTGACCATAGTCATTGTACCAGAGATGGAACTGTGTTACTCTGGATTACTTTCACCACGGGAGTCCCTAAAGATTTGGTTAATTTCCTTCATTTTTAATTTCGGCTGATATCCAACCAAATGTACAGGACATACTGTGATCATAATTGTGTAATTGTGTCACCCCCCAATGTATTTGTTTTCTACTGACCAAAAAACTTTTTGGAAGGTTTTGCTCAGTCAGACCCAAACATTTTTTATATTCTGCTATGTCTGTCCATAAATCTGACTCCTTTGAACTATTCTTCAAAGTCATGTTTAAAAATTATTTTCCCAAGTCAAATCTCATATGCAGTCTTCACTATTTCTAATTACACAGCAACAGAGGAAAATGTTCTCTAAGGCACCACTCATCTTTTGTAGAAAACCACAATTATACATAATGGGGTAATAATTTACACGTCATACTGTCATGGCTGACAAAAAACAGCACAAGTGAGTCTACATTCCGAAACTCCAATGACAAATGAGGATATAACCTCTGTAAAATCCTTCATTCCTTTTGTGAACCCTAGATTTACAGTTTAACTAAGGCAAACAATTCTCATGTAACTTCCCCAGCAGTGTCCAATTTACACATACTGTATTTATACCTCACCCTCTAAAATCTGTCATGGAAATAGCAAAACTTGCCCCCCAAAATAGTTTTACTGTTTCAGCTTCATTGTTGGGAGAATAATGCATGTGGGCATCGTAATATGTCAGTTACTAGGTTTAAGCATCTGGCAAACATAGTGACAAAGTGACAAAATTGCATGTTTTACTATTAAAATTATGCAAAACAGTAGCAACAAATAATTAGAATTATGAACAAGGTATGAACAAAGTGATTTCAACAAGGACAAATGTTTACTTGTATTGTTTTTGCACTTTTTTTTTACCTGTTATGTCTTAATAGACAGCATATTAAACTAACAAGGAGAGCAAGTCCCAGTGCAGAGCCCACCAGAATGGGAAGCAGTAAACCTGCAGAACATGTAGTCAACACAAGCAGAAAAGATTATGTGATAACTGAATAGTTTTTCTCCAGGTGAGCCTTTATATGCAATATGCACTATACATTTGCAACAGTAATAGTTTATTTGGTCTTTTTTTTTTAATCATTAAAATATATATATATTTTTATCTTAAAGCAAAGTTCTTTCCCCTTAGAGTTAATTGTGACAGTTACGACAGTTATGATTGTTTATTGGCAGACATTGAGTATATCATCCATGTGTATAAATGCTTTAAAATAAAAATTGTTTGGCTTGTGTATCCCTAGTACTTAAGGCAAGGGCGCGAACAGAAAAGCAACATACCGGTTTCCGTCCAAGATAGATCAGCTGAGCAGCAAAGACAAAAGACAGAAAATGAAGTGAAAATAAAATTCACAGAGGAAAGGACACTTTCACTTTGCCTAACTTTAAAACATGTCTTCACCTTAAAATGTAATAATTTACATTATGGAGACTTGATTTTTGTCTCCATAAGGAAGACAAGTCCCCATAATGTGCCTGTGTGAACAGAATTAGGTCCCCACAACAAAAGGTATACCAGTTCACACACAAACACACACGCACACTCATTTCAAAGTGACCAGTAAAAATGCAATATAGGAAAGAAATATGAGTCAAATTTTAATGCTTTATTGAAAGTAGTTATTAGACAGTAGCTGTTTTCTTACTGTAAATGGCCATTAGTATAGACATTCAAACTGTCAGATGACAGGGATGTTATGTAAAGCACTTAAGCTCTTGCAAATTCTTTTGGTTTAGCTGCATTTCAATATTGTGCAAGTCAGTGATTACTAGGTAGCTCCACAATTATCCTTATATAGAAATTAAATTGGCATACAGTAATTTTATACATGCTCCTTGCCAGACAATTTATGTACTCCTCATTTGGCTTGATGCATATAAATATCCACGCACCAAATATGCTTTAAAGGAATTTATTCATGAACACTGTTATGCTTACAGTCCTAGACCCTTGTGAAGGAGCAACTGTTTTTCACTTTTGCAAATTTTCATGACAGAATGTAGATTGTTTTACAGAGATTGGCTTAATTTTATTGAATTTGATTTCTGGCAACAGGCTGGTAATGCATAAGCGTATGTATGTTAGTGAAAAAAAAAATATTAAACTGAGACATACTACAGTCATTGTCTGGTACAGCCTATAATTATGTGCACATGCTGGAAGGAATAACTTAAATATTAAATATGTTTGCCAGGAATTCTGGTCAAAGGAATGCAGGGCATGGCTTCAAAATGAGTCTTTTATTGTAGGACAAACTACTGATGTGTGCTTCTGAAAGTGACATAAAGTGCTTCTGAACTATGTCGGGAATCTCTCTAGTCTTCCCACTCCATTGGCAAAAGCCAAGGATGCGGGTAGCCGTGACTGTGCGGCTTCCTGGGAATAGTTACAGAGGGGAGGTTACCATATTTTGTCATAGGCACATTTTCCTTGATAGCTGTGTGAGTCTTCTTTTGATTCATCAAGGCTTTGGTCAGAGAGCGATCCAACTCAAAGGCCTCGTCGGTTGGTCGTCCATGGAGGATATGTCTGATGGTGGGCAGGGCTAAATCTGATTTGCAGTCCAGGTAGCTCTTGAGGTTGAGCTGAGGGAACACTGCATCTCTAAGAGTGTGAACAAGTTGGTTCTCAGTGTGGGACTGTTTGAGCTGATGGAAAATTCTCTGTTCCAGTGACCCATAGCAGAGTGCATTTTCAGCCAGCCCTAACTTTCCCACATAGTGGTTGGTCTGACTCTTCGTCTGCAGTGATGGCTTCATCATCTGGTGTTTGGACTTGGACAGAGTCTCACTCTGCTGGTTCTTGAGTGTTTTCTTCATGCCAGCAGGGAGCTTCTCTGAACCACTTGGTAGGAGCTGATAGAGGCCTTCATCAGCCAAGTCTGCGAGGTCGCCAACCAGCAGCTGTTGAACGATTCGCCTCCTTGTGAGTGGAGATGTGACTGTAACAGTGCCATGCAGTCCTCTGCCTGCAGCAGACACAGAGTCAGTCATAGCTTGTTAAACATCCCAGTCTGTGGGATATTGTGGGATATAGCCATGTTTGTGCCCAGCATGCAACTGCATTGCCTGCAGTGATGCATTAAAAGCCGTTGCGTGCTAAACACCACTCATGAAAGCTAACAGCAGAGGATTCTACACGCATGTCAAAAAACAGGTGCTATTAGAAAAGCATAGCTCTGAGAGGGCAGCTTTGGAATGAAGAAAACATGCATGTTAGTACTGTAATACATGGACCTAAATACCACACAGCGTGGTAAACCAGCCAACCACATAAAAACAAGTTTTTAAAGACTAATTTAAGAGCTGCAGACATTCTGATGATGTCTTAAAAGGTGACCTTTTTTTCCGCAGCAACTTAATCAAAGTCAATCATCTTTAAGGAAAATCAAGAATGACATCAACGTACAATCTCAGCCACAAGCTGGTAATATTATACATATACAAGCCAAAGCCAGCATGACAACCCAGTGCCTGTGCCTTTGCATCAGCCAAACCTGACTTTCAATGCAGCAAAGTGGCTACAACATGTGTGTGATCTTTGCACTCATGCTCAAACAACTCAAGAAGATTTTAAAAGGCCATACTTACCCCCTTTAAATGATACCAGGACAACTCGACTGTCAGAGAGCTGTGGTTTCCTGTAGTTGCCGTTCAGTGGCACAGGGGCTGAATCTTGGACATGGGAGGAGTAGAGGGCTGTTGCCAAATCCAGAAACTGGAAAGACACAACAAAGCAAAATCACCAGGATTTTTCCAGACCAGTAAAGTTTAAATAATACTGACTGTATTGCAATGTCTGAAAAACCAATTTACCATGAGTTTCCCCAATGGTTTGTTGATAATAACAAAAGTATTAATTTGAAGATTAAATGATTGAGATGCACCTGTTTGCGAGATATTGTGACATGATTTCTGAAGATTGTCCACAGTACACTAGGATAGCATGGAGGAGTTGTCAGTGACCCATCATAGCGATAATACTCATCCAGCCGTGCAGGCAGCAGTGCTCTCATGTTGAACCCAGGCACCTGTATTCTCTGATCTGCAGGTTAAGAAAATGAAATAAAAAACAAAAATATTTTGAGACTGATTATTTATGTCAGAAAAATATCATTAAAGCTACCACACTATTGCTAGGACTACAGATGACATTTTATGCATTTTTTTTTGTCCAGACAACTTTATTTAATTATGACTATCATGACATGAAGATATTTTTTAGCAAATGAGATGGACCTTGGTTTTATGGATTCATTAAATGTCATTCAAAAGAAATTAACCAGAGTTCTTCACACAATTTTAATGATTTGCATACATGAAGTTTGACAAAGGGTAGATAGGTACTCGCACTCTTAAGTTACACTCAGAATTTACTAAATTGCAGGAAAAAAAACATTGAATTTATAAGATAACATTTAACTAAACATATCATATTGAATTTACCTCTGTATTTAATCCCATTAATGAACTTCAGAAACTGTTCAAAGGCAGGATTGAACTCACCAACCTGTAAAGAAAATGTTACAGTCTGTCACAGTTACTGCTCCACAGATATTCACAGGTCACAGGGACTGGAAATATCTCACCTCAATAAGGACACCTAGCACCGCCAGGCCATCAGATTTGTCCACAGCCATGGATATATTGCGGTACTTGTCTGAATTGAAGTGAACAACATGCATCTGTGAATTAAAGGAGAAATAAAACACTGAGTAAATTGAACAAAAAGGCTCATATGATGAATAAGTTATGATTTTTATTTTTTAAAAAAGATTACACCGCAGGTGCTCATTGGATTGGATATGGCTTGAGGTATTTGGGGATACTAATATTTTTAACAAAGGCATAAAAAGGCATGACAAAAGTGCATAATAAACACTGGAGATTTATTACTGTGGGTGTTACAGTACAACAGTAAATAACAGACTGCCAGCTGTTTTGGTGACAATATTGTATATTTGGTGAAACACAAAGGCATGCTGGTCATTCCAGCCAAATAACACATTTTTTTCTTAGAATTTACAGTCTTTGTTTCATGTATAGTTGAAATTTGGGTCACTTTTGGGAAAAGTTCAAATTCCCATCATCCCGCAGTAACAACATGTCATCAAGGAACTGTGGTTCTATAGTCTGGACAGACTTAAAAAGAGCGAAGCTTTTGACTTGTCCACTTTCAAAGTCAGGTCAAACCACAGCACCTAACAAGTGGCTCTGCTGCAGCTGGGGTACAGTCACATGAAACGCACAGGTTGTACAAATTACAGCTTCGACTTACTGTAATTCAATACCAAATTACATAAATCTTTCATTTCATTTATGTTATTAAAAGGAATCTTCACTTAAGATGTTGGAGCCAACTGTTTTGCATTGTTTAAAAAATGACAAAACAAAAAGAAATAAACTAGAGTGTGAAAACTGCTTATGCATTAAATAGCACGGACGGCCACGCCTTTTCAGAGCGAAAACCAAAGCACATAATAGTCTGTTACTATAATCCCCTTAAACCCTTCCAAAACATGTCACACTGACAAAGACAGAATATTGAGAATTTGATTGGAAGATGGAAGATTTAATTGAAAAACAACTAAAAGTTTAACACTCAACATAACCTCAGTATTTGGAATTTTAAGGACTCAAACCTTGTTCATTGTCAAACCAGCTGGTCATTAATTAGAATGTGTTTTATATCACTGTACTTTGCAGCTGGTTACATAACAATAAGCGTTCTCTGACATTGTCTGGTGGGTAGACAAACTGAATATCTGCCAGTGACAAGAGGGTGGAGGATGCAGATGCAGAGGGTTTGAGAGTCTTTAAGCATCAGCAGTGTCTGTTACACGAGTCAGTGATTCTGATTTCTATGACAGTCAAATGTTGCTGATAATTCAGAAAAGTGAATAAATAGACTCAGCAAACCCCATAAGTACTAATACAAGTGTGCATTAACTTATAAACAGATGTTTGTGCAGTTGTTTAACAACCTTATAAATTATTGTGTGGTGTTTTCTGTAAAAATGCAGTACACTACAACTGGCTGATAAATAAAAGGTACAATATGTGACTATCATGTTTAGTGGAGTAAATGTACAAAGGAGTAAAATACAAAAAGTACTAATTCACTATCTTAAAAATGAGTGCAACTGTGTAGTACTAGAATGCAGGAAGTGTTTGCATCATGCAGATGTTAGTGAGAAGTCCTGTTTACTCTGTTTACCTCTGCTGCGTACTGCTTATTGTTCACTGTGTGCTCAGAGCCAGCAGGTCTGCCAGGGGAGCCCCAGTGGAAGTGAAGCTGAGCAGCAGTGTATCGATGAGGGAGGCTGGTGATGTGCATCTTAGAGGGCAGCGAGAGCTGCACTGTGGATCAAATTAATTATTTAATTAGGTTCATTAATATCTTTGATTTTGTCGTGAGAAAACCACAAAACCCATGTGGCTACGTTTAGAACTTGTAATGATGGAGTGACGCTGGGTCACTTTCGACTTGTTCCTCAGTGTATAACAAGAGCATACGAAGGAAAAAAACCTTTGTCAGCTATTTTCAGACACACATAACACTGATGATGCCAATTGCTTGTGGTGTTGAAGCGCTTCAGACCTGCATTCATTGGCATTTATCTGTGCATGTACAGAAATTATAGCTACATCACCACCAGCTCAGAGAAGATAATAAAATTATTTCCCGATATACAGTACAGTAGCTAACAATAGAATTGTACTAAAATGATTATATATAGAAAATATATATAGAAAACATAATTTTTCATTTTGGCTAACTTTTCTGGATGATTCTTTTTCTTTTTAACCTTCAAACAAAACAAAATGATCACATTCATCCAAATGTTTTATTTTACTGTGGCACAGCAGTGTGATCATCCTGCTTTTACAACTGTACTTGCTGTATTTAGCATTCAAAAGTGTGTTATAAATAGATATCAAACATTCAAAGTGAATATGCGTGCTTTTGTTAGGAGACCCAGTATGCAGAACAGATGACTAATGTCTGCTCATATTTTCCCAGACTAAACATGGAGTTCTTTCTTTGAGAGTAGAGGACAGTTAAGATAATAAGAGAGTGATTATGGAAAATTGCTGTGGCAAATGTAGAAAGAAGATCCTCCTATCATTTTCCTTAAGTTGACCCAGAAATTAGGTCACTACAGCAAGAACAACCTCGTGCATGTTTATGTGGGGCCACCTCTAATGAATATGTTGACTACTGCTTTGATTGTAAGAACTTCTAGATCCTGAACCAAACAAAATTTATTGTTGCTATATGTTTGCATAGATTGGGACACAATTTTGTTACCTGGAACAGAATGCGGTTTTGTAACATTTTTAAGTGTCTTGTGGAAACACTGATGATTTACACTCACCAGAATGTCCGTTATTTCCAAGAGTGAGCTGCTCATTGGGTGACAGGTTGTAGTTCTGAACCTCAATTGGATGTAGTGTTGGGTCGAACCTCAGCAGCTCTGTCTTGATGTCTATCGGAGACTGGAATGCTCCACCACAGTATGGATAATTCTTGGACCAGTGGGGCTCTCCCTCTGGCCCTGCAACAGTGCCAGTGTAAACCAAAGCCACCAAAACACTTGACTCATGCTACTTTGTGTAGGGTTACAGTTTACTAAGTGGAGTCATCCAAAAGGTGTGCTTCACCTCAGCTTTCCCAGGTCAAATGAGCAAATACATGACCTTAGTGTGAAACAAATTAGGCCTATAAGAGGGGATGGCTCCAAAGAGGATCGAGGCTTGTCCTGAGCTACTGAACATTTGATCCATAATCAAAGTGCAGTATCATTATCTATGCAGCATGGGAGAGGCCTGCGGCTTCGCTCTTGGCCTTTTCTTGAGTAGTGAGAGTGAGAACAAGGCTGTTGTTTGCGGGACTAGCCAGTGAGAATGTCGTGTCTCTCCAAATGAGAGGCTTCTATAAAGCACAGGACAGCAAACGGCCACATGTGCAAATAAATTCGTGCAGTTTACAAAGTGATCTCAACTGCATGAGTGTGTCTTTCGCTGTGTCTGCAAAGACAATGAATGACAGTTGGCTTTCATGTAATAAGAGAGTATGATGCACAAAATAAATCAAAAGACAAGAAATTTAAGGAAGTTCATCACTTCTGCACATTAACCCCTGAGTCCTTAGCTTTCTAGAATTAATCAGAGTGGGCTGACTGTGTTTACATATGAATGATGCAGCATGACGCCTGCCCCCAACCCCACTGTCAGCTTCCACTGTCAGAGTCACTGTACAAGATGTGCCAAAAAGCAAGATGTGATGTGTACGTGTATACTTGTTTGAAGCAACCCTCTTGGTTCAATTCAGGCAAACACTCCCTATTATAGGACAAAAATACTCTATTTGTTATAACAGAGGAATAATAATTAAAAAAAAGAAGTGGAGCAAGGTGAGGAAAAACACTCATCAGCAGTCACAGTTCTTCGACAGAGGATGGCGTGCTGAAGTGAAGACAAATCACATGACTCAGCTGTGCCCACGTCAACATAAAGTGCTACAAAACCTCAGGACTACTGACTGATGCTGTGACTGCTATGTGAAGGGCTCCTCAGAGTGTATATATATATATAAATATATACATATATATATTTTTGAATATATAATATCACTGGTGAATTTGAATTGTTTCTTACCCTCATGTAAATTATTGAGATATTCCTATCAACATTGTTACTCTAGGTGCATTTGACCATAAATTACATCCCTGGTGTCTTTCAGTCTGTGAAAACCAGCAGTTTGGTTGATAAGTATAAGAGATAGTTCAGAAGATCCCAGCATAAATGAAACAAAGTCAGTGAGACACTTAAGACATGATGTAATTGCAGAGTCTATAAGGAAGATTGCAATTACTCTACATGAGGTGACAGTACGGTTGTCAGCACACTAGAGGTTACAGAGGGGACACAGAGGTTTTTCAGTTCTTTTGATAAAAAACAACACTTCTGTTATTTGGCACTGTATAAGCTTACCACACTGCTGTGGGGACAAAACAGTATCTCTCTGACTCAGTCATTGCCTGTTGAAGTGTTACAGTCGAGTACTTAATGATTAAGGACTAAGTATGAGTGCTCAGGTACACTGTAATATATGATACAACCAATTATCATCTTTAACTCCACTTATTCACGACAACTTTTGGACACTAAACAGAACATCACAAGTTGTCAAAAGTTAAACACTTATCAATTGTCTTGCCTAATCGTGAATTACAGGGTTAATTTAAAAGTAAAACCTCGTGCAAGCACTACTTTAAAACTGTAGTTTTATACCAAAGAGCTGTGTTGTAATCAGATGGAAAAACAGAGAGAACAAAGTGTGATATTGTTCTTGTTGTATGTATTTTATTTATTTATTTCAGTGATTGAGTTTTAGGTTGATTCAGTGTGATATTAAGGCAGAGGGCAAACTTGCAGTTAATATAAGGAAACATCTAAATAGAATATATATTTTATTTTTTTTAAAAAAAAGGAAATTTGAACGTAAACTGGTAGCTGATGAATGTAACTGAATTTATCTTAACTAAGGTCATCTGGAAGTGTATGCTTGTTTGACAAGATATAGCAGGTTTGAAAAGTAAATTCAAATAAGTTAAGCAACTTAATATTCTGTGTTGAAACAGCACAACATTGTCCAGTTGAGTTTACTCACATTTATAAATTTATCAAAGTTGAAAAACTTACCATTGTATGACCATTTGGCACCTGCGAAAATAAATACAATATTATTACACATTTGAAATAAACGAATAACAGTAAACACGCACGACTGCGTTTTTAAATACAAAAATTAAAAGAGACCAATTTATCTGGAAGAAAGTTTCCATGTCAGAGACAAGACAGTCACTTTCAATGTTTGGATGTTAGAAGCATCTGTTCAGCACAAGACCACGCGCGAACTTGCACAAATGGCCGTAGTTAAGCACCTGTCATTACATTATCCGTGCCGAGTTTTACTCCTCCAAGATCTTACCGTGCAGTGCGGTCAGCTGTAGCAAAATGATGGACGTGAAGCTCACAAAGTGCATGCTGATTCCCTCAGGTGGACTCGCCTCAGACCAGGCTCGGACCACGATCTTGGAGCGCCAGCCTTCAAACGTGAGCTTTTATACTCATGTTGTCAGCATCATTGTAGCTCACGCTGACGTCAGAGCAACAACAAAACCAGCCCCCCGGAGTCATGTACAGAGTCATCTGGTCACCGGAGAGTGACAGCTCAACAGAGGAGAGACCGCATTCAAGCAAAAGCCACTCATTTAGCTCGGGCTTCAAACTCACACGTGCCGACGGATGCGGGAAATGCTGCGCGGCACGCACGTGCGCTGCTGTGATGCCAGTCGGCAGAAAAGGGCTGACTGTGACCAAAGTTAATATGCAAGTCAAAGACTGATGAGATCATGAGCAGACAGCGACCGGTGACCTCCACAGACACAAGTCATCCGTTTGCGCTCATTACACTCGTCACCACTTTATAAGCTCCACAATAATAAAGCGTTAGTCGTGGCACCTGCTCCTGTAGACCATCTGCTTCGAAGTTAAACGTATTCCTACTTTTTTTTCCCTGACAGATACTGCGATTGCAACTGCGATATATTTATTTAAGCCAAGATTCAGTTCAATATCCAGATTTAAAAACATGATGATTGAGCACTGTTACTTCACAATCACAAATAGAACACATTATTGATTACAGTCTGTGATTTTCTATAATTTTAGTGATTATTTGAGTTACACTGTTGCTTTTTTATTTATTTTTTTTTATCTTGAACCAGTCTTGTCATTCTTCTCTGACCTCTGACATCAACATGGAATTTTCTCCAAGAGAACAACTGCTCAATGAATATGTTTTCTTTTCTTGGACTATTCTTGGTAAACCCTTGAGATTGTTGGGTGTGACAATCCCAGTGGCTCAAATGTTTCTGAAATACTGCGCAAAAGCACTTGCTCACAAAACATTTACTGGCCATTCAATGGTTAAAAGAAGTGAAAAGATCAAGATTTTGAGGCTTAGATGTTAAATCACCTTTCCTACTCATTCTGACACTGGGTTTGAACTTCAGCTGGTCGTCTTGACCATGTCGACATGCTTAAATGCATTCAGTTGCTGCCATGTGATTAACATTAACAATCAGTTGAACGAGTGTACCTAATAAAATGGCTGAAGAGTGTACAGTATATGCAATACTGAAGAATAATAGTTGGGCTCCGTATACTGTACATTGCCACAAGTATACAGAATGTTGTCTTTTGTGAGATTAAACTGAATTTTCTCTTTAGTTGGCAGACAACAAAACAAATTCTACACACTAACATAATTACTTGTGTTAGTGGTTGAGTTTTAAGATAGACATTTTCCATCTGTTCAGGATTTTTATGAATAGATCACTTGTAGTCTTTAAGATTTAAGACAAAATGTGTCAAAATCCAAGACAAGACCTGGGGCCTTCAAAAAGAATGTTGTCAAATGCTCAAATGCTCAGTCACCACTCTAACACAACTGTTGTTTCATCTCTGATTTCCATGATTCTATAAGTGTGAAATCATTTGAAGATCCAAAAGCAGTTGGCACAGAAGCACTGATTAACAAAACATCTGTCCATTTTCCTCTGCTCTACTATTCATTTTGAGGAGACTAATCTATCTGTCCACATCTGTCTTTTGTTTAAACTGGACTCTTGATGAGGAGATTGAACATAATGTTGTACACTGTGAGAAAAAGGGACATATGGCATAAAAGTGACAGTAAAAAAAAGATAAGCGTAACCATCTGGGGATTTGAAGTTGATAAAAAAGCTGAGGTTGCATTTTGATATTTGAATGCATGAGATCTCAAGACACTTTATAAAATGCCAAATATAACCTTTCTTTCTTCTTAATCCTGGCCCTCAGTCTAACTATACACAGTATGAAATAGGCTTTGAAAACTGAGCACTTATATATATATATATGAACATATAGTTGCACTATGACACACAGATGTTTCAAATTTAATATTAAGTGTATGGTGCTGCATAAGGAGCCAGTTTTATTAGATCACACCCAAATATTAGAAATTGGCTTAATAAGAAAAAAAAACAGGAAGACGTCTGTCCCATTGACATTAGTTTCGATTGAAGGTGGCACCATTAGGTAGATAACTGTCCAAAGGTCGCAATGACAACCCACTCCCACTGTAGTTTACAACCGTCACTCACTCCAGCAGAGACAGGACAAAGACAAGCACCAAGATGAAGCACCTGCTGCTTTTGGGAATAGCATTTGCTGCAGTCCATGTCAGCTACTCAAAAATTCCAGGTAAATCAAACCATTTTCTTTGCCTATTTCTCTTTCCATAAAACCTCAGCCAAAATTCAGTTTATAGACTCAAGGTTTACTTTTAAGAACAGGCCTGACGATCAGCGCACATGCTCATATTTCACCTAAACGTTTTGTTTTAATTGCTGCGTTTTTGGGAAAAAAAATGTGTGTGTGTGTGTATGTATATACACTATATGCACTGTCGTTTTACACATATGTTTTATGGTTCTCGTTTAGAAGTAATATTTTACATTCACTGAAACTAAATCAAGGAGATAACACTTCACCTTCAGTCTTGTCAGAGCAACATGGCGGATACATTGGTGCAGGGGACTGTAGAAGGGGAAATAGTCCTTTTAGAAATCAACAGGCTTTTCCTGTTCATTACACTGGGACATGTCTCTTAGCAGGATTTAATTGTAATTTACCTTTTTACTGACTTTATAGACATGTTGTAACATGCACATGAAGCCAACAATGATTATCTTCAGCCAAAAAGAGGGTATTACTCTTTCACTGTGCTTGAAGTGTTATTTACACACCTCTAATGATTGAACCAAGCTGAGTGGACAATTCCTCCTCTGTAATTCCAAACTTTTAAACTCTAAGATCATTTCTGTCTGAGTCGATGGCTATTAGCCTGATGAGCTAAAACTATGTCAGCGTGCAACTTGATCTCACCTCACAAGTGTGTGTACCTCATTGGGAAGGTCTACATTCTGAGCAGCTAGTCAGGACTTAGTAAGTTCATTTCCCTCCAAAATCAAAAGCATTATTGGGTGAATGAACCGTTTAAAACTACTTCCCTTCTTGGAAATGTATAGTGTGGGCAGGCTGAAAATAAATGACACTGTTTATTGCTGTCATAAAAGGAGGGAGTGGATCTCTGCTGATGAGGCTAGTTAAGCATTAGTTATGTCAAACAGTTGTATTTGTCAATGGTCTCGAGTGAAGCATTTCACCTCGAGTGAAGCATTTCACCTGCCAACCAAAACCAAAGACCAAATTCTGAATATGAACAACTTAAACATGAATGTTTAAATAATTCTTAACTCACTTACAGTTTGTTGTTTTTGTCCTCCGACAGATTTCTGTTATTTGCCTGAAAATGAAGGCGATGGCCCACACTTCATATTTTCATTCTTCTATAATCCCGCCAAAGATCAGTGCAATCCCTTCATATACAAAGGGAATGGAGGAAACGGCAACCGTTTCGAAAATGAAAGACAGTGCATAAGAAACTGTTCTGCCAATGCAGAGAATATCTACCCCATGGATGGTAAGACCATTTTATGAATTCATACTGTAGGAAAATGAGTGCAATGTAATAATGTTTGTTCAATTTTCCTACTTATAAAATGCCTGATGTACAAAAACATGCCTCCCTTCCTGGCTGTTTGCTGTTTAGGATCATCAACTAAAATGTTGTAAGACCAAATGGATTGTGAAAAAAACTACTTTGTGGAAGAGGAGCATCTTAATTACTTACCAAAAGAAAGCTTGAGCCTGTGCATCGGTGGCAAAGCTTTTTTTGTGTTGATTTAATGGAGCTAAATAATGATGTGTTCCATTTCAGATTTTTCAATTTTTCACACGTATTTACTCATCACCACAATCATACAGTATTAGCTGTACGCCACCAAGTGGTGGAAGAGTAGGACTACAAACAAATGTTGAAGACAAATGAAATCAGAAAATTTGTCCATTGGCTTTTATGATCTACATCATAGTTTGATGTTTAAACTGTTAAGGCACAGTCACTTTTGTGGTTTTCATACAGTATCTCTGATTATTCATGAACTGCTGTGACTGCTTCTAATAATTATAATGAGGGAGGCCTTTTCTCTTCACAGCAAAAAAAGCTTGCCACTTAAAAAAGGCCATAGGTGAATGTGGAAGTCAGTTGCTGAGATATTATTATGATTCTGTTCACGACAAATGCAAAAAGTTCATTTGGTCTGGTTGCATCGGGAACGGAAACCGCTTTTTCGACTATGACAGCTGCAATGCTACGTGTGCCGGCGTTCATGGTGAGCACAGATCTCACACTTCTGTATACACTTTTTGCTGATAAATGTAGACTATATGTTAAATGTAGACTATATGTTAAAACAAAATTATTTGAGTGGGTAATAATACAGTTTCAAAGATGTAAATGTCAATTTTCCTGGTTCTTAGATGATGGTGAAGACCTAGAGGAGGACGAGCCAGACACTCCTGTTGGTGAGCAATTGTGCAGCACATTCAAAAACAATAAGAAGCCACATTGTTTTTATTTAGAATGTAATTTGAATCATTTCCTCTTGTAAAAGTGACAACATAAACAGAACAGACCCTTGGTTTAGTTTAGTTTTATGTATCAGGTTCTAACTAGTTACAGCTGTCCTATCATGTTATAGTGTTTGTTTACTATTTATTATCAGTTCATTTAGATTGACCTCCATCTGCTTTTGTCCTCTTTAACAGCAATCATCTGTGGGGTTTTGCTTGCTGTTATTATTACTGCTATAATAATAACTGTGATCGTCTTGACCGTGAAGTCAAAGTGAGTCAATTTTTGTTTGTCTTTAATTCCCCACAAAGAATTTTAAAACTTCAAGAGAAAAGAAATATCACTACACACATTAGAAGCAAATCTTCATGTATTGTCTTCATATTTATTGTACTTTAGGAAAAAGGGCTCAAAGAAGAAGGCACCAAAGAAAAGTAAAGAATCTAAGACTGAGTCATCTCTTCAAGAGCAGGGAATAGAAATGGCATAAACAATCAAGTCACCTCAGCAGTTTTTACAGGCTGGGTTTTTTTCTTGAATAGTCTTGATGCCAAATGTATCAATGAGTTATTACATTTAGGTTCAATCTGCATTTTCTTTTTTTTCTTTTTTTACAGACATAAGTAATTTTTAATTTTCTAATTAATTTTTGTTTCATGTTTTGTTTTGGTTAATCCCAACCACAAGTGTAAAGAGATGTTCTTAGGGTGGAGGAATTTGTCAGTGAAGGGACTGACAGTAATAGAATAAGAAACTCACTCATTACTGAACTAATTTTCTAATGACTTTGTATCAGCTTTTCAGTTGTATTTGTGCTTGTGTAGGAAAATTTATATATTTAATTCCATGCTGATTGGCTGATTTTCACAAATTGTGAATCCTTGCAAATGTTGGGCATTATATACATAAAAAAAGTTAATGAAATGAATTATGACTTGAAGCTATAAAAGAAAGACGAGCACTGTTCAGACTACCTCTGTTAGAGAACAGTTAGATGATGTTAGATGAGCATAAATAACTGCATCAAGTTCTGGCACTCATCTTCTTACGTGATTATATAAATGTGTTTAATTCTATTATTCTATTCATGTTAGTGTTTCAGACTATAACGACAATGTCACCTGCCAAAACATGAATTATTGTGCCAAATCAAAACCCAATGCATATTCAGACCTGTTTTTGTCCAGCTTTGTTTATTTTCCTGTACAGAGGGAAAGTATGTACACTTTATGTTGTTATGTTTTTCCTCAGCATTTGTTGATCACCATAAAGATATCTACATAAAAAATGCTCATGCTTTGTATTTGGTAAATAAAATGTATAAAATGAAGCACATATTGTGGAATGCTTTAAATGTGGGAAATGTATGGAGTTTGACTTTTATCATTAGTTTCTAGTATTATAGGTGTGTGACTATTACTACATCTGCCAAAATACTGTAAAATATTCTACGATGTATTTAATAAAATACATTATAAGGTGCTTTGTTTTCAAGCTAAGTTGCTTATAGTACAATAGATTAAGCTGCTGTTATTCACCTTGATGTTTTTTTATGTTTTACAACTTTTTTATTTTTAAACAGAAGTCCCTTTCTAAGTCACTGTTGGGGCCTGAATTTTCTCTTGGTGAGAGGACAGTTGCAGAAAGATGTTTCTAGATGGTCCCCCCCTAAAATAAACAGTTTGTGTTTATGCCTCTTTTGTAAATTCGCCATGTAGTGACTTTCTACACCTTAATAATTATTAGGTATTTGTAAGAAGTCAATCAAACGTGATTCCACTATGACATTAGATGTGGAGTAGAGTATGTTTTTTCTGACGGGAAAGGAGACAGTAGGAGGAGGTCTGTCTGACACGTGTCCTTATTGTATTAATATTGTGCATTTACAGTTTTCCTTCCATTACAATGCCAGTTTTTTTTTTTTGCACTGGTGTTTGGGTTCATATCATGTGGACTGCATTACTCTGGAGCAAATACAGCAGCTCCCATGGTTCACTTAACATGTTGCTTG
The DNA here is from genome assembly GCA_016785285.1 of Brachirus orientalis. NCBI lineage: Eukaryota > Metazoa > Chordata > Actinopteri > Pleuronectiformes > Soleidae > Brachirus > Brachirus orientalis. The sequence goes on along the minus strand of JAFBJR010000146.1, from coordinate 8,140,222 downwards.
AGTATTAATATGCATTTGAAATATATCAAGCTTTAAAGAGACGTGCTTTACTTTTTTAAAGTACTACTAAAATCAGTGGGCTGCATGACAGGAAAGCTGTTGAGAAACTGAATATATATTTTAAAATATTTATATAACATAAAAAACACTAAATTTAAACCACCTGTAGTGGTTCACATGACAGGAAAACAGTTGTGTGTAATGATGATGTTCATAATAATAATTATAATAATAATAGTAAATCTCAACTTTGAAACTGGTGTCAAACTGGTGGGCCGTGGGTACATGAGGCCCTCCCAATCGACTCATGTGGCCCACCACTTAATATCATGTTATAATGAAAACATGGCCCTCCTCTTCCTTTAAACACAGCACATGTGGCCAAGGAGCAGCTGTCAGGTGGTAGACTATAGAGAGAATATAATACTAAATACAATCACTAACAAGATTTTTATTTTAGTAATACTATGACATTTGGGAGTAATTATTGTATCATTAAATGTATTACACTCAACATTAAACTACAAGCTTGTTTGGTATTTTAAATACAGTTGTCCGCGTTATTTAATTAATTAAAGATGTATTCCTCTTTTTTGTGTTAATAGATTTATTTTGGAAGTATACATCCTTTCATATTAAAATGCGCACTTTTACTTTGAAAATCTGTGAAATATCATCATAAATATCTTGATTGCGATATCATAATATAATACTGTGCAAGAATGTTTAGCTGATATTGCCAGTATACACTACTATAAAAGTCTTACACTTCGGTTAAATGTTGTACATATTGAATATTCCCACGTCAGGATGTATTGCAATATGTATGGATTTTGAACCAACGACAACGGTCCAACAGCGACGCACGGCGTACAATGGAAACAGGAAGTAGTTTTTTGGTGGAGTTGTTTTTCTCCACGGCAAACGGCCGGCAGATAGTACGTCATTTCCTCGTTATTTCCATTAGTTTGTTAAAAAACGGCAGCCTAGTAAGTTACACACAAATGTGTTCATTTTACAATTATGTTCGGTTAAAAAACGTCACTGCTTATTTTCTGTAAACCGCTTTAGTCGGAAATCATTTGGGACACCTAGCATCTTCTCAGCGTGTTAGCGTTAGCAAAGACAGGAAAACGTGTATCCGTCAGCAGGACTACTCGGTCAGCTAACGTTAGCTGGCTAGTTCAGGTGAACTGGCTGCGTGGTATTAGCTGCCGTGGTAACCAGTTGTACCACTGGTGCTCTAGTATTGGATAGCGTGAGTTGACTCGTTCACGGCTGTAAACCGATGGAGTGTCCTCATCTTAACTCAACAGTGAGCAGCGCTGTCGAGTCACTCGGGCTTCCTAACGGTACTCCGTCCTCCTGGTGCTGCACCGGTAAGGAAACGAGTGTTCTCACAAAAAGTTAACGCCAGAACACCATCCATGTAAACCTTATTAAATCTAGCTACTGACGCATTTGTCAGCCATCTGGAGACTATGGTTATTGAATGCTCTTACAGTGTCGTACTCATGAATGATCCATTCAAAAAAAAAAAAAAAACACACAGTCTTACCTCAGGATTTAAACGGTGTCATCTTTTATATCCAGTTTGCAGGTCGAACAAAAGTCCATGGATTTGTCTCACCTGTATGGTGGTCCATTGTGGACGGTAAGTTGGCACCTGCTTTTTTTCATCAAAAGTCTCCAAATACCACAGGACGGCAATACTTAATATAAGATTATAAAGAGTCGGAAGAAGTCAGTTTGTGGTTACTGCGTTTGGCATGGCTTGCTTGCCTCACTTTGTTCTTTATTCTTTCTGTCTATTCTTTCTACCAATTATAGTCTCTTAAAAGTCACAGAGTAAATAAACAAATTATTTTTTGCATTACCAATTAATCTGTGGATACTTGCCTCGATTAATTATTTGACTTTGTAAATGTCAGAGAATCTTGAAAATTGTTGACTTGTATTTAAGGCTCGGTCTGTCCACAAGCCAACAATATTCAGTTGTTGTTTTTGTTTGTTTGTTTGTTTTTTGGTATAATGAATGAAGATACTAAATATCTATATTTTATTACAAAACAAACAAAAAACCACAAAACACCTTGTTTTTATTAGGAGGGTTCATTGAATATGTGTGCAATCACTCCTAAATAAAAATGGTTTCTATAATCTTAGAATAGACCTTTTTAGATGTACATTAGTCAAGGGCTTTGTTTCTACAGTAGCCTGAACAGACAAACCACACAGAGCAATGTGTTAAATGTATGGAAGCAGAAGCTTACTACACAAAGGAAGAACGGCTTCACCAACATAAACCAAAATTAAACCAACAAAGAATAACAGAAAAATTTGTAACTGTGGGAATCTCTTCATCTGATAAACAACTTGACATGATGCTTGTTGAGAAAGACATCTTTTCTGGCCTCCATCACCCCTGCAGTCTACAGTATTAATTCTTTCACTTTGGACTTCTAAACTGAATAACTGACCACTTTAATTTTTGGCAGGACATTTTATGATCTACTAATAAGTAATTTGTTTTTGCAGCCCAAGAAAAAAGCTAACTTTTTCTCCTGCATGACTTAAGTAGGAACTGTGTTTTCCTGTGGATAATTATGTAGAAAAATTATTTTGTTTTCATCTAGATATGTTAATGGACATGCAAAGAAGCACTTTGAAGAGAGTCAATTCCTTGGAAACAGTCAAAGAAAAGGGGAGAAACAGGAGAAAGAGAAATCTCAGCACTCTGTCTGCATGGACTGCAGTAACTTCAGTGTGTTTTGGTGAGTGGATCTCCTCAGCCTTTGGGTGTTATCCTTAATCTTGATCAGTAACTCTGTAAGTGACCCAACATTCTCCTGTTGCCACAAATAATTTTGTTAATTACAGTTTAAAACCTTTACATCAATGATTTAACCTTAGGTGCTAACACGCAACACATACTGCTATAGACTGCATTTTTGTGATTACTATGAACTGTTTTAGTGTTAAATTTCAGTAAATTTTTACTGTTTTGTACATTATGTCATGTGTAATGTGGATTGTATAGTTACAGATGTGACGAATTTGTTGTCAATGACACTAAACTCGGGCACGTGCAGAAGGTGAGGGAACAGCTACAGAGTTTAGAAAAGTAAGTCCTAATTTCTAACAAAATCCTATTCTCTTGTTGTTTACTTTATCAACAATACACCTTCTCAATGATGTAAATAACAGTAGGTTAAACCAAGGGGATAAAGGTATACTGTAAAGACTGCAATTCTATTTTATTTTTATTGCTGTTTCCTTTCTATGTATTACATTTTTAAGCCATTGCCTGCCTTTTTTTTCTTCAAACCCTTTTTTTGTTCTGCATTTTATTTGTACAACTGATATTTTTAGTGCTTGACATAAAACACCAAGTTAAGTATCATTAGGATGCACACAAAATATATTTTAAAACATGGGCAAATGTTTTTCTCCCTTCCAGCTCAGCGCTGATGGGTGACAGACAGAGGAAAAGAAAACTCCAAGAAGGACTAGCTTCAGATGGCAAAATGTTAAAAGACAATGTAAGTGACTGAACCTATGATAGTTTTGACTTGTATGAAGAAGCAAAGTTGTTGTCACTAACTGTGTATTAGCACTACTTAAACTACTTAAAATAATTTTGCTCAGATTTTCCTTTTACAATGCATTATTTACATTTGAGCTTTGATTTAATTATTAGCAGCAGCTGTTACAGGCGTCTAAATAAATAATAATCATACTGTGTTGCTTTCCTGTCAGGATGGGGCAGCTTTAGGTGCCACGGGCCTGCGTAACTTAGGCAACACATGCTTCATGAATGCCATTCTGCAGTCCCTCAGGTAAGTACTGAACTGCACTAAAGATGAGGTATGTGGGTGGTAAAAAAAAAAAAAAAAAGATTTACTGCAGCATGGTTCAGTAGCTCTGCTGTTTTAGACCCAGGGCTTTATGTCCTGTTACCTCTGATTAATACAGTCAGGGGATTACACAGGGTGCTTTGAAACAAGACATGGTGAAAATTCACATTTTTTTCAGCTTATAAATATTTGCTTGTATACAGTTGCAGTATATTAATTTGCTTTATGTAAGATACAGCTTGTTTTACTGCTGACCATCTGTCAAACCATGTCACAGATTAAGAATAGATTTATATATTGGTTTCAACCTTTCCTGGCAACCATTTTTATATTATTTAGGCCAATTGGGCACTCTAAATTGCCCGTAGGTATGAATGTGAGAGTAGATGGTTGTTTGTCTCTATGCATGGCCCTGTGATGGACTGGTGACCTGGGATTAGTCACCAGTGCTCCCCATGACCCTCATGTGGAGGATAAAGCAGTAGAAGAGTAAATAAAAATGTGCCTCATAACGGTGTCTTTATATAGTTGTCTTTGTTGAAAGTATATTATCTTTGCAACAGCAAACTTGGCTCCACCTTTTAATTGAGTAAATATTTCTAATAATCAGCACAAAACTGTAGTGCATATGTATAGTTGAGACAATAATCTAGACCAGAGGTATTCAAGACAAGAATGACATACCTGAGTTTGGTTGTTATGTTAATCCAACCACTCATGTATCAGTAATTAATAGTAGCAATTGGTTGTTTGAAAAGGTGGAAAAATATTTTTTGTCTTTAAAAAATGGCACAGTTTAGAGAAGGGTTAGCAGTAAACAAACATTCAAATTTCAAATGTAAAAATAATACTAAGTATTATTACTAAGTATTAAAGAAAAGCACACGATCTTTTGACAGAGTTGAAAATTGTTGTTCCTGTCTGTAATATTTTTTTTTTTACCATTTTTTGATATTTTAATTGGTGTGTTTATTTGACAGCAACATCAAGCAGTTCAGCTGTTATTTCAAAGAGTTGCCTGCAGTAGCTCTACGTAGTGGTAAGACAGCAGGAAGGAGGATGTACCACACCCGCAGCCAAGGGGACAACAGCGTGTAAGTCCTCTTCTGAAGGGAGATTTGTGGGCTCAGTGCATTGATCTGAGTTGAGAGATCAGTTTTCAGCACATTTAAAAGTTACAAAATTGTCTTTTTAAGTTCATAAAGCAATAATTATCTTAATTCTGCTGTAGAAAAAGACAAGCATACTTATTAAACAGAAAAGATATGCATGAAATGTAAGAATTGACTAGAAAAAAACAATCCCCTGTATATTACATTGCACTCTAACATTCATTATTGTGTGTTTACTCTATGTGTTGACAAGGAATAAGGCTTTTTTCAGTGATGAGCTTTGGTTTAGATAGACTTTAGATTGGGCAAGGTCATACTGTGTAGTCACAGTGTTGCTTTGTGTTTGCCAGATCTTTAGTGGAGGAGTTCAGGAAAACCCTTTGCTCCCTGTGGCAGGGCAACCAGACTGCCTTCAGTCCAGACTCCTTATTTTATGCCATATGGAAAATCATGCCGAGTTTCAGGTATGTCTAAATTGAGGAGTTATCTTGGTGATCATAACAACAACACAACGTTTTTGGCATTGTCGGCATTGTCAAAGATGCAGCAGCAAAAAATTGCAACAGTGCTTTCTGAGTTGTACTGCATTAGTATCATTTAAAGCTGTGTTTGTATTTTCAGGGGCTATCAGCAGCAAGACGCCCATGAGTTTATGCGTTATCTGCTGGATCATCTTCACAGAGAGCTCCAGTACAGTTGCAATGGTGCTTCATTCCCAGTCTCACCTCAGGATGGGGTCAGACTCTCCACAGCTGAGGCCAAATGCTGCATGCAAGTCTATCTATAAATATAATTAGTTTTGTGTTGTGTTTTATTTTATTTTTTTTCACTCTAAATGGGTGATACTTTAACTGGTAGAAAAATATTTTTTTCAGTTTTATTCTGACAAATCTGTTATTTTAAACATGCATAAATGTTTCCCTATTTTCTTTATGTGTTCCTATAAAGTGATTGAGGAATTATTATACTGCATGGTCATCATAGCATTGCTAAAACAACAAATCGAATGGTGGCCTAAGACTTTTTCACAGAACTGTATTTCCATATTGGTTCCAAGTATCTACATAGCTGATGCAGAATACTAGGGGTTCTTGACATATTTTTCTCATGCACTTTTAGAGGACAAGATGACTTTAGTTCATCTATGGATGATTAAAATCGCTTCATGTTTGTCTGTTTTGGTTCTTCACAGAAATGGGACTGCTAGTGTTGTTACATCCATTTTTGGTGGCATACTTCAGAATGAAGTGAACTGTCTGATATGTGGGACCGAGTCTCGAAAGTTTGATCCATTTCTTGGTAAGACAGTTTTTGTTGTAAATAAACATGTACAGCTTTTTGAAGAAAGACAGCATTTTCATCTCTACATGACAGAGTGAATGTTGGAAAGTAAATCATGTCATTTTGATGCGAGTGCAGTAAATGAAGCATGATCTTCATGATGCAAGACATTAGATGATTTATTGTCTTGTTTTCACTCATAGATCTTTCTCTAGACATTCCCAGCCAGTTCAGACAAAAGAGAAGTAAGGACCAGGAGCCGGGGCCAACATGCACCTTGCGTGGTAATTTTCCACTGTTAATGGCAATGATTAATGACATTGATTAATGACACGTAAGTTAAAAACAGCATTTTATTTTGTTTTTTTTAGACTGTTTACGTAGCTTCACAGACCTGGAAGAACTTGATGAAACAGAATTGTATTATTGCCATAAGTGTAAAAAGAGACAGAAATCCACCAAGAAATTCTGGATTCAAAAGCTACCTAAGGTAGGAGATGAAATTTAATTTACCAATTTGATTATTATGTGAAAGTATGTGTGGCAAAAATGTTTTATTTCCAATTTTAGGTTTTGAGTCTGCACCTAAAAAGGTTCCACTGGACAGCATTTTTGAGAAACAAGGTTGACACCTATGTGGAATTTCCACTGAAAGGCCTGGACATGAGAGGTTACCTTCTGGAGGTGAGCTCCAAAGAGAGGAGATGCTAATCATGAAATATTACAGTGTACTGCTTTATATTTAGACTCATTGGTTTATGTCTCAGCTGTGACAGAATAGTAAACATGTCACAATGTCTACAAGTCAGATTTGAAAATAATAAACACATAAAAACATAATACATGTAAAATGTCAACATCTTTGTAACAGTTAGCAGCATAAAAGTCAACTGTAATCCTTTTAAATGTATCCTCTTTTTACTTCAGTAATATTGGATATACCTAAAACAGTAGAGGATGAAGTTCTGACTGTAGAAATTATATTGCTTTCTACCTCAGTTGTGCAACAGAGAAGAACCTTGTGTTTTGTGTTAATAAATCCTTTTTATAGGTGTGGTTTAGTAACTTAAAAATAATCTGGTAAAACATGGGAATATGACCATGAACTATAATGACAGCATTGTAAGTTAGGCAGTAACAGAACAACTGCAGACTGCATGAAAATTAGAGAAGTTATTATTTAAATCTTGTTTAATTACAGAAATTATAATATGCCCTTTGCCAAAGTGATGATTTAGTGAAGCTGAATTTTACCCTTTCACTGTAAGCTGCTGATGGATTTGTATTCACAAAGAAAGGAAAACATGTCTTGTAGAAAGAGTACATGTAGCTTCTACTCAATGTTCTGAATCTAAAAAATGATGAGGATTGTTTTTAAGTTTGACTGTTAGTGTGGCTCTGTCTTCCAATGAATTCAACAAAAATTCCAAAGTCCATGTTCTCTCTTTCAAAATGTTTGCTGAAAAAGGTATTATCAAATTGAAAATAGCAAAATGGACAGAAAAATACTTCAGAACTGTGTGTTAAAAGCACAGTACACAATGCAGCCAATTAAATGCCAGAACTGGCTGCAGTCAGGTGTACACACTGTTCATAAAATATACCATATAAATACATAGTAGATTTAACAGTACAAAACAACTCCAGAGGCTAATAATTTTTTGCGTGAATATTGCGTGAAAACCTTTACTGTATTTGAAAAGCCCGCTTCCGTAACACTTTAAAAACTTTAGTGCAAAATATGGTGCATAAATTCATCTGCTGTTAGTGCGGTTTAGTGCGGCTGTTATACATGTGGAAACACAGTATGTTTTGTTTTTCTCTTTTCCTCATATATATATATCTGTCTGTTGAACCTTAATTCTGACAGTACACTGAACTGAACTGATCTGATTAGAGAGACAAACCCCACAATATTGTTTGTGTTAATTCTCATCTTGCACTAATGTTTGCAGCCAGAGAACTCATTACCAGGAAGTTGCCTGTATGACCTTGTGGCTGTCGTCGTACATCATGGTTCTGGGTGAGTAGATGTTCAGCGTATTTCAGGCTTGGTATTAAGATGAATAATTCAGTGCTTGTAATGTGTGGCGTGACACAGAGAAAAGGTTTTGATAATTGAGAAACATTCTAACTCACCATGTTTGTTTGGTTAAAGCACACAAAATTAATATTTGGTGCTTTTGTGATTAGCATAAAAATAATTGCTGACTCAATAGCAGTCTCTTCCTGCAGCATCTTCAGACATGTTGTCAGAACGGGTCAGAACTCTTTTATTTCATATTTTTGAAAACTGAAGCAAAAAAACATCATGAAGCCTCTAAATGCTGAAAAGCAATCAAACTGACAAACCTTGTCAATGTAAGTTCTGCTTTTCTATATTTGGCCTCTGTGTGGCAATGTTGTGCTGCAGCGAAGCTGCACGGTGTTCCGATGGTCTCACAGCAGCAGGAAATAAAGTCTCGTATGAAACCAGTGTCGAAATTCATGGATGCGTCTGTGTTCACAGGGTTGGATCAGGCCATTATACAGCATATGGCAGCCATGAGGGTCGCTGGTACCACTTCAACGACAGCACGGTAACTCTGACCAGTGAGGACACGGTGAAGAAGGCCAAGGCTTACATCCTCTTCTACGTGGAGAGGACTGGCCAGGTGTCGTCTGACAAAACTACCAGTCAAAGCACAGCCACAAACAATCCAGAGATTAACACAGCAGCCCTGGACAGTATCTCTTCAGATGCAGTTGTTGAGGACGTGGTTGCTGCAGATACAGTGGCAAACAGTTATTTGAGGGAAGCAGCAACCTCACACGTGGTTTCTTTGAACGAGGAATCCTCAGATAATGCCAGCACGGCAACTGTGGGCACAGACATGGTGGCAGTGGATGAAGCTAACACAGTGCTCGTGGAGGCCACAGCAGATAGTAATACCTCAGAGGAAGCTAGCCAAGCTACACAAACAGTTGCACAATGATTCAGTCAGACTTAACTGCCTTAGACCAGCTCTAGTCTGGCTTCACCTCAGCCACATTTCTCACAATGCTTGGTCACAATAATAATTAAGTTGTTATGTTCAGTGCAAATGTAGCAGTGTTTTGTTTCATGATCTTCTTGATCACATAATTGATAATTTGCTGCTTGATTATTTTTTAGAATTGCTTTTTGCTTTTATTTTCTTGATGTTGTACAGTATTCTTCAATGGAGATAGACTTCTCCATATCTAATAGATTACAGAGGTGGTCGTTAAGTAATTAAGTAAAGCTTTAGCCTTGGAAAACTTCAAATGGTCCAATGTTTTTCCTAGACTGATGAACTGCTTTGTATTGTACTGAGAGTGCTGTCTTTGTAACAGTATACTCCACTGTCATCACTCTTTGCCTCTGAGCTGCATAACTCAAAAGTAATGGATGGATTGTGATGACATTTTTTTTTGGGGGGGGGTGAAGTTAATGGTTTAAGAAAGAAATAATTAGATACTGGTGGTGATCCAGACTCCAATTAAAAAAACAAAACAAAAGGAATTGTTATTGCAAGATAAGACAGTGATTTGACACTCTGGGAAACTGAGTGGCATTGGCAGAGGCTTGTGCTTTTTTGTAGTTTTATAAAAATTCCAACTTGATATTTCCCACCTACCTCATAGTACATTTTTACAGGTATTAGGGGACATTTTATGAATTAGAATGTAAGTCATTTATTTACTCAAAAGTGTTCACTAGGCCTCTAGAAAGCAAGACAAGTGAATTGGATTTCTCGTCTTGGAAAAATGTTGTTTAATCACAGTTGATTCACTGATAAAGTCAAACATCTGCAGTTGCAGCCTTTAAGACCAGCAAAATACCTTGTTATTAATGTTTTCACTGTGTTTAAATTTCTCAGTTTGTCTGCTGGATGTTGTGTTTTTATATATATTTTTATCTTCTTTGACAAAATTGAATATAAAAAAAAAAATAATAATTTGAATAAAGGCAGAGAAGCACAATTTTACAAATCTTAACCTATAGTCTTCAAGTATTGACATTTTTGCATCTTTAATCTGAACTTTAAACTGAGCACATGCTTGGCAGAGGGTACATTATATTTATAACCCAGTTACACCTGCATTATAACTTCTAATGGAAAGAAAAACCTTAGTGAAGAGAGACATTTTTAGCCTCCCCCCCACCCACACACACACTTGTTTAAACGCTCCCTCTAGGACACGTGCCAGCTAGTCAGTCCTCTCTCTCAGGCAGGAACATGCTCTTCTTCACATAACCTTGCGGGCTTGCAACTCTTTCTCCGGTAATGACAGAAGTGCTTCCATTGTATTTCTTCACATCGGGATTGGGAGAGAACATCATGACACCATGAGTCACAGCACACTGTGTAATCAGCCTCTGAACAGCATTATTTCCTGCCCTGTCATGCATTTTTTCATGAAAGATTGCCAATAAGAAGTGGAACATAAAATAGCTGGTAATGCAGTGAAGGTTGATGTCAGAGATGCAATGTGATTGTGCTTTGCCCTTTGTCATGTAATTATCATCTGCCTCAAAGTTCACTATGTTCCTTCAGGTTAAGTCCTGTGTGCTAATGCCTTTTCCAACACATGAAGATAATAACAGCCTTCATGACCTAGATCAGAAACTTTTATAATTGTTGATAATGACTGATGACTGAACAGCATCCAATGATGAAGTAGAAAATTTGTGTTAGCGAATGTTTGGTTTACATATTGCATTTTCAGCAAGGATGAAGGACTTGTGTCAAACGTTGACTGGAGAAAAGTTTATCTCACAACCCAAAATTGACAAAGGCCAAGCTTTATTTAAACAGTCCTCCGTGTAGCTTCATTATTTTGTAGAATCCAAACAGCACAGTAATCAAACATCCCTTTCAGACAGTTTTAAAAACTCAAGTTTGTGTAACATTTATATCTGTAATGGGTTTTCCCCACCAATAAAGTTTAATTAGCGGATTAAAGCCTCAACAACAGCTGCATAATTTAACCAGGGAAGTATTCATTGCAGCAAGGCTATTGTATTGCAGTGCATCATGGAGGCATGTGTCCTTTTTTCCCGTGTCTGTATTTGAGAATTGGGCCAGCATAGTGTAAACATCTGGCTGCCTGTTGAGAGCCATGACAGATGGAAAGGGAGCGTATGGCTCAAACACCACCATCTTTGACCGTAACAACAGTTGTCTTCCAAAAATAGCCTACACTCCACGGCCTTATATGTGCAGGCCTCCAGCATGTGCCTGAGAAGGCATCATGTATCTAGGCCACACAATACAGGCTGTGGGCTCATTGTTGCTGCCTAGCAGCAGGCCTGTCGTCCCCTCAGGCTTTTCTGTCTGTCTTGGAAATGCTCACCATGCACCTCACTCAGCTTAACCACGAGTGCCTCCTCCACCTTTTCTCTTTTCTGGACAAGGATAGCCGCAGGAATCTGTCCCTCACCTGTCACCAGCTGCATGAGACCTTCCTGGACCCCTGCCTCTGGGATCTACTACACTTCAGCTCCCCATGTCAGCTGAGGAGAGACAACTTTGTGCTGGGACCCTCACTCCGTTACTTGACTATCTGCTGGTATTCCAGCAGGGTACTGCAAGTGTGCAACATTGAGGACTGGCTGAAGACTTCCTTTCAGAAGGACATCTGTAGTAAACATGAGCGCGTGGTCAGCACCTTCTTGGGCCATGTCTGCCGCATGTGAGTGTTACTATTGTGCCATGGGTTTAAATAGACGACTGACAACGAATTATCATTTCAGTGATCGTTACTTACAGTAATTAGCTCAATAGATAAAATAGAATTGGTGACTTCGTTGGTGATGTCTACTTGTGTGAAAATGTTTGTCTACATTTCTCTGTGACTACCTTTGCTACATTTGAAAAAAAATATCCTGAAATTCCCAACAAGAAAAGGTTTTTAAACATCCAAAAAATAATAATAATAATAATCAGAATGTTGAAAACCAACTTTTCTCTTTTTAATCATAGTTTTTCTTGAATTGTGATGGGGTTTTGAGCCAGAGGTTAACAGCACACAGCAACTATCTCAGTTCTGCCCATGGAAGTCTGTTCAAGACCATTTTTAAATTAATTATGAGAGAGAACAATTAAGGAATCAAGGATTTCTGAGAAAACCAGGCTTGACCTAGTCAGCTCAGTCCATCCTAGCTTTTGTTTCACATAGGCCAGGCCAGGTTTAACTAGTTCATGTCAGTTTTAAGTCATTCAGTATTAGCAGTTTTATATGTTGGAAGGTAATGTGAATGCATTGATGGGGAAGTGAATTTTATTTCAAGAATCCAATGAATTCTTACAAGGAAGTAAATAGACAACCGAAGGCAGTGGGACTAACTGAACACATAAGGAAACTAAAAACAAATATATGTAACCATTTCTCTGAAACTAAGCATGTATAATGATTACTTGTCATTTGCACAAATAATTTAAACCTAAATGCCAAACACTGACACTAACCAATACACACAGAAAGAATGGAAATGTTCAAGTAGTCTTTGATTTCTGAAATGCGCTTAATCCGTTAACATGTGTGACATTATTATTTTAATCGTTATTTAGAGGATTAGGATGCTTTGAACAAACAGTAGTCCATTCATTCCAAATTCACTCCAAACAGACATTTACTGTGTAAAATTCCTGGGCCACAATTAGATTTGTTGCTTTAGCAATGCTATAATGACCATACACTATAATTATTTATTAATCACTTTATTGGTACGCATGCAAAAATTACGAGAAACAAGCATGCAGCCAGTGACCCTGGCTCTCCAAAACTAGGAGTGAAACCCTAATTAATGTTTTTGTCCTTCTATTTCATGTCGAGAAACAAGTCTATTTCACCACATTAGTTCAAGACTTGTCTGAATTAAACTCATTGACATTTTCCTAACAGATTCAGTCACATTATTCCAATCTAAATACCAACAATCACAGAATCTGACAGAGATAAAAAGAACAAAGCTGGTGGTGAATTTTGATCAGTACTGTTTATTAAAATAACAGCTTAGTGGTTAAGGGACTCGTGATAAAGTGGAACTGCAGCCTCAACACCTCTCACTTTATTATCACTGATGCATGATGATCTAATATAAATAAAGACCAGATACAATTAAAAAAAAAAAAGAATGTGAAAGAGACCCTGGTGACAGTGCTAATGTAAAAAAAATATGACAAAGTCAACCTGTTGTTGTGTTGAGTCGTGTGGTGGACGTTTGAATGTATGAGAGCTTTAGATGTTCCTTTAACATTTGCTTGCTCTATGTCGTTGAAGGTAAGAGATCATAATCAGAAAACAGAATGTCTGACTGGTCCTCACCGTGTACAATAATTAGCAACACGCAATCACTAAGAAACACCCTGTTAACGAATATGTCAACCTGTTTTTTTTTCTCCTCTCTGTCCCTACTTCAAGGTTATATAAAACATCCCACTCCCACTGACAGTAAGATGATGGAGAAGCCGCGAGCCATAAGATGTTGGTGGTTTGATATTAGAGTTAGTCAAGTCCTGTAGCTGCTTTTAAGATGAAGTGAAGGAGGTGGATGGTGTTGTCACTGTTATATGTTTAAAAAATGGTCTTGAAGGAAAATAATTAACTCCCACACATTTTCTACCTCTTTATTCTCCACTGAGGGTCGCGGGGGGCGCTGGTGCCTAACTCCAGCTGACACAGTGCGAGAGGCAGGGTGCACCCTGGACAGGTCGCTAGTCCATCACAGGGCCACGTAGAGACAGACAAAAAGAATTAACATTTGGTCAAATGAGGCTCAAACAAGGGTTTTCCAGAGTCATTAACATCCACCACAGAGAAAAAGACTGTTTTTCTTGACAAGGCACTGAAAATGTTAGCAGGCAGCAGGGAACAGGATCATTAGAAGCAGATGGTTTATCTGGAACAGGCTATAGAGAGAGAAAAATGACACATCTGTGGGACCCGAGACTGATTCTATTAACTAATATAACTGTGGTCAAATATATCAAATTATATTCATCGAGTGATGTGACACTGGGATTGGATTAGGTCTTTCAAACGGAGCTTTATTGCCGTATGGCCTTGTGTTTTGTCATGGTTTGCTGACTGCATTGTTAGAGTCAGCCTGGAGAGACACACTGAGGTCCCTGGACCATTTCTTCGATGTAGCCAGTAATAATCATCAATGTCAGGGAGCCGAAACCACCGCAGCTGCATGGCCGGGGACAAGAGAACGGAAGAGAAGAGGGCCTGGCTTATGGGTTCAGTGTCTGACCCGTTGAGGATTTCCTGCATTGTGAAAACAAAGATGCATTACTAGAGCTCTGTGACCAGTCAAAACTGGATCCACCTACTTTGTCTGGGACTGGTATCGCAACGGGCGGAAGATACACTCGCTGCATACTGATAAACCCTCCCAAATAGTCTGAGTGGGAAGAGAAGAAAGGAAGTGCACGTGACACAGTGGGAGGGGACATGGAGAAGCTGTGGGGGTGATAAAGAGTGATTTAGCTGCAGACCCTCCCTGTCAGCTGCAAACGGGAGATTTACACAAGCAGGTGGAGCCTACAATTGGCTCTTTGTTGCTGTTGGAGGAATGAACATGTGCGTCTGTCTCTGCCTGCCTCTTCCTGGATAGGAAGCCACGCAAACTCTGACATCAAGCTCAAGTCTTTCTCTCTCTCTCTTTTTTCTTTTTTTAATTTTCATGGAAAAAAACTATAAAACATAACCATAGTCGTAGTCAGCCTCTTTAAAGGGCAATTTCCAGTGTAGTTTTCCTCTCACACCAGATGACTACAATAAAATCAGTGATCAAGGACACAGTTATTTATTACATTTTGAGAGTCTGCATTTCGTCACGTTATTTGAATTATATAATATGAATTCACATGCTAAGCATGCCATGTCGTCTGGGCCGCCCAGTGGGCAGCGCAAGAATCTTTGGCTTTTATGGTTAAACATTTGTGAGAGGTCTCACTTCACCCCGGATTTTTTAAACGTTTGAATAAATTGATGCTCTTGGCTTGTGACATGAGTGCCGCCACATATTGAGTGAATATTTATTTCAAGGTTTCGCCTGTCAGCTGCTTTAGACCTGGCGAAGTGAGATGGTGAAAGATTCCCAAAACTTATGGAGCACGTTTGAAGAAAACCCTTCAACGAGTGGAATGTTAAATACATGTCTTAGTTGCTTTTAGAGTTCACTACATAATTTGATCAGATGGAATAACCACCACGAAACCAAATAGATAATTAGAAGATGATTACAGGTTTGTGCTGTGGTGTTCTGCATGTGCTCAGCTCAGACCAGACTGTGCTGTACACAGACAGACAATTTTCTGACGAGCAGGATAGATAGATAGATAGATAGATAGATAGATAGATAGATAGATAGATAGATAGATAGATGCCATTATTAGAAAGCAACCCAATCTCTAACAGCCAGCAGTGCTGAGCTCATGTATCACCAGTCTGCTGCCCTTTTCTTTTTAATTAATGTCAGTAAATTGTCACATCCACCGTTAAAAGCGCAGTGAAACGGGGCACGTGTATTGACTGTGCTAACCCATGCTCAGAGGTTACTAGGACAGCACCCTCCACATTTGCAAGCAACAGGAATAGTGTGTGGCTCACATGTGGGATAGTGGATAAGATTATGTAAGTGTTTATGTAATCTGCATCAGTAAACGTGAATGACATCCTGTTGCCATCAGTGTCTGTCTGCCAGGTCTGTACTGCCAGTAGGTTGCAGTGCATTTTCTGATAATGGGTGGAAACTGCAGTCAGCACATGTTCAATTCATTAATATATATATATATATATATATATATATTAGATTTTATATTTAAGGCTGATTTTACTTGAGGCTACCATCCTGTTTCTAAAGCAGTGAACTTCACAAGGCGATGCAAACAAACACCAGCAAAGAAGATAAATTAAATTTTAGAGGAGTGGAAGAGTAGAGAGAATCCTTTCTGGTTTGCAAAGGCCACTTTAGTCCCCTGACATGATTAGGAATGGGAGGGGTGAAGGAAAAAGTCTTCCATTTGTTCCATTCTTCAGTCTCACCGTTAGATGTCTCTGATTCTTAGACATTTAAAGCTTCAGAGTGTAAAATTTAACAGCATCTATTGGTAAAGTTGAATGATGAAGCTGTACATCCCTCACCTCACCCTTTCCCTTTACTGTAAATATTTAAGAGGAACTATGTAGCTTTCAGTTTGCAACAAAACTCAAATAAATAAATAAATAAATAAATAAATGTCATTTGTATATTGAGGGCAGAACGTGGGGCAGTAAGTGGTTTTGGGATTTGACTGGCGCAGACACAGGAAATTCATGATGTCAACTATAATCAGGCACCTAATGGACAGTACTAGCTGTAAATCACACCAATGTCCACTCATGTTCTGCACTTTATCCTGTTATTTCCTCTGAATGGGAACATCATTTACAAAATTGACATGTTCTATTGAAGACCTGAAACTAGCCATTGAGACATTAACAGGAAAAATAAGTGTGAAATAGGCTCATTTCCCATAGTCATCCATATCCTGTTGCAGCCAGCATATTCGTCCCCCCCAGTGGCTAAGTGCTTCCTCTGTCCTACTTCCTATGGCTTTAAATTGGAAGATCATATTTATATACAGTCTTTGTTCTAGAGACAAGAAAGGCTTCATCTGAAAATAAGGACACATGCCAAAATATTTTACTAATTGCTATAATGGTCTTGGCCATTTCATGCGATTCATCCTGTACCTGGATAATAATGTCACCACCGTTGTTGCCACTGCAGGTGTCCCACCCTGCTCGAGCTAACCCTGTCTGGCTGTGGACACATCACTGACCAGGATGTGATCTCTGTGCTGCAGAGCTGCAGGAAGCTACGCTGCCTCCACCTGGAGAACTGTGTCCGTATCACTGACTGCAGCCTGGAAGGTGTGGTGGCTCATGGAGACAGCCTGGAGGAGGTGAAGGTGGACTTTTGCAGGAACATCACTAAGGAGGGGCTGCAGACTCTCAGGGAGAAGAGGCCAGGCATCAGGCTGAGTGCAGAGAGAAGTGCTGAACTGATCCCTGACAGCAAACCTGAGAAGAAGGTGCCACTGAGGAGGACGCTGCAGAAAGTCCTGCAGTTCTCCTGAGTCAAGTGCATTTGGACATCATTTTAACATCATTTTGTCTGTATTTTGCTGTTAATTTGATGTAAAATATTCTGTTGTGTTTGTGTTTTCTTTTGCTGTCTACTAATCTTTTTTTTTATAACACATATTTTTAAAAAAGATGATGTTTTTAAGCTCTATTCCGTTTTGCTCTAACAAAGGAGTTTGTTCCAAAAATACCCACATTGGTCTTAATAAGCCATGGCAGGACATATTTATCAATTAACATTGCATTTTTAATTATATTATATTATATTATATTATATTATATTATATTATATTATATTATATTATATTATATTATATTATATTATATTATATTATATTATATTCCCTTACTGAGAGTTCAATGAAAACAATGATATCATGTCTGTGCAATAAATATTAGGTTATAAAAAGCTTAGTTTTGCACATAAAAGTGAGATAAAATTCTAAATTCTAAAATTCTCACTGACAGAAATAGTATATCTTGTTATCTAAAAGGGGTTTTGTGCTGGACTATTTATTGGCCAGTGCAGTTGCCCGGCAACCAGGAAGAAATTGTCTTCCTGTAAATGACAAAGCATCTGTTTTTCCCCACATAGTTTTTTGTGTGTATGCAAACAAATGAACTGTATTTTGTAAATTTCTCAACTTTAGAGTTTTCGACTTCAGAGGCATCAGCTTGCTACAGATTCTTATTTACTCTGTGGACAAGGCGGTGTCAATCATCTCTCCTGGTGCTATTAAATGCTTTGATAATGTGATGAAATCATCACCTGTCTCTAAACAGTGTTTACCTCCACAGCATAAAAGGACAAAAGTAATGTGGTTGCACTCTTTCTGCTGTGGTAGACATTTTGGTGCAGAGAGGAGCTGGGCAACGTGGCACTGTGCCTGAGCTGTGATTGGAATCATATCATATAAAACTGTGAGTCATGTGAAAATTGGTTGATTCAGGGAGTGTATCTAAATGCCACGTGACTCCACATCCAGTTATGTCTAAAGACTGACCATATGTTCTCACAAAAGGTCGACGTGTGCTTTTATGTTATTTTCTGTCCTGGTGTTTTTTTTTTTGTTTTTTTTTTTCTAGTTGCAAAATCAATTTTCCCTTTTTATCCTTTTTTTGTAGTGGACGTAAAAGTTCTTCTCTGAATTGCCACAGAAATAAACCCACAGAAACTATTTTTTTACATTTACATAAAATATTTGGAAAATAATCAAAGATAATTATGACTCCAGGTAGAATACTTCAGCTAAATCTGCTATAAACAGTTTACTGCAGAATTATGTCACTAATGATTGCAACTTGTATGCAGACACATTCTGTCAATAAATTGTAAATATTAAAAACAAAATATATGGCTCTTAAGAGCTGGAAACATATTTAGAGTTATTTAGAGTTAGATTTAAAATCATTTTTATCTTTTATTGGTCAGTTTTTTTCCATACAATGGCCCTGGAATCCCTATAACATTCTTCATATTGCAGTTTTTCCTGGACATTATATTTCTGACACAATGGGGAACTCCCCCCAGTGTGGGTGGATGACAAGTACTGCATCTGACACAGAAAGCCCAAACCAAGAATAACTCTGGCTGTTTTCTAAGGTTCACTGTTTAAAGGTCAAAAAACAAGTTTATTGTTCCTTAATTAAAAAACAAAAAAACAAAAAAAACTTGTTGTGGTAGCAATCTGCTCGCCAGGATCAACCATAAACACTTATGTTTTCCAGGTGAGAAGATTCCTGAGTTACATCCGGCTGCCGACAAACACATTTACAGAACAGAGACATGTAACAATTCTCTGCTTGTTTCTACAAGGCACCGTTTTTAGTCCTGTGATCTTCGAGATGACAGTCTTAAAAGACCTGTTGCCGTCATTATTTTTTACTATGCAAGCCAGTGTGAGGCAGCTGCAAGCACACTGTGTCACACTGTGTCACTCATCGTTCATGCGGCTCCTTCAATATATCCACATGATGAATGGAGTTCCCAGCGGGGCCTTCACTTGAAGCATATTCAAGAGAAAGTAAGGATTTGTAACAGCAGACAAATATGAAAACCTGTGTGCGAAAAGAGTTGCAACTACGCTGACAACTAGAGAATGTCCCACATTGAGCCGAGCAAGCATTGTGTACGCGTTGATATTGAAACGACACAGTATAAAGTTTCTGATATTCATGTCTCCAACATTTGTTTTGGTGCCAGCAGAATCTTGTCTGCTGCATTCACTTCTTGTACTGACCTTATTTGCTGCACAAAGACATGTTCATGCAGGAGCTGCGTAATGTAAAACCAGCAGGATCAAATGAGGACCTCCACATGTGTCTGTAGCCACTGTGTAGGGGAAAGGGCCTGAAACTTACTGTAACAACTCTGCCTGAGGTGAAGTAGTCTGGGTTTAGTGATTGACAGTAACTGTGTCTTCAAACAGACCACACTTTGCAATTATAACCCTTCTTCATCCGAACGGTCTGCCAGAGGGTTCTTGTCAAAAGTACTTAAATTTAATATTATGCCAGCACTACTCTGGTTGAAGTATCAATCAATATTTTTTTAATCTTCATGGAACTGATTCAGAAAATGCCCTGATAGTTGTTTCATCTAAAAAAACACATTGTATTTTTCCAGAGGAAACAAATTTGCATAGATTTAGCATCTGACTTTGTAATGACGTGTTTTCGACACGATGTCATCTAATCCACCCAACTAGTTTGAGCCTGGAAGACGTACAGTACATCAATTCATCATCAAATCCTTACCTAAGTAAAAGTGCCAGTACTACCACATGTGGAATGTTCAATCACAAGTCAAGCACTCACAGTGCTACAAATGGAAGTATTAGCAACCAAATCACACTGTGTATTAAAGCTTGATACAATAGGAATAATGTCACTCATGTGTTGTTTAATATGATAAAACGTTTTGATGTTGCAGTCGACTGAAGCTATAAGTTAATTTCAATTATTTGGTATGTTTTGGGAGTAAAATTGGTAAAAGTTACAATGTAAAAATCTGCACATAGATTTCATAGAGGAGGACCTACAGAGTAGCAGAAAATGGAGTACTGAATAAATGTACTTTGTTACATGACTAAACATGCACATGTAATTACACAACGCAAGGTAGATCAGCTGAAATGAGCAGCACCATTTGAATTCAGTAATCAGGACAGAAAACCTTATTAAAGGCCATTTCAAAGGCCTTTGACTGAAGTGACTGAATTTATTGCTTGATTTCAGCCACGAGGAACAATTCTGACCTCATTTTATTTAGCTGCTGTAGACTCAAATGAAGAGAAGACTTAAGTCTAAAAGATGGAAGGATAACAGTCAATGCTGCTCTTTCCCAATGGTCAGGTGGCTCAGAAAGAGAGAAAGTTCAAAGTTATCTCAATAATAATTATCCCTGAGAGGCAATTTGTTATTCAGCAGCAGTTGAAACACCACAAATTTCAGCAAACCACACAATTGCAGATAACATTCATTTTAAACGGAGCAATGGAGGCAGGGACAAATGAGTTTTTAAATCTGTCTTGACAGCTGAAATCTCTGACCAGAGAGAAACAACATATACTCAGAGGAAAGAGGACAATTTGGATCAGATACATTACCTTTAGTTCTCTGCAGGCATGTGACCTGATACAGGAGGGGAAGGTCACTCACTGTGGTCCCTGAAAACAGTGGTGATGCTGAGTAGCTTTCTTTGTGAAAAGCAGAAAATGATCCATAAAAGCACATAAAACAGAATTCTGGATTTATTAGCAGGTTTGTGCTAAACCAGATCCTTGCAAGTGACAATATAAAGTAACAGAGAGAAAAACAATCACACGTCCATAGAGAGTGTGTGTTCTGTTTATGATGCCGTTCAGAAACACTGTTTGTTTTATTTCCTCAGGCTTTCACCAAGATGACTTCCCAATATTATGTTAAGACCAAAAGGAATGTGACGGAAATGAACCCGCGCAGTTGCTATAGTTTTGTTTTGCTTTTTTTTTCATCAGCCTCACAGCAGCTGGTCAGATTTACCATTGTACAAAACACAATGCTTTATTTATTTAATTCATTTTATTATATATTTTTTCCTTTATCTTTGAGGTCTCAAGCAACAACATTAACTTTTTTCATACACCTTGTGGCACTTAATTTTGCCCTCAGTGCAACAAAACTGTTGATTGCCATCAGATAATTATTAAATACAGATAAAAATTGAATATAAATGACTTTATTTAAACAGCACGTTATAATTGTAATACTATCCACTTTCTGTAGTTGGGGGATGTGAAGATTCCCAAACAATTTAGCAACTTTGAAAAAAAGACATGTAATATTATGTCCTTACTGCCACAGTATTATTATGCCACCTCCATAACTATTACCACACTATTACAATGTTGTTACTGTACTGTAACGTGTCACTAAATCATGTCCAAGTATATAGCTAATGTTGCAGCTAATGTGTTGAGCTGTTAACTTCAAACTGAGATTATAGATGAACTTTAAAACTCATTTCTTTCCACCTCCACACGCACAGAGGTTTTCATGTTCAGACCTGTAATCTGAATATGACCAACTCTGCCTTGCTTGAGGAAATCTGTCAGATTATTGGAGCCATAAGGTTTTCTTCTCTAACTTTTTTTCCCATATACTTTGTGCACTCAAAACAGACTGTAAAACCAGTTTAAAGTAATACACAGTGATTTAGAAACATGGGACCATGATAGCGAATACCCTTGACTTGCTGTAGCTGCTCAGTGGGTTCAAACTCTTTCCAATGAGCCGCTTTTCAAAGGCAGGTAAATCCCAGTGCAGCCTGTTTCTGCTGCTGTGGTGGATGCAATATGAAGCTTATATTATTCTAAAACCAGTTTCTGAAATGACAAAGAAGTTGAACCTGATGTTGTACTTCATGATAAACAAAATTCAAATGATCAAAAGGATTCTCTGACAAATGTCAACAGAGTTGGCGTCACGATGTATCCTTGATGGTGCCAAAGCATTTTTACAGGAAACAACATGTAATCTGCAATGAATGAAAAGATGTTCTTTCTGTGATGTGTTGGATTCATTGACCGCAGGCAATGAATCCAGCACGTTATCTTTGGGATTCATGCTGTGAAGACGCCTGTGTGAGGCTTTAGTAAAACAGGTCAGGCCCCTGTGTGAAATATGAGCCGATGACGACAAAATGCTGGCAGGCAGTAATAGAGGGTGGGGGACCGAAGCAGTGGTGATAAAAGGGGCGGCTGTGCAAGCCCTGAAACCCAAATTCAGTAGTTTCCTGACAGCCTTATAAGGTCAGCCATGGTAGGCATTTCCAGTATCCATCCACTGACCACTCACCCACAGCAGGGAGGAGGGGCGTTGAGCTTTGACACACAGAAACGATAAAAAAGAGGGAATGTGTGTGTTTTCCTCTCTGTTTTTTTTTTGGTGTTCTAGTACTTTGTGAGCTTGTCAGAGGCTCTATTGATCTCATTTGCCACATAGGACATCTGAGCTGTGTGACACACAGTCATTCATCAGTAACTGTGCTACTTTTGTGACCTAAAGCTTTTTATTGTACGGGTCACAGAGGGTTGTTGTCTGTGCATGTGCTCTCTTCTCTTTAATGAGGCCGGGCATAAACATAAATTCTTAAGTTACTATTATCACGCATAAATATTATGTAAGCACAATATGATTCCTTACAGTTGCACTTTTGTAATGCCAGTAAGATTGTGATAAAGATCACGTCTTGTATCATGATTTTCCTATGTTCTTCTGGTCTTCACCTCTTTGTCCAGCCAGCCACATATTTGAAAAGTAGTTTTTTTTTTCTATACTATCACAGTACAGTTGGATTTCAATCTGTCTGTGGGAGATATATTTCGATGGGCCCACATAAGGATTGGAATGCAGAAAAATCTTATCTAGTTTTCACTTGAAGTGACAAGTGTTAACACCTCTGAACCTGAGATGTCTGTTCAAAGCTCCCTGTTAAATACAGAAATACTTCCCCACCAGGGATGTTTCAATTTCTGTGCCTCTGTGCAATCTCACACCTGCTCCAGTAGGTGTGAGCCTGTCCTCAGGGTCCATTCTGCAGCTAGAGATCATATTTAATAATGTACCTGTGCTTTGCTGTACTACTCTTGACTGCATTCCTTCCAGCGGGAGTCAGTATTATCAGCCAAAGTCTTGTTTTTTTATGCAAAAAAAAAAAACAAACAAACAAATATTTTGATATGATGGTTCAAATCTAGTGAACTCGCAGAACTATTGCAAGCAAAAGTACGTGGAGTAACAAAAACTGTGATTTTGTAGAAACAAAATCACAGTTTTACAGCAAAATGCTCAACATTAATGGTCCAGTGTGTAAGTATTAAAAACATCTAATGTAGTATATAAACAAAGGACCACTCAGCTCCTCCTTCACTTCCCTTAAACACATCAGGGAACTTCAGGGGCCTTCACATACCAGGAAGGAAGGAAATGATCTTTATTGTAACTATTCCATCGAAATAGCACATCAAAATTACATGTTCAGATGGAGGGCTGTTCACTGCCACTGCAGCTTAGCACAAACGCCACACCTGACTGAATGTGTCGTACAGGTTTTGATGGTGGAAGGAAATCCATATTAACATGGGGAGAACATGCTAACATCACACAGGAAGGTCCCAGACCGGGAATCAAACCCAGCACCTACTTGCTGTGAGGAAACAGTGCTAAACACTTTTCCACAGATGTCAACACTCTTACAACTCTCTCCACTCTTCCAGTCTCCATTTCCTCCTTCATATTTGATGGTGTATGCATTGGGTTTATATGGATGCAGCCATTTTTCTTCATTTGTATAGCAAGTTTTCACTTCACACAGCAGAAACATGGCAGCACAAAATGGTGGCCTCCATAAAGCAAGGCCCTTGCCTGAGGTGCACACGAAAGGCTTATTCTTAGACTAAGAAAATCAAACAAGTTTTTTGTTAGCCCATTATTCACTTACATAAAATTATGGGTAGTGCATTCAATCTCTTCCAATAAACACACTGGTCCTTTAAAGTGTTGTTAACCTCAGAGTTTGTATTAAGGTTCCCTATACACACCCATGTTCATATTGTCCAATGTATTGAAATGATATGGGTCACACAGCAAAGAAAAAATGCAGAGAGATGATGCCAACCACACCCCTCCTTCTAGAAGAGTGGGACACAGTGGGAGATGCCGAGACATTGTTTGTGTCTGTCACAACATGACAACTAAAAAGCCAACATAAATGGGGAGAAATAGACATGGCTTCGGAAATGCCACACAGATGGAGGTTTGACTCAGTTGTTGGCAGTCTTTCCCATGCTGTAAAACCACGTAATCATGTCAAACCTTGCTTATATAACTCAGTGTTAAGCCTCCTCCAGCTTGCACTTTACTGAATTTGTCTTTACAGTTAGATTTGACATACATCCTGTTTAAATAAGGATACCATATCTCTAACATTTTTATTTAACACGATTTAACACCTGCTGTGGCAAAATCATAATAAGACCATGGTGAGTGTACAACATAGGATATAAGAACAGCAGCTGTCTTTGTGAGTTTTATTCTTCTTGCAAGATGATCAGACAGCACAGAGCATCAAGAAGATAGTAGTAAATGTTTGGGTTTTTATCACATGGAACACACACACACACACACACAACACTGTGGGCAGCAGTTGGTTGGTTAGACAATAATCTGGGAATCTGCTGATACCAGACACAGAGAAGGACAATTAAACCTTGGGAGGAAAAGTCAAGGCACATATTGGTACAATGGTATGTTGGTACAATATGTTACAAGGCTCATATGGAGACATTAGCTCATGCATGCCAGTTTATACTGCAATTTTTCCTATTACACTTCGCACACAAGTTATGACAAAACAGTTTTAAAGTTAAGGAATGGTGAGGTAAATACAACCATAATTCTGTTGTTATTTTAAGATGCTTGACAGAGAGCAAAAAAACAAACTCCATCTGTTTTTTTTTACAACATGTATTTGTGCACACATTTCTTTGTCTTTTTTCTGTGATACTTTCTGTACTGTCTAATAATTCCAAATCTGATTTCCCTGTGGTTCTCCTCTAACTTGTTTTGGCTCGAGGCAAACATGAAATAGGAGGCAAGAGCACACAGAAGTGGGGCTACTGCTCCCTTGTGAGACAGAGGATGGGTCTATTTGTGGAGCTATTTCTGTGTCTGTCTACCAGAGCATCGACATAGGCCAGAGAGCTGCAGCCAGAGAGCATGTGAAGGAGTAACTGGAGCAGTGAGGTTGCTTCGTGGCTGAGCTTCAGGCAAAGACAGAATCAAACACTGAGCAGAATGTGATGGAGCTTGCCATGGTGATGGCGGTACAGCATGTGCAGTTTACTTCTCCCCCATGTGACCTGGTTATGAGACAAGCAGATTGATTGATCCTTTGTGTCTGTCGATCACAGCCTTGACTACGGCAAGATTTGGTGACAGTCTGCAGGGGGTGTAGGAGGACAGCCAGCCGCCTCTGACGTGAGCATGGATCACTGCTGAATGAGGCATGCTTGTGAGTCACAGCCATGGGCACATGTGTGCCTGTTTCTTATAATGACAGGCTTTCAACTCCTGTTTGTAATGCATAATAATGTTTCTAAACTCAGTGAACAAGAGGAAAACAGCAACAGGCCAATCTACAGCTTATTGTGGCACTGGCAGCAAAAGTGGATTACCTCTGATTTGCATTTATACGCAAGAAACTGAAGGAACTATGGTCTACGTGCACGAGTACATTTATGGGAGCAGCTTGTTTACATACAAAAATACAGAAAACCTGTCTTTATAGATCCTTGCTTTGTGATCCAAACAAAGCTACTGTATGAAAGTAGCCTTAGTGTTCATTTTCAGTTTGATTTTGAATATATGATAAATGTAAAACCTCATCTTGAACATTAGCTGATCATTATCCAATCATTTTCAGGCGCAAAAATACTTTGTTATCCTTTACTCTTTAAGTAATACGATCAGTGTGTGTCAGGAGTGTTTGGTCAGTGACATGATTCTGTCAGTCTTAAAGAAATGTCTGACTGTAAATCTAGGTGAAACTTCAACACTTTAGCCAACCAGGATCATAAGTCCACAAAGAGGTGGTCCTCTCTGCTTGTGAGATTAAGCTGTGTGAGAATAAATGTCATCAACATCAATGTCATCAACAGCAACATACAGGAATTGGTGATCCATAAGATCCAATCCAATCCAGTCCAACTTTATTCATAAAGTGCTTTAAAACAACACAGTTGATCCAAGTGCTGTACATAGACATGAGGACAAATCCGCTTTAAGTGAAGACTTAAAAACCGAAAGTGAGAGGCAAGACCATGAAGACATTTAAAAACAAATAAAAGGGTTTTAATATCAGTCCTAAACGAATCGGGAGCCATTGAAGTGACACTCATTTCTTTGCACCATTGTTTCTTTGTTAAAAGCCAAACAGCAGCATTTTGAACCAGCTGTAGTCAAGTGAGTGACGTCTGGCTGAGCCCAACATAGAGTGCATTGCAGTAGTCTAAACGAGAGTGATAAAAATCTCAAAGTGATGCAGAGAAAGAAATGGTTTAGCTTTGGCAAGTTGTCTCATTTGAAAAAAAGCTGGACTTGACAAATGAGCTAATCTGTGCATCAAGTTTAAGATCACTGTCTAGTCTTACACCCAGGTTTGTTGCTGTAGATGTTAAATATTGACCTAAAGAACTCAGATCAACACAAACTTTGGAGGTATCACTCTTTTTATCACTTCCATGCCTTAATTTCTGCAATGCATTCAAGAAGTTGAGTCATAGAATATGGATTGCCCTGTTTTAGTGGCATATAAATTTGACTGTCGTCAGCATAAAAATGGAATGCAATACCATGTTTTCGGAGAATTGATCCAAGAGGCCCAAGAATAGAGCCTTTTTGAGAAAAGTGTAACATTTTCAGAAAAATGTATCAATAAATAGTCCCATAATGTTGCATGGCTCTTTTTCATATTGGGTGCTTGATTGGTTTGCCTGTAATCCAACAGCCACACACTGATGAGTCCTGAATACAGAAAGAATGGACAAACATTCCACTTGCAAAACTGCAACAGTTGGTATCTACAACTGCAAATGGTTCAAAAGTGAATTTAAAAGAATACATGATGTGGAAAAGCTCTGTTTCAACTTGTTTTTAGTGTGATTGTTCAAATTGTCTTAAAGTGTCGCAGAATACAGGCTGAAACACTTGCACAGTAAATACAGAGTGAAAGGTACAAAACTTGCCTCTGAAATGTACTGAGTAACAAAACATAAAATGGACATACAGGCCTCTTGAAACTGGTAAAATATGTACTGTAGTACTTCAATAAAAGTATTTAGTTACACTACATGGTCCTCGTCACTACACTGCACACCTGACCTGACATACAGTATTTCACACTGAACCCTCTGTCCTCTGACCTCACTCACATGATTTCCTGGGTCTGGTGTGACAGGTCAAGCAAAACCTCACTTGTCATACTGTGTACTGTTACATTCTGACTAGTGTCCAGGTCTTTGTTCTCAGTATCAACTCGCTCAAGTGACTGAAAGGTTTTACTCCAAGTTCAGTTGCACAAATTTTAAAAAACTCTTGCTCTCTTCTCCCAACCATCCATCTTATGCTGCTTGTCCGAGTTTGGGTTGACTAAATTATTTGTTTCCACATTAAAGAGATTTTTCACTATAGCATTACTCAATGAATGAACTTCATGACAGGTGTTTATAAGTTAAATACGCAAGTTAATTCATAATGTGCTGCTTTTTGAATGATTTATTTGTTTGTAGTCTTTTCACGTCATGGCATTTACATCACGACCAGTCTGCTTATTCCTGCATTATCCAAATTTAAGAAAAATGAAATTTAATTGGTCCTCAGCACTAAAACGATCAAGGACATCTAGTAAAATATTGTCTTGTTCTTCCAATATTAAAAACACTTTTGGGAGTCGTCATTTGAAGTCAATGTGGGGATTTGAACAGATAACAGGATATTCAATTATGTGTTTATTGTCATGCTGTATTCACATCATATAGAACTACAAGTGACTTGCACAAGTACAATATGTTCTGAATATTTCTATCAAGTTTTATATGAGCGGTAATGTTCCAATTATGTTACTCTATCAATGCAAAATTCATTCAGGCGAGTATGGTTGATAGGGCTGCAAGGAAAACACTGGGGCTAAAAAGCCTCCAAATGAAAAACAAGTGCAACAACCTGCAGTGAATCAGAGGGTTAATTAGTGATTTAGAATGTCTGAAGTGGCAGTTACAGCTGAAACAAGAAATATTACTTGTTCCCACGGTTAGCTGTTTTTGAAATTGCCTTCCTTTTAGAGTAAACAGTGGAATTCCACTAGATCATTCACATATCTTAAATACTTATTAACTTCAACACTGTCTTACATTATTACAGCATATAACACTGAATGAAGAGAGTATTTTTAAAGGTGGATAGAGATATGCAGCCCCAAAACTTTTGTGTACAGTAATGTTATCTTTAATTGAAAACCATAAACATGGGAACTTGTTGCATAACCTTTAAAAATACATAAATACAGTTTTACTATCTGATTTCTCATATTATCAAATAGGTGAGAAATGATGCTTCACTCGCTTAATATAATTGATTATTTGAAGAATGTAACTTTATTCTTATTATTACCTGCTGAAAGTGTAAACATAATACATTACTCCTTCACAGAGGCAGTTCCCGAGGACAAGAACAAATGAGAGGTCACTGCGTGTTAAGCGCCAGTAAGTGTGCAGTCACTTCACTCTTGAGTGTCTCCTTATCAGGTGCAAGAGGAAAAAATTGTTGAGAGACACAACATCATTTGTCATTTTCAGTACAGCTGGTAATTTGTGACTCTGCTTCCTGCTTCCCTCTTTCAGCTGTTGAATCTCATTACTCCTTTACATCAGTTACTGTAAAACCTCCACTATAACATAAATCTATAAATGAAATGCAGCTGAAATTAGATTACATTAATGGTGGCTCATGAAAAAAGTGGAGATGCTTTTGAATCATTCAGAAATATCCACTGATCCACAATTTTTTTCCTCTTGCAAAGAAATCTGAGACACTAATGCAAACACACTAATGTACACCGGAGTATGCATACATTTACAGGCACGTACGCACACAAAGGTACACAAACCCACTGACCTGCTGAAAGGCCATCCCCCACCTCTGTTTCCTACGAAATACCATCTCCTTTGCTCAGCCATCTGTGACACCCTGAACCTTGTGACCTTGTGGAAAAGCAACTTTTAAATTAGCCTGAAACTTGTTCTGAGGATCAAATGTCAAACTCATGTGTTTAGCTTTGTTTTGAGGCCATTTTCCCCGTGTGCAAACCCGTTTACCGACATGCAACAGGTGTCTGACGTGTTCAAAACCAAAACTTAACATATTTCCATTACATCATGTATCCTCCTTATGCAATAACGTGGCTTCCTGTCACTGCTCCTGACTGAGAATTCTTTAAATATGCATTAATACAAGTTGTTTTTCTTTATTTAAAAAAAAAAGTTTTGTTTTGCTTTTTATTGGAATTGTTAACATACATTATATGCCATCATTAATGACTAGAGAAACTGAGAAGCTTCATCTGATAAAATAACCCACAGTCTCACAACATGACTTGTAGCAAAAGAAAGTTTCGAGCAGGATGAAAAGCTGTAATGTTCAGTATCCTTGAGTGGCTTAATTTATAGCCATACTGCATAATTAGCTGAGTGACCATTAAACTGTTAAACCAGGATCAGAACTGAGCTCCAACTGGTGTTGCCTGAAATCAGACCTCCACAGAAAGTTATTGGGCCGAGCAGCAGGTTTGGTTTGAAGCAAAATAAGGTAAATGAAACTTAGTCCTGACTGCGAGGATTGTGCCCCGAGATCCCCCCCCAGCTCACCGCACCCCTCTCCCACATCACCACTACTATTTAGGCTGCTGGCAGATTCATTTGTGCTTGACCTAGTTAGTGTCTCCGGAG
This sequence comes from Brachirus orientalis, assembly GCA_016785285.1. Classification (NCBI taxonomy): domain Eukaryota; kingdom Metazoa; phylum Chordata; class Actinopteri; order Pleuronectiformes; family Soleidae; genus Brachirus; species Brachirus orientalis. Next base: position 8,109,787 of record JAFBJR010000146.1, on the reverse strand, counting down.
AGATGCAGGTGTAAACACAGGCAACTGCTCCTTCCCAGAAAATGTGGAATTTTCCACACTTCACCCGCCCAGTTCACAGGCCAGGTCAGTGTCCACACACAGAAGACTGAAGCGCTACAGGGGGAAACTCCTGATCCCTGCAACTTGATAACATTTGACTGAACTTGATAACATTTGACTGAACTTTTAATATCCCTTTTTGCCTATAGTTTCAAAATATTCTATTAGAGTGACATTTGAATGTTTTTTTTATTTGATTTAGCGAAATCTTAATATTTGCCCCTAGCAGTTTTCAGTAAAGTGTGTGGGTTCCCACCGGGTACTCCGGCTTCCTCCCACAGTCCAAAAACATGCAGATTTGGGGATTAGGTTAATTGGAGACTCTAAATTGCCCGTAGGTGTGAATGTGAGAGTGAATGATTGTCTGTCTCTATGTGGCCCTGTGATGGACTGGCAACCTGTCCAGGGTGTACCCTGCCTCTTGCCCTGTATCAGCTGGAGTTAGGCACCAGCGACAGCGTGACCCCTAGTTGATAAAGCGGTAGAGTTTCCAGTACAGTACTCACAGTATTTACTGGAATGTATTTGCTCATAATTGACTCACATATTGATAAATGTCTAAATATTCAAAATAAATAAAAAAAAGTGTCATAATTTTGTTGTGGATCCCTCTTTCTGGATCTAAATCCATGAACACATGTGTGAGCCAGCATGCGCAACAGTATCACACCATAATACAATATAATAATACAAAAAACTGAAGCATTTAAACAGCATTCAAACAATATTTCAATCCTACTGACTATCATAAGAGACAATACCCATCCCGCACAACACCTGTTCGACCTGTTACCCTCTGGTAGGCGCTACAGGTCCATCAAAACCAGAACTAACCAACTGAGAAACAGCTTCTTTCCACAAACCATCACTGCACTAAACACAAATGGGAACTGACACTGACACACACTCGCACACTCTCTCTCTTTCTCTCACACACACACATCCACCCAAAGACAATGTGTAATTAAAACACTGTACATATTTATCTAGTCACTATACATATTTATCTAGTCACTGTACATATTTATCTATTTATCTTTATACTTACATTTGCACTACTGCCTTGTACTTTTTTGTTTCACTATTTTTATGTCGTTTGAATACTCGGATGCTGCTAAAAATTCCGTTGTACGCTGTGCAATGACAATGAAAAGGATCCTGATTCTATTTCTTCTTCTTCTTCTACAAACTGTCACAAGAAGACTGTCACAATGGTGTGGACTTGAGTTTGAATTCCTTCTCCTACCATTCCCAATACAGTATGAAAGACACTCAGTATTTTTATTGTCACCACAAATGCAATTGTTGTTCATTGGATCGCTGTTTCACCAGAATATTACGAATATATGGTTATATTGTATCTTTATTTCTTACAAAAAAGTCTGTAGAGGACTTTATAGTTTGTGAGAGTAAATAATAAAAAGGGCAAAACCTGTACACAATCTGGTTAACTACAGCGTAGTATGAAGTAAAATGCAATATTTGGCCACAGTGTTGTACTAAAGCTTTTGTACTTAATGTTTTGTATTATACTAAAGGTGAACAAACTAAAAGCTAAACATTGTGCCTCAGGGCTGACAGTGAAATCTGACAGTGACAGAAAAATATCACCTCATTATCATGTTAGCTGTGACGTTAGTGGCAGCTTAAAATTGCTGTCTGAATCTTTCAGCACTTGATCATGGTTGTGACTTTTCCTGAAGCACACACAGCAACCAGGCTTTTCTTTTGAGAGGAAAAAAGGAAAAAAACATGTTAATTCTCATGATCAGCCACGTGTTGTCTACATTTCAGGGGAGAGAAACACTTACCAATACGGTTTGTTGTGAAACATGAAATCATGGGATGTTGTATTCAGTGAAACGTGGACGAGTGATGCTGCTGGTGCACATGTGAGTACTTATGATGACATAAGGCACAGATGGGCGGGCAAAAAGGCCGAGGTGACTGGCTGAAAGACAACTCACGGAATTAGCAGGAGTATAAATATGTACTGAATGTGGAGTGACAGGAGGTATGTGTGTGAGTGTAAGAGAAAACGTTGCTGGGGCAGAGGTGTGAGAGAGACAATGAGACACACACACCAACACAGAGAAAGAGAGACAGAGACAGAGAGAGAGTCACGTGTATTCCAGAATAAGCACAGAGCTGCAGCACAGCAATGTCTGGATGCAGCAGCAGCAGTAAGTCAGACCCTCATTCCCTCAGGTTCTTTATGCTCCTTCTACATGTACTTTCTGCAGCAGCCACACTTTGACACCTGTCCTCCTCCGCTGCCTTATCTAACTTCACTCCTCCAAGCTTTTCTCACTCTGCATCTCTCTTGCTTTTGAGAATCACCCGCTTTGTGCACACTGTCACCACAAACCTGAACCTGCAATCATTCGCCAGTGAAGGTTTCTGGCAAGGCTTCATCCTTGCATACATAATGTCAGCAGTTACTGTAAATGTGCAGCATGCTGTTGGCATTTGAAGTCCATTATATATGCATTGCCTCATTTCAGCTCATGCATAAAAAGAGGTCCACTGGTACAGGGTGCAGTCTCTTTAAGTGCCATCTTCATGTGTCTGTTGCAAAGAAGGTAATGGAGGAGAAACAAACTCTTTTCTGGCCTTTGCAGGGCACTGAGCAGCATTGAATAAGATGCCAGGTAGCTCTCTTTTTCTTACTGTAAAAGGTTGGGATGACAGCCAAAGAAAATAACTGTAACCTCAATGTGGGCCTCACAAGGTTATGCAAGTGCAATGCAATAAAAAAAAAAAAAAAAAAATCCATGACGCTCTTGTTAAAGCTTTTCCGTCCATGTTGGTATGGAAATCAGAAACCTCACACCTGGGCTCTGGCCAAGGACACATGTTACCCACAAACAAACTCCACTACTAAAGATCTGTTCTGAGTGGAATTTTTGCTGAGATCTGACTATGAAACAGACTGTGATCCACCCAACAGCTCACATTTACGACATCAACAACTATGACTGGTGCGGAAAAAAAAATATGATAACAACATGATTGGAATTTGCATGCAGCATGACCTGTAAGAAAGATAACAATAAAATGCACTTGCACAACTACATAAATCATAATGTCTTTTGGTCTTTTTAGGATGAAATAATGATTTCACAAACTATCAGCAACCAAAAAACAACTGGGTATATGTCAAAACCAAAGAGGACATTGTTGGAGGATTTGGAGAAGAGGAATTTAGAAAGTGACTGAGATAAGAGTGAATAACAGACCAGCATTATTTGTGGGAGAGAAATACAAGAAGGATGTAGCAGATTATATGTGCATGCTTGTAACCTCACAACCCTGGGGTTGCTAATAATCTAAGGAATTCTGAAATGTTACTTCTTTTTCACTTGTCTTTGTTAACTTGATTGTAAGGTCATTTATCAAACTCCACTATGTATCATTTATAAGTGAAATAATATTTGAGATAAATGGAATGATTAAGACTTTCCTATAAGAAACACAATAATACAATTGGAGTAGGCTGATGTGTGTGTTTGAGGTTTACAACCACTGTGTTTACCAATTAAAAACACCACAAACCTGTGAAAGAACATTTCTGTGATACTGCAAGAGCAGGCTTCTGATGAAGTATCAGGTCAAAACTACTAGCTATTAACTAACTATGACCATCTGCTGCTCTCTGAGTGAGGTTGGACAGCTGCCACCTAAGAAAATTATCGGCCCATATCACACCACCTCTAGTTGGGATCTCGCACTGAAACGCCCACATAATGATCCCATAAAAGTGTGAGCAGAGGGAGCGTGGGTAGTTCTACATTGGACATCGAATTGGCAGCCAGGCTGTTGTCAGCCATGTTATCAGCTCTCCACATGAAGACCCAGACTTGATCAGTCTAACAAGAAATTTACCAGGAAGTTTGCATCATGTCTCTATGTTAGGACTACCAAATTATCTACATACAGTATTTATTTCACACCATATGAATACTATTCATGGATGAATCACTATTTGAAACTGCAGCGCGTAACTTTTGGTGATTTGTTATTGTTGATGTTATTATTCTACCTTGGTTGAGCAAAACTATCAGACCTGATTGAGGGAGCATTTGCGTGTATACACTGGCAGCACATGGGCAGGTGCAAAAAGCCTGCTTCTAAAACATTTCCATGGGCACTTCTTTGTGATTTCAATCAGAGGCCAACCTGTTTGGATGTTTCTCACTTTACTAGTGCAATGTTGCTGTTGCTCCTGTCTCTGTTGACATGAAATAAAATCACTTCCTGTGTGCAGCACAGGAATATTGCATGATCAATTCAGGTTTTATCAACATTGTGTGAATTCTTTTGATGCTAGTTTGAATGTAACAGACAATATTTATATTTAAAAGTTACACACTACAGTTTGGAGAGAGTAAACCTTCCAGTTTCTGTCAAGTTCTCTCTCTCAAAAAAAATGTAATCCTATGTCACACCTATGCAACGAACTTAGAATGTTACATCATATGAAATCAATAAAAACATGTTTTGCTGACAACGAAAGATAAGCTTTAACAACTTTGGATCACATCAGAGTGCAGTCTGTGCAAATTGACCAAAGTTCCAGCCCAGTGAAGGTATTATTCAATGCACTGTGAAGGCAATGCTCGGGGTGAGCTCACAGTCCTCTGCATCATGCATAGCCCTCCTCATCTGTGTGTGGTGAGTGCGGAGTGGAGCGCTTACATAACCCAGTTAAAATATACCCCAGTCACATGTAACGTTCAGCCCTGCAGATAGATATCGCACTGTCGCTAGAGCTGCTCTGGCAGCCATTCAAACATCAGAGTATCAACACACACACACAGAGAGAGAGAGAGAGAGAGGGAGAGAGAGAGAGAGAGAGAAGATTTGTCATTGTTTTACTGCCAGACACTCAACTTCCTGCATGTGAACTACACTGTCTGCGTGGAAAATTGTCAGAGTGCTTTCTCTCCCACTGAAACGCATGTGACTGACAGAAACTGCCAAGATGTTGAGAGAAACCACAAAAGGGAGTGGAAAAGTACATGTCATTATTCCAGAAGTCCAGCCTTTCAAAGTTACCAAAAAAAGAAAAATAAAACCCACCCAGTATGACCTCCTCTTCTCTGACTGCATAACCTCCAACACCAGTTCTAAATGCTATTGGCCGAACCTTATCCCCCCACATCACCACACTCATACACTGCTGCTGTTTCCCCACACTGTGTGCAGTCACATTACTGGTGTGTGAGTGGGATCAACTAGGCGGAACCAACATTTACTGTAACAGGATGACATATCTGGAGGAGTAAACTACTATAGTGTGAAGGGAGAGATGCAGTTCCCATCCAGACTCAGTAAAGCTGTGTCCAAATAATGTAAGAAAAAATACTGGCTTTGAGTGTGAGATCCGGTCAACTGTTTAGTTAGTTAGATAGATAGATAGATAGATAGATAGATAGATAGATAGATAGATAGATAGATAGATAGATAGATAGATAGATAGATAGATAGATATTAAATGCTGGAAGTTTTTTTTTAAATCCTGTTCCACGACCTTGAAGACCTTACAAGGAACCTTATGTAATCGTGTGATTACATAGCTATGAATCACCACATGGACTTAATATTTTGCATAGACTGTGCATCCAGTCCTTGCATGTGTCTTGAAGGTCTGATCTGACATGGCTCACATGTTTGCGTTTACGTTTGTGTTCCCAACATCGGTTTCAGTCGCTGTTAGGAACATTCCAGTCGTTTTTCTCTTCCCTCCCAGCCCAAACTAAACCCTCTGCCTGGGTGAGCCATTTGTGGCAAACAAGTCATAATGTGAATAATGGTGTGGAAAGCCAGTTGATTTGTGTCCCAATTTAGAGACTCACTGCTAAGTACCTGTGCTCCAGATTTGGGTAGAGGACAACATATGGCCAATGGCCAGGTTACACTGAGCTGAGTCATACGCAAAGCTCATGCACAGTACGGGGCAGCTGCTAGTAAGACAAGACACACAAACATGTTCCCCTGCCAGCAGCACCAAACACTCTCATATACACACCCATATCTACTTGCAGCGCACACACAGGAGAGGACACGTTTTCTCACTGCAGCGGAAAGTCAACTGAGGCCACCAGCAAGTGTTTCACACCCCAGGGAGAGTTTTCATTGGCTAGCAGACTCTGTCTGAAAACGAGAAACACATTTTGCAATGTCTTATACAACAAAATGTTCTCACAGGCATGAAACCCTCACAGGCTTTCTAAACCTTCTCAGTTTGTAGGCTGCCACTGATGTGCACTACACGTGCTGCATTTGTATGGGAGGGTTCAGGCAGATGTTTAGTGTATGCCCTATAAAAATAAAGTCGGTGTGTATCTTTGATTTGGCTTTCATTTTCTTTCTTTTTTTATGAATGACAGTGGGAGACATCCAGCTTCTATGGGATAGAGGATCAGTCAGCCTTTTTGACAAATTGAAAATCACAGTGCCTGTTTGTGCAGCGTGACTCATCTGTGCTCCTGATGGCAGAATGCACAAAGAGAGTCTCAATCCTTTGTGAGGAGATTGCTGCAGTTGTTCTCCAGGACAAATTGTGGCTCAGCTTAATGGAGTCAGATTAATGTTAATACATGGAGGATCCTGGAGATCATGCAGTTGAATGACTGAGACAATCTGTGGTTTACCTCAGAAAATCACCTGAAACACTTAAGCCACTGTGAAAATCAGCCACTTACATAAACACAAACACTTTATAGTGTTTGTGTCACTTCAGTTTTACATGCAGTATGCATGTGCCTGAAATATCTCTTTGATCCAGAAAAGTACTGTAGATATCTGTTTCCTGTGCTTTGAAGTGGATGTAACATATTCCACAGTCACGTGCAAGCCTTTGAGACAAAAAGGGGAAACAAGAAATTACTAGGAAGCTGTAGGAAGCTCTTGGTTGTCACAGTGTCTGAGGTCGCCAAAGGATGCAGGGAGCAGAACAACAGGAGATGGTCTGTTGGATGTTTAAAAGTTTGGAGCAGCTTATAGGACAATTGTGGCCCACCGTGCTAGTGGCCATGACACCTCACCCAGCTTAATGGGTGTGATCACAACAGTGATTAAAGCACAAAACCACAGTTAGGTCACTGAGCAGCTTTTTGCTTCCTGCTACACATAAAACAAAAGTAGCTACAGAACATGCACTCCTCTATGATCACCTGACCACAACAGGCTCTTAGCATCTAATTACTATGGCAGAAGCCTATTATAGAATGAAGGGAAGACACTCCAAGACGCTCCTCGGCATTTTATGTCAGACAGATTTGCACCCAGTAGTTTAGCAGTCTGGGCAGCATCTTAAGGACTGAAAACAGCTCCTCAAAGTATTATTATTCATATTTATTTATTGCATCTGGCCACTTCACTCTGCAAAAAAGTGTTGTGTTACATTCCGTTTGTCCTCATCATGGGTTGAGGGAGACGGGGGAGAGGAGTGGGTGTCTCCAGAGCGCACGTGATCTTGTTTGCTATGAGAGGGTTTGTGAGTCATTGGCTCCAGGCTCAGGATCCTCGTCTGACAGCGGGCTTCTAAACCCACCCTCTCAGGCAGTCAAACAAAGGTCCCGTGAGTCACACATTTACCGTCACTATGTCCATGAAATAGAGGACAAATAAAGAGATACACATGTGTCTACATCACAGACAGGATTACTTTATTGGGGTTTACAGGCATGAAATACATGTACAAAAATACACATCATGATGATTATTAATCATTTTAATTTCATGTTGTATTAACTTGTTGTATTATATATTTTTGTATTATGTATTTCTTGTTGTATTAATTTATTATCAGTCAGTCGCAATTTGTTGACTTTGGTGTAAATTTGAATCTCAGTTGTATCTATCCATATTATACAATTCTGAGATAATTCTACTTTACTTGAATATTTCTGCTTTGCATAGCCCTGCTTCTTTGTATTCCATGTCCTTCATATCATTGGAAAAGGCTGCACTTCTATTGATACATTTCCTCCCATGTCATGGTGATTACTTTTCAGACAAACAAGTTTATAAAGTGAAGCATTAAAAATGGATTTTTGGATGAATTGGATGAATGACTTAAGTTTATACCTATAGCACAATTAAAGACAACATGAGATTTGGAAGATCCATGTTACTGTACACCAGTAATATTGACAATTTAGCAATATACAGTATTAACATTGTCAGAGGCCAATGTAATAAATAATTGTAATACTTTGTTGAGTACAATGAAAAGAAAATTGTTAGACAAAGATAAAGTTTTGATGAAAATTGTGCTCATATAACTTTTACTAATCTTAGTTTGAATGAACTGGTTTAACTAAGTTTAAGAATTGACTTGAGCAAGATAACAACATGTATGGAATTGTGTGCATTTGACTTGCACACTTTAGATTGCAGTACCTCAGTTGTTTAACATTTAGAGGGTTTAAGTGCAATTGCCTCTAAAATATTGTATTTGCTTGAAATAAAGCTCTTATATGGACTTTGTACGAGGGTCTTGTTTTACATTTTGTGAGTCCATGTTTCAGCCAGAGTAAACAAACAAGTCAATGCACATTTGCATTTTGTATTTCCACATTTTATGCCTAGTATGCCAGGGCCACTGGATGAGTCCGTTTATTTTACAGTCTCACCATTAGATGTCACTAAATCCAACACAATGGACCTTGAATTCATTTGTGCGTTAACATTTAATGTAATTAGTTTAAGATTGTCCAGCCACTCTCTCCCTTTTTCCATTGTTTTTTTTTAATTATTATTATTCTTATAGTTTAGTATGATATGGCTTTTTTCCATCACTGGTGAGTGTCTGGGGCAGATGAGCGGACGCTCTTTGTTTAAATATAGTCTGCTCGTGTGTCCTGGAACAAACTCTTCCATGAGGGCTCACATTTCTGATATTTGCTGACAGTGCCTTCACCGGCTGCTTGGTTTACTGACATGCTGCGAGCCTCCTCCTCCTCCTCCACATCATCATCATCAGCAGCAGCATCAGCGTCGTCCAGATGATATAATGAGGAAGAATTCCAGCACAATGACCAAACCTAATCCTCAGTTGACTTTTCGCCCATCTTCTGAAATAAAATAGCGATCCGCGTGTCCACGTGTTTGTGTCATTTCCATGGCATTTGCATATATAAACCGGCCGCGCCTATCGCTGCGCAGCTGCGCTCACGCGAGGAGCTGATTTGTCAGCCGGGAGAGTGCGAGGAGCAAATGGGAGAGCCGGAGCACTTAGGCCCCGCCCCCACAGACACGTTGCCTAGGGAGAAGAGACACGGGCTGATCTCCGGCTGAACCTCCTCCACACTCACTCACACACACGCCGCACGTCTGACACATCAGCTGCTCCTCTGTCGACCCACGGAGCCGCCACTGAAGCCACTACTGCTGGATTTACCCACGAACAAAGGAACAGCCTGTCGCTCCATCCTGGGGAAAGTAAGCAGCGCCTTCACTCCTCGTCACGATCGAACCTTTATCTTCATCGCTCTTCTCGTGTGTGTGTGCGTGTGTGTGTTGAGGTGAAACACTGACGTGGGTATAATTTTTTTTAAACCATCCAAAGGAATTTTGAATTTGAATCCGGCTCGAATCATGGCCGGTAACTGGCAGATATCCGTGTCTGTTAATGATGCAATGTTGCAGTTGAGGTGTAACAGTGATTCTGATGAGACAATGTTCAATATTATCGTGAATCGTGGGGGGGGGGGAAACCCCACCTAAAATAAACAATATTTTCACAACTTATGATTAAAAGCACTCTCGTTGGGTTGATCGTGGTTCATTTTCATTACACGGATAATCTGTGATGAGGAAAATTGTTACTATTTCACATGAGTGACTGGATAATATAGTCACAGTAATTTACTTTAATGTGCCATAAGAGGGAGCCTGTATTTTTCGTGTCATTCCAGAATCTCATTGACATATATGATGATGATGTTGAAGATTCTTGTTTTTACACCCTCACATGTTCACGTACAACATGTATCCTTTTGTAACATGTTTTTCCTAAAAGCTTGTAAATACAAGCCAAATTAACACTGACAGATTGAAGGTTCCACAGGGTTACACTTAAGAAAGTAATAATAATAGCAATAATATTGTGAATTGCAATTATTTTGGCCAGGATAATGGTGACATTTTATCTGCATATAGTCCATTTTCTACTGTCTTCCTTGTTTTAAGTGAGTGCTGCTAACTATATCGATGAGGAAGTCACTTGTATCTGGTACTGATTTGAAAACTGCATCAAGGAAGATCAATAGGATGGTAAAAGTTTATTTAACCTCTCATTTAGGATGGAAAATGTATCATAATTCACTTTTTTTTTTTAAGATTAGTGTACATATGTTGAGCATCTGTGTCTCCTGCTACCCCACATATAGAGGTAAACAGAAACACAAAGATTGAAAGAGAAACGAGTGTCATTTAAAAGCACCCGTGAGATCAGTGCATCTTTGCTCAACCCTGCTCCCCTCTGTACAACAATAAGACCAGACCGTGGCAGTCTTGAGACAAAGAACCAAGGGGGCAGTTAACTCCCCTGAATTCTTCAGGAAGCAAATTACTTATCAGGCATTAAACAACCACACACCAAAAATAGGGTCTGAGCTGAAAATGCTGCTCTCCCTTCTACTATCTGCTCATCACTGAGGAAGCGTATTGCAGAGATGTACAGATCCCACAAGCAATCAAGCATCAGAGAAGAGCATTTGTGTTTTTATTTACCAGAAAATCTTCCCAGGAACAGTGCTAGTCTCTTTATTTAAAAAAAAAACAACACAAACACAAGTGTCACTTGTGCCAATGGGACATCTGCACTCTGAGGCGCTGGTCGTCATGGAGGCAGACCCGTGCCCCCTCTGAATAAACAACCTAACAGCCTTTATGAATACGTGTGGTGATGGCAGCTGGTGGCCGATAGATAAGATATCAAAATCAGTTCCCATGTGACGTTGTGATGTAAAGATTTAAAATGGCGGTAAAGGATTTGAGTGCTTGGGTGTTGTTGGGCTGCACGTGGTTGTTTTGGACACCGAGGTGTTTGGTGTTAGAGTTTGATGCTGGCTAGTCTGTGTTTACTGGCTCAGGTGTTGCATCTGCAGAAACAAGCAGGTCATCGTATTCTCAGCAACTTTGCTTTCACTGCCACCGTCTGCTCCGAGCACTCTGCTGCGCCTCTGCCTGTGCTTGTCATCTGTGTGGTTTTAGCCCCACCACAGTGTCTTTGTTGAATTTATTTCATTTTTTTTTACTCCTCAGAAACCTGTTTTTCTCTGGTGCATTTCATCTTGACTGCTTCCGACTATATTCGCAGTGGTGTAGGACATTCACGTTACTTTTCTCATTCTCTGTTCTGCCGCTTTTTATGCCTTCATATGCTGTCGCATTTGTAGTAACAATGGCTTTGTCTCTGTCAGGTCAGTGATGGTCAGTGCTAGTTAAAGCCTGCAGCAAAGGATGTCTGCTACAGATTCGGATAACTCCATTGACTGGCTGGCTAGTGACAATGAGGACAGTGAGAGTGAACGGGAGAGTGACTGTACCAGAACGCACAGCCAGACAGAGGCTCCTTTAAGCCCTCAAGCCCTGCCACACCTGGGCCCATCTGACTGCGGCTCCCAGTGGTGCAACAGTGTGAAGAAGGGTGACAGGAAGTGGAGGGAGGTCGGGGAGACCTGCGGCGTGGGATCTCCTCCTGGTCGCATGGAGACATATGACGCCGCCATTGGACTGTGTAAAACGCAACAAGGAGAAAAAACAAATGGCCCAAACATCCAACAAGCGCTAAAAAGACCTCATAGCTTCACAGAGGAGGAGTGCAAAGAACAGCAGCTCCTTTCTAACATGACCCAGAAAGACCAATTCTTCAGAAGTAAGGTGAGCACCACTAAGATTCACGTCCTGTCCCCACAGGAGGTGGTATATAGTGTCAGCAAAACTAGAGCATGTCCTGTCACCTAGACTGACCCCCATGCTGCTTTTACACAGAGCCTCCTGCTCTGCCATTTCCAGTCAAAAAGCAGAAGTAGTCGTGTGTTTTGTTTTGTTTTCTAAAGAACTATAACCACAGAATACCAGCGGAGATTAGGACTGCTGAAATCACACTGAGCGACCTTTACTTTATGACAGCAACATTTCAGATGATGTTTCAACACAGTTTTAAAGAATCTAAAGGATAACCAGTTTTTTTGTATTTTTAGTGCATGGACCTACAATGCTACATTCACCCTCTGTCGTTAATCCTGAATGGCCTTCGTTCAGGGAGATACAGAGAACGTAAGTCACCCGTTGTACATACTTTTTCAGAAAAATCCACCCAGTATAACACAGCCATTTTGTAGACATGTGCCTCATTCATCTCTTGTTTTTTTGCTGTCTGCCTCTCTTGGTTTCTGACTTTTCTGTGACTCAGAGAAAAACAATAGACCCAATAGACAGTGAGCCACATACAGTGTGTGTCCCTGAGATCTTTGAACATGATGAAGAATGCATTGTTTACGTTCTATCAAGTAGTCATAAGTATTTCCTGTGTGTCCATCTTTTATATAGCTTATTTTTAGGCAAAGGTTTATTCGGCAGTTCCACCACTTTTAAGTTTCCCTTTGCCAACAAATATTTAATTTAACTAGTGGTAAAAGAGAAATGTCACATTTCATACTTTCTTGTAAATTAGATGCCTGGCAGAGGCGAGTGAGAACACAGTGTACTACAGGAAAACAGCTTTTTTGTTTGTGAGTTGTCAGAGAGGTACTGTATATTGCAGATCTCAGGCAGAAAGCATCATGTTCAGACAGGCTGTGAAACTGCTTAGTTTGGGATCTTTGTCAAACCAAAACCTTGTGTGACCCAACACTTCCTGTCCACAGAGGGAGTTTGTTCCCTCACACACACACACACACACACACACACACACACACACACACACACACACACACAGCCCATCTGCTGCACAGATAGTCAGCTACATCATATGGCTCATGGTACAACTTTCTTCTTTTCCAGGACTCAGCAGTTTCCAGGAGAGCGTGGCAATGGACAGGATTCAGAGGATCATGGGTGTCCTGCAGAACCCATGCAAGGGGTAAGTGTCCTACACATGACCCACATACTACATGCAACACTGAGCTATATCATGTTATGGCTCAGTATGTTTTCTACGTGTGTGTGTGTGTGTGTGTGTGTGTGTGTACATATTGAGATTATTATTTTCACTGCAAACCTCTTTTTTGCCTGGGAGCTTCTATCAAATTGAACAGAATATAATACATCTGACCACACTATAGCACACAAAATGACAATGCAAGAAATGGTCAATGTGGTCTCCAATATGTCTGTGACACATGGTTCACAGCAGGGTGCTCTGTGAGGAGCTGCTGCCTCCACATGTTCAGGATGAGTTTACTGCAGAGATGGCTGGGTTTCACCAAGGCTGGGCATCTTGTTAAAAATGTCTCAGGTTCCACTGTGGGAGCAGCACACTTGTGTCTGCTCGATAAGCTCTCTACTAGACAGACAGTGCAATGTAATATGATATCACCACTGTAAAGGTGAAAGTCTCGGCCTCAGTATTATGATCGTTTTTAAGGGGTTTGATGTTTTACATGATGCACTTGCCAGTGTCATAATATTTTATTTCACAAATTCATGTAAAATACTAAAACAAAAAAAAGGTTCTGGTTTACTGTAAAAAAAAGCGGTAGAAAATGAATCAATGACTGAATCATGTTCTTTAATGATTAATCCCATTGCCATCACGGATTTTCAAAGCTCATTTCTACATGTTCAAAATGTCATCACATTTATGACGCTAGACCCAGTGATGATGACCTAGAAAAATATTTGTCAAGCAAGTTGTATTTAACAAATAAGCAAAATAAAGAAATTTGAGTGGTCCAGTTGGACAATGTGTCTTTGAACAATAGTATGGTAATATAAATGCAACATTAAACAGAAAAGAACTTCTAAGTGTTGCCTGGGAGGTCGAAACTACCCATTTCTAGTAATATTGCAAATTGTAACAATTATTTTTAAAACATTTAGTAAAAGAAAATGCTAATTTGTGTGTGGTTTGATCCCCTGCCCTTTAGTTTGTTCACTGAAAGAAGCAGTAGGTGGCAAAATTATTGTCTGAGTCAACACAGAGGACAGAAGAAGGCACATCCTGACGTAAATAAATTACACTGGTAGCTGTTGATACGCGGTTGCCTTTGGTTACTAGTTTATTTTTGCAGCACTATATGCTTTAATTTTTCCAGTGCAGTGAAATGTGGAAGCTGGAGGGACGTTTCTGTCATCCTTTTTTTTTTTTTTTTTGCTGAATCTGTTTCCATCACACTTATTTAGATTTGCCTTTTATTATTGCCCTAACATTTCCACCTCCCTCATGTAAGAAAAACCCCCAACTTTTATTCAATATATTAAAATGTTTTAGAATTTTCTGTCTTCAATCAGGTTCTTTATGTGCAAACTGAAAATGCAAAAACAGGCTGATGGAAACCGACCCACTGATGCACAATGAAAGGCTGTCGAGTGTGGCACAAACTAATTGAAGCCCTTGCATCCACCAGCTGCTGCCTTCATATGGGAGACAAAGAGTGGGTGTGGTAGCCTTGCTGTAGACAGCCAGGGCAGAGGATGGAAGGTGGACTACACCCCCTCCATCCCTCTGCCTGCTCTATGTTGCCAGCTGGCAGCTCCTGCTGCGACACAATGGCAGATAGGATCAAAGTGACTTTTTTAGCGCTCTCTGTTGTGGATAATCTTTCACATGAATTTAACATGCTCTGAATGGCGTATGGCAGAAAGGTCCTGATCATATGACACTAGCTAATCCCCACCCACCATCTGGTTTTAACAAGAGGGAGTTAATGGGACGCTGCTCTGTGCCCACCTCCAACAAGAGCTGCGTCACCACGGCTATTTCATTTTCACAATGATGCTGTTGGAGACCATTGTGGTCTTAGTGTGTATATTTAGAGGCACACAGTGCTATTACAAATCGTGCCACGTGTAAGCTGCAAACATGTGAGATATGTGCTGAAGAAGGTTTCCTGGCTGTCACTGGCTGAGTACAGCCTTTAACTGTTCATGCTCTCTTCACTGTTGCATATTTGTTGAGCTTGGAAGAGAGACTTCCTTGAAGTGGATCTCAAGATTTTTGCCAAATCACTCAGATTCACATGTAATTGCTTGTCTCAATATTTATTTCTGGTTTCTTTCTCTCTCCTCTTCCTCCCCTTTTTTTTTCAGAGAAAAATATATTAATATCATTTATAAAATGGAGGAAATGCTGAAAAGCTGGTTCCCTAACGTAAAACTCCAAAACCAACCTGCTGTCACACAGACAGAGAAGGCCGTTCCCACCAAGAAACTGAAGGTAAAGTTGTGAAAATGAAAGCATAACTGTAGTGTAAGAACTCCATTAGGCAAGGTCCACCGCAAAGAACACATTGTGACATTGCAGCAAAGGAGGAACTACAATTTCTGTTATTATTTAATTGCATGCTTGGGAAAGAGAAGGGAGGATTAAGCAAGGGTTATTTTTATGGTGTTATTACTGCAGTATCAGGTTTACCAAGAACAATGACAAATAAGAAAAGGTAGTTTTGGGGGAGTGTCTCTATGTAAATAAAAAAAGAAGGTCAGAATACTCTGGAACATTCCTGTGTGTTTTTATAGAGGTGAGGATTTATTTCTGTGTATAATGTGGACACACCCTTGAATACACAAGTGGTTAGTAAGTAGTCGTACTGCAAGAGCAAAACAGTAACTTAAAAGCTGTGATAATCATTTTATTATGAATTTGTTAATATTTTTATTTTATTAGCATTGGATTTCAATAAAATTTGTGAAATGTGAGTAGCCAGTAAAGAAAAAAGAGAGCATCCAGATAGTAAATAAGAGTTGGTCAAGACAAATAAGAAGGGGAACGCTAGTCTTCCATTTTGTTTGGGGTCAGACACACAGCTTTACGTGAAAGGTCCTGTTGCTCTGTGTCTACTTCCTTTCTTAATAAGAAAATGTGGTCAATTTTTTAGGCCATTCTTTTTATCAATTTATGCATAAAGAAATTGGTCCCTGTGGAAACTGGTGCTTAATATGTTGCTGTCAGTGGCTTCATCACAGTGTTTCTGGGTCAGACAGGAAGACTACGTCTTCCCAGATAACTCTGACCAGCATGTAGTTTTTTGGTCAATTATTGGGCACTGATCATGTGAATGAAACTAAACCATACTTCCTTCTTTCTCATCAGCTGTCTCCAGTGATCACCACTGCAGCCACAAGCCCTCTCGCCATGAGTGATCCTCCAGTCGCTGCCAAAGCTCTGAGAGTCACCGATCTCACTCCTGGAGCAGCGTACTCTGCCAATAATCTGAAGTGGCTCCACACGTCACCCATCTGCTCCCCCACGGCAGAGCAGGCACAGGCCGGCCCCAAACACCTGCTGTCCCAGAGAGACAGAGACCTAACCCAGGATAACGCTGTGTCCTCTAGCACGGACGCACACAGTAAGAAAGACTCGGTGCCCCGAGGCCGTCCACCAGGCAAAATCAATGCACCCTGTCTGGAGAGGCTCCTTAAATCGACAGAAAGTATCATCACCCGCAAGGAGACACGGGGTTTGATGGACAGCAGCTGGTCCTAGTCCACACAGAGGGCTGGGTGTCCAGCTATTTACACTGCACAACCCAGTCTAGCCTTGCCCACTTTGCCTGGAGCCAGTCAGCTTGCTTCGCCCATTCCAGCCTTCAGGGGAGACGGTAGCCTTTAGAAGGGACATCACATTTTTCTCTTAAATGCGGAAAGAGGATCGACAAACATGTTGTACTCTCTGTATGGGAATGTGCCCACTCTTACATGACAAAATATCTGCTTAAGTTCCCTTTTGTTGACTTTGTTTTTTTTTTTTTTGCACTCTTAAATAGTGTGTGTTTGAGTTGGATGGGTAGATTTCACAACGCGGAATCACCAAAGCTCGGGATTTCACAAGTGAATTATTCCAACTGGCTTGTAGATGCAATATTACATTTTGAGTATCTGCGAAACTGCCATGATGCTAGAAAGGGAAAGAGCTGCAGGTGGAGTTAGTGCTGGAAGGATGTATTTCCGATAGCCAGACATGTCGATGGTCTTTATATTGTTGTGCTGAAAATGTGGCTGAAATGTGATGTTATCCCACACCCCACCCCACCCCACCCCCACTTTTATGTTTATTCATGTGACTGTTACTCATTTGTATACTTTATAAATAAGTCTTTTGGTACAACTGTTCTACCTCAGTGGGCACCATATCACAGTTATTGAGTAGGAATGTGAACGCTACACTCAAGTCCGGACACCTCACCTGATCTGCAGCGAGCCCATCAGTCTCAGACTGCGGTCTGCGGTTCCAGTCGTCCTGCTTGTACAAACAGAGGATGCTCTCTCCGTGGGGATGCTATTGTGGCCTGACTAGTGCCATTGTTAAGAATGTCAACTGCCGATTTCTTTTTCTGACTTTCCCAGTTGAAGGCAAACAGTGCCTGTAATGTCAAGCTGTGCCTGTTCGCTGGTTTAATAAAGAGAGAGAGGATTGTTCAGAAAACCTGCTCCTCCGTGGGATGTATAAATCAGGAACTCTCACACTCCTGCCATTTTCCTGTATTGAGTAAATTATTCAGATTTTGCCAACTACTTCTGTGGTGGAGTCGAGCAGTTATTTTATTTTGCCACAGAACTGGACCGTATGCGACACCAGCGGAAAGCAACAAGTCATTTCTCTGTGTAAATCTTACAGAAAAGGTTGTCGATCTACCCTGAAAAGTGGCCTTTATAGTGTGAAATTTTATACTTTCAAAATAAATGTGGTTATATTTGTTTGATGCTAAATGCCTTTTTTGTCGCTTCTTTAAATTTAGATAATCTGCAATTGCTCAGGGGTTGATTTGATGTTTGAATAGCCCATTTAAGTCTCAACCATAATCTGAAGCCAGCCAATCTAGCATCAGAAAGCCTCAAAGAAAAGTTGCTATTTGGTTTATATTTAAATTACGGGGTGAGTTGACTGGCGCTTACTCCCTGGTGGAATACTATGATTTGTTGTTTGGAGATGGAGGATATAACTTTTGTAAGTCAAATGTCTGCTTTTACATACATGTAGAAACAGGGATCTGTAATTTTACAAGCCTGCATATGAATCACAGCAGAGTTAAATCTATGTTAACTGCTTTGAGGCCTGCAACACAAACAGTAACAAGTCATGGAATGATGATACTAGAGGTGACAACACGTACAGTATGCAAGCATCATTTTCAATGAAAGAATAACAATAACTTCCTTTTCTTATGCAAAATTTTAGGTAGATTGTGAGTGTAACATTATCTATTCAAAAACACAATCTAGTTGGTAAGAAAATGCACCTTTACTGGCAGCAAACATGTTTTCAAAGTATTTTCAAATATGAAACAGAATACTGCCACCTGTAGGTGAAAATATTTTTTTGCCTTCAAAACTGTAAAATAATACAGCTGGGGCATCTCACTCACTCATCTTCCACCACTTCATCCTCCACATGAGGGTCGCGGGGGCGCACTGGTGCCTAATTCCAGCTGACAAAAGTCCATCGCAGGGTCACACATAGAGACAAACAACCATCCACTCTCATGTTCACACCATCTCTTTTGTCAAAACTTGTTTGTGAAACAGAACATTTTTGCACAATCATTTTTAGAGCTTTAGGGTGTACTGTAGCCTGCTAAAGAATTTGTAAAGAGATATCAATTTATTTAATTCACTCTCTGAATTGCACAATGAAGTCACGTGTCTCCATTGAAATGCGTGAGTAGCTGGAGGTAGAGGGGTCAGTTATCCACACTGCATTGTTTCACTGCATTTCTGCTTCAGATTCCATCTCCCAGGGCAAAGCTCATGGGTTGGACTCACATGCACGAATGGCCTGAAAGCATCCGTATCAAAAGACAGCTGGCACTGATCCGCCTCACACTTGCTTAGGAAAGGGAAGTCGTGATGAATGATAGGAAGAGCTGCATCAACAGAAAAGGTACGTTTCTCATCCAGATCTCTGAGGAGGTCTGGAGTTGCAGTGAAAAGGCTGCCAACTGTGAACATGTGATGTGCTGGGACGCTGCACAGAAACAAAATAGCAATGAATATGGATGTAATCAAAGGGGAAGGTATCTGCAGATAAATAATACCAAACACAATGTGAGGCCATGAAGTACAAGCAGAGCATGTTCATAAATTAACATATTCTGAGGTAACTTTTCGGTACGCATTAAAAAACTTAAATTGGTTAAATTGAAAGGTTCTTCTGCGCGACAAGAGGTTTGTTACCTTTAAAAAGGCAGGTCATGTTCTAAGAAAAAAGAGCAAGTGCCACAAAACTTTGTAATTGTGTAGATGAATTATGTAGATGTACCGAAAATGCAGTCTGTTTTGTTCAGTGGCACTAGAATTACCTGCTAACATTCTGAACCACTATTACCATGAAAAAGAAATCATATTTCCATTTTAAAGGTTTGCAGAGGTCACGCTTTACAAAAAATGATTGATGTCAGAGTATTGTTTAGTCGAGGCGATGTGTGGGAAAACTACAAAGACTAATCATTACTGGAGGAGCAGAGATGAAGGCTTTTGTTGGAAGGATTCAAACATGAGTGGGAGAGGAGAAAAAAAAGCCTTAGGGGGAGGAGGATGGGTTAGTGTCTCCAATTGGAAAAGGCCAGAAGGAATGATAAATAGTGCTTCATTTTTCCAGCCACTCTTTTATTGTAAATTGGCCTTGAATTTAGCTCCTACTGATTGTGAAACGACAAGGCTGCATGGAGTTAAAGGGGAGCCAAGGTGCTTCAGTCTACAGCAGTATTTTATACATACAATATCCATATTGTGCATTTTCAAGTCTTTCCATAAAGAAACAGATAGTTGCAAAGTCTCCCAACTGCCATGTCAAAAGAACATTATGTCTCACTTCATTGCTGTAAAAAGGTCTAATTTCCTTGGTACACGCTGTGAGTTGAAGGGAGATAATTACAGCTTCTCCCCTGCAGACCCTTTAAAATATTCCTCACACTCTTAGACTCAGTTTACTATCTACAGTACAGTACCACGACAGTGTGAAAGCTTACCACGACTGCAGTCTGCAAGCCTACAACTTTAAAAAAACAGTCACGACCCATCAGTAATCAAAGGCACAAAGGTAATTTGCTCCTAGCAGATTGGTTGGTAACCGGCTGCACAAAGGTTTGAAGCCTAATGGTCACTTGACTTGTTGGGGACAAAATCAAGGTCCTTTATTTCCCTTTTTTTTGCCGAGGAGTCCATCAAAACAACAAAGTAATTAATCCGTTTAGACAGAAGTAATGCTCTCAATTGTCACAGGACTGGGTATCTGCAAATAAAAGAAAACTGTGACCCATGCAGTTAATGGAAATAATCTGATGCTGCTTTTCCTGATACTGGGGAGTATTTCAAATCAAACATCTAGTAGTAGTAGTTTTCATTTACAGGATGTAGCTCTGTTCATTTATTATCCCAAGTGATTTTCTGCAGAAACATTACAATAATGGGACTTTACAAAATACATTTTTATGGCTTATTATTTCCATTCAAAAGTATTTTGAAGGGAGACTGCTTAATAGAGATGCTGTTTCATCTGGACATTGAAGTGAGTGAAGTGAATATCCTGGTCTCTGATACAAACAACCACCAAGTGTATCGATGACCTCTTCAGCTCAGTATCCTCTTATTGATTTTCTCATCTCCAATAGGTTATATTCTGTCCTTTTAGAAGAAATGTTCAAAGAGCATTTCTTCTAAAAGGAAAAAAGGACTATATCAGTTACATCAGCTCAAACCATTTTTCACTATAGTTTTTCATTCACATCATTCACATCATTCACATCCACTGGCACATTCACTCACATCTATGTGCAGCACCTTCCTATCACACATGATTCAAGCCCATCCACACACTAGTGCCACATCCACTAGGAGCATTTTAAGGTTTAGTGTATCATCAGTGTATTTGAACTCCCAACCCGAAGATGACTCACTTTACCCAGTGAACCACCACACAATTAAATCTGGTTTTTGATTTTTTTTTAAAACCAAAAACCGATAAGCTAGATCACAGTTATAATGCACTCATCAACAATAGTGAAATTTAACACAGAAGAAATAATGATCTTAAGATAAGGAAATAAGATCTTAGAGATAATGAAACATTTCATCCAAATAGAGTTTGTGAATAAATGAAAGAATGACAACATTTTTTTTTTCAGCTGCCACGCCACCAACAAACATCTTCCACAAGCTTCATCATTCATGGGTTAATGTCAGTGCAGTTTTCAGGCTGTGTAGCATCAGTGCCTTAGAGACCAATTATATGTATGGGATGATCAAGACGTCACACCACAATGTGCCACAATGTGCAACCTAATTACCTGCACTTACTCTTGCAACAGAGGAGCAGAATTGATAACCATGGGGTTTACAATAATAATAATAATAATAATAATAATAATAATAATAATAAACTTTATTTATATGGCACTTTTCTTACCAAATGTTACAATCAGGCCAGTTCACCTTAGAAGACATAAACTTACACCTTACATGAAGGAACAAAGGGGCATTGTAGCCCAGTGCATGTGCAAGTTCTCAAGTTTCCATGGACCTGAATGTCTTCCAAAACATACTGAACCTACATACTATACATGTATTGGTGGCAGAAATCTTTGTTGAAATATCAGTGGAGAAATGTGGATACATGGAACACAATACCCTCACAACAGCTACTTTAAATGTTGTTATTGTATATAATAATAATAATTAGTCACTACCCCATTTTAAAACAATGTCAGTAAAACTCAAAATACATTTTGGTGAGAAGCTGGACAACTTCATTGACAAGCTTGTCTTTAAAGATGCAAACTAGTCACCCTCAATAACACCTGCCTGCCCCTTGAGTCTAATCACACAGGATGCAGATTGCTGCGAATGACGCATGTGTGAGGGAGGTGAAGCCACTCATACAGAGGTACCAGGCAGTGACATATTGAGCACGGCGCCTAAATGTGGCCACCCTTCATTAAATCTCATTTCCAAGAATAGGAAGCAGGCTGCACTCTGCTGCAGGTATGAATAATGAAAGCAGTCAGGAGCTCATTTCCAGGGTGATTATCAAGCTAAAGTATGACCCAGTGATCACAGATAAAGTGAGTCTTACACTCAGGATTAATGCCTTAGGTCTGTCTCCAGAGCTCCACACATGTCGGATATGATCCCCAAACACAGCACCGTATGTTCTTTAAAAACAGACATAGAATGTGACTGCACAAAACTAAAATTAAGCAAAAAAATCATGTCATTGTTGGATGTGAAATCTTTGTATACTAATTCAGTTTTCTGTTTAAACAAGAAATATCTTGTTACATGCATTTCACTTTCAGCTTTGTGCAACCTGCCATTTGTAACCGGCACTGTTGTATATATGTTGCTGTATACAATATTTTAATTTCTGACCATGTTGAATCCAAATATACAGTAAAGTAACTACATAACAAAACGTTTATTATGGATCTTCTTCTTTTTAAAGCCCCTCCCTTTACAGCAGATCATCTGCCACTATCTTGCTTGATCCCTTGTGTCTTCTTCTATTACACCCACTGTCGTCATGTCCTCCTTCCCAACATGATCCTCCTCTGTGGTCTTCCTTTTTTTCCTCCAGCCTGGCAGCTCCATCTTCAATATCCTTTGTCCAATGTAATCACTATCCTTCCTCTGCATGTGAGCTGACCATCTTAACCTTCACTCTCTTACTTCACCACCAAACAGTTTAACCCCACTTCTAATCCTGTCCATCCCTGTCACTCCCAACAAAAATCTTGGCATCTTCAGCTTTGTCACCTCCAGCTCCACCTCCTGTCTTTTAGAAATACAAATTATGGATAATAATGATCATATTTTACTTATAATGGAGAGATTCAACTGGGAGTGGGGGATCTTAAATATATACGTATTTGGAAAATTATTATTATTTACCTCCATCTGTGTTCCTCTAATTATTATGCATGCATGCACACATAGGCAACATTAATACACTTGCCTTAAGTTGTCAAAGTCCATTCATGCAACCAAAACCTTCTGCAGCACAGACACAAATGTCCTGTGGTTTCAGGCCCTGAGCCTGTGAATAAGATTCTTTATGTTACTGGGTGGGGCCTTTGCATATCTTAGCTATTTTTACATAAAATTCCAGTCAAAAAAGAAAAAAAGAAAAAAATACATTGCATTGACCACTAGGTGGCAGTGCTATGAAAGGAAAAGCAACCCACATCAGTGCCACTTCATTCTCAGTTTACATGTAATTAAATCCAATCCAATACCCTGAGATAACAAGAGTGAGTGAGAGATCTGCTGCAGAAATCTTATATTTTAGATCTTTTATCATGTAGATCCTGTATCACTGAGCTCCTGTGACATGAAATGTGCTGAGAAGTTACCACAGCCAATCACTTTTCAGCTTTATTTGCATGCCTTATAAAATCTCATAGCATATTAGATCCTGCCACTTTAGTCTGAATGAAGCACTGCTTCAAAGATCTCTGCTGATGAAGGACACGGTTTTGTTTCACATACTGCACATGCACCGTTTCTGACAGCACTCCTTATTTGTCCTTGTGAACGCACAGGTCATTTCACCGTAAGTCTGCTGGAATCTCATGATCCCATAACTCACTGCTCTGACCACAGGTTTGATCCCAACATACCATCTGTGACTCACACGACATGCTGCAGACCCAGCTGTAATGACCGGAAGGCATGTCCCTTCACTCTCTCTACTGATAACAAGACAAAGAGCTCATATTTCAGTGAGAAATGACTGAAATATTCACAGTCACTAGCCTGGATATAGACTCCATCAAACCTGAGGACAGACGAGTGACCCAACACTGCTCTGAATGTTTTCCCTCATCTCATGCCAGAAATTCATGGGTTGTCATTTTACAGAAACAGACTACTGTACATGTTAGTGTATGAGCAAGAGTCACGGCTCAATGTCTGTCTGTGCTCAAATAAGGACTTGAGATCCATTAGTGATTATGCGTTTTAAACTCTGTTAACAATGTCACAACGCCTGGCACATCAGCTTGTGTGTTGTTGTTTTTTTATTTTTTAATAATTATTTCTTTATGCACATTTTGAATGAGTGGTATATTTTGGATTTGTCAGTCTCCCTGCATGTATTCCCTCCACCTTTCCAACTTCGCACTGCTCATCTGTTCCTCATCTGGAATCAACACACCTGCTCACCATCAAGCCATCACCACTGCAGAAGAGGAGAGCGCCAACAGGTTTAATGGTCTGATTGAAGTCAACCTCCAGTGTACAATTCCTTTTGTGATTTTGCTGGCAGTTTTCTCAGACTGAACTACTCTCTATTTTCCTTGTTTTTCAGAGTCTTACCCCTTTTTGTCCAGATGCTACCATCCCCTCCTTTGGATTGCTTTACTCTTGAAAATTAAATAAACCCTGTTATTGTTTAAATATATACATATTATTATTATTTACCTTCATGTGTGTTCCTCTAATTATTATCCATGCATGCGCACGTAAGCTACATTTATACACTTGCCTAAAGTTGTCAGAGTCCAAACCCTTCTGTAGCACAGACACAAGGTGTCCCATGGTTTCAGGCTTTGAGCCTGTGAATCAGATTCTTTATGTTACTGGGTTGGACCTTTGCAGATCTAAGCTTTTTTTTTTTTTTTTCTTTACAGAAAATCCCAGCCAAATCATTATTTCCTCTCTCGCCTTCATACCTCTTGAGTCTGCATTTGGGTGCAGCCTGATCTGTTACAAATACTGTAGCTGCTAGAATATATTTCAAATTTTAAACTTTTTGTTCCATGAAAGACATTGTTATTGCTACATTTTGTCAGGTGAATCTTTGTTTTCCTCTTTAAATTAAAAAAAACCATCAGGAGGAATCCCCTGCCTGCTGATTCTGTCAGTATGGAGAAGCGTTTCTGCTTACAGCAGAGTGATATTCATCAGACAGGAATCAGACAAATACTTAACAGTAAATGGACTTTGCAGGTTTGTGTCAGCATTGACTCGGATTGTCACGGCCAAGGCCCACTGCCTGGCCTGTGAACACTCACTCTCACTGAAACCATAATTGTCAGCAATGATGCAAGGAAAAATGGCAACAACAGCAAAGAATGATCTAATAAAATCTATATATTTAAATGTCTTGTTATGTGTTGCTTTGTAAACTGCTCACTGCCTGAAAAAAGTCCACAGAGAAAACAAGCATTTACAGCTTGTTATATACTCATTTGGCATGTATGTACATAAGAACGTATCTCTTAGATAAATCGAAATGAAGGGTGCGCACTGAACCTACAAAATAACACATTTTATTCATTGAACTCCTATTTGCCATAATTTGAAATTTCTTTGGACTTTGCCTCAGTGATTGAACAGTTTATACAGAGACCTAAACTTAAGCTTCCATTTTCTCTGGTTACTGACGACCGTAAGATCGGGTTACTTAGCCTGTTAAACCCCAACGCCCCCGGTATCGGAGCGCCACACAGTGGTGTGCAACAAAAAACGTAATAAAGTGACGTCAAACTTCAAAGAATACCGACACACCGCATATCCAGAGAAAGGTAAGAAACTCAGCAACAACCTCAAAAAAAAAAATTTTAATTAATCAAACACAGTTAAAATACCAGGCAGTCAAAAACAGCAAGTATAGGTGGCGCTACGTTAAGCTACTACAGTGTAAACAAACAAAAGCGCTGCTGCACGATGATTATGTAAACAAAGGAACAACACAGCTGCAGAGCAGAGACTACCACTTTTATCACTCTAGGACAAATATTCACTGAACCAGCCACAAAATAAGACCAAGGCAAAAACTCCCTCTCAGGAGTAGCAGTCAGAAATATTGTCTTGCCTTTGATAATTCTCAAAAACAGGTAAATCCACAGGAACAAAGACACTTTGGATAGTTAGCTGCAGCCTTTAGCCTCCTGTGAAGACTCTCCCTGCTCTTCTGCGTGTCTGTGTTGTGTAATATGACCCTGCTGAGTGGGGGGAGGGCAATTTTCCTTAGATGGTCATGTCAGCGCGTTTCTGCTGATATCACGTGAACTACAGCAGCTAGACGATTGGAAACACCACAAGGTGATTCTATTGGTTTAGAGGATTAAAAAGAGGTGTCAACCACCAAGATTGACCAATGAAAACCAGAGCTAGAAGCCTTTAAATTTGGGTAAATCTGCCTAGTAACAGACAGAGCCTCCAGCTCTCCAACAGATGCCAGCAAAGGGACAGGGCCAGGGCCACTCGAACCAGTGAAGCCTGACATTGTGAAACTTCTGCAGTCTGAGAAAATTATTCTCCCTTTTGATGGCTTTATTTTGGTTTTATTTGGAGGGGGAAATAGGCAAACGCCTAGACATTTTCTTTACTGAGGCCTCTGTTATTTTCTTGAGCTTTTAAGCTACTACTGCATATATTCAAAGGTGTATTTTTTTTTTCAGACGAGGGTGAAAATTCTTCATTTTTTCTGGGTTCAGGCTACATTTAATCTGACACAGTGGCATCTACAGTGATGCTTACACTTCTGATGGCATCTCACAAGTGTTGTTTTTATGTGATATTAAAATAATTCACATAGAACTTGTAATTACAGAGAAATACTCTATTTATTTTGGACATTTTCGAAAAGTGACCCAAAAAAATAGGGACAGAGTGTAACAGGTTAGCTGTAGGCCTACTGTAGATTTTATCAGGTGATCCCTTTTATAAATCGCTTTTTCCTTGTGGTCCTGCTGACAGTCATGTTTTCAGTGAGAGTGAGTGTCCATGCCTCAGTGCGCATTTGATGCGCACCACTGTCAACCACACTCCAAAAAGTGTGAACTACCACTTTAAAAAGTCAGTATGTCTTGGCCTTTAATGCTTTATATTGTTCATTTGTTTGCAGGCTTTTTTCTTCTGACGCACTTGTTGATTATGGCTCCTTTCTTACTGTCTGTGCGGAATTGGCCTACATTGTGTCGCTGCCAAAAAAGTATTTAGTTCAGGTCAAATCATCCCTCTAATCTCTTTCAATCCAACAGGGTCCAAACAACATCACTGTTGTGAGACCAAATATTTGAACAGTGGCCAGAAGAAAACTGTTAGAAGTGTACTGTTACATTTGGTTCCCACTAATGTTCAGAGAATCAATAATGATATATGTTAGAACAGCCTGTATCACATTGTTCGTATAGAAATGGAGAAACACAGCCAACAATTTCAGTATGACTTTATTTTAAATTAAAGAAACACTTAAACTGTCATGTTCATTAATTTATTACACAAAAACAGAATTTACAATACATACAATTATACAGAAATGTGTGTGGGAAATATTGAATGTGATGAGCTGAGTGAAACTGGACTTAAGACATTTGGCTTACACTGATGTACATTTATTTACACCATAAATATTTTCAAGAATATGAAGATGATGTATATCCATCAAAATATTCACTAAAATTAAAAATTTCCCCATCGACAGAACTTTACTGAACTCCAAATATCCTAAAATCAAATCAATACATAGTTAGCTTAGTGTAGAAAGTTTTCAGGGAATCACTGTTGATGTGGAAACTAAAGAGGTTAACAATAAACACTGTTTACACAGACATTGCTGTGCTGTGAGCAGAACATGTAAACATTGGGTGACGTGCTGCCACTGCATCTAAACCCGTTCATATGTCCTCTTAGATTTTCACACACACCAACAACAACAACAACAACAACAACAACAACAACAACAATAATAATAAAAGAATTTAACTATGTCTCAATGCTCAGACATTGAACAACAGCTGAGGAACGTTTAAGACTGACCTCATTTGGGGAAGCTGCCAATGTTCATGTGTTAACACTGACTTCTCAATTTCTGTCAACAATAACAAGTCGTGTCCTATTAAACAGTTAAACTGTCATTTGAATTTAGAATTTTAACATCTGCTTTTTAATGGCTGAAAATAAACCAAGTTTCCTTGGCCAATAAAAATGTTGCATAATCAGCCCTTATTTAGGCAGATTCTGCATTATACACACACATGCAGAGTCACTGTGTTGTAACCGGAAGATCAACTAACATTTCAGTTCAGTGTGCTGTTTGCTGCTTTCAGGAAGTGCTGCTTCTCTTTCTGGACCTTGGTCTTCTCTTCAGGATTTCTTCTTCCTGGTCACTTTCACACTCCCGCTAAAAAAAATAAAAAATAAAAATAATGTATATACATCTAGTGTTTGAATTCAGAAACAGCTGTGCTGTTGTTATTGTGTTAAATGAATGATCCCTGGGTCCAGAGTTGGAGAGAATTTAGAACATTTTGAGGATTTACTTGTTGTTTTTTTCATTTATTGCTTAAACTAGTGATGAGATTCACTGCATCTCCACTGCATTACAGAAAATGTAGTATGGAAATATTCAGTATACAATGAAAAACATCTGTTGTAATCTAAAGGAGAGATGTTTACTTTCCTTCTTGCCAGGCGAAAGTAACAAAATCTACCTACCTGCATCGTTAAGCCTTGCTTGTCACAAACACCTGTTCTTCTACTATAGGGTGTGATTTTTCCATAAGAAGTGCTAAGCTGAATAGTTGTCAGCATCTAAACAGCTGACATCCGGTGTCAGAGTATTGACATATTGATCAAGGGATTAAGATGTCAAATATTCAGGAAGGAAAAAAAAATTCAACATAAACAGTTTCAATTTTGTGAAGACGACAACAGTACATCCAGTTCAGGAGACTATACTGTTGATCACAAGGAACAGACTGTTCATGGTTTGGCTGTGTTTACATTTTGCTACGGCCAAAAGATTCAGATTCAAGAATCTGATTTTTTCTCTTGCTTAATTTTTTTTTTCTGCTGACCTCTTGTAGGCTCAGAACGAGTCATGACAGTTTGATAACAGTGGTGGTCTGGCGTTCTTACCCCCTCCTGCACAGGCAACTTTTGGCCCTTCTTCATGATCCGTGTTAAGTGGTTGCAGAGAGCCACAATTCTGAATGACAACTGTTGAACAGATAAAAATGAGTCACAAAACTGAATCAAGATCAATTCAATTATTAGGTGAATGGAGGGTAAATAATCCAGCCATACTTTAAATATTGCACTTTACCTTCCACCTGCGTCTGGCATACTGTCTCCTAAAGTTCTCCAAGTTTACCACTGACAGTCTCTTCACCATGGCCTGTCTGGAATTCAGAGGCTGCAGAGACACATGGAGAGATAAGACGACAGAATGTTGATGGCAAATCCTTTAATCAAGTTTATAAACAGAAAGCTAATCTGGGTGTCATTGTAGAAACTGACATATAACAGGAAATGAACTAGACATTTGATTTCAACAATCAATCACAACATTTTGGCAATGTAACAATATACATTTATTTCAGTGATTTTGACAACAGTTGAAAATGTCATAAATGGTGATACCAAATGTGGGAGGCAGGTACTACATGAGCTGAGGTGCTAAAGAAAAACACTGATAAAGAAGGGAAACACTGTTAAACACATCTATGATAAATCTTATCATAGATGCCTTTTCCTGTCTGCACGTATCTCATAACGTCTTCAAGAAAGAAATACTTTTTTTAAAAAAAGCAAATAAATAAATAAACTCAACCCTTATTAAAAGTGCTTATGTGAATATATAAAATACTATGAATCATTCATGACTATAAATTACTTTACAAATGAATAAACATTGTAACAAATACAATAATAGACAGTACAGTCCCAAAAATAGACTAAATGAATAAAATAAATCAGTGAGACAGTGTAAATCTCTACATTCCTTTGATCCTGTGACTAAGACAAAGTAAAAACATTCATAAACAATAGTTAACTTTAATCATCATATGTTATTATCACTTCAAGTTTGGTGTCATTTATTATGTTCAAACAAATAGTACTGTGATGTGCTTGATTATTGTTGATCAATACTCTTCATACCCGTCCATTAAATATTAAGGTTTCCAGCAGATAAGAGTGGACTGGCAGCTAAGCTTACAGCTGGACCTGTTTCCAGTTTTTGTGCTAAAGTAAGCCAATCAAACTCCACCTGCCCATAATGTAATAATTTTACAGTTATCCGTCATCTATCTCTGGTCAAGAAAGCAAACAAAAATTACGCTGTACATTCAAATGTTTGCAAAGCTAAAGAAAAATAAAACCTGTGCATTCAATACATTTTCTTATTGTCATAAACATGTTAAGAGCTTTAGAGTCTGTGTGTGTTAACCAGACTCGCTGAGTGGTTGTTTGACCTCAGGACACAGTTCCCCTCTGCAGGACTGACACAGTAGCTCCTTCAGTGCCTGCTTCACATCCACAGTCAGACCGCTGCGGTGGATGCTGTCATCGGATCCATCCGGACGCAGAGAGCTCATCACTTCCTGCAGCTGCTGTATCTCAGAGTTCAGCTCCTGCCTCAGAGCGTCCAGCTGGCTCTGCCTCTGGTCATACTTCCCACTGATGTTCTCCAGAGTGGCATCCACAGCCTTCATGTCCTCCTGCAGCAGCCTCCTGGTGGCCTCCACTTTGCGATACTCGTACCGGATCTGGGAAAGCTGCTTCCTTGCAGTCTCGCTCTCCTCCTTGTACCAGGCCTCCTTGTTGTTGTAGACGGAGAGCAGTGTCTCTATGTCTCCCTGAAGAGTGTGATGGGCTCCTGCCACCTTTGACAGCCCTGTCTCCATCAGGCTAATGTCTTCTACCACGTGGGCAAAGCGCTCAAAGTTGGCATAAGAGTTGTTTTGGGGCATACTGGAATGCAATTGAATGGTATACTCCTTTAGACGCTTCGTCTTCAGCTGCTCAGCATTCTTCTCGGTGCTGTCCTCCACTGTGTGGCCAAAGGACTTCAGACAGAAGGGTGGAGGAAGGACACTGAGTGAGTGGTTGTCTCATTGTCTCTGACACACATGCAGTGGTGAAAATCCCAGCAGACATGACACTGGAGGATTAGAATGTGACCCCACAGCAAAAGCCATGGTCATTAAGAGTGCCCAAAAAATGAAAGACATTCCTGTTGAGTGTGTTTAGTCTCCTGGTTTCATGCTGGATGAAGACTTCAGAGCAAAAAAAAAAATGATACCCATGCATTTTCATCAGATACACTTTGATAAGACAGACTGCTAAATGTCCATGCCATTTAAACACAGTTAGCGAGATGTTGCTTCACCTTCAGTGCTTGAATGATGGGACAAAATGGCTAACTCAGTCTGCAAAAGACTAGATCTATGGTGCTACATGTGTTAATAGGTGAGACATTATTCCCAGGGTTGCAATGCTTGGTGGGTTTTGCATTGACAAAAGCAATACATTGTACAATATCTCTGTTTTTCTCTACAAAGCAAAGTAACTTAAGTGTCCTGAAACTTTTTTTTTTTTTACACACATAAACCTCATGTCCTGTCTGACATTAACTGCTGTGTGGGGGGGGTGGAATGCTGATCGCTGAAGTTATTAAGAACACCCACAACATGCTATTATATGTCAAGTGCATACCTTAATCCAAGGATGATTGAGGGCATCTTGTATTGTCATCCGTTTTCTGGCACGATGGGAAAAAGAAGGAGACACAGCAGTTGAGTAAATACAGTCCATTGGGGGACAGTGAGAGAGTTCGTTAGTCATACGTCAGGATGTTTAATGCTCAGGAATGTGTTCAGACTAATGTCACTTTCTCAAGAATATTTGGTTTCTGGGAAGTCCTTTAAGTGGAAACATTTGTTAGGCTAAATATGCAGCAAGAAGAGGATCACACTGTACCAAGAAGATCAGCATTACAATGTGTTGCCTGAGGTAATCAGGTTTTGCTATAATAAACTTTATTCAGATTAACTTATTTAGTGTATCAAATTGTGTACCAGCAACACATGAGCTCAACACTTTGATCTAGATTTCTGTGGACTGCCTGTTATTTCATTCTCATCTGGATCACACTTTTTACACATTTTATAGACACATTTTATAGACTTAGGATTCATGGCAGTGAAACCTCTACACCAGGGCTTTGTACTAGGGTTGTCTGGCATGGCCTTTGGCTTTCATCTGTTTGTCAGCAATCTGTCATTTACCTTGTGTTCTTCTCTAGGAGCTGCCTGATGAAGCTCTTGGCAAGCTCACTTGTATTACTGAAGAATTCCTCATCAAACTGGTAATTCATTGCAGAGATGTTTCCCAGCGTTTCTTGCTTTGTGTCACCGAGAAAGGGTGACGCTCCACTCAAACTGAAACAACAGCACAGACATTCACACTATGACCGAGACCTTCCTCGATAATTTCCTTCGGTACACTAAGATCATAGTCACAATTCAAGCCAACTTACAGTATATATGTGATGACTCCGATGCTCCTGTGAATTACAGTACAAGGTTAATCCACTGCGGCCTGTTGTATGAGAGGCAGCAGAGTCAGATGTAATTAAAGGATCTTACCACATGTCTGCCTCCAATCCCAGTGGCTCATAGTTGACTATCTCTGGGGCTGAAAATAGATATCAACATCACAAACAGGCCGAACACCAAGCTTCATCTCCAACTGTCCTTTAGTGAAAAGAAAATTGTGTAAAAACGCTTACCAACAAATTCAGGAGTCCCAAAAATGTTTTTGAATTCCGTCCCAGCTTCTATTCTGTGTGCAAGCCCAAAGTCTATGAGTTTGATGCGGGGAAGAGGAATGTTCCTATCCAGTAGCATTATGTTTTCAGGCTGAGGTAAAAAAAAAAACCAACAACAAAACAGAGATGTATATTTTAGCACATTTCCTCTCATGCCAACATTGGTTAATGCACAAAGAACATAACTCACATAGGTTACCTGATTTAAGCTGCCTTTTGTGTGAGCATTAAAGAAAAACATTGCAACCATTACATTCATTCGTCTTATAAATATATGATGTATTGAGTGATACCAATCTTCTCATCTACCTCCAGTAAGAAAATGAAAATATTTCTGGGCAAACACATCCAGGAATTTTTTATGCAGTGTGAAGAGGAGCCACTGATGTAGAAACACAAGACGTGACTTTCAGAGAGCAGCAGCAGTTCCGTTGCTCTCTGAAAGTGAGGCGATAACCTAGTGGTGTTTGTATCTGAGAGTCTGGATCTTAGCCAGAAAAAACAGCAAGGATATGTGATTCAGAAAAGCAAGTGTCTGCTGCCATGTGCATTACTACACATACCTGTTGAATTATATTTATTAGCATAGAATCTGACAGATATAAAAGCTCGACTTTTTGCACAAGTAAGTTGTGAGGACCAACCAACGTGTCCTCACAAAGATCGATTTGAGTCACAATTTGTCCTCACAGGCTACTACAGACGTCATTCACATGCACACTCCTCATGTGTACAGCATGTGAGAGCAGAGTTGCTGCTGAGGTGAAGACTTATAGGATGAATATAGTTTAGGGTGTGATGGTGGCACGGATGTTGTACCTTTAGATCAAAATGTGCGATCCCCTTGGAGTGGAGGTACTGAACTCCGTCAAGGACCTGTTTGATAAACTGAGTGGCCTCCTCTTCACTGAGAGTCTCCTTCTGAGCCAAGAAATCGAACAGCTCTCCTCCAGAGACCCTGGAATTCACGCACAAACACATAAAGACACTCGGTGACTAATTTTGTGGACTGAAATAATTTGGGCTCTCTTGAATTTTATCTTAAGTGTGTTCTCAGACATGTGACAGACTGAGCCTGGATGCCTGACATAGAGTACAATATGATTACTTGTTGTAGCACTTCGGCTCTGTCTTGTGTCAGTTTGTCCCACCTTTGAATTACTGAAGTTCTCCCTTAACTTTGTAAAGAGCTGCAAATGTTTCAAATCATCATCTGACCAGCTGGCATCCCATAAGCTTGATTTTCTTTCATATTCAAACAAAGAAAACATAATAGACAGAGAGATGAATGATGCACAGTGTGTGATCCTGCAGCTACTGTAACTGTCAGTTCATCCATATTTTAATTGGACTGAGTTTTCGGTTTGTCTTAATTGGGGACCACCATGTTCCCAGGCACTCACTGGACACAGCTTTTTTTTTTTTTTTTTTTTTTTTTTTTTTTCTAAACACAAGCATTATTGACTCAGTGAGAGACATTTAGTTCTTTCTGGCACACATGGTCCTGGACAAAGGTTTTCAGCAAACAAAGGTCTAAAAAAATCTTTCTGCGGGCAATAAACTCATAGATTAGAGCCAAGGATAAAACTTTACCAGCCATGACCACAAACATTAAAAGCACTGCAACTGTATTTTGGTTTCATATTAAAAGAATATTTTGTTTATGTTAAATAGGCTCTCTTTGTGTGACTGCCGGAGAAACACATAAATGATTTCCAGAAGGACATGTTGAACAGCCTGACCTTGTGTGACTGGGTTATATGTAGAAACTTTATGCTTTGCTGGGAATATGCTGTTTTTTCCCCACTTTGGCATAAAATAAAATGCACCTCTTTTTGCTCAACCATTGAGTGTTTCAGGATTACATAACATTACCATGGTCACATAGGTATTTCAGATTTAATTAAACTTAGGTTTGGGTCTCACTGTGTCTTAGGTGTGTCACTGGTGTAATGTGTTCCTTCAGCGTGACAGAGACTGTGATGTGGTGTCATATCACATAGTGACTCACAGTTCCAGGATCAGCACCACGTCTGTGCGGTTTTCATACACATCGTGCAGGGATATGACATTGTTGTGCTGCAGTTCCTGCAGGATGCTCACTTCCCTCTCAATCTCTTCTCTTCGAACACCTCGTCTGCTGGACCGACTCTGGCGCTTCTTGATGAACTTGGCCGCATATTCATTGCCCGTGCTCTTCTCTATGCACCGCTTCACTACTGCAAACTGCCCACTGCAGACACACACACACACAAAAACAATCAAAAATATTGACAGCATGTGATGCTAGGGCTACAACTAATTGATTAATCGGACAATCATTTTCTTGATTAATCAAGTAATCGTGCAGTCCATAAAATGTTGAAAAATGTTGATCAGTATTTCTCAAACCTGGAAATGATGATGTTCTCAAATTTTCTTTGTTATATGCAACAAAGAAAGGTTCAAATTT
Source organism: Brachirus orientalis (assembly GCA_016785285.1). NCBI lineage: Eukaryota > Metazoa > Chordata > Actinopteri > Pleuronectiformes > Soleidae > Brachirus > Brachirus orientalis. Next base: position 8,074,544 of record JAFBJR010000146.1, on the reverse strand, counting down.
AACAAGCTGAAAAATCTGTAAACATGGTGTCATTCATCAAAAAATTGACGATTAATTTAGTAATCTATCAATAATTAATTAATTAAGTAATTGTTTCAGCCCTACATAGTGCTATAATTATAATCAGCAATCATCATTCACTTGATCAAGCTTTGTTGTCAATTTAAAGACTAAGAGACATCCAATAGTGAGACAGCTCATCAGGAACTATGGTGGCCTTTGCATACCAGAAAGGATGTAGTTTTTCACTTGCGTATTAAGCTTTGGCTTCAAAACACAAAACCCACACTCTGGTTGGTTTCTCTGTTTGGACTTCTAAAGCCAAAGCAAGGTTCTTGCATAAAGGTCTTACAAAAGGCTAATGTTATCTGCCAAATCAAACTATTTGTATTCCAAAGTGAAGATACACTTACAAACATTGGGGAATTTAATTTCTGCAAAATACATTCCCCTAAATGTTACACACTGGACCCTTCAGATAGAAAACTACTAGAATTCTTAACAACTAACAACAGGATAAAGCTGCAGGTGAAGACAGATTCCAGAGAGGAAGCCGTGTGTCACAAACGAGCTGAAATATTGCAGTGTCGTTCATCACTTCCTGTTTCCTGCCCAGACAAAGAACAAACACACAATGAGACAGACCAGCAGTGTGGACAGAGTTGCTGTCCTCCCACTTGAGCAACATTCTGGCTAAATTTCTCCTCATCCTCAAGTGGTCAGCCCAGAGTGGGGGGAAAATGCCAAAAACTCTGAATATTTCACAACAGAGGTGTTGCTTGAGTTGAAGACCATCTCTCAGTGGATGATTGTTTCACTTTTCACTGCGCTCTTATCTGGCACGTTAGTCTGACTGTGACTCAACTAATACATTTTTGTTGTGCAACAATTACCTCAGATAACTCCCCTCTCTCTAATGTAACTACAGCGGCACTTTGTAGCATTTGTTTAGAAAAGGTACATTACAAATAAAGTTATTATTATTATTATTCTTACACTCAAAATTGAACCACTGATCAACACTGTCTGTCACCTATATGATATCAGTACAGACAGCTATTTTCAATGCTTATTTATTTTGCATAATTGCAACATGAGTATGAAAATTTTGATTTTATCTTTAATACAGGAGAGAATGAATGACCTCTGCAGTTGGGCAAAAGGAAAGACGTACTGTATATATATTGGTACTGATATCTATTATTGGCCTAAGCACTACTGACGTATCGGTATATTGGATATGTGCTAAAAGTACAATATCGTGCATCCCTACTTGTCATCTCAGACCTGCTACCACTCCTGAAACTCTCTGGAGTGAACTTTCCATTCAGTATATTCAGACACTAAGCCTCTTAGTCACCGATCTGTCATTAATAGGCCACAGACGGACATGAGGGTGACAGAGACGGCAAAGCTTCTCTGTGTGTAAGGAGGAATGCACTTTGACTCCATAAGTCAAGCACATTAAATATTTGGTTGGATGAAATATTAGAGATTAGAGACAGCAGACACCTTTTATTAATAGACACTGTGAAGGAACACACAGAGGAAAAGAGATAGTAACTGGCAGGCATTTCATATATTTTGGAACGAACTGTCCACACGGAGATTCCAGGGTGCCTGTGAGAAGCTGTCCACTCTGTGTCCTCTATCATCATCATAGTGTTTAGTGGGCTAAGAATAGCTCAGCTCACAGGCTCTTTCTCCACCTGCCTCCTCTGTGTTGATGCTGCTGCTGTGGGGGGGAGAGGAAGTGCCATCTGAGGCAGACAAGTGGAAAGAGAGGATGAGAGGAAAGGAGGAGTGTTGAGAGGAGCTGCTGGATAAAAGACGAGAGTCTAAAAGCATATGGTTATACCCACTCTGCTCCTGTCTGTAGACAGCATTTAAAAATGGACTGAGTCTTAGCAGTTAGCCACCAGGGGGCAACTCCTCCAGTTGCAAAAATACCTCTGCTCTCATGTGTGCATGAAAAAATGGGCCTACTTCTCACAATAACATCAGTAAACAATTCCCTAAATAGTTAATGGTCTTAACTGCTTCTTTTTCAATAGAACATGACAACAATTTTGTGAATTATTTTCCTATTCAGAGGTAAATAGTCAATAAGGCATGACACATATGAGTGGACATTATTACAGTGTGATTGTTTTGCAGGTGAAGTCTGAGAACCACAAAATGTCAAGGTTTCAAAAAGGAAATTGGTTTTTCAAACAGAACTATGTCCACTTCTATATACAGTCTATGCTGCTGTTGAGTACTTTATAGTTTCCACTGACACTTTCAGAGGGGGCTGACACAGGGATACAGTACCTCCAGCTTATTGTAAAACAAACAAAGAGATGTGCTGTAGGAAACATCATAAAGCAACTTTTTAACATTACCACATTAGTGCAGGACAGGAGAGCCAGTTTGCTCTTTGCAGACACACCCTAGCCTGTGCTTATTCACGTTTACAATCACATGTGGGTGCAGCTCTTCTGAAAACACTAAGCTTTCTATTATATTTGAAATTACAGAGGTAAAAAAATATGTGTGGGTCAACCTCATATAAGTGCAGCTTAACTGGTGTATCAATGAAGAATAACAATTCACATAATAGCATAACCATAGCCTCCGTGTTTTCAAGCAGTAGTCAACTGCAAAGCACCATCAGGTGTTATTTTAAATCTACAAACCACCAATAACATCAGACTGAGGTGGAAACATAAAGAGCATGTGCATGATAACATAAGGGTCAAATATTCAGCTGCAGAGGTAAAATAACAACAGGAAGGGTGGGGTGATGAAGCAGTGTAACAAGGAAACCTAAATCCTTCTATGTTCTATTCACAGGGTCTCTACACCTCTGAGACACCAGAGGTGTCTAACAATGTCAAAGATGACTCAACTGTGGAGGAGGAGGGCAAGTCATCCAATGAAGTCCACATGCACAAACAGACACTGAGCAGCCTAAGGGGAGGAACAGTAACATGGCAGGAGGAGCAACAGTGTCCTTGATTTGCCTGTTAAGCAAGAGTGAGACAGAGCACAATATCCCCTCCTGTTGAGAGTTGTAACCCAAATGTAAGAAAGGGCACAACCCAAATGTCAGTGGAGGGACTTGGGGTTTCACCTCAGTGTTGTTACTTAGTGTAGAGTAACAGCAGACAGAGCAATGATGCTGGGAGTGGTATTCCAATGCGGGCCAGGCGTGCCGGCTGTCTTAGCTGTAAGCCGGCCGCAGTGGGGCTGAAAGAACCGTCTCTCTGCAGTGTTTTCACTTCCAACAGCTGAAGGTTATTATCCACCGCCAAGGTTGGAGGAATGCTTGGACAAGTGGCGCCAGCCCAATATTTAAACACATTTCTCTGCTGAACAACCTCAAGGGCTGTGATGACAATGAAATCCAGACTCATAATAGGCCAAGCCCTGTCCCTAACTACCTCTATCATCTTAAAATTGATTATGAAGGGGAGGCAGCTCAAACCTGGAAAAGATGACACTGTAGAAAACACACATTCTGTTGTGTTACCCATGATTATAATGAAATATGTTGTGATTTATGCCCTAAAACTGATGAGACGAGAGGCATGTTGTATATTCCCGTTGGTTTTAAAGTGGCTCATTGTCAACAAGGCAACTCTTGTGTAGCATGGCTGGACGAGTATTTGCTGACAGTAATGTTTTGACGCTGTCAAATGAGAACTCTAGGAATGTCCAAGAGGTCAACATGGAATTCCGTTTGTCAGGCCCCACTGAATGAACACATTTTTAATTTACTCAACAGCAGGCATGTGGATTCCTCTGAGCTGACTATGAGCTTTATGGACCTACAGCATGCATGTCCTCTGACAGAGCTATAGATAAATCTTGTACAGTAAATCCCTTTGGAGAAATTCTATCACTATCATGTTGCTGCCTTTACTGTGCATCTCTTCCCTCCCTTTATACTCACCAAATGAAACAAATCCATGTAAATAAAAACATTTCACTTGTTAATTTGCCCCTGCATTAATGTTCCTGTTTCTTAAAATAACAAAATACTTAACATATCAGGTGCGGTGAGATTTGGGGACATGCGATGTCTACGGATCAATGTTATAGCAATCAAGCAACATTTCTGTGGTTCTGGAATAATTGTACGAAGAAAAAAGTGTCAAATTCACTGTCAAAGTTAGGAGATCGTCAAAATCAATTGGATTCAGCTCATTGTAAAACAAACAAAGAGATGTGCTGTAGGAAAGATCATAAAGCAACTTCTTGTCACATCATTTACTGTATACATTGTGACCCCCATATAGTATTTCACATTTCAAAAATTGAAGGAAGTTTACAAGCCTTTTATTTTTGTGCAGGACTACAAAGACAATGGCTCTTCCTATCCAAACAAGCACCCTGTGAATTCTTGTCTTTACTTGACAATGACTGAGAAACAGTCAGTAAGTGTTAACATGACTGCCTCAGCAATGGCATCTAGTAAACATGAGGAAGTATAAAAGGTCTCAGACCAAACAAGGTGTTGGTCATGACCAAACATGGACAAGTATAAATCTGTTGTTGACAGGTAGAATTCCCACAGCTCACCACTTTGTCCTAATGGTCACTTACATAACAGTTCACAAGGCTCACCAGTCTCTCACCAGGGAGGGTCGCTGGCAGCTGTGGGCTCGCATTGAGACACACTTCCTACTGTATGTCAGCATCAGTGCCATCAATCAGATGGTAGGACATTTACAGTTGTCAGTGGATGCCTCACATCTCAAGCAAAGGGTTACTTTAGAGATTGGTTTACTGAAAACTTTCCATCAGCAGTGGAAAGAAACACCACGTGCAACTGTGTGGAGTTCTGTGACATTAAAATCTGCCAGAAAATGGAGCGATGTGATGAACTGACTGTCCTTGGGAGGGATGACTCAACAGTTCCATTGGACATGGAACAATGAAATAATCCACAGTGATCAGTTTTTGGCCCACCTCTTCAAATTCCCCAACGATCTTGAGAAGATGATCAGGAAACATTTCCACTGTAGTGCTCAGTAGGTCCAAACCCACAATGTTCTCACAAACTAAGGGTGGTCTTGGTCTGCACCCTCCAAGGCCCACTATAAAACTGTCACAATTGCACAGAAGATAATAATAATAATAAAAAAAATCCTCCTGAATTACTGATAAAACAGTTTGAGACACATCCTGTCTTCTTCGTTTTGGTCACAGCCACCTGCGGCTTTTAACCACAGGCAGTGTAAGTTTCGGTTTCTCACATTAGACTTTCAGCTATTGAACTTGTCCTATTTATAACAGAGCATTTAATGTAAGTTTTATACATGATTTACTGATGCATTTCTAGCATCAAAAATAATATTCACAATGCATATAGATATATAAAAACCTTTGATATGCCAGATTATGCTAAAAATGATACTTTTATCTTCAGTAATTCAGGAAGGTATTTACAGTGTTGGAAATGGAATGGCGATCATGGACATAACTAGTCATTGATAAAGGATTCCTACAATAATCAGTACATTTGTAAATAGATATTAAGTATGTACTCAGCGCAACATGGTCCAGCATCTCTGCAGAAAGGAACTTGCCACTTTACTCATTACAGCCTCATAACTATTCTATGAGGCATTTGTCATGTGATTTATTAACAACCACTACATTAGTATTTGCAACTCATTTACTTTTAATAATTGGTGCCATATCACAAAGCTGAACACATGCTAATATATAATATAAGGGTTGTGACTTTCAGATTATCTCATGATGGTGTTTAGAAGAGGAATTTCTTTTATTTCCTCATGTGACCCTTTTCTGAGAGGCTGGAATCAATCCCAGATGGCAGTGGAGCAAGCAACATGTCACACCCTGGACAAGATGATAAAGATAATAGTGATGAAGACAATTGTTATTAATGGTTCTAATGTTTGATTAATGATTTTCTCTTTCCTCTCTATGTAAAGTTAATGTTTTGTTTGTAATCAGCTGATTACAAGCTGAACTCCTTCCTGAGGTTTCTCCTATGTTTTTTCCCCCATTTGTTTTTGTAGAGTTTTCCCTCACTTGATATGAGGGTCTAACGATAGAGGGTGTCACTTGCTGTACAGACTGTAAAGCCCTTCGAGGCAAGTTGTGTTTGACATGTTGGGCTACATAAATAAAATTGACTTGACTTATACACGACGCAATAAAATGAAGTGTGAATGCTGGAGAACACAGCTGGAGCAGCCCCCATTTTTACAGGAGACCTTGGTGTGCCCTGTCAGGGTGTGTCAGAAAAGCCGTTCAGCAGCTCAACTCAGTTCTGAGTGAATATTTTGACCACTGCTAAACTGTTACAGATCAGGCATTTTCCCTTCACACCCGCTCTGTCTGTCAACATGCGCTGCACATGCCCATATAACCTGTGCTTCTGTGCAAACTGAATTTGTAGTTTCCTCAATCCAACCTGCACTCCGTTCACTTCCTCAAATGTGTTTCCCCAATGGGACACACTGCTTCCTGCCCCACACAAGCAAAATGAACTCTGCTCCTCAACATTTACCTTCAACACCTCGAGCCTCCACCCATAATCACCTCTTGATAAATCAAGGTGGATTCTGTTTCCAGGATTTGGACACGCCATGGAGGAACACAGCTTGTTTTCATAGAGTGCTTTCAAACTTTATCTTTCACTGTAAACTTCAGCCTATTTAGGCTCAGTGAAGTGACACTCCCCATTTCATGCTTTAACAAGCCATCTGTTTGCATACCTACATACACACATGCATGTGGACCACAGCAGGGGATGAGCTTAGCTGAGCCGCACACATTCTCACATATAGTGAGGGTGTCATTTTATCAAAGAGCTGCTCACACTTTACCTTAAAGTACACTCACCTTCCCAATTCCGCTCCAATTTCATAGAAATCATCCACGTTCTGTTGCTTAAATACTGCCATGCCAGGTGTCTTCATTGATGACGTTTATCTCCTTGATAAACACCACTTCAGTCTCGTCTGGTCAGCAACCTTCTTCCTTTCCTCCACAAATGTAGACCTGTGCATAGACACTCATGTTAATTTCGGAGTGGAATGATTAAGAGTTGAACTACATGTTGCAGCTTGCTGTGGAGCATTCCATTTCAGAGCTGTACCTACTTTCACCTTCCTGTTTAGAAATTAAAAAAAAGTGCACTTGATCTGTTGTTTTACTAATCTAAATACTAAGTTATTGGGTTACAACAATTTAAACTAGTGCCAAGATGTGTGGCATAACAGTGTTAAATTCTTGTGATTATAAAAAGATTATAGATTTTAAAAAAAAGGGGGGGGCATTCTGGGTAATTAGGGCAATGTATCTATTGTGAAACATTTTGTTTGGCAAAAATACAGGCAATAGAAATGACATGAAAAATCTGTAAAATGATGTAAAATACAAAAAGACACTAAACCACCATGAATCTCCCAAAAAGTACCGTAAGTTGCATTTCACACTCTCTGTGACTCTGTGACTGTAGCTAAATCTTACCTTGGTGCTTGTCAGATGCTGGGCTGCTGATAAACATGCATCTGTTCCTGCGTCCTCTACAACTGCTCTGCTCCAGTCATGAACACAGTCCAGTTACAAAGCTGCTTCTTGGCCGTCTCTGTTGTTTTCTGTCACTTGCAGCAGCACCATGGGCTTTTGTATCTGCACAAGTCCCTCCCCCTGATGGCTCCACTGTGGAACTGAAGCATGAGAGGTGCAGGCTATGAATAAGGATGACAGAAGCGTCTGGTGTCTGCTGCAGTTAAGGAACTGGGGGATATAAAGTAAGCTGTTTCTTGTGGGCACCAATTGCTGAGACTCAACTTTCTGTCAGACAAAGTTTATTGAACTTGTCCTTTAACTGGTATTACACAAAAGTGCAGTGGTGTATGCTTATTTTCTTTAACATACAAGCTTCGCACATTGTAACAATTAACAAGATACTGTGGAGATATTAAAAAAAAAAATAATAATAATAAGTGCCAAATGATATTCTGAAATCATCCTGTCACACTTGTGCAATATAGTGCTGGGAAAAAAAGCAAGAACAATAAAGAGAAAAATTAAAAATCAATCAGGAGAATCATATTAAGCTTATTCAACAGGACAATAAAATTACACACTGGAATGGATGCAAACTAATCTTACTTTACTTTACATGTATTCATGTAAAGTAATTCTTGACTCCTTCACTATGTATTTAACATGAATTTAACATGACTTGACCAAAGGGGAGAAAAGGGTTTTTGTATTTAACAGTTGTTTTAAGAGAGACCTGCTCTCATGACAAAAACAAAGACTTGGAAGTGTGATTGGTGAAACAAAAAAATTGCATGCAAAATTATTTTGCTAACCATTTCTCAGTAAATAATATGGTAAATAAAAGCAGAAAATTCTATAACAAGTTGTAAACAATAAATTGTCACACAAAAGAAATGTAAAATTAAACCGTCCTCCCACTTACATGAGGTTCAAACAGCAAAACAGCACTACTGATGAACCAAATTAAATGATTTTTTTATGTGTGTTTTGTCTTTTTTGTTACACAGACAGAATTATTAAAGAGGGGATGGAGAGAATATAGCCATGGTGCTGGGGAGTAAACTGTAATGTGTTAGTACCTTAAATGTTTCTCCACATGTAATCTCCTGAAATAGTTTACTCAACAATGGAAAATCACATTTCCATGGCAACAGTCCCATTGACAGACTCACACTGTAGTCATTCTATCCCAAGCTGAAATATAGCATATTAATGGTACCTGGGAATGAGTGTAAACACTGGCTAAACACATGTTACACTGCCACACTGAGGACAATCAATGCAAATACAATTCAACAATGCATTAAACATGTACTTCATATTCTGCAGAGTAGGTTTTCGGGGAGAATGTATGATAAACACTAAATGTGTGTTGGTAACAACATTACTAAAACAAACAGAGAAATCATGTTGTAACTAAAATAGTCTGATAATGAGGCATTGTTGGCATCTGTTATGGAAGTTAATGAAAACATTACATTAAAAATAAAACCTAGTGGCTCTTTCAATATTTAGTTGTGGATGTAAATATTGAGTGGTACTTCAAATTAGGGGAATTTGCTAGCATTAACTATTCTGCCAGATATAAGATAATATAAAATTAACTCAGCAACATTACATTAGAATCTCCAGTTATTTGACCTGAATCCAGAGATTAAAACAAGCTCACCAACATCAACTTCAGGTCACAGTCTTTCCTAAAATATTCCACATTATTTTTGAGTGATTATCAACGGGAGGATTTTTGCTGTCGGACCACATGCAACCACGTAATAACCTCCACATTACCCACTGTTTAGTAGATCGAAATACTCAACTTTTTTTAAAAGTTTTACCAAAATATGAGTTTCAGCATATGTGATTTTAGTACATAATCAGGCATAGGGACCAAACACAATATGTGCTGTCCAGTGGCAATGTGGAAAATGTGGAACAAGAAACAATTATCAGATTTTTAAGAAAGGAAATGCAGACACAGAAATCATAAAAACTATAAAAACATGATTAGAAAAAAAAAAAAAGGAAGGAATTTCTTTAAGGAATGAAATTGTCAGCTATTAAAAGATCACAGCCATGGTTTTAAAAACACTGATCTGGACGGTGTTAAACTTGGCCCTGGAAGAAAAATAAGGCAAAGAAAAGGTTTTGGCCATCGTGTAAACACATAAGCTTACAGCATTTACATAACAACATTTGCACAAATACTGATATTTACTGACAGTTTTGGTCCTTTGAAAGTTGATTGTTGTTGATTGTTCCAGCACTGATGCCGAGACCAACTCCAACAGTTCTTTACAAAATAAAATCCCTTTATGATACATCAGCTGTGGGCGGAGGTGATCTCTTTGTCTTCAGACTTCAGCCACACAGTCTGGAAAGGTGCTTCAGTTTCACGTTAGTTATCCTCCTCATCATCACTGACAAAGCTCCGTCCGTCCTGACTGGATTCTCTCTCCCTGAGGAAGGTCTGTCTGATCGCCTCTAGCTCGGTCAGCTCCAGACGCACTTTCTCCAGGTGAAAGGAACGGCGGTTCTGGATTTGTCTCATGGGGAAAGGGTTCATGTCTACAAATGCAATGCTCATCAGCTTCCTGGGGGGGAAAGTAAATTAACAAAGGAATAAGTCTTCCTGTGATGATTTTCTATTGTTCTGGAAGCACTGTAATGTTCAGCTGTACTGAATTCAAAATCCTCTCGCTGTTTACTGTACTTTTACTTGTTCTACTTTCGGTACTTGTTGCAGTAGTTCAGGTAATTCTGACCTACTCTAGTGACATTGGTATGAGAATCACTGAATAATGATACTAGTTAGTTTTAGAACTTACATCTCTACAAATTGTTTGTCTAAATGGAGATATTCATTATTTTTCCTCTTTATTACTACAGGTAATAATATATAGATAAATATATATAAAGACAAGTCACCCGCACTATACCTTGAATCCAGGATTGTTCTTGTGAAGTATCTAAGATATTTGAAGATTGTGGTGGAGTCCTGCAACTTCAAAAACTCTTCCTCCTTGTACTTGAACAGAGCAAGGGCAAAGCGAAAAATGATCTGAACAAAGGAAAAATATCAAAAGTGTGAAATTCAATACTTTGACCACATAGCATTATTATCTCTGACATTTTCTTTTCAGGGGATTAACTTCACTGAACAAGCACAGAATAAGCTTTATAGTCTATTTCTGACATGCTAATACTATACCTGAAATACTTGGAATTAGTCAATATGCATGACTTTCTGTGTAGGGAAGGGGATGCTCATGGTGTTTACCCCAGACAGAGTTTTGACCAAAGTTTGCAATTCTTCACTTTTATACAGAGCTTTGCAGCATCTTTTTTCACTTTAATATTTTCTGACTTTGCTATTGTTGGACACTTTCCACATTCTGACTGCTGTTTGCAGTCATTTTAGGGAGTTTCAACTAGTGCTTGCAAATACACACACGTAGCAGCAAAAGAGCTTGAAATGGGCCCATAGTTTGCACAGCAGCCATTGAGAAAGGTCATGGTAAGAAAATCCCAGGTCTAAATTATAGAATGATTGACGGCGTGATGAGTTTCATTTAGAGTGCATGATGGTTTAGGGTCATGCTGTCCTAATATACATGAACTAAACAGAGCCATTGTTAATGTGACCAGTGACATCTCTGCTTTTTATGCAAATATATATAAAAATGGCTGTTGTACACAGGGCCAAAAAAAACAGAACCAAGGAAAATGGATATTGTACTTCCACACATTGATCAGGTGAGTGCAAAAATAAATGCTAATGTTGCCATCAAGTGGACAAACAGGAGAGTGCAAGCTTGATGCTGCACCGGGTTTTACAAACTCGGTGCCAATACTATACTATTCCCACTTTAAACTTGTTTTGGCTAACAATCTGGCAAACTACTCACACTTTCATCAGACACAGCAACATTAAAATTTGGTGTTTGTGGCAACCGGCCAAAATAAAGCTCAATTCCAACAGTCGTTTGGTTATATTTTGGTCTTCTGACAAAGAAATTATCTGTCTTAGGCTTACAGTGTGTTTGACTCTGCTCATCAGCCAAATGCCTAACATTTACTGTGCACACTATATACAGCATTTGCTGCTGCCAGAGATTTATGACAGCACAATATGTAGACCATAAAACCAAGAAAAGGCTATACAGAGCTATGCAGCGGTTGAACTGGGTTATAAATTCATGTTGGTCCTTCAAAATAACACAAAGGCATTTGATCTACTGTTGTATAGACATCAGAGAAAAAGACAACACATTGTAGGGAGATCTGAAATAACACAAAAACTTAAGTCAATAAAGTGGTTGTGTTTTAGTTTTCACTAACTATCTCATGTTCTTCAGTTTCCTGCAGATATCTGGGAGCATGCCTGGATAAAGCCCAGAATTCAGGCTACAGCATGTGTCGGATTAGACAGTCACATTGTTTCTTTTTCCTTCTGTGTCCTACCTTTGGTCCTTCAAATAGAAAGGCATCCCAGATTTTGAAGAGAATGTCGCTCACTACGCTGTCCACAAACACCACCAGGAACCAGTTGAAGGTGATGAGGGAGAAGTCTACCTTGTACTGCTCAAAGTGGGCATGAAGCCGGGGCAGCTTCTCGCACATCAGGTCCTTGAACACGCGCTGGTCAACCTGCACAGATTGGACCGGGATGCACACAGGAAGCATTACACAAGCAGAAAACATGTGAAACCATCTAGCAGGGACAATAAACAGTGGTGCATTCCTGCTCCGGTAAGCCTAGCAGCCTCAGTCACATGACAAAAAATCATCCCTTAGTCCCTGTGTCACCCAGTATTACAATATAACCTTTGGCCAGGTTTACCTGTGAGCCAAGCAGAGTCTTGGTGTAATAGTCTCTTGGCATGAAAACTTCAACTATGGCTACAAGAGTCCAGAAGGCATCCTCTTGGTCCAGGTAAAGTAAGGCGATGGCAGCCAGCCTGAAAAAGTTATATGCAAATCCAAATTAATGAGTTCCAGGTCATTAAAAGAAAGCAGCGGAAGATTAAGCAAATCTCGTAGTACCTGTTTAGTCCCTGACAATAGCCAATATCTGGATTCCTCCAGGAGAATGCCATCAGGACGTTCCTGAGTTTCTGGATGCCGCCTGCACTTGGAGAGGCATAGTGCTTGTTGTTTGGCAAAGTGCGCAGCAAATCCAGCTCGATCTGCTTTGATGCAGGGTTGGGTTTGTCCCGTGCCACATTCAGTAAGGTCTCATAATAGTCTGCTGCCAAATGGTCCCGAAACTTTTTGACGTGGAAGGAGACACACCAGCGCCACACCTGGGACCGGTGCTCATGGGGAACACCGCAGCGAATCAGAGATTTCAGCTCAGGGGAACGCACCAGGTCTCTGTTCATGGTGCTGGCCAGATAGTTCTCCCACTTCACTCCAACAGACACCTCTTGATCTGTCATGGACAAGGACTTTAGCTCCAAGGCTCTCACCTTTGCAACCAGCTTCTCCTCTTCCTCTTCCTCTTCAGGCACCGTCTTGAAGCCATACAAGTCATACTCACTGATGTCAATTCAAACCAGAGAGAAATGTAAAATCATCATCCATCAGTGATGTTCAATTCATTGCTATTATTCTTAGAGGTTTTCCCCTACCTGACAGTGTTTGGTTTGAAGATGGGATGCTCTTGCTGTTCAGGGCCCTCTGCCTGCAGGGCATCCTCCAATAATCTGGAAATGACCTCGCGGGCAGGACTCTGCTCTGAAGATGAACACACTGGGTTTTTCACTTCTTGAAGCAGCACCAGATATTTACTCTCCACCTGACACAACTTGGCCTCCAAGGCTATAGACTGCAGACGAAAAAACATAGAGAGGCTTACATCAAGGTTTCAGCTTGTGTTTGATTTTTCCTCTTTTGCAGTTTAGGTTTAAAGAGCACGAGCTAAGTTGAATATGGGACTTCCCCTAACACTTGACTCAGACTTCCTGTTTCTATTAACAGAGAAATGCACGACTATCCCCCAAACACAAGATCGTACCTTTGCTTCTAAAGCTTTTTCTCTACTTTCTGCATTTCTGCGTAATACTGTCAGCTCCAGGATCTCTTTGTTCAAGAACTTGTTTTGAGATTTGTAGCCTTCAAGACTGTCCTGAAAATGAATAAAACAGTAGGTCTGATTAATCAGCAGAAATTTAACAACAACAACATAAACGAGACATAAAAACGCACAACTGTTCTTACACTGAAACTAAAAATATAATTTCTGCGACACAATGAAAACTTTCCTTTTGCAGAGCAGCCATTTTCGAAAATTCACAGTAGAAAATCACAGGTGTAAACAATCAAATGAATGACAGCTGAGTTCCACTTCATTTTCTCAGTTTCAAGCATGCTGCTTCACTGTCAAAGTGTGCCGACTTGCATGAACTAGAAAGAGAAACAATGACCTGTGCTTTTCATTCTAAAACATGTCAAATGGCTGCTGTGAAAAGGACCCTCTTCAGAATGAGTTCTAATAATCTGCAGCTTGTCTGCATCGACACTTGTTTTCCTCTGCACCTTGAGGATGTCCAGCTCCTGCTGCTCTTTGTTGGGAGACAGTGAGTTGGCATCACTGGGACTCCCAGAGTTCTCAGAGCTCTGCTGCGAAAGCTTCATGATGACTTCATCTTTAGCCTGGATGGTCTCCATCAGCATTCCCAGCTGGTCATTAATTTCCCCTACTTTAATCTTCAAGCCTTTAAGCTCCTGTTGCAGGCTTTCCTTCTCTAAGGCGAGACGTTCCATGTGGCCACACAGCGACTGGATCTGTACATCTCTTTCTTGAAGCAGGATCTCCAGCTGGGCGAATTCTCCCTGGGTTACTATAGATGTCTGAGTCTGGTCTGAGACTGCAGATGAATCAGGAGCTGGGGCTGGACAGTGCACTGTTGGCCTATCACACTGAGATGTCCTTAGAGTTTGCTGAAGAAGTCTCACCAGCTCCTGGTTAACAGAGAGAATTGGTTTGGTTAAAATATTATCACTTGTATGGTCACTATTGCGTTTTAAAATTAAGTTAAGTTTCCAGAGGTCATGCATTTATTGATTATTTTTCACGTGGTCTAAACATTTCCTGTTTAACTGAACATTTTTGAAAGGGTTTGGACATAATACAACCTAACAGCTAAGCAAACAAACAAATGGTGACAAAAATCATAAGTAAATGAACAAAAAAGTTAAGAAGATAACAAATGTTTAAAGGGATATTAACAGCAGTCAAGAGAAGCAACAAGGTCAATTTTGGATTTACTTTTTCTACATTTAAGGAGAGTTATGTAAATTGTTGTACCTAATTCAATCACAACACATCCATTAGTTTCAGACATTTAGGACCAAAGCTGTGGTTCAAGTGTACCTTGTGACTGGAGAGCTCCTCTCGCAGTTTGGCCTGTTCCTGTTGCATACGGCTCAGTTCTTCCTGTTGACTCTGGAGACGAAGCTGCATCTCCAAGGGTTTGCTGCCATTACACTCCATGGGAGAGCTCTCAGCACTGCGCCCAAACCTCCCAGAGCCCATCATGTCCCGAAGCAGAGGCCTTTTGGGCCTTGTCGAGTTGCGCACAAAGTCAAAAGTAAATGCTGATCCAAAGGAATCTAAGAGAGAAGATAATTTCATCACTTGTTGCCTGTACCCGTAGATTCTAACTGCAAACAGAAAGATTTAGGGAAAAATCTAAAAAGGTAGCAGACAAGTGAAGCAGTACTAGACAAATAACATTTCTTCTCTGGGGAATATAACATGTGTATGATTATCAAATCGCAGCCAGAGAGTGCGTTGTCAAGGCAGCATAAATGGACATACTTCTGTGGTTGTCTGGATGATGTTTCTGTTCAGGGAAGTCTTTGGGTGGGGCATCCACTAACTCCCACTCTTCTGCGTTGTTGTTACTGGTGTAGAAAACACTGCGCCTGCTCTCAGCTCCCTTGCCTTGTCGCAGATAAGACATGGAATTCCTGACAGAACAAAAACCAATCAGGAGGGTGAGGAGGTCCAAGACTAGAGTGATTCAGTGTTGGGCCGCCACGCAGTAGGAGATTATAATATACTATGGAAAAGTAATTAACATACACAGAGAATCACAGCATGTCTGAATTAATATATCTAAAAATTATGAGATAAATGTTATATATTATTCTGAGTAATGAGCTAACAATTTTCAACCCTTTTTTAGATCCATAAAAATCCTTGTTTGTACTGATGGTAACAGACTGTGTCATTCATTTTAGTCACCTTTAATGATGCCATCTGCTTTTTACGGAGCTGGTGCTACATTTTAAAAAGGGTTGGCCTTTGAAAATGGCCATAAATCATAAGCTTTCAAATGCTTGAAATCTTCCACTGTGCTGTATAAAATGCCAGTACTCATCAGCGTAAGGCTGTACATGTGCTGGTCCTACAAATGTTTCACAATAAAAACCTTGTTGAAAAAAAAAAGACAGAAAACAAAAAAACAAAAACACTTGAGTGCTTTTACTTTGAAACAAATACAGCAGGTCTTGTGTTTTTGCCACTTCCGACAGGCACAGACTTAGAGATTCACCATCTGTACTGAGGCGTCTAATTACGCTTTTCAGTAGTGCACAGAAAAAGGGAGAGAGTCAGTCGGTCAGTGTAAACAAAGAAAGGTGATTGTTAAATGGCGTATGCAAATGAAGAAAAGGCTGGAATACAAAGTAATTTCTGGAAAGAGACAGAGGGTCCAGTCACTAAGGAAATAAGCCGAAGCTCCCGAACCCATGCGGCTCCCTGACATCATCCAGCTAGGTCTTTTGTTGTCGTTTCCACTGAGAAAGAAAGAGAGGGAGAGACCCCTGGCAGAAGGAAATTGCATATTGTGCATTTAGATGGTAGCATTATGATGGTTAAAGCAGCTCGGAAACTCTTTGTTTTGTTTTATCTCTGAAACTCATTCAAAAAATGATGGAACTGATTAGAGGGATGTTGTTAGGAGTAAAGAGTTGCTGAACTATGTCGTCTCTTTCCACCATGGACACAAAGCAGATTTAATCCACGTGTCTCATTTTCAGCATTTCACTGTGTCATATTACGTGAATGGAAGTGTTGTGTGGCCCAAAAAAGGAACATTTGATGGCTTTACAATTGAGCAACTGGTGACCTAGATGTACGCAACCATTTCCTCTATTGTAGTCGACTACAACAAACGCAGAAGAGGTATTTGGTTTCCTCCACGCAGCTCTTATTGGGGCACTTGCTATAGCAGACTAACTACAGTCGTTGCACCTGATAAGCAGGGACATTCCCAGAGACTTAAAAATAAAAATTCCTTTTCAGAAAAGAAATTGCATGTACAGTTATAGCAGGGTGCAGACAGTTGTAACTGGGCCTCACCTGAGATCTGTACCAAAGTTTTTCAGCGAGAAGTTGAGTGGGTTTGTGGTCCCAGAAAAGGATCCTCTGGCTGACTGGATCCCTACCATTGCACCACCATCTGTTTCTGTCTCCATGGCAAAGTCGCTACGCACCTTCTCCATGCTCTCACTCAGCTTCTCAAAGATGGAACCATCTGAAATGCAACAGAGATAATTACAATAAAAGTCTTGGTATCATTATTATCATTATTATTAAATGGAACAGTAGTGATCACGAATGGACCCCAAAATAAAACAAAGCCATATTCTGAGTACCATTTACAAATAAATGGATGTCCACACACGTTATTTTTCCTTCATATGAATTATGAATGACTGGGCAAATGTTGTAACACAATATAAAAGGGACAGAGTATGAAGAGAAATTAAATAAGATTTACAAAGATGTCTTGTATGTGCTTTTAGATTCTCACATAATGTATGTGTGTGTGTAAATTCAAACTTAAATACTGCATTAAACATTAACAACTTCCTCATAGCTTAAGGGAAAATTCCAGTTAAAGAAACATTACTGCAAGAATGGTTGATGTCACTGTCTTTCCCGCACCCACACATTTCATCACAGCTTAACGCTGACACAACAAAGGACATACTGCAAGTGCATTAAAACTACATTTCCAAGTATTTTAAATCGCGTGTGTGTTTTAATTTGCTTTAATTAACCACGTTTTGTAGGACTGGAGATTTGAGAAGTCTTGAATGGGGCTGACAGTGAGTGTGTCAATTTGAAATTATACTCAGCTTTGAAAAACGGGGGGGGGGGGGTCTCTCCTCTTAAGTCTCTTATTAGCTAATATGTTGTTTGACACTTTTCTTTCTCAGGACAACCAGAAATATTTAGAAGAGAGAATATTTAACATACTGTATATACCAAGCTACATTTGGGGTTTATTATGGATATATAGATATTAAATTGTTAAAAAATACACTTTATTTGGCATTTCTCTAAGTGTTATATATGACATTTATTACAAAACATTAATCCTGCAGGTTAAGGAAGTTAGTGAGATTTTTAACTAAAATTAGCGAAATTGTGGCCTAAGAAATAAATGTGGACTTACTATATAAGAAAAAAAAAAAAGTAATAATTAAAATAATTTCTGTTTAAATTTTTCTAAATTCACTAAGCTATCAAGTTAATATTTTAGAAAAGTATCACAGGCAAACTATAACCATTGCAGCTTGAATCTAAAGTGCATATGTGCTTCTCCAAAAACTAAATGTATTCTTCTTTAGGTCATAATTTTCTGCTAAGAGACAAGCAGATGGCACAGAAAAGATAACCTTCTTGGCAAAGCTTACAGCACCCAACTAAGCGTGACAGCTTGTGAAATGCACCAAGTTAAACACCGGTGTTGTGCAGGGAGTGTTATACTGCGCAAGCATAGTGTTATGTAAATGCTGATGTGCAATTATTCTGTCATCTTACTGTGTCAGATGCTTTTAAATAGACGTGAATGTCGAAAAACAAGGTGTACAAGATATACACAATTAACCCATAAATCTGATGTGTGTCTTTTAATAGTATTTAAATACAACCAGTGTTTTAATAGTGTACAAATACGTCCACAAACCAACTGGTTTCTTTTCCCCTGTGTTGATTTCTTGTTTAATGAATGCTCAACATTACCACATCTGCAAACTCGTGATGCAGAAACTTGGGAACCTGACTTGTGTTCACAGTAATTGTGTCAACATGAACCTATCAGATGTATGTGTTTACTTTCAGCTGGTGCCTGGATGGGACTTAACAGTGTCATGTCCACATGGTACATTTTCGCTGTATGTACACGTGTGTTCCTGTACGGGGATCTACCATTGTCTTTGCCAACAAGGCCAGTAGGAGGGAAGGCCAGGGTTGGGGAGCTCCAGCTGTCTCTCTGGCCAGAGCCTCTCGTGCTGCTGTACTCCCAACGCTTCTGCTGCAACTGCTGGAGCCAGTAATGCATCACCTGCTTGCTGGGAGCCTGAAAATACAAACACACAAAAAAATCGTTAAGCAACAAGGACACCTATGTTGCACACACGATACCTTGATAACAGCTGTGAGGTTAAATCGAACAAATGAACCCTCACTATAAATAGCAGTTTACTTTTATGATCAATCATGTGAATGAGAACAGACGCTGGTTTCGGTCTCAGTTCCAGCCTCGGCCCATGCAGTACGATTTGGTGTTGAACAAATCACACCATCTGCTGAAAACACGGTGCCAGCCTCAGTGACAGCTGATAAAGGAGAATTCTGGTTTGGCACTGACTGAACCCGTAACAGTCACATGTTAGCAAAAAAAAGACATCACATGAGACACAGTGACCCTTCAGATAACACGAGGGTGGATGAGGTCAGGAGTATTTTAATGAGTCTAAGAATGTAAACAGTGAGCAGACCTACTGGAAAAATGTGCTGAATCACCTCTTGTCTGGTAAACATGGGCTGCTGAGGAAAGAAAGAAAGAAAGAAAGAAAGAAAGAAAGAAAGAAAGAAAGAAAGAAAGAAAGAAAGAAAGGGCAAAATATATGGGGAAAACATCCAACAGTAATTTGTATTTGAGGTATATTGCCATTGTGATTTGATTTGGAGTACACGTTATTATTTACTGTATTACAGATTTAAAACAGGATTAAATATTTATTTCATCAAATATAAACGACTCAATATTGTTAATTTTGTAATACAATGTCTAATAATTATAGATTTAATTCTGCTCCTGAGTGAAAGTTGAAGAAACCAGTTAATTGTGGTTTTAAGCTTAATGGAAAACAGTTGAGCAAATAAATACATAAATAAATAAATGCATAAAATTCCTTGCAGTAATACATTATGTCTCAAACTTTACTTTGCACAGTGCAATAACATGACATTCATTAACTGTATGCTGAACTTTGGGCTGTGCAATAATTCAATACCAAAATACAGTTGTATATCCCAACATAATTTTTTCACAATGTCAATATAAAAAAGTGCAACTGAGGAAATCAGTGTCATGCCCTGTGCAGATTATACAGTATGTAGTGACCAGCCCTGATAGACAGACAGGACAGATAAATAAATAAAGAGAAACTGCTTCTGCTGATAAAAGGACACAGTTTAGTTATTTTATTATTATTATTATTAGAAGCAAACTTCCATAATGCTTCATTTATGAACCAACTATATGCTGGTAACCAACTATATTGGAAAGGTTTGGTAAATTTTGGTAAATTTGACTATAATATTAAAGTATTGAAAAATAGGATGATAGATAGATAGATAGATAGATAGATAGATAGATAGATAGATAGATAGATAGATAGATAGATAGATAGATAGATGCCCATTAACATAAATGGCAAAGCACATCAGTACAGACAAACACTGCACACACATGGAAAGGGATTAAAAATAAAGAAACGTAAAAAAAAAATGAAACATGAAGGTGTACAGTCTCAATGGGTGTGTCTGTCTCTCAGCCGTGAATAAAGGAAGTGACAAATGACAGCAAACAAACACACAGACGCAGAAAAAGTTTGTACCCGCAGCAGAAACTCCTTCCCGGCGGTGCGAATCTCAAACTGACCCTCTTCTCCCTCCACGTCGTAGCAGAAGCAGGCGTCGCCGATGTCGATGTGTCCGAGTGGCAGTGCATCCTGCGGAGTCTTGAAGTAATACAAGAAACACTTCCTCGGATCGTACACGAACCACCTCGGCCTGAACCCCCTCAGCGGCCCCTTGCCGGACAGTTTGCTCAAATAGCCGCACAGCCTGGAGGCCTGCTCCTTCGCGCCCTCCACCTCAGCCACGTCCACGGACTTGGCGGCCGCGATCCGCGGGGCTGTGCAGGAGCTCGCCTCGCTGCCATCCTCCTCTTCGTGCATCTTCCCTCGAAGTTTCTTGTTCGTGCAGCGCAGCGGATGCCCTCACTGCCGTTTCCACCCGCATGACTGGCTGCCGCGTGCACCGGAGGAGCACGGGAGATGTAGTTTAGAGCCGAGGTGGTGCGTTCGAGGGCGAGGCCGCAGGGCCACCGCTGGGTGGCGGTGTTTGACAGGCTCAAAGAAATGAGCCCTTTAGCAAGTTTCACCATTTTGTGGAAAGGGTGTAACAAAAATTGAATACGCAGCCCATAAGTATGTTTGTATAAGTGTAACCTCTTGAAAATAAAACAACATCGGCCTCTCAATTACACGCAACCCTCCACTTATAGTTATTTCTGTCTGATTCTTTATTTATTGTGCGTCACAAATACATTTATTTATCGTGAACATTTATTGTTCCACCTCAAAAACCTTTATAGACACTTTTTATTTTTGAAATTATCATAACCATGAAATATCATAACACAAACCATTCTTGCTGTGCTGTGGAATGTTGTGGAATGATTTTAAGCCTATTTTGCCCACTCTGATGGAGCAGTTTTTTTCCTCAAAAAGTTGGATTCACTTCACTGGCCCCTCCTGATCCTGTCACTGAGTGCCCCCCAGGGTATTAGTTTAGGACCCCTGATCTAAGTCAAGTCAATTTTATATATATGGCCCAACACTACAAACACAAATTGCCTCAAAGGACTTTACAGCTGTACAGCAAGTGACACCCTCTATCCTTAGACCCTCACATCGAGTGAGGGAAAAGTCCTTGTACGGGGAAAAAAATGGGAGAAACCTCAGGAAGAGCCACAGAGGAAGGATCCCTCTTCCAGGACGGACAGATGTGCAGTAGGTGTCACATCCACAGAACAGAGACGAGTTCAGCAGATTAAAATCAAAACATCAAACATTACAGAGAGAGAAAAGATAAGAAGACAGAGACCAGGATGATTCAAGAATCAGTAACATTAATAACATTATTAACAAATAATTTGCAATTATCTCATTCAGGGAGTGACATGTGCTGTCACCATCTGGGGTTGGTTCCAGCTCCTCATGTGACCCTCAGAAGAGGACAAGCCATTGCAGGGTGGATGAGGATAATTAATGTTAGCAGTAATGAGTAACTCTATAATATATTGTAATGGTTATAGTTATAAGCTGTGGTGCTGAAGCTCAGGAATCAGGGAAATCCATGTGAAATAAGAACAAAGAAAGAGAGAGAGAGAGGAAGAGCACAACAAACGTTTTTTTTTATTTTCATAAAAGAGAGAGAGAGAGAGACAGCAAGAGACAGACATAAACAGAGATAAGTCCTCTAAAAGCCCTTTTAGATACAGTATCATTGAGGCGTGTGCCTTCTGACATCTTGAAATAACATGTTTCTTCAGCAGTCCAAATGACATTAGAGATACTGTACTTCAATAATCCATTCATCTAGTGAGTGAAGGCCACCATAGTTATGTGACACACTTGGGTAAGGGAGGGGTGAACGGAGGACATTGTAGGCTTTTTAAATATATTTAGGTTTCTACAGTGAGTGGAGATTCCAAATAACCTGTAAAAAATGTGTTAAATATTTATGCAAGTTGCATCATTACCTCCAAAGGCTTATCTTGGTTGTTTGTGAGGATGCTTGCTTAATGTTGAGGTCTAAAGAAAGGTGATTCTGTTGAAGTGACATTTTACAGGCGTTGTGACCTTTTGAGACCCACATCCTCCTCATGGGTACTGTATGTTACCAAAAAAAAAAAAAAAAAAAAAAAAACCTAAAAGAACCTGCTGTCTAATTAGTCAAATCTATTTGATTTTTAAAATATGTATTAGGACGATCTAAAAAACTCTACTGCTACTATACACAAAATACATTTTTAATGTGGATCATTTTACAATTAATTATGCATTATACATTAACATACTATACACAGTGGGTGATGCAGTGGCTTCTGAACCACAGATAACATTTGATGCCAAACCCCCAAAAGGGGAGAAAATGACTCACAAAGACAGTTAAAGGCAGGCAGCTCCGTTAAGATCATGTCAAAGTTTTAGGCCACTGAAACAATATTTAGTCATACAAGGAAAACATGCTGTATGCCGTTAGTGGTTAAAAACACTGTAGATCCAAATGAGCTTATAATCTAAATGGTAACACTTACATTAACATTACAGTATGTGTATAGTATTCATTTGTTATTTCTTATTGTTTATATGATTGATTTTGTAATGTAAAAATATTTGTCATTTGTAAATTACAATGGAAAATGTGTGTGTGTGTGAGTGTGTGTGTGGGACATATTATGGTGACAATCAATTATTTTATTATTATTATTTATTTTTATTCACAAACATTTTCAGGTGACAGGTGACCCATTTCCTTACATTTCTTAGCCAAACAATCAAAGTGTCAAAGTCAGCACTGCACACACCGGTGCCATTAGAAAGTCACCTGCCAAGTGAACCATTGGACAATTACGTGATTATTAGATGGTCAGACAGATGTTTTTTTTTTTAATTAATAGTTTGTAACCAATACAAATTTTCTTTACCTTCCCATAACTGACATTACTTTGAAAATAACATATTAAAACTAAAATTATCTCCCCTATTACCACACCATTACCATTGTTATTATCAGGGTGGACACTGCACCATAAGTAAGATTATTATTTTAACTCCTTATTACCAAATGATTACCATACTAATACCATGCTGTTTCCAAACTGTGATTTATGTGTGTTCTAAAAATATTACTTTAAATACATTCAGAGCCACACTTTTTTGTTACTTCAGAGCCATTTAACCAGTTGTATTTATTAACAAAATAAGGAGTGTGTTTTCTGAGTTCAAAGCTGGAGCACTGTTATGATCAGTGAGTGCTGAATTCCGGTCAGTTTGACACACTACAGTTCTGGTTGTTGTTTGTCACCCACAAGGAGTTCCTACTGTTCATCATGGGCCACGGAACCAAACCATGGGAGGTGATTCATTATGACTGTCAGCAACAGACGGGGGCTACGAGTTTGTCATTGTTTATGACTAAGACATTAACTCATTAAGACCTCCAAAATCAGGTTTTCCCAAGTATCTCCATTCCTTTGTTTCTATACCATTTGACCACAGTTAACTGTGAATGCAGATCAGAAAACCCAGACGATGAACTGGTGACGCAGCTTTGCTCCCATTTCAACAGTAATCAAACACAATGTGGGTAAAACATCTCCTCATGCAAACCAGTGCACTCATGTGCGCACAAACCACAAAGTCTGTACAGATCTTACTTTCCGTTTCTCTTCAGGAAGCTCTTGTTTGTTTAGTCGTCATTTTCATGCAAATGAGATGTATGAAGTCTGCTCTGTCGTTGTTAAGCATCACTGCTTTCCAAGCCCATGGAATAAAAAATTGCGTAACCCTAAATGTCACCTGTCTATATCTCCCATGAAGTGCTACACTTCGCTGTAGATCAGAGAAGTTGAGACAAGTGTTTTATTGTTTGTTGAAATGGCACCAGGTTCAAACCACCCGCCTTCAGTCCCAAGGAAAGGTATGACCTGCTACAGAAACGTTTAATAGTGCATCTGGGCTTTTATACATTTAAGCAATGAAGAATCATCAGAATCATCGTGGATTTTCATTCTCTTTCTAGCGTTTGAAAGGAATCTGTGTTCACTGTGCTGGAAATGCAGATCTGAAAAGGTTTTCTCAGGTTCAAGAATAAAGGATCAGAAAAATCCAAAATCACCCTCCTTTGGGAACTTTCTGTGGCTTTTCTTCAAGGTAAGAATTATGCCCAAATGACTAATTATCAAATGTTTTATCATCAACAGGACAATACAGACAAGGAACTATTGTTAAATAGAAAAAGAAAACTGCTATTTGTAAACTGAAAATATTTCTGACATTGTGGATTCTATTTAGTTTTTGTGAACTGTACATATAAGTTGTATTTTGTGATTTAATGGTTAATGAATGATTCATTCATTCACTCTCACTCACTAATCTTCTGCTGCCTTATCCTCCTTATGAGGGTCGTGGGGGGCGCTGGTGCCTAAAAACGAAATTTAACCCTTCAGTAGCAGAGACTGCGGAAGCCAGGCTTTTCCTGGAGCATCAGCTTTTAATGTCAATAATTAGAACATCGAGCTGCTTTCAGTCTTTTAGTTCACACCTCCTGGAAAATAAGCAAATGAGTTGAAGTACAGCCTTGCTGTTCATGTTGGGGAACAAATGCTGACCTTCATCACTGACTGACCAGGATCGAGCCAGGATGGAGCCACAAGAATCACACAAGGATTCTTATGCTGAACTGACTGAGAGGAGACTGAGAGAACTGGCATCTAAGTGGTTCATAGAGACTCAAGTGCCTCTCATTGTTCACAATGGCTTCTTCCCTTCTTGGTTCCTGGGTTTCATCACTAGAGAGTAAGTAGCTGTTGAGGAAAATACTTTGTTTAATTAAACTCTAGATATCACAAACAAAGTTGTTGTTTTTTTATCATTCTCATACAAAGTAATTGAAATATCAATTGACAATGAAGTTCTTTAGCTCAAAACTTGCAGATTATTTGTTTCAGAGTATTTACTTTGGGAAAAGTACATACCTTGGAATGAAATAGAAGCTGTTGCTTAAAGCGTTTGTTCATCTTTATACAGAGATGCTGAAGAAATACTCAGAGAAAAGGAACTAGGCCATTTCCTGGTGCGTCTCAGTGCAAAAGCCATCGGGTACATACTGTCATACAAGTGAGTATTACTTTGGCCTAAACAAGCTTTGTAATAAGTTAAAGAACTGGTGGTTTGTTTTAAACTTTGTCTATTTCTATAAGTAATACAGCCTCTATGTGGGTAGTAATTGCAAACATTTAAATGATGTTTGCAAATGATGTTTCAGCGGTTCCTTCAGTCTTGACTTATTGGTTGTTTTACTGAATTTATTTCAGGAATTTTAAACTATCTTTAGCCGTTTTTGCTTTCAGTTAATGAAATCTCCATTTATTAGAAAATCCAGCCCTGATTTTGATTTTTTAGATTTAAGAGGACTGTGTTTTTTCTCTGTTGCAGAGGCAGGGATCGATGTCGACACTTTTTGATAAACCAAACTGAAAGTGGGCAGTTTTTTGTCTGTGGAGACGACAAGGGACATGACACGATGCCCGATCTAATAGAACACTACAAGACAAACCCATTTGAGCCTTTTAGAGAATATCTGACATCATCATGCTTTGAGGTGAGACAAAACTTCTTTTAGTTTCACCCTCTTTAAGCAGCTATGATCAGTGATGGTCTGGTGACTGGCTTGTTCGTTTGTTTGTTTGTTTTCTGTATTAATTCAGATAATGACTGAAGAGCTGTATGATACCATCCACATCAGCCCCAAAGAGAAAACTGTGCAAACACAACAGACTTGCTGCGTGTCACCTCAAACACAGCCACCAAGGAGCAACATTGAAGAGGTTTGTACACTTGATCTATTTCTTCCTTTAACCATTGGTATCACCAAAGTCAGTATTTCAGTTTAGTGTGTTTCCCTAACCTCTGATAACACACTGGGATCATTTTATGTGTTATTATAAATTTGTATTTTTCAAATAGCACCTTTAACAATATGGCACGTTGTGTCAAACAGGAAGTGCCACCATTGCCTCAGAGAAGCAGACACCTTGATGGTGGACCCCTACATGAACAGCACAGGGTTTTATATGCTCAACTCAAGAAGCAATCACCCAGGGAGAAGACAAGATCTCAAAAAAACTTTCAACAACATGAGGACATTACAGAGAGGGCTGAAAGATCCACTGCAAGGGACCAGAGTGTCAGTCGTTGTATTTCTCCCTCAAGATCGGGCTCTTTTTATTCTGACCTCAGCCCTGTGGACAGCAGCAACAGGAGGTCCTTACTGCCTGTGGACATAAGCTCTGATGTGGATCAACACTACAGGCTGAAGGTGGCCCCACAAACTCCACCAAGGCTTTCCCCCAAGCCCATCAGACAAGCCACGAGCAGCAACACATGGTTGGAGAAGACAGACAGGGGCAGCGCACCCAGCTGTCTGGGTTACATGGGTGACAGTACTGTCTATTACCTGGCTGGAACCTCACATACACGTGCATTGTCTGACAGTAGCTCACTGACGTTGGAGCAGCAAGGTGATTTAGTGTATGATGAGGTCCCCAGTGAAGCCGTCCTACTCTCTCAAGAAGACATATACGAGACGATTCCTGGGTGTGAAGGTTCAGTTCAGCCTAAACTCCTCAGCAACACCTATGAGCTTTTGGAGGATGTCAGACCCAAGGAGGTAAAGGTATATAACATGTCTAAAATGTTTTCTATTAAATTATTTGAGACAATTATTTTTAATTTTATTAATTATTTATCCAAAGTTTGACCTATCTGATAATCCACTTTCTTATCTTTTGCAGAATGATAAATGGAAATGGCTTTTCCCTGATGCCAAGAGGAAATGGTGAAGAGGTTGAAACAATTACTAGTTTTACTTTGACACTACTGTGCTTCCAGGATGCACTCACTGAAAAGAGATATTTAAATATCATCTTCTGCATTTTTGCTGGTTAATGTATTTATATAAAAATGATGATGCATTTACATTTTACAGATGTAAACCAGTCAACCACTAAAACATACAATCCTTTCTGAATTTTTGGTAAACATTTGATGTTATTAAACACTGATTCCCAGAGACTGAGATTTTTTTTCAGCCTTTTACTAAAGGTTTATATTAAATTATACATGCATAAAATTAAGATGTGATTCTCTCTGGGTACTGTGGGATTAAAAGAGTTGAATTGGATACTTGAAACTGACCATAAGTGTGACAGTGAATTTTTTTGTTTGTCTCTGTAATTTGGCCCTGCAATGGACTGGTGACGTGTCAAGGATGTACCCCAGCTCATGTTGTGGATAAAGCAGTAGAAAATAAATAATACATTTCAGATAAATGAATAAAATATTTGGACTGGGGAGTTAGTCTATGGAGCAGTCGGAGGGTCTGTGTGGAGGTAAGGAAAGTGCCTTGTGCTTGTTAAACACCTGAGGTGAGTCAACCACAGGAGAGGGGTATGACACGGGTTTGGCTGAACGTAAACAAGTGGCAGAAAGTGCTCCAACTAACAACCGAGGAAGTGGACCAATCAATGTGGGGGTTGTGGAGCCTAACACCACAGGAGAGGACGATGAAGAAATTACCAAAAAAAGAAATAAATTCGTGATAATTGCTTGAAACAGGAACAGTCTGCGATTAGGTTAATTGGACACTCTAAATTGCCCGTAGGTATGAATGTGAGAGTGAATGGTTGTCTGTCTCTATGTGGCCCTGTGATGGACTGGCGACCTGTCCAGGGTGTACCCTGCTTCTCGCCCTATGTTAGCTGGAGTTGAGCGCCCCCCGCGACCCCTAGTGGATAAAGCGGAAGAAAATGAGTGTCAAGTTGTATGGGTTTGCTGGGAGCGGCAGATGGAGCAGATGATGGGACCTCAGGAAATGGTGCCACACGAGCTGGTGGAGGCTGAGTCCTGGAGAAAGAGTACCAGGGAAAGCCTGTTTGGAGACCCTACATTCCCTACGTCTTTCCCTCATGTGGTTATCAATCCGAATGGCCAAGCACACTGTATAAGCACCTTGAGAGACTCAAGTTCATCTCAAGTAGCCAGCTCATTCTATAGCTCATCATTTAGCCCCCTCAGAAAAGCAGTAATCACAAAGCAGTTTCACTCCAGCTGCACTCTGTGGCCAAAATCCTGAAATTCTATAGAAAATTCTTCCGCTGAATAGTTTGATTAATCATTAATAGTCTATTTGCTGTACGAGAGTCTTTAATTCAGTATCAAAAAAGATACAAGAAAGTTTAATACACTGGAGTCAGACTCCATTGAGCTGTCTTACCCCTGACCAAATTAGTAACAAAGGCTAGATGGGAGCTATCAGAAGCATAGGTGCTTGGTTGCTGCTCAAAAACCTAACCTATATCACTTAAGAAAGCAGCTGTAGGCTCCTACCTTCCCCCAGTAACTCTTGGCTATAGGGATCGCTGGTTCGGTGGGCAGGGTTGGTAGAGCCAGCCTCCTGAAAAACAAAACAGAAAGACGCTTCACAGGAAATAGAAATAGACCATGACACAAAAAAATTAAGGTGGTGTTTCTAAGTTCTATATTCCAGTTTATAACAATACATGTCAACACCTATGGATAACATGTAATTAAAATAATCAATGTCTGGCACAGTATATAAATATTTTACTATGTTTAGAGTGCTGTTTACTGGATTCACCTGGATACACTTCTTGTCACATGTCATGGCATTCATCAGCAGGTCATTTGTTCAGTCATCACAGAGACAACTGTTGTCACGCTGTTTAAACTACATTTGAAATCAGCACAAATTAGAATCAACACGGTTGCCTAAAGAGAAATCAGCATGAGTCTCTTTTCTGCCTCAGAAACATTTGCTTACAGTGATGGCTGCTTTACAGCCCGAGTATCACAGTGAGCCAGAAAGCTTCTGTCTTGGAATCATCATGAACAGATGTTCTTAGTTAATTAATGCGGCCACACAATCAGCACCAAAGTGCCGTGAATATGTGATACTGCCTTCATAAAGGGAATTGGAGATAATGGACTGAATTTACTGACTGCTCTGCAGACTGCAAACTGTTCAACAGCATCCTCTTCTTGCAGTTGAGGTTTTGACAATACATCATTTTCATTTCATCATTAGTTACAAACATGATGGGATTGTCTGATTACCAAAACGCCTCTAATGTGTCATTGCATTTATATGTTGATCAAAGGAGATTTTTGTGAATTCTTGCATACACATACACAACAGATCACAATCTCACTGACACATGCACATGTACATGCAGCCCAGTTCCTCTCAAAAGCTGCGTGCAAGAGGAAACAAATGTCATACCTTTATAATGGTAAACTCTTTATGTTGTATATGGTGTTTTTCTAATCCTACTTTTTTAATTTAAGATTAATTTTGTTTTGTAGCTTATTCTTGTACAGTGCAACTGTAGTTGTGTTAATTTAATCTTTTTTGATCCAGAAGCCTTCTTAATTCTTATTTTCTGTCTATTTTCCTCACCAAAACACCTCAGCAAATTCATTGCGCCAATGTTAATTCACTTCATAATAAAACAGATTGTAAATTAAAGCATACAGCACTGCTGTTTTTTTGTTTTTTTATGCCGTTTATATGTGCAGCTTGTGCCCCAGTTTCTACATTATATTTATCCTGCATTTGTCTGACTCAGCACCAGTCATCCAGGTCAAATTTATTTTGCAGCTCATGATGACAAAAGACAAAAATGACTCAGATAAGGCTCTAAGCAAATGCCTGATGATAAAATGGTCAGCATGTGCCCAACATCCGTGTGTACTGTCAGTGTGACTCACAGGTGTTTCACTATACTTAATATGCAGCTGATGCAAACCTGCAGCCTGGAAAAAGAATCCATAAATCATTAACCAACATGACCAAGGCTGTTTCCTCCCTTTCCCATTGAGATTAACTGTGTGTGCAGGATGTAATCTTGCTTGCGAATGCTGAGGCAGCTGGCTCTTGATCACATCCTGCTTAACAAGTTATTACAGCTCATATGATGAGCTGCACAGAGGCACGGTCATTCATTTCCTCATCTTTACTGTGCACACTCCTCCATCCTCATGGGTGGGTGGGTTGAGGTGAACTGGTCATATGGGCAGGATATTGCTGATCTCGTTAAAGTTGCTGGTTGGAGAAGGTCTCTTGTGTTTATACTGTTCTTTCCTACTTTTTCAAGAGACAACAAGAAATTGCACAAATGCCATCACACAAAATATTCATGACACAAACTACAAGTCTCACACAGAGGGGAAAAAAAACATTTATTCACAGTAAGACAAATACATGAAGACACATACAATACTGTAAATGTACAAAGATGGCAGTAACTAATGTGATTATGGCCGGGGCAGGTGAAAGCAACCAAATAGGATTCAGACAACAGAGCCCTTTGTTTAACTGGAGAACAGAATATATGATTGTCATCATGTTCCAGTTCACAACCTAAAATGGCAAGACATGATACACTGTACAATGTACAAATATTGCATAGCTTAAATAGAATATCTATATGCCCTTAATGCCAGTGCTGTGTGCTTTCATTCATGTTAAGCTTTACATTATACCTAGTGTGTCATTTAGGAAGACATGTGCAATATACAGTAGGTAGATAAGCATTTTGTGTATCAATGAATGTGCTCAATATGTAATAATAAGCATGACTGGTTCATTTTAGGCTTGTCTCATTTTCAAACTTCAAATTACCTTTTCTACCAACAAGAGACCAATCCAGGTCGAGCCCTTTATAAGGTGAAAGAAGAAAATATATTTTTATCTATGGTAAATAAATCCAGGGTCCTTGGATTCAGCTTTAAAGAATATTTTGAGATTTGACTAAACAGACTTCTTCAACACCAGAGACCGCTGATGGGAGACAGGCACTGTGCTGGTGCCAGGACATGGTTCAGGTCCTGAGGTTCATCACACTGTTAACCTTGTAGAACTTCTATTCAGCCCTCTCAGATTCGTATGTGGAAGGTACTGGAGTAACAAAAGAGACAATATGAGGGACCAGCATTGAAACAGCAAGGGGATTTGTTGATAGAGTAGAAACACACAACAATCAGATAAAGGTCCAGTGTGTAATATTTACAAAGGTGTATTGCCCAAAATTGGAAATACTACCCATATTTATGGCTGTCCAGGGATCTAATTGCTTTAAAGCTGTAGTGTACAATTTTTAAATTCAAACAAATATCTGTTAGGTTCAAACCATTGTCAAATAAGTTTACACAATGCCAATTAAACCTATCATCTCACACACTGTACACAAAGTGACTTTTTTAACATCACCAAAAATGGAGGCAAGTGAGAAGCACAACAGCTACAAAGCACTTATTAAATGAGATGGTTAGTTGGACTATGGTTGTACAATCATATCTCATCAACATGATTGTCCAATAATAAAACTGCATGCTCCTCCAACACAACGCAAAGCAAACCAAGCGCAACCCCACTCAGCTGGTGACTTATGTTCAAATACATATTTATAACATCAGAAGACAGCATCAGATTCTGCACTGTAATTTTCAAATAATTTCCATAGCCTTATGCTGCATTCACACCAAACGCGAATTTTCCGACCATTTGCACCACTGGATCAGTGCATTTTTTGTGCAACATCAGCCAACCAGCACAATCTTGCGCTCCTTCAACTTCTTTCGTTGACCATTTGCTACATTCTCTCCTTTTTGTTTTTGTCTTGGTACATATAGCAACTTGTGTCATAGAGCTCTGGGTGCCCACACAGAAATTTTTTGAGCAGTCTGGCTGCCGGCAGGCACGTGACGTAATCCGGAGAAGCTCAGCACTGATTGGTCATCGTACTATTGTGGATTATTTGCCAAAACTGAAAATTTTCAACTCAACACACACTGTTTGGAGTGCTTGGAGCGATTGACACATTGCATAGTTTGCACAATTTGGCCTGGCCGATGCAAAATTTGCATCTACTTGTGTCTGTGCATTGACATTTAAGTACACTTGCCGTGTGAAAAAGGGTAAGAGGAGTCCACCATTTTCTACAATCTGCAGCCACCATTAGATATCAGTAATTCTTACACACCGGATCTTTAAAGATGACGTGATAAGGGAGTTGAGGCATGCACTGACTCATTTTAAAATATATGCTTTTCAAGATGGGGTGTAAACAACATCCTGCCACATGCATTTAGGCAACAATCTTAAAGTGTTATTTGTATTTCAGGTAAAGTGGTGTTTTTACCTTAAAAAGTCTGGAGCCCTTGATATCATATTTTCAAAATCAGCAAAGGAGAGTTTGTTGTCTCCATCCAGATCTGCCTCCTCAATGGTCTTCTCACACACCAGCTCCACCTCCTCAGGTGTCAGTTCCTCCTTTGTCAACTTATTCAGAGTTTTTTCCAGGTCCTCTTTACACAGGTAATTGTCCACATTGAAATCTGTGGGTAATAATGGACAGAGGAAACAGTGACTGATTTTCATTAAATGCCATTCTGGAAATTTTGAAAAAAAAAAAAAAAAAAAAAGTCAAAGTGTCCTTGAGAAATTTGGCAATACCATATATTTTGAAGGCATATATGGCCTTGAGTTCTCTTGGAGCCATTTCACTGAGGACTGAAAACATGTCCACAAATTCATTGAAGCTGAGATTCCCCATGCCGTCCTCTGAGAAAGACTCTACGATCCTGTTGCGAAATGGATTTTCCTATAGACGAAAGGGACACCAACATTAAAATACATACAGTAAGTACAAAGATTTACAACAGTGAGGTAAACCTCACAGCATGGATGTGCATAGATACCAAGTACCTTTTTATAATTTAATTTTTTCATGTAGCCTATAGCATCAGTCTTAACCTAAACATGTGTAATAATAATAATAATAATAATTGCATGTGAGCTGTGAGTTCTGCAAGACAACAATCATTTTTTTTATACAGAATGTTAAAAAGGCCATTTAAACATCTGCATGACAGAATGGTTTTTGAAACAAATATCTAAATCAGCACAAGATTTACCATTGTAACATTATTTCCTAAAAAAAGATATGTAAAAAATGTATGGAAATCATTCTGAGGGTATATAGACATGTCCATCTGTCTGTGGGTGTCTTTTCAAAGGCAGTGTAGGGTTGTTTACTGTTGGAAGTTCGATTACCAGCTCCTCTATGTTTGTACATGCTGATGCATCCCTGGGCAAGACACTTAATCCTAACTGTCATGTGGCTGTGGCATCAGCAGCATGTGAATGAGTACTGCATGAATGATATGGAATAGAAAAAGTGCCACATATACAGTGGATGTGCTGCATGATTGTGTGTGTTTGAATGTGAATCGTTGAATGGCAAAACTGTTGTGTGAAGTGCTTTGAACGGTCAACAAGACTAGAAATGCACAATAAAAACAAAGACCATTACATATGAGCTCCAGTGGTATTCTGCTGATTACAGGACTCATCTGAAAACAGCTGACTCTGTCCCTTTGCTCGTATGGCAAAGACAATATTTTCTCCTCTATTGCTCAACCATTGGGGGGTTTTATATCCCAGGTAATTAGCTGATTTGGCACAAACTGTAATGAATTTATCCTAGAGTGGAGGCCATCAGAAGAGAACTCTTCTTGTCCTCTGCACATTGTAGCAGGTTGAAACTAAAGCCTTCTTAATCAAAGTCATTTTTAACTAAATCTATAACACATGAGCAAAGCTTTAATCAGTCCAATCAGCTCGAAACATTTGACATTTGAAACAAGGCCTCACTAATGTGAATATGAATTTGAATGTGACATGCTGTTATGTAAGATGGCTTTATTCTTTTCAAATAGCAGGTGCTGAAAAATAGCAGGGAGTGTATCTGTCAATGTAGAGTATACTATGGCAAACTATCAGATATGTGAACAGCTCTTGGGCTGCAACTACCGATTATTTTATTTATTAAGCTGTCGATTATTTTCTCAATTAATGAAGCATTTGTTTGGTCTATAAAATGTCAGACAATGTTGAAAATGTTGATCGGTGTTTCTCAAACCTGGAAATGGTGATATTCTTAAATGTCTTGTTTTGTCCACAAACCAAAATCATTCAGTTTTAATTATTTTTTTTGTTATTTGGCGCAAAGAAACCAGAAAATATTCACATTTAAGTAGCTAAAAAGTCTGAGAGTTTGTTTTAATTATTGAAAAAACACTTAAACTGATAAATCCATTATCAAAATAGTGGACGATTAATTTTGTAACTGATTAAGCTCTCATCGGCTTACATAGGCAATTTGTTTCCTTAAACAAAACAGCTGTATATGCATACTGCTGGTGAAAAAGAAAGAAAGCAAAGGGTTCGGTTTATTTTGGGAAAAGGAAAAACACAGGATTGTATAATATGATATCATGAATGATTTACTTTTTTTTCCCCTTACCTTTAACTCTGGCATATTGACTATCAAGGCTAAAGGCAATTTGCAATCAGGATCATTGGTGTAGTCCATTGGAACAAGATGTGGAGCCAACTCATGGTATCTGGCATGCAGCCTAGAATAAAAAAAGAAAGATTTACTCTATTAATGGTTTTTTACCCAGCATGTTGAAACAAACACCTGGGACAAAAATGTGTAGCTTGGTTGATTTGATAACCCACTGATAAATAAACAACGCAAATATAGTGTGAACTGTTAAATATGACCACAAATTGTATAAAAATATGAAACTAAAATTTATTTTTACAACTGTCAAAGTAAGTAAACCCCTTTAGATTTCTCCAACTGTAATACATTTAGCTGTTATATACGGATTAGGGCAAGTTACTCTAGTTTCTTGGGGTGCAAAGATGATGTTGTAAAAGTCTGTATGAATGACAATGATTTTTCAGAGAAAATGCTGCTTATCTTTGGCTTCCTCATTTCATAACCTGTCTCTGTTGCTATAGAGCAGAGCTGATGAGGGATCAGTGATATTGATCTTAGAGGACAAACTGGCTCAAATTAAATTAAATAAACCTGTCAAAATGATGGCATTCCACTATCGCACTGTAAGGAATGGATGAGCAGTTCCTCAGTTTTAATGTACCATGACCTTTGAAAAGGTCATACAGCTTCTCTGACCCCCTCGGCTCTAAAATATTGTGTTCCATATCAAAGCATAATGAAGTAAAGCATGATATTCAGTCAAGTTATTGACATAGCACTTGATATTCTACAACAACAATGAAATGTTGTGCTCTGGTGTTAACGCTGGTGTTGAAATACAACCCAGTGGCTCAAAACAGTGACCTTTTGATCATCAGTGATAAGCTGTTATGTTACATAACTGTGCTGTAGCAGCTGCAGCTGGGGACAGGAACAGGGGGTGTTTTATGTGGGTCATAAAGTGTAGGACCCTGTTACACATTCAGCTGATTGTCAATTTGGTCTCCAAACCACTGCTGTCCTTAGAATCAAAGTCAATTCAATATCACTGAGGAAGATACACGCATCATTGGATGATGAGTAACAAGCAGAAATAAAACTGTGTTTCATGAAATAAATAATAATACCACTGTAAACAAGTTTTTTTACAGAGGCAAAAAAAATATTCTGCCTTAAAATAAGCATGTTGTGCACACACCTTCATTAAGGAGGTTATACTTTTGGACACTGACATTTACGCAAAAGATTCGCAGTGTGAGAGAATTTCAAAAACAACCCCTTTAGTGCACACTCATGAGAACAAATCAAATCCTACATCCGTACAAACCTGGGATCACACAACCCACATCCTTGTCTGATGCTACACTGCACCATTTTTCAGCATCCGTTTTTAATTTCTTTAATTTGCTATTTACCGTCCCACATCTAGAACCACTAACAAAAGATACTGAAACATGAGCATCACTGGTTAATTCCATTAAAAGGAAAATCGGGTGTATTGTTAAATTTATGCCTGTCAACCATAGAGCAGAGTGACAGAATGAGAGGAATGATGTTACCCAGTGAATTATGATACCTACAGTGCAATTGCTAAGAGCACATTTATATTTCTTTCTTTCTTACATTCTTTGTTCTTTTTTTTCTTTTTTTTTCGAGGTGCTGACGTAGCAGAGGTAGAAACGTGAGACTTCACAGGCTGTTACTGAAAACAACACCACAGTCAAAAGGGCAACATGACTTTCAGAGGTTTCAGTAACATACTGATACTGATGTAGGATTATTTAGGGAGATTGGTAGGGCAATATAAGATCACTAATGCACTGGATGAGGGAATAATCTAGGATGTCAGTCTGCGTAAAGAAATTCAGAAGCCGCTGGCAGTGTCCTGATTTCTTCTTTGTACTGTGGGTGTGTATGTATGTAATATGGCAATATGTTAGTATCTGTTTCTTAAATGAAAATGATCTTTAAAAAAAAACTGAAAATTAACTTGTGTATTCAACCATGTGACGGCAGTAACATCACTTCCCCTTTTGAAAAGTCCCCAAATCTTGCAAATGGCAAAGACATCAGCTTTATTATCAGGTTCCTTTAACAGTTATCTCTGAACACATGTTTCACACATGGTACACATTAGTCAAATGCAGTAGGAAGTGTTAATGGCAAAAAAAAAAAAGTCTGGTTAACAGTTTGCTGATGTTATAATGTAATATTGTGCATGTTCCAACTGTTAGAGCACATCAAGATGAAATGTGCGGTTGGTATAAATATATGAGCTTCGGGATCAAACAAACTTTGTAAGAACTTACCGCAGTATTTCTTTTCGAGTGAAAAATGTGCAGTCCTGCAATGTAAGAAAAAGGAGCATTAAAAAAAATAACCTATTGCAATGTAATTCTAATTAACTATACTACACGGTCTAATACTTTAAAAAATCTACAAAAGTCTTGAAAAAACTGTCACTGGCACATCTGGGAGTCATGTAAAATAACATTACAGGCTCTCTGAAGTCATGTGAACAAGCCTTTCCTGTAAAAAGCTCGTCGAGGTGTCGGGTTTCTCTATAAAATGAGGATGTGTCTGTGAGTGTTGTCACCTGCCACTTGCAATAGCAATGATGAGGCAGAGGAACATGATCTGCTGTTGTCTGACATGCATGTACTGGCACTTCCATTATCCAACAACCCTGCTGGGAGCGACTCCATTTATGTTTCCCTTGTTCTGTCTGTGCTTCGCTCCTGAATGTGAGGAGCAGAGTCAACTGAGAGACACAGAAAGTGAGATTCTTATCTTATCTAACCTGCCTGTGGAACCAATACCCCAGCCATAAACAGGCCTACTGAAGATATTTGGGCTAATAAATTATAATTGTGTGTAAATAGTTGAAACAATATGTGACTGTAATGTTGTGCCACCTTCTATTCTACTCTATAATGCAGTAAATTGATTGTAAAGATATATAGAGTTGTAAATGATTATAGTGGAGCAATTCATTTCTTGGGGCACAGAAAGCAACACTCAACCTTATCAGGTGATACATCTTATGTTTGAATAATAATAATAATGAAAAGGGAATAATTACTAAAACTGAAACCAAATACAAAAGTGTTTTAAGAAGGAAGTGTAAGCAATAAGAGGAACCAGAGATCCTCTTGAGAAGTAAACTGTCTCCTGAGAGTAGAGTTTCACAGCATATCACACTGACTTGGCATCAATTATTAAGTCCACACCTAACGACACCATAAACCTGTGCACACGGCCATGTTGTGTTTCTTTAAAAATCCTCAAAAAGGGAATGATTATTGTTAAGGGGAATAAAAAACCCAATCTTCTCAACTGTCAATAAAATTAAATTCAGATAACTTCATTAAATCTGTTAGTACTTATGACTTAGTTTAAGTCAAAGCATCTGACAAGTGCATGTCTCATCAACATACAATTCTTGGTGAGTAGTGGAAAGTAAAAGTATTAAATTTGAATAAGAAATTGTCCCCAAATGTAATAGTGTAAGACGTTTATATCAACGATTAATGTGAATGATGGATGTTGGCACAAAGCTCGACATGGCTCCTGTAGTCCTGAGGGTGAGTGAGAAGTATCTCCAGCCTAAAG
Source organism: Brachirus orientalis (assembly GCA_016785285.1). Taxonomy (NCBI): domain Eukaryota; kingdom Metazoa; phylum Chordata; class Actinopteri; order Pleuronectiformes; family Soleidae; genus Brachirus; species Brachirus orientalis. Next base: position 8,036,145 of record JAFBJR010000146.1, on the reverse strand, counting down.
GTGAGTGACTGTGTTGTGGCCTGTGAGTGGCATCAGCATTCTTTTTTTGTTGTTGCTATCCTGTTGTAAATCATGTTTAATGGTTCCTCCTCTGTGCAGTCCAATTATTCTGAGGTTCAGTTTTATGGTTCTGTGAAGTGGGTAGTGATGTTGGTGAAGATGATGACAGATTAAATTCAAAATTTTCACGGCTTCACATACAGTAGTCATCCAAACTGCTGTAAACACTTAACACTTTCATGTTAATATATTGTGTATCATTAATTGATGTGGACCAGGCAACATTAATGACCTATGCTGAAAACATCAATCTAATCCAAAACACATGCAGGTAGATGTCCCACAGCATAAGACTGTGCCAATGTTAGAAAAAGCAAAGTAGTGACTAATAATAATAATAATAATGTGCAGATTTACCTGGTAGGCATCAAGTTGCTCGTCGGTAAATATTGTTTGCTTGTTACCCATCTTAATCAGGTCATCTGTTGCTTGAACACATTGACGACACTGAGCGTCCGAAGCCTTTTCTCAGTGAAAGGCATTGAGAGCATCAAAGTCTCCGTGGCACGCTCACGCTCACGCGCGCACACACGCACGCGAGTGGTGTCAAACACGTTGCAAAGTTAATTGTCACGGTTGTCCTGTTTTTCTCGAATAGGCGGATGCGAAACTGAAAACACAAGAGTCCGGTTGTGACAGAAGCGGAGACTGACTGGCTGACTGTGCGTCTGCTGAGACCAAGAAGCGCAAACTGATCTGCTGCCTCCTCAGCTGCTCAGCAGCAGCGCTGTCCACCGGAGCCAAGACGGACCAATAGGAACACAGGTAGGTAGGTAAATAAATACATAAATAAATAAATGCTGCTGTTGATACTAGGAGAAACAGGTTATATACTGTGGGTGAAGTAATTTTTATCATTATTCTTATCATCATCATTATTATTATTGTATTATTATTGTTATTATTATTGTATTATTATTATTGTTATTATTATTATTATTATTATTATTATTATTATACTATGTGAACTGTTGGATACTTCCATTTATAGAATGCTATACATGTTATAAATGTTTAATAAATAAGTAATATGGATGCAATAATGTAACATTTTATCTTTTTTATATATATATGATTAAAGTTTTGATTAAGTTTAGGTTAAGGGTTAGGGTTAGGCCTTTAGTTGTGATGGTTTGGGTTAGGCTAAGAGGTTAGGGAATGCATTATGTCTATGAGTGTCCTCACTATGAATGGTGCACAAAAATGTGTGTGTGTGTGTGCGCGTGTGTGTGTGCGCGCGCGCGCGCGTGTGTGTGTGTGTGTGTGTTCTTGTACTTGCTGCAGAGTGAGGACCAAAAATCGTATAAACCCTACAAAGTGAGGACATTTTGACAAAGTGAGGACATTTTGGCTGGTCCTCACTACTTTTTTTTCACCCCTTAAAACTGCTTTTTCAGGGTTAAGACCTGGTTTTAGGGTTAGGGTTAGAATTGGGTTTAGGTTAGGGTAAGAACTAGAGAACGTATTATGTCTATGAGGGTCCTCACTCTGATAGAAAGCGTGTGTGTGTGAGTGTGTGTGTGTGTGTTGGTCCTCAGCCTGGACTGTTGGACTCCAGAAGGGACTGAGCTTCGTTTCCTCCTGATCCACTACACTGCACTGCACTGCACTGCACTACAGTACACTACTACAGTACATTATAGAGTGAACTCGCTGCAGGGACAGATGTCTGTTCCACACCCCCACACTATAACCACGGACCTGCCTTTTCCCTGCACTGGTTAACGCAATCGACACGTCGCCAAAGTAGCCCACCATGGAGTCGAAGCGAGAGAAAGAGCAAGGTAAGTTATGATGATGACGATGATGGAGCGCTTGTTGCTACGTCGCAATGCTAAGCCATTATAGCGGCTTATGCTAGCGAGCGGCGGCTTATGCTAAGATGTAGCCAGCAGCGTATCGTTAGTCTCGCAACATGTTTTACGCGTGTAATTCACAGTGAAAAAGGGAAGAACAATTATCATTTCATCCAAAAAAGCCTCCCACGTTTCATCACCCTGCTGAATCACCCTCATTCATTTATTTACGCAGCCGCTGCCTTATGACGCTCATACTGTAGCTACGCTACAGGTAGCTATCAACAGACCATTTGTATTTGTTACAGTAAATGTGTTTGGTGAACTTCCTTATTACACCAACTATTTATTTACTGGTTACCCCGTTTATGTTGTGACGCTGCACTGTGTATATAAAAATATATAAATATTATAATTATTATAATGTGCAATATTACGTGCAGTTTTACTTTTAATCACTATCTTGCACATTTCATTGTCATTACTAACTTACATTTGCATTATGTTGTCTTTTCTTTGGTAGCAATCACTGGCACAAGAATCTCCTTCAGAATAATTTAAGTTCTTCTGGTTTTGATTCTGCTTAGAGGTAGACCGATGAATAGGGCCGATTTTTGTATTATTAAAACAATCAGAATCAGCCAATGTTGTCCTAAGAAGAATGATAAATGCTGTTCAATAACTTTTATCATTTTCACCCAAATGTATTTATTTGTCTAACACATAATTGACGGTTGAATCAGGTCATAAATGTTGTTCAGTAAATGTTAAGTGTTACATGTTTAATTAACCTGTGTATTATTTGTAATTATTAAACTGTTTATATATTATATATGCACTGATTTTGAATCAGTCAGCCACAGAAAAACACATAACAATAAACAATCAGTCTGCCAGCTCTGACATAATTTACATTTTTTAAAAAAAAAATGTTTTGTTTTTAATCTATAAGGATAACTGGATTAAATTAGGTGAAACTACAGCAAAGCATATTTATGTATGGCTAATCTGATGAGTCCGAGTCTGTTCTCTATACAGAATCAGTGTATTCTATTCCGCAGATTCAGAATGTGTATTAATGTGTCGTCAGTGTTAGAATCATATTCTGCCTCAGGAAATTAAACCAAACATAACTCCCTCAGTTCTTTTTTTCATGCATGCAACTGGCGAGATAGTGCAAACACCACTGTGGCACAGATCATCCTGTTAGTACTTACCGTTCAGAGAGGACTGTGTAATTATTCTGTTTTCATGCCATAAACAGGAGAGACACAGTGCTTCTAGCATTCTGCTTTTGTAATGCTGACAATGCTCACAAGTAAGGATTCTTCCTGTGGCTGTGTTGAATATGTAAGAATAGACGATTAAATGTGCTTTCTTACGCTGCAGATGCAGACTTTGAGAAGATTACTGCTGCGCTACTCAAGTCACGTACCGGAGAATTTGATTTGGAGTCTATACTGTTTCTCAAATTGAGAGGTCTTGGTAAGATAACATAAATCTTTTACCACTGAAGTCCTAAAAAAAGGGAAACCACAGCATTGTTTCCTCAAGTAATAGTTTGTTTGTCTTACAGGAATACAAGATCTTGGATGCATTGGGGAGTGTATAAATCTAGAGAGACTGGACCTCTCTGGGAATAATATCACAAACTTGGCTCCATTTGCATCGCTTCGGGTTCTTTCTGTACTAAATTTGTCTGCAAATAGGATCTCCAATTTAGGCAAGCTTGCAAGCACAATAAAATCACACATTTCATGCTATACAATCTCCTATTAAGGAACACTATAATTAATGAATTATCAAAATAATAATGATGTCATTTTCAGAGCCACTACGCAGCTGTGACAGTTTACAGAATTTAAATGTGGCAGGAAATATCATATCCAGGTATTCCATCTCAACGTTTGCACACCAAATGCTTAACCTTTAAAAAGGAAGGGAGGATGTTTGCTGCTAGTAATTGTATTTACAAGAACTCTGACTTGTTTCTACAATACTTAATAGTTTCTTTTCTTGATTTGTTCGTCAACAGCATTGAGAACCTTCACTGCCTTCAGTCTTTGAGAAAGCTAGAAAATATTCGTCTTAAAGACAATACTTACAATTATTCTAATCCAGGTAATTTTTAGTGATTTGAAAACAATACAGTTGATAGAGAATCTTGATGAGTCAACTCACGGTGACTCTCTCTCTCTCTCTCTCTCTCTCTCTCTCTAATACAGTTGATAGAGAATCTTGATGAGTCAACTCACGGTGACTCTCTCTCTCTCTCTCTCTCTCTCTCTCTCTCTCTCTCTCTCTCTCCCCCTCTGTCAGTGTGCAGGAACACATCTTATAGAATCATAGTTCTGGAAATGTTCCCCAACATTAAGGTGCTTGATGGTAAGACAGATATGTTCTTTTTAACACTCAGACTGAGTGAATGTTTCTGAAGATCTGCTGAGTTGTTTGATCAAATTCTAGGGGAAAGAGTGGCAGGACGTGGGAGTGACTTGTACCAGTTATGCAAAGACATTGACGATACCATCAAAGGTGAATTTCATTTCCTAGTGATGCAAGAGTGCATGTACAGTTTTCAACTCACAACAGTTACACACATGGCTGTGATATTTTCTTGGACAAACATTACTAGAATGAAAGACTGTAAAATAAAATGAAATAAACTGTTTTTCTTCCTGGGAATATCTAGCCGGTTTATACAAGAATGGACAGCTTATTGAACACCATGATTGTAAGCCATGGGTGGAAGATAATTACTGGGAGATAAAGAGATCAAACAATGCCATTGTTGAAGAAGCCTACAAACAGTTTAATGGTATGACATTCTCTGCTGAGCTATACTGTTTTTCATGCCATCTGTCAACCTCGTTGTGTTAAATCTATGGTATTTAAAATAACCCTTTTCCTGTATATTTACTGCAGATGTTCTTCACGAATGCAGACTCCTCAACAACAGAGCCACACATGTCATTTCACAAACTGAAAAGTCAATGAGCCTGAAGAAGCAGCCAAAGCAGTTTGCCGTCTAAGCTGGACACATTTCTGTGCAACCTTTCTTTTTTTAAAAAAAAAAAAAACTTTTTGTTGTATGATATACTATAATGTACTGTTATTAAGCTACATCCAAATGCTCACTAAGTATTGTTCACACACACGTACATGCTTTGCATTACAGTGCGTATGTGAGGCATCTCTTGAAATTCCATCGCATCCTATGCATTAGATGATTTTTAAAGCCTTTATTCATATCGACACCTCTGTTTGGTCTAAAGATGTCTCTACTTGCACAGTGTGCATTTTATACCATATTGTAGCCTGCATTTATGCTGAGACTTGTGCTGCGCAAGAGTTTCTATCAATTTTTTTAGTAATATAGAGCTCTTTTCCATTTTGTATTGCTGAATAGGTTTGAGAGTTTCTGTCCCTTTTTTTTTCTTTGTTTTCTTTGTATGTTTACCTTTTCCAAAAAAATGTGGATGAATGATTATTTTAGCTGTTTCTACCTGCTTTTTTTTTACCATAAAGTTTATGTGTATGGCCATCTTGTTGAAAATACAGTGCTTATTATGGTGAAAAGTTGCAATTATTCTTTATACTGATGCATACACTGAGCTAAAACTAATTATGTATTAATGATCTACCTCAATCATGATCAGAAATGAAAAAAAGTATTCACATCGATGACACTAAAGCTGAAATTTGTAGTTTCAGTAGTAGAACATTAGCGCCACCAGCTGGTGGTAGTCATACTGTGAATGAATTTGACATAGTTGTATAATAGATTCTGTGTAAGAACCTGAAACAATTGTGAGTGTTCTTGCTTTAGAGGTGTTTGCTATACTGGTTGCTTTACAGTCAAAAAGATAAACCAATTGACTCATCAAGACCTTCTTAATGAAATAGTGGTGGTGCACTGGAATTGTCAGTCATGCTGATTTGTTGGAATGTTAATGTTAATAGATCAGTTCCAACCAGAAGAAAAAAGATTACTGTGGAGGAACCTTAGACTGTAGAAACTAGGAAATGTTGCAGCAGAATTGTGATCATAAAACCAAACAATAAGAGAGGACAGAATTTTTATTAATTCATTCATGTATTTATTTAGTTTGTATGATAGTGAAACACTACACAGTTTCAGAACTGTATTAAAATGTAATTTGAGATAAGAGAATTTTTTTGTATTTAGGTATTTGAGAACAGCCAGACATACAAAAAGACTATAATCTTGACACAGGTTTGGAAAATATGGAACACAGAGGGATGTGATGAGAAATATGTTTTCAGGATCAGAAAATTACAGTAAATGGAGGACAGTTGAGTGTGGGTGAGAAAGCACAGGCCAGGGATCACTCTGGTTTTTCAAGGGATACATACACAAAATTAAGTGATTAATTGATCAAATATATCTATTGATAATGGCTTATTAACCAATTCAAATAGTTCGGGCGTTACAAAAATGGCAATAAAAAATAGACACTTGGTATTGGGTACAAATTTGCGCTTTTTGGAATTTGCCCTCTTGAGTCACAAGTCAGGGTTCTGAATGGAGGCCAGATTACGTTATATAAAAATATGTGGGGGCCAGCTACTCATGCATCAGGTCAAAAATAAAATACAACCTACAGCAGAGTTACAATTTTCACATTACATCTTAAAAAAACTGTTCTTGGGAATATGAATAATCAGTAACATACCAATGCTTTCTTGCATAATCTTTAAAGACACGGCATTTTAATCAGTGACAAACTTTACAAAATGCACAATTAAACAATAATGTGTGGAGGTCCATTTAGAGGGCCACATTAAATTCAGTCCCCAGGGCCGGCCTGCCTGCCCCACCGATGCACAAAAGGAGCCCTTTTAATTTTCGCCCCTGCCCCTCCAAATGTCTGTGCACGCCACTGGTCACAATGTCTTTAATCATTGAGTCCCCGGATAAAGTGTTTGGGAAACGCTGCTTTATATGATATGAGGATAGGAGGTTAATTGTAGGGCAAGGGCGTGAAACATGTGTTGAGGTTTTTATGCGTTCTATCTACTGCTAAACCAACACTCCTGAGTGGTAGGTGGCGGTAATGCAAGAAAAGCTGCAAAAGAACCGCTGCTAAAAACAAGAACAACCGCAGACCTGAAGAAGAAGCAGCCAGGAAGTGTCCACCACTGCCCCTTAAGTGTCGACCTTGGCTAGTTGAGGATGGCAGGGAAAGCGTGGAGGTCAGCGGTATGTACGTTGGGTAAATGTAGATATTTATGTGTGTCAAACCAAACGCATATCACTGTGTTGCAGCGTATTAGTCTTATTTTCTGTTCATACAATCAAAGAGCACAGGGACATCACACACGTTAGCTAGGGAGCTAACTTGCTAGGTGCTAGAAAATGCTACTTTCCTCTATAGTTACCATAGCAACCTGTTTCTTTACATCTATTTGTTTATTTTGCCGTCTGTTAAGTGACGTGCTCTAGTTGAACACGTTAAAACTACAGTGTGGCAACACGTTTTTTTTATCATCTACAGATTCTTAATCTACTAAGAAAGTGGGGTTTATCAGGCAATGGCAAGGATAAAATCAAGGCACAGGAAGTAAGTTAAGCGTTTAAAAGTTGACTAGAAATAGCTAGTTATCAATCTCCTACACCAGTAATATTACTCAAATCCGAAATGGCCAGTTATTGTGCTGTTTTTCTCTGAATGATCACGGCTAAGATTAGGCATAGGATGCCATGCCATGCTTATAATAATAAAAAAAAGTTTAGATTCTCAAACAGGTCTGTCCATATCTTCCTTGGGTTTGTATCCATACAGGTTTAAAGTATGTATAAATCAGGCTCTTCCACAAACTTTTGGATATGGAGGAAACAGATGAACTAATGTGACTCACAGTACCATATGTTGAGACACCAGGCACTAGTGACCAAGAATTGGCTTTGCACTGAATGTATGTTTTCGGGAAGATCATAAATAATGTATAATAGGTGAACACTCCGGTGTAAAACACAGGATTGCACAGTTATGTTTATCAATGATTGATATTGATTGATAGGTATCACAGGTGGTTGGAGTTTTGATGAGAGAGACTCCACAACCCAGGACGTTCATCCGTGGGGTACTTGTCTTTTTCTCGACAAATTAAGTATACATTTTTTAAAAGTATTTACCCATATTTTGACTTTGAAGTATGTATCATTTTGTTATACTTTGTTCTGTTTTACAGATGCAAACTGTTACTTTAATCCCTGGTGATGGAATAGGTCCTGAGATATCCACTGCTGTCATGAAAATATTTGAAGCAGCTAAAGTAAGCACCTGTGCAGCATATGGGTTTAAGGCTGTAACAACAGTGTGTTAATGACACCAGCACATACACTAAAAATATTTTTGATCAAGCGATCAATATGGTTTATTAAAATTCATAATCATAAATTAAAATTCTGTGTAAAATCTGTTTCATGTCAACTGGTCTTGAACTTCTGTTGCATGTACATTTTTGATTTAGGCACCTATTCAGTGGGAAGAGAGGAATGTTACTGCCATCCAAGGACCTGGTGGAAAGTGGATGATTCCCCCTGATGCTAAAGAATCAATGGACAGGAACAAAATTGGCCTGAAAGGTTGCTTTTCCACTTCAAACAGATAATAGACCAAATACCCAATTGGATATTGCTGTAGGTGTTGATGTTATATTGCTACTCAATTGAAAACATTATACAGGTCCTTTGAAGACACCTATAGCTGCTGGCCATCCCTCGATGAACCTGCTGCTTAGGAAAACCTTTGATCTCTATGCCAATGTGCGTCCCTGTGTGTCCATTGAGGGCTACAAAACCCCTTACACCGATGTCAACCTGGTCACTATCAGGGAGAACACAGAGGGGGAATACAGTGGAATTGAACATGTGGTAAATACATTTTAACAACACATTACTTGTATAGTCTTCACATTACACAAAGGCTTTTTCTGTTTTAACCTCTTAATTATTTCTAATTGAGCCATCCATCCATCCATCCATTTTCTGCCGCTTATCCGAGGTCGGGTCGCGGGGGCAGCAGCTTAAGCAGAGAAGCCCAGACTTCCCTCTCCCCGGCCAAATTTATCTAATACATTTTTTATTGAAAGCATTTGGTATTATAGTTATACATTCACATACTATTTGTATTTTTCTATTATTTATTTCAGATTGTTGATGGAGTTGTACAGAGTATTAAGCTCATCACAGAGCAAGCCAGCCAACGTATTGCAGACTACGCTTTTGAATATGCCAGAAACAATCAGAGGGCCAGTGTTACTGCTGTTCATAAAGCCAATATCATGCAAGTTGTATTTATTATACATATATTTTAGTGTCATTTCATTTTAAAGTGGTAAAATATATTTTTTAATGTTTTTCTTAATACATTTTTACAGGCGCATGTCAGATGGTCTTTTCCTGCGAAAATGCAGAGAGGCAGCTGAAAAGCACAAAGATGTGAAATTCACTGAGATGTACTTGGATACTGTGTGTCTCAATGTAAGGCCAAAATAACTTTTATGAGTATTTCAAACGTTTTTGGTTTTTTTTGTTTGTTTTTTTTTTAACCAGTTTTATATTGTTAAGAAGTGATGTATTTTAAGTCATTTTGTACAGTGACATTTCATTATGTTTTTACAGATGGTGCAAGACCCCACACAGTTTGATGTGTTAGTGATGCCAAATTTGTATGGAGACATCTTAAGGTAAAATAACATTTAAAATCAAGACACTGTATATTTGCATATGCATTTACTCATGGTTTTGCAGTATGTCATTTTGTTTAAATCTACATGTGTTAACAGCAGAAAAGCAGATTAGCTCTATATAACAATGTGTAACAGTGACAAAAACTTTAAGTTTTGCAGGTTTATAGGGACTAATTTAACATCTCCATCCATTCAGTATTATGTGCCTATTTGAAATGCTTAAAATGCTGTCCAGTAAACATGGTAAAAGTGTATGCACATCAATAAATGTAAAGGGAATTGTATTTGTTTATGATTATAGTGATCTTTGTGCTGGACTCATTGGAGGTCTTGGTGTGACTCCCAGTGGGAACATTGGAGCCAATGGTGTTGCCATATTTGAATCGGTATATTGTTGTTGTTCCAATTTATTCGCCTTCTTCTTTTGTCACAATGTGATGATTCATTATGATTAATTTCTTCTGTCAGGTTCATGGAACTGCACCAGATATAGCAGGCAAAGACATGGCCAACCCCACCGCTTTGCTGCTCAGTGCTGTCATGATGCTGCGCCACATGGGTCTGCATGGCCATGCGAAGAATATAGAAGCTGCCTGCTTTGACACCATTCGAGACAAAAAGGTAATTTACTCCTGAAGAAAATAAGACATACACTTATGTTTTGTTGGTTCCCTTTCTGATCATTGTGCTTATATTTTCTAACTTTAAGGTTCTCACAAAAGACCTGGGTGGAAACTCCAAGTGTTCAGAATTTACTGATGCAATATGTCAAAGAGTGCGGGATATGGAATAAAAGGATGCTAATGTCACTGTGAAATAATTGTTTGTCTCTGTGCTTAATCGTGGGCTGCACATTATAACCAAAAAAAAATGTATTTTAAAAAGAGACTCAGGGGTTTGAGATTCCTGAGTGTTTTATCTTTTCTGCACACTAGCATTGTCTTAAAACTTCTGAACATCAGCAACCATGTGGTGGATGCATTTACTCAATAACAGCTTATTGTATGGTGGATATTGTCTATTTTTTGGTTGTATTTAGCCTCATTTGTGTACAGTAATGTATTTGACACTGTTGACTCACTATTAAACACATTACAGATTGAAGCTTACAAGGCTCGATAGCATGAAACTTAACTGTGTTGTACATTCTTCATGTCATAGTGTACTTTGATATCATCGATGTACATTGTCAGAAATTGGTTTAGGTAACTGTCCTCATTTTTATGCAAATCTCTATAAGCTTCCACCACTTGTGGTGATTATCAGAGACAAATAATTCTGCCTGTGACAGGGTGTTTGCAGTATCACTGTATAAAATAGAATCTTCCTTTTTGTCATTATACTAAGTAAAATGAAATGTGTATGTTCTCAACGATTAGGAAATGTGTAAGTGATGAGATATCATTGCTTAAGATTTATCCAGGAACGTGGTACTATTTTTAATTGAGGCCTTCTATGCCATTATTGTGAAAACAGGCTAATGATGCTTAATGCAGGGGCCTGAAACAAGAACCTAAATATGAAGAGCATTAGTTTACTGCAGTCTCAAAATGGCATGTTTACAACATGTCCAATGCTGAGTGTGAATGTACTTAACTCTCACTCCGGACACAGGAAAACTTTACAAGAGTGCACTTTTGAATACACTCTGGATTGCATCTTAAAAGTCAGGTGCACTTCCTTGACGTTTCTTATGATTATGTTGGATGCCTTGGTTGTCTGGCTTCCTTGCTGCTGACAAAACTCCACACCCTGAAGATTTGGCTCCTCTGTGGGTTTTCTGGTGTCTGCATTGCACTGAAACAAAGAACTACAGTAAGTCCTGAGAATTTCAGAATTAGTCATTAAAATGATTATGTATGAAAACCTGTAATGATGATGTATGAAACCATTTATTTTACTTCCATCACATTTTGTACCTCCTGGCTTGTTACAAATCTCTCAGGGCAGACTGAGAACAAAGCACTAAAACCAACACAGCACTAGAATTCAGCAGCCATGTAAAGCTGTAGTGTGTATCCTTTCAGTATAAACAAATGTCAATTACTGTCTCACTACTGTCAAATACATTCATACAATGCTGATAAGCCAGTGTTTCTCAGTATAGCTGTGTTGTTGTTTTTTTGTGCTTAATGACAGTGATGTGTTTTACATCACAACTGTTGGAAAGAAGGCAGAAGCATTAACAGCTACACAAGTTCCCTGCAGTGAAGAAATTCTATTCTTCTATCTTCCCCAGAATGCAGCATTCATCACTTATCAAAGCTTCAGGAGGAAACCAATGATCATGTCCTCAAAAGTAAATTTTACCCCCACTGCTCTGAGTCTGTTGGCCATTTTAAATTATAGCCAGGCACCACCTTACCACAGCTATATGAAGAAAAATATTTTTGTTACTTGATTTGATCTAAACATTTGACTTCAGTAATGATTTTCACATGGATGAAGTGAAAATGAAAACAGATCCATCACATAAAAGCATTTAAATGGCCGCCAGTCTGGTCACCAGTCTTTAACACGTTTGTCCACAGTGAGTCCCGGTTCAATTCTCTCCAACAGTTTTATTTAAGTTACTCAAGAGACACCCATGTGACATGTAAGACCAACTTCACACTGTTTGTTATTAAGCTTTCATTAAATACACATAGACTAATACAATCAATACTCATTTTACTATAAAAATCTTGTGCGTTTATTTTAAGACATTGTTTAGCTTGTTGCTTCCACGACTGAAAATGGCATTACTATAGAATTTTTTCTATCACACCATAACATTCTACCAGCACATCTCCCAGGACCCCACCGTTGATATATTTGCCCAATAGCACCTCTAGGTGGAATTAAGTGGAACTACAGCATGTTTGGGATAAACAAAATTGGGATTTACAAAATGTTATAACTGTCAAATAACATGATGTGTACATGAAGAGGGGTGTAGGGGAAGGGATAGTTATCAACGGGCTGATAAAATGAAATACAGTGTACCTTATACAGAGACACCTGCTTTTACATCGACAATATTAGGAATTATGTTAATATAGTGCCTTTTGAGGTACCCATTGTTGTTTTTAGAGTCTGAAATCAAAAGGAAAAAAAAGTATAAAAGTATAAACAAGAAACCAAACTAGCAAATAAAACATTTTTTATTTTACTACCTAATAAAGTTTGGTTATGTCCCAAGTCAAGACTCTGTAGGATATGCCAGTTGTTTAATTTAGTCTATAACTGGCTGTTTCACATTGTGTTTTTTTTAGTTGGTGTCGTGTTCTAGAAAGACCGGAGTTTGCGACCTGGTTGGAACAAGGGCCTTTCTGCATGAAGTTTAGATGTTCTCCCTGCATGTGTGTGGGTTTTCTCTGGGTACTCCTGTTTACTCCCACAGTCCAAAAAACTTCACACTAAATTGCCCCTAGGTGTGAGTGTGCAAGTGAATGTTTGTTTGTCTCCATATGTTTGCCCTGCAATGGACTGGCACCCTGCTGAGGGTGGACCTCGCCTTTTGTCCTATGTCAGCTGGGATTGGCACCAGCAGACATAGGAACAGTGGCCTTCACATACCAGAAAGGACATAATCAGTCAGTGTAATAACATGCATGTTAAAAGTCAGACTTTAGACAGACTAAGACAATAATCTGTTTTATTTAATGTTATGTAAACATGTTAGTCCAACTAAAATGTAGCTAGTCTAAGTAGGACTAATATATTATAATACATAGTCTGATTACTCCTGCATATATACTCTTAGTTGGACTTGAGTCGCACTTGGGGTTCTGCGCATTCACCAAAATTTTCTCCCGGGTTTTTTACCCAGAAGTAGGAGAAGACAATGTATAAACTGTTGCCGGAAATCATACGGTGACTGTGTCTTTTCTTCTGACAACACAGTAACCACAAGAGCCATCCTTTATCAAATTTGTATCACGAGTAACATGTACAACAGGTATGAAACATACAGAACCACAGCATGATCCATTGCACCGTCCAGCTCGCTTTTCACTTTTTGTTTTTCAGTCAAATAAAGGTCAACAGCAAAATGATTCAGACTTGGCAAGTTGTCTGATTGCCTGTCTTAGCTGGACTATAGCCTTAGCTTGATTAAACCGTGCATGTAAACATACTGATTGTTTAACAAATCCCACCACCCACACCCTGTTTCAAATTAACTCTCTTACCTAAATTAACTCCCTTACACATAAAAGGCATGTTACAGCTATGAAACCAAAGCTTCTTTATGACACATGGGTTGGATGGATTACTCAGTTCTTAATGTTACACACTGGACCTTTACTTAAATTTTTCATAATTCTTTTATTGAATCAACGGAAACATTTTACATTATTGTTACAAAGACTCCACTAATGTAAGCAAGGTGGTGAAAGTGGCCAGTAAAATAGTCGACCTCCCACAGACCTCCCTATCTGCTATATAAGCAGCAGGTGGTGCTATAGCCAGAGCCATTGTGGGAAACCAGAACCACCCTCTGCATGAAGAATTTGATCTGCTCCCCTCAGGCTGTGGATACAGAGCCCCACGAGTGAAAAGTAATAGGATCAAAAAATAGGATCATTTTTTTCCCTGTGCAATATATATATATATTTTTTTTTAATATATATATATATATATATATGTGTGTGTGATTTTACTATGCAAAAGCTGGTTTAGACAAGTATAGGTGAGTTTAGTGTTTTTAAAACATATATGTTTTATTCCATTTGTCATGTCTTAAACACTGCATGATGAGTACAAGTATTTTACTGTAACTGTAATGTCCCTTTAAGCCTGTCTGTAAACCAAGTTTCCCCATGAACTGAACTAAATCCAATATTGAAACTAAATCGTTCTAGTAAGAAACAAACCAAAAAAATAAATAAAAAAAATTTCATTTAACATATGGAGCTTTCTCTCGTGTTTTCTCAATAGTTGCGAAGCCAAAGAGCCCCGCCCCCCAAACAGCACCTTCTTGAATAAACTGCTTTTACGCGCCTGCTCACAGCCAACCTAACATCCGGCCTCTCCGTCTCGATCTCTCCAGAAAGTTCTGCACAGTGTGCGGTTATAAAAGCCAGCCAGCCTCCTCCAACCGTCAGTGCACATCGACACAGAGCAGAGACAGCCACATCTCCCGGTGAGTTCTCAAACTATCATATATTAAACTCGAATGTATATGTTTCACGGCTCATAAATGCTCGTTGTTTCATTTAAGCCGAGCGTATATGTCCGTTAGTATTCAGGAATACTGTAACCACTTACTGCCTACGTGAATACATATGATATGTTAAACTGTATTTTAACCGTCAGATAAGAAGTTTTTAGAGTCACCTTCTTTTAACGTTAACAGAGGTATTAAGACACAACTTTTTTTTACTTGAGACATTCTTACGTGTTTCCGCGTTATTTTCATGTTTTAGCTGGATCACCATGGTTCACGAAACCGGCTACTACGATCTCCTGGGTGTCGACCCCAAAGCCTCGCCGGAGGAAATCAAGAAAGCCTACAGGAAACTGGCTCTGAAATACCACCCGGACAAAAACCCCAATGAAGGGGAGAGGGTCAGTTACTCACAGAGACCGTTATGGTGTCCATGCTGCTGTTATTAGTCTGCTGAAAGTGCTTTTCTAATTTTAAACCGCACGCCTGTTCGAACACACTGTGGAGACTTTTCTGGAAAGCTGCTGCAGCTGTGAGCTCCTGTCTCTGGTAATAATAGGAGTTAAACGATGTGAGCTAAACGTCTAAATGCACATATTGTTATTTCGATTTTATTTGAAATATATATTATATATTAAACAATACTATATACTGAATAATATTTATATTATATACTAAATAATATTTTTAAGATACATTTCTGTTCAATATTCACAGTGTTAATAGATTTAAATCTAAAACCACATGACATGCTGTTAAAAATATTCACTTCAAAAGTTATTAAAATACAAGGTGCCCCCAACATGTAGGAATTACATTCTTAAATTGGTATACAGAACAGAAAAAAAAATCACAATATCCATAAATATGTTGAATAAATAATAAATAAAACTCTTGCACTGAAATAGTAACACAATGTATTCAATTTGCTAATTGCTTTGTGTCTGATTACAATTTTAATTTGTTAACAATTTGTTGTTTGGCCCTGGTAGTGAGTTATGTGTTGTGTCTTAAAGTGTGTTTGCACAGTACATAAACATAATGTAGCTATATACTAAACTTTAAATAATATTGAGGAAAAGTATATTTGAATATGTATTAAAATATTGCCTAGCCCCAGTTGACAACCTCTGTGCCCGAAGCATATCCTAGAGATTGGCTGATTACATGTGCTGATTTTTGCTATTTGCTATTAAATAAATGCTGCATGTAAACTTTAAGGTTAAGTGCATTTTGGGCAGAAATGAGAAAAAAAAATAGTTCTTAATTTTTATTAGTACACAATCACCTGATTGTAAAGTATGAATTGTTGTTTTTCATTAGCCCAGAATGAGCATTTTATATTTGTATCAGAACCCAAGTAAGTTCTATGGGGGCTGCATTTTTTATTACTTTTTTTTTTTTACAGTAGCCCACAATGGATAAACTTGACACCTTTTGAGATGTAATGCAAACTGAAGGCTACATACTTTACCCAAAACACTTACGGGGGGAGGGTTATGGATATGTAGTTGCAAATAAATTTTCAAAAGAATATTTATCAATTTATTTATTTTTTTTGTTACTGGTTTCATGTATTTATATATTCATGATTATTTATAGATAATTTTATTTATAATATATCATGGCAGTGCATAAACATGAAGATATATACAGTGGCTCATGTGTTGCAAGTGAGAGATAATATTTTGATAATTTTACATAGCTCCAATAGTAAACATTAAACCAATGTCAGTGTCACTTATTACCGTATGACACTGGTTTCGTTATGAAACGTAAATTCTAAAGTGACTGTGTTTTTATATCCACAGTTCAAGCTCATATCTCAAGCATATGAGGTGCTGTCGGATCCAAAGAAGAGAGACTTGTATGACCACGGAGGAGAACAAGCCATCAAAGAGGGAGGCATGGGTGGAGGATCTTCACCAATGGACATTTTCAACATGTTCTTTGGAGGTGGTGGCCGGATGCAAAGAGAGAGAAAAGGTAAGAAATACCCTGCAAAGCTCCAAATGGAGTACATAAGGCAGCAGAGATATCACCGCAGGACTTCCATTTTGTCTGTTTTCTGTTATAGAACTAAAATATTCATGCAAAGGCACGTTGTTTCGTTAAGACTGCAGGCCTCGTTCTTATGTACATTCAGCACAGCACTCCTGACTTTCAGGTATAGCATTGCGACATTAGTTTCCAGGGCAGAACAATATAAGGTTTCCCTTTTTATATGCACAGCCAAGAAAATCAGATAATTGTGGAGCTTTTTCTGTTTTCAGCAATTGTTTTACATTCTCTACTTCTACATGGTCACTGGGAAACGGCTTGATTTGGTTTTTCTCAAAACAAAAATCTGATGACCATCAAGTACACAGACCGGTGACAACCCCATAACTCGATCAGGAAGCTAGTGGCCATGGTTTTGGACAGAAGTACAAAAACTACATGCTGCAAACAATTTTTTCCCTTTTTCAATTAGGGAGCAATTCAAAACAATCAAGATCCTCTAAATGTCCATAAGCTTTCCCAACAGGTTGGATGGGTAGTTAATTGTCCATGAGCCCTGACAAAACCACTGTACTTTTTAATACGCATCCATTTTTATCATTTAAATTTTGTTACTTCCTCCGGTCATACAGGATGTTTGCAACTTTATAAATATTATTTTTCTGTAACTTTGACATTGCATATGTATTTTTTTTCATTTCCTGTAGGGAAGAACATTGTCCACCAAATAAGTGTCACACTGGAGGAGATGTACAATGGCTCCACCAGGAAGCTTGGACTCACAAAAAATGTAATTTGTGAAAAATGTGAAGGTATATGTTGGTTTTTTTGTGTTTTAATCCCAAATCTAACCATTTTTGTTTATAAGTTGGTTAGCTAAATGACTTAATTCTCTGACAGGTTATGGTGGAAAGAAAGGTGCCTTGGAGAAGTGCTCCAACTGTAAGGGAAGAGGAGTACAAGTGAAGGTGCAACAGATTGGGCCAGGCATGATTCAGCAGATCCAAAGCATGTGTACAGACTGCCAGGGACAGGGTGAGAAATTCAACTCCAAAGACCGCTGCAAAAACTGCAATGGACACAAAGTAGAACGCAAGAAGAAAATTCTTGAAGTTCACATTGACAAAGGTAGGTTTTCTTCCTCTAAGATGGTTACATTTCTTTTTATAAAAATGTAGAAGTAAAATATGCTTAATAGCAAATTAAAACAGAAGGAAAATGTGTTGTGCAGGCATGAAAGACGGTCAGAAAATTTCATTCCATGGAGAAGGTGACCAGGAACCTGGACTTGAGCCTGGAGATGTGATTTTTGTGCTGGACCAGAAGGATCATCCTGTTTTTCAAAGACAAGATGATAATTTAATAACAAAGATGAACATCAAACTTGTCGAGGCCTTGTGCGGTTTCAAGAAAACTATTCAGACATTAGACAACAGAACGCTTGTCATCTCCTCACAGCCAGGTAACTAAATAAAAACAGCTGGTCCTCAGTAATGGATTGTGTTGAATAGAATTTTTTTAATTTCTGAAAGTAAATGTTGTGTTTATGTCAACAGGTGAGGTAATTAAACATGGTGATGTCAAGTGTGTTCTGAATGAGGGAATGCCACTTTACAGGGACCCATATGATAAGGGGCAGCTATTTATTCAATTCCAGGTAAGACACTGATACAATTTCATCAGTGTGACCCAAAGATTCTTATGTTGTAGGTAAAACTTTTAGTTGAGCTAATTGTCCTTTTATCCTACAGGTGGAATTCCCGGAAAAAGACTGGCTTCCAGAGCATCTCATGTTCCAGCTGGAAAGACTGCTTCCTCCTAGGGAGGATGTGATGGTCACTGATGATATGGAAGAGGTGGATCTGCATGAGGTGGATGAGCGAACACAACAGAGAAACTACAGTGGGGAAGCTTATGAGGAAGATGAAGATCACCCGAGAGGGGGGGTACAATGCCAGACACAGTGATTGTCGTCTTTGCCACAATAAGTTATAGAGCATGTTGTTAGAGGGCTCTTTTTGTCAATAGTGCAGTAATACACCATAACACAATTACATAATGCTACAACATTGTTTTTTGTCTCTCTTTGTAGAACACAAATATGCAAGTGCAGTTTCAGTTTTGCTCGGTATTATGACGGTATTCTTACTCTCATATGTGCTCACTGTATTTAAGATCCATGTTTTCTTTATGTATGTTTGTAAAAAAATTCTATCACACAAATTCAGAAGCTGAAATGATTTGTATGCTTTCTGTGAAGGTAATTTCAGCCATGACAGACCACTTTTTGATTGTTTCTCAATAAAAGTCCTGGACTGCTGAAATTTTGTTTCTTTATTGATGTAGTGAAATATTACTTAAAATTTTTCAAGTACATTTAAGAAATTTATCATAAAAGTTTGACCATTTGTACAGTGATGTATTTGTCATTAGTGAATTAAGTACAATTGCATTGTAATTAAGTATGAAACATCAGCATGGCTGAATTAGACACCATTTTGTGGGTAGGCCCTTTTTAATGTTGCTTCCTCCTGAAAGAGCAACCTGCAAAAAAGGTTTAGTTGATAAATTAGAAACATGTCAAAGTGCAATTCTGTTGCATGAATTAAAGTACATTATGTAGCACCATTAACACGCAGAATATACAGATGTTTTACCTTCCGTCAGTCTGGCCTTTCCTCCTTTTGGCTGGCACAACACAGTAGCGCATCCCACACAGAGAACTACTGTCTGTGCATGGCTGAACACAGTGGTGATTTTGTAGCAGCCTGTGAATAAATTGTGTTAAAGGAATTGTAAAAGTACATTCATACCATTAGTGGTAGAATATCAATCAAAATACTGACCCAGGAAAAAAAATCATTAATACAATGTAAAAATACTGCTTTACTAGTAATGGCCTCATATTCACAAGTTTAGACAGTGCTTGTTAGTGCTATCTAAAGGGATACAATGTAAAAATTTGTATCAAAAGATGAATAAAGACTGAAAGTGTAAATACTTCAAAATTCTTTTTATGAAAATGAAAATTTTGAGCTCAGCACAAGTCAGTGTGAGTAGCAATTCTAGAGGCTTCAAAATGAACGTTTAGATTTTTATGGGTGATGTGACTGTATATTATCACAATAAAAATTGAGAATCACAATTACTTTTCAACAAGCGGCTCCCAGTCCCTTTACAAGTAGCTCGCCAAGATTTCAATAATTGAATATAAACCTGCTTACATTTTTATTCAATCGAACAACTGTTTTCCAAATAGTTGTCAATCAAACAGTTGCACTGCTGTGAGCTTGATGAGTGAGTGGTGCTGTGAGATGGGCAGCAACAATGACCGCGACAACTGCTCATACCAGTAAGAGGCCAAAAAACATACTATTTTCACAAAGAATGGGAAACACAAGTTTTGTTTCTCAAGTGTAAACAGTAAGTGTGTGTCAAATCAAAGTTCAGAACAAGACTGTCAGATGAACAGTGAAATGACTCCATCAGAGTAAGCCTAAGTGGATACACTCCAGCATAGACCTCTCTTGTTGACTTCATGCAATTTCAGTCATCTCACTAAATGAAAATACCCAGTATACATCATACATGTGAATACAATTGTGAAGTGATACAGTGACATGTGGACATAATAACAAAATGCAAATAAGTCAAAATGTTGGTGTATTTGTAAATGCACTGTTTTATTTTGACAGCATTCATATTTAATAGTGTGTGAGATATACTAGAAAGAAATGCATACAGAAAAACAAAATGCACATGGAGGTGAATTAAATCCCTTTTTTTGTAATATTTATTTCAAAATTTGAGTTGTGCTCAAAGTATCTCTCATAGAGAGGTTGGAGACCCCTGTTTTAAGTCAATGAGTCAAATTAGCTAAACACACTATTAGATCAAACTATTACACTTCTGTAGGGGCTTTAAGTACTGATATATCAGTCACTCACCTGGGCACTTCACATCCATAAAGTAGGAGTTGGGACTCTGAACAAGCCTTTTCTTTTTGTGCTGTCTTCTCTCATAGTCAATGGCAGGGTGGAGGAGGTCTTTAGCCAGCTGTAAATAATGTAATATGCACTTGAATCTGTTTTGTTCACATCCTAAAGCAACTGAAAAGTGTCCAATGATTTATAATCAAGTAATATTATTATACGAATATACAGTTGTGAAGATTCATCCACAGAAACAGACTGTAAGGGGATTTCATCAAAAATAAAGGCAGTGACTATATATAACTAATATATAACTACTAATATATAACTACTTTTATTATTATTATTATTATTATTATTATTAATAATAATAATAATAATAATAATAATAAAAATAGATTACTTTTTCCTTCTTGGCGTTCGGTTGTTGCAGTTGGCAACAATGTTTCTGTACATTACAGGGATCCCTTTCTTTGACACACCTAGAGCTTTTTCAATTTTTGTTGCGTTTGTTGTTGTTTTTTTTCTTCAAATATGTTTAAGGTAAACATTTATATTTCTACTCGATTGTATTTTCATTTTGTATATATTTTATTTAGTTTTTGGTTCAAATAAGACGTTCGAAAATCTATCAAGTTTGCCTCTTCATTTATCAATGACTGCAAGTACTAGAACTAATGTGCAGTTTAAAATAATACAATTAGTAATGTGTACTAAATGCTGTCATATGTTAATGCAAACCAAAAGGAACGTTCTTGGAACCGAACGTTTAACCAAAAGCGAACGTTAGGAGAAATGAAGGAAATCTTTCCATGACCACAGTAAAACAACCTAGGGCAAACTTTAAGGGAACGCACCCATATCTAAAAGGTAACATTTCCAGAACGTTCTAGGAACCAGACTTTGTCAGCTGGGCACTTCTTTTCATCTTAAACGAGTATTCGTGGCTTCGTCGGACTAGCTGTTAGCTAACCTGAGCTCCATGTGCTGCCGCTGCTACATCAATAACTTCAACACAAATCCCAAGTCTCTTATTATAGTGCTATTTGACATTTGCCTTAAGTCGACAACAACAATACACGTTTACTAACGCAATAAACGAGTGGAAAACTTTTTCAACTTACAGGCATTTTCACTGAAGTAGCCTTAGCTTGGTTTAGTGCGCATACGTGGGCTGTCAGTGCAGAGACTGGCGTGAGAGTGGGAGGGAGAGAGAGCGAGAAGAGTCAACAACAGGTTCCTGTTGGCCGAAATGTTGTCCACGACTTAAATTTCGGCCAAGATTGACTCACATTTTTCTATGTGTTGGAAAGATGTACTGTTTGGTTATATATATATATATATATATATATATAACCAAACAGTATATATATATATATATATATAATACATTTGCTGATTAGTTTAGGAAAATTCTATATTCAAAAGGCCAGATTTAGTCACTCAAAAAACAAACAAACAAACAAACAAACAAACAAATACGAGTACATGTGGTCCTGTAACTATGGCAAGCCTTTGTAATATTTGTAATAAGTTTGACAATCTGGAATTACCTTTACATGTATTTAAACAGGACAATGTAGATAATTAAAGATATCTTGACCTTGAATTACGTCTAGACGATGTAGATTTATGAAACTAGTCATAATTACGTTGTAGAAACTGCTATTAGAGATGCAATATCCGCAACCGAATTGTATAGACGTATAATGACAAACGCCACACACATGAATTGCAAAACTGACGTCATTCTGACTATTAAAAACTAAACTAGGATATCTGTGAAGTCATTTTGAAAATTAAAAACTGATTTGCAGATTTCTGTAAATAAAGTTTTGCCTTGCAGATATCAGTAGTAAATATCCTGTCTACCGATTACAATATAAATGTTAAAAGCACTTGCCATATGCATCTTTCTTATACTGCACAAACCATATGACAGAGGGTTGCCAGCTCCATATGTCGAAACTAACCCGACTGATCATCACAGCGCCGCAGCACCGAAACTATATTTGCTGCAACACCGCTTTTAAATCCAACAGCATTACCAGAGTTGATAAATGTGTTGTAACATCTATAAAGACAGCACAAAACAGCAGACATGTTTGGTTTGCTAGCATCAAAGGCCTTTTACTTGAAACAGTCATTCTATGTATTAAAATTATGTCAGGAAGCTTTGAATCATGTGAAGGTTCTTGTATTTTACAGCAAAAATAATTAAATACATACATACATAAGTGACTAGAACTTGTTACACTTTCGCCATCTTGGCCTTTGTTTTATGTGCAAAACCTGCGGTAAAACAAATGTATCCATATTCTCCGGAAAAGAGCGAACCTGGCAACCCTCACGTGACGTCACTCTAATCCGCACCGGTCCGCTGCCAGTCTGCCACAGACAGTGGAGAATTTCCAGGCAGGGGGAGCCCCGGCTCAGCAAGGCCTTGTTATATCGAGACGTTTAAGTCTCTGCTGTGTTTAAATGGCGAAAACGTACGATTATCTCTTTAAGCTGTTGCTCATCGGAGACAGCGGTGTCGGCAAGACATGTCTGCTGTTCAGATTCAGCGAGGACTCCTTCAATACCACCTTCATATCCACAATAGGTGAATACTCTGCAGCCGCCCCTGAGCAAAAATCTGACACAATGCATGCCCGTATTAACAGAATGCAATGCTTTACTGCCTAATGTGCGTCATTATATATAACAACGTGTATGATAATGTACAGAAGGAACATAAAACAAGAGAATCGGACTGAGAATGATGATCTCCTGTCCTTGATGGTTCAGGCACCAGTAAGGCTAATACAGAATGATATCAAGACTATAGTCACGATATTTGACCTTTGGAAAACCCTCAGTGATGTGAAGCCTTTTAGAATGATTACAATACTGTCATACCCTCTGTTACGCTCCATTATTCTACTGCAGCTACTTTTGCAGTGACTATAAAAAAAATGATGTCCTTTAGCAGACTGACAGGTTGTACATTTATTTTGGATAACAATGGATAAACCTTTGAAAAACACACCACATTCATTACCAAAGGATCTGTTAAAGTGCCGGGGAAAAAATGAACAAACAAAAAAGAAATGAATCATCAAAAGCCATTAACTCACAGGCATTGGTATTATTATTTTGAAAATGTAAACAATTAAATGCATCACATTGTTAACTTTTTCATTTTATTAGGTAAATCTAACCGTTTCAAAGCCAAAGATTCCAGAACTCATCCCTCATTTACTACCTTTAGAAATAGACACATATTGATATTCTGAAGCTTGTCAATAATAAGAAATATACATATCTCATAGAAATAACCAAGAAGTTGTTTTGTGGGGTTTAGCTTTATACCCTTGCTTCAGTTTAATTTAATATTTATTTATCCCTCTTTTTCATTTGCTGTATGAATATGTGCTCACATTCATACCTCATTGTCAGTAACCCTTAAATGGACATTTAACTCTTTCCGCGATGCCTTATTTATGTTACGTGTTCCATTGCATTGTTCCGCTTATGATATTATTAATTAAAGAAACATGTGAACATGATTAATGTGATGTTTGTGATGAAGGTCGTGTGACTGCAAGCCTGGCATTCTTTTTGTTGAACAGATAACAAAGGACATGCACTTTTTAGAGAAATTCTTGGTTTCTTTTTTGTTTTTTGTTAGTTTTTTGCTGTGAATTGTAGAAATGTGAGATGTTGACTGTAACATCTCAACTAATCAAAGCAGCAAGAGTCCGCTTATCGAGTCCTGTCTAAGATTGTTTATTTAAATGCAGGAATAGACTTCAAAATCCGAACAATAGAGCTGGATGGAAAGAGAGTCAAACTTCAAATTTGGTAAGTGTGGTTTGACTTTTTTTCTTTTTTTAAAGTCTGAGACAGGACATGACTGGACATTTACCTACAAATCTGATTCAATTTCCTGTTCTAGGGACACTGCAGGACAAGAGAGGTTTCGAACCATCACCACAGCTTACTACAGAGGGGCTATGGTGAGTCAACACTCCAGTCCACACTTTCTCACCCTGGGTGCATTTGTGTGTGTCTTTCATATCAGGTTTTGGACATTGTTTGTTTTTCTTCATAGGGTATTATGTTGGTCTATGACATCTGCAATGAGAAGTCCTTTGAAAACATCAAAAACTGGATTAGAAACATTGAAGAGGTGAGCTATGACTTTAAAAACGTTTTCAGCTATTTATTTATCACTCAAACAGAACAATTGCTGAGTCAGCATCAAACTACTTCCTTTTTGTTGTCTCCTAAGGTGGAAGGGAAAGCCAATGCTAACTCGTTTTTTTTTCAGATATAGGAGTCTTTGTTGCATCCGGTTTGAAAAATAGCACAGCTCAGATGTTGTCTTGGAAACAACACAAATGTGGAAGCTTGTGTCAGGTGACCATGAACAGTTTTCAGCAAGAAAGCAATAAAATATCACGCATAGCCACTTAAAATTTATATTTAGCTCACAACTTATTTTGTAGCTGGACTAAAACTTGAAATTATGTTGAAATTAATCCAACTTTGAGAAAACAACAGATTAAAATTAATTTGTTGTTAAAATTGCTTTTTACCTTTGCTAAAATAACTCAAATAGTTATTGATACATTTTGATGAAATTTCCAGGAAAGGTGTTTAATTAGACAAGGAACAGATGATTAGATTTTGGTGGTGATCTGGATTGCCATCTGGATCCAGGAATTTTTTTAAATTATTCATTATCATTGCGAGATAGGGCCATTTTCAGCATTTGTGTATGTTACTCCACAATATGTTTTTGGCAAAAAAAAATAAAAATACAGGATAAGTGTACAATAGGTTCTATAATATATCAAAGATTGATCCGGATCCTGTGAACATTCTGGATATTACAATCCAGATCAGGAAAAAATAGGGGGCTTGTGTGATTTTGGGCACTCTAAAGTAATAAATAAAGATACAGGCATGCAACTGGCACCAAACTGTGAGGCTGAGATTCTGCTGAATCAGAAGTGTGTCACCGGATTTGCGGTATCTTTAATAGCTATGGAGCTAGATCCAGGAAAAACACTGCCATTACAGAAATTTTGATTTTCATTAATAACTATCAAACTAATAATGATTCCAAATGCTAAGGGTATGTTTTCATGGACAAGGAATCCAATGATGTAGATAAAATAATTCTAGGACTAATAATGTTGGGTGCAAATCATAATAAAGGGGGAAATGAGCTGCTTGGTGGAGGTATTCTAATTTACACTGTCACTGTACAGATTATAACACTTAAAAAAAGCTTAAAAAAATGTTTAAATTTCCCTCAGCACGCCTCATCTGATGTTGAGAAGATGATCTTGGGTAACAAATGTGACATGACTGACAGGAGACAGGTGTCCAAAGACAGAGGTGAAAAAGTGAGTGTCTGCAGCTGGTCTTCATTCTAAAAAACAGACTCAAACAAATTCACATGCTGCATACTTTCACTGCTTTGTACCAAGTGAAGTTAACATTGCCATTCTTGTGTCACTCAGTTGGCTATTGACTATGGCGTTAAGTTCTTGGAAACCAGTGCAAAGTCTAGCATAAATGTAGAGGAGGTAAGCGGAAACTTCACACTCTGACCACATATAACATGCATGATAATACACACGTATTTGACCTTTGCTTTTGTTTTTCCCTGTCACCCCAGGCTTTTTATACAATGGGAAGAGACATATTACATAACCTGAGCTCAAAGACAGTAAGTGTTTAAGAATTTCTTAAAATAGACGCTACAATCTGTGCGAAGCTCTGCTTGTTTTAAAACTGTCATGCATAACTTTTAATTATAAATAAATGGCTGTTAAAATGAATCCAGTGTCAAATAAGTTCTCACAATGTTGATTAAGCCTATCAGCTCCACCCGAGTTTGTCTGTGTTTGTCAGTATAACAGTGTTACAGTGCTGCACATAGTCTGTCAAGACAGATGGAGGCAACAAATGCATAATTTATATACTGTACAACATATGCATCACATTGCACGAGTAAAGCTAGAGGTGGGAGTATAACTGTTAACAAAAAGAAGTGGACACAAAAAGTTTCAGAAGTGAATTGTACTGCTCAAAAAAAAATGCAGTGTTTCAGCACTTAAACAGATACATGCACCTTGTCACCACCTGCTCCTGCACTCCCACTGCATACACACAAACACTCTCTCAGTCCGGTCTGATAGTTTTGCTTGACAGAACCTGTTTTCAGATGAAGGACACAGCCTACAAATGATGTTCTATCATTTCTGTTCATGAAGACCAAACAGAGGCAGAATTATAACCCCAGCAACAAAACAATCACTAAAAGTTATGCACTGCAGCTTTTACGTGTACCATATGCATTTAATGTCTTTACTGTAATGTCTTTCTGTATTAGACTGACACCAGTGCCGGAGGTTTGGGCAAACCAGTCAAGATCACTGAGAAAAAGTCAAAGAAGATAAAAATCTTCAAGTGTTCGCTCCTCTAGGCGTCTTATCTCCAGTTTTCACATTTCACTGCTACTGTGACTCTGCTGTTTTGGAGCCTTACTCCCTACTGGACATCTTCACATGCGGCTGCTGCACTCGTCATAATCAGAGAGCCCTTACAGCCAGCTCAAGCAAACAGGTTCACAAGTGCTTGAAATGCAATCCTGATCAGATGTCCAGAGGTGCATCGGGGACATATGACGCCTGATACTGTATATCCGCCCATGCGAAGACCCGCGTGTTAATGGTCAGCAGTCATCTGCGGTCTGCAGCTGGGCAAGTGGTGTCTGCTCACAGAAGGCAGTGATTCTTTTGGCATTTGTTAAACCTCTGATGGAAATTACTCAGTTACTCATAGATGTCTTATAAAAGAATTAACATTTTTCATCTGATGTAGCATAATTTCATACACACTACCTATTGTCATGTTAAATGTTTGACTTGAAGCACTGATTGTATGCGTCTGCCTGAATTCATATATGTAAATAGGCTAACAGGCTCTGGCAACATCTCCGCTTGTTCATGTGTGCCAAGAAGGAGTATTGTTTCAGAAAAGGCAAAAGTATTTATGAATACAACCTACTGTAATGTCTTGTTTTTATTTATTTATTCTTTTTTAAAATATTTATACAAGTTTGAAACAGAAAGGGTTCTGTTTCTTGAAAGCTGTACTTAATACATATTATGCAAGTGTCAGTTTTTGCATGGAAGCTCTATAAGGTCATCTTTGAGATCTATTGAGAACATTTTGAAGTATCGCAAAAGAAAAAAAAGTTTGCAGGCAGTATTTCAGTGTCAGGCATATATAGGTCATTCTTTGTTTTTGCTGTTAGCATAGTGCATATGTGAGCACAGTTAGGAATTGTGTATATCCTTTATTTTCACTGTTAAACTGTAGACATGACACTGGTTCCCTCCGCTATAAAAACACAGTGACACGGGAAAGCTGTAATGTGAATGGTTGTCTTTGTAAGCTGCTGTTTGTCACACCAATGAAAAGTAAAGATGGTAAAGAAAGTGGCTTTTCAGTACTAGTGTTTTCATTATTTTGCACTGTGGACTGACATTTACTGTATGGTGAAGCTGCTATGAAAAAGGTTGAAGACCATTGTATTTTATATACAGTATGTATTCATTTTCTTTGTTCCAGTTTATTATTCTTTGTGTGCCTTAATCTGATTTTTTTTTCTCTGCATGGCTCTTATTTGTCTTCCTGTGCATCATCTCTCTTTTCTGCCTCCATCTTCGTTTCCACATCTTCCCCTCCAACAGCTGCTGTTCTGCAGGCTTCAACAAGGTCTCTCTCACTGCTCACAGATCTGGGACCTTGGCTAAACATAAAGCTCTTTGTTTTCCTCACGCTAGAATTCCAGCTCTGTGACCTGTGAGATGGCAAATAATTGTCCTCAGCCACAGTCAGATACTCTGTAGTGTCTGAAAGGTTTCTCTTAGCCTTGGTCTTTGCTGGTTCCGTCGCGGACTCTGTCGCTGGAAGAGTTACCTTACATTCTGACGGAATTTGATGAACCAGATTCCCCTCCATTTTGAGCTCTGCTGGTGCAGCACTCACTTGAAACTGCTGCGCAAGAGTTCTGACTGTTGATACTTTAGGCATGTGACCAAAAATGCTGGATTGCACCTGATTTGGTGTTGTAGCTCCTTGATCCTCCAGTGATCTGATGTCTGCAGGTTGCTGCTCATTGTCACCTGCTGGGTCATAGATGATGCTGCTCATTGCCCTCTTCCTTATCAGAGGAGAAGACTGACTTTGGGTTTCACCAGTAATGTATCTCAAAGATGTTGTTCTCTTTGGAGAAGAGGATGCTCCCAGCAGCATTTGGGCTTTTGTTATTGGTTCAGCTGTTTCATCTGGAGGGCTAATGATGATAGTGCTCATAGCCCTCCTCTTTGTCAGCGGAGAGAGTGGTTGGTCTTCGACTGGGTAGTATTTCAAAGATTTGGTTCTTTTTGGAGGGGAAGAAGGTCTTAGTCTATTTTTGTCTATTAATCTATCTATTAGATATGTGCTACCTTGTTTAACATTGGTTATAGTCTCTTGACTTGAGGCTGCAGAAGCAGGCTTTTGTTCACATGGAGATATGAAAATGTCCACACAAGAGCTGGGTCGCGATCTCTCTAAACCAGCAACTTCTAACATCTGGCCACCGTCCTTTGTGTTAAGAGCATGGACAGTGGACGCTTGCTGCTGACTCCTCTGTGTCTCTAGACCGGTTTTTGTTGTCTCATCTGTGTCCTTCTGCTTCTGTGCAAACTCTTCCATGTCCATGTGGAAACGGTAAAGACTATAACCGTCAGCACTGTTAATACTGCCCTGACGAAGGAGGGAGGAAGGGTCGCACACAGAGGAGTTTCGCGAATAGGTTCGGGTTAGCTCCAGTCTGTCCACACCAGCAAGTTTTTCTAGAGCGACCGCCATTCGCCCATGGATCTCTTCTAGTTGAGCCAGCCGCAAATCCACTGTCTGCAGAGAGGCCTTCATTGTGTTTTCCCTCTCATTTACCTCCTCTAGACGCATGGACATATTCTCAACTCTGCCAAAGCCACCAAAAGAAATGTTTACAAAATTAGCAATGTCTGTGCTATTATTGATGCATAGAAATATTTCAAAGTATTTGACATTTAGCAGGGATGTTGGCAGAAATGTAATATAATATCCATAAGCATGTTTGTATAAGTCTATAATTGCATGATAAGAAAAGTGACATCCTTTCTGGTATGCAAAAGCAATCGTATTTCCCTGACTTAATTCCATTCTTAAAATCTGCAATGTCACCTTTAGACGTCACTAATTCTGAACTGTTCAACAGCACTTGAAAGGGGGGGCTCACCTTTCTGAGGTGACCTTAATGCGTTCATCACTGGAGGACTGCTGCTCGTCTTCTTTCCCACGGAAATATTCTTCCACACACTGTTCTTCAAACTCATACAGACTTTTTAACTCTTCTGGATTTAGCCTTAGTTCTGGCAAAAAAGAAAATATGACAATTATGACAGTATGTTAGTGTGTGTAAAGGTCAGGATCAGAAATGTTTTACAAGTGCATGTCAGGTAATCTAAAACATGGTAAGATTTGTTTTATTAAAAAGGTTGTGAATAGATTTACGCACTTTAGGTCCTGTCATAAATCGCGTACAGTATGTCATTTAGCAAGTGACATGCATATGAATGTCTGATGAGTTAAACTGTATGTGTATGTATGTTATAATGGTTAGAGGAAACTAACTGAGGCCTCTGTCCTTCTCATCTAGCTCTCCTTCCTGTTTCTTTCTGGCACAGCGTCGGAACAACCTGCTGAGGGGGATGTAGAGATGGCTGAAGATGATAAGAGGAGGAGGAAGGATGGGACGGTCATGAAAAGTCATGATCAGCTGATATCTCTGGAACTTCCACACCTGGTTAGAAATAGACTTGACTTCAAAGAAGGTGTTGCTGTAGAACAGGGAAAGAGGCGAGTGAGTCCAAACCGTCGATACAGCGGATGTGAAAAAAATAAAATAACAGGTCATCCGGACATTATACATGTATTTACTTGAAAACTGCAATCAGCAAGTTGACCAGAAGGATGTTCGCCACAAGAAGGTAACAGGCCATAATAGCAGGTGTGAGCCAGGCACCAGGGATGCAAGGAGGCAGTTTCTTTCCATCCTCATCATATAAATGTTCACCACATGGAGCTGCATGCAAAGGTTAGCACTATTGAATTTATTTGGAGAACTTAAGATAATTGTTTGGAATTGGCATTTTTTTGAATTTAAAACTACTCACGGTTGATTTCCATCGCATAGACTTTAATAAATCCAAGAAAAACACCAAAGCAGTGATGCAAAAACATGAAGCAAGTGTTATAATCAATGATTGCAGGATTTTTTTTTTATCATGCTTCTGTCAAGGTCAAGTTGATGTTCATGAAGAAAACATGTGGACCATTTGTTTTACAAATTGGTGGAAACAAACAAATATCAATACACAGTGTATTAAAAAAACTCAGTGACTCCAAACAACTGGTTTAGTGTAATATATAATAACAATAACAGTGTTAATGCAGTTCTCATTTCCTTCACCCTGACAGAAGAAAGTGACAAAACAAAAAACTTGAAGGCAGATGATCATGATCGAGGGTGATGAAATAATGATACCACAATGCAGAATTATTGCCATGAACTGAAACAAGAGTCTGCTATAAATATGCCAGCAGAGGGAGACAAAGTATGAGGAGGGTTACAGTGTACTGTGACTAAACATCACAAGATTTAAGGCAGAAATTAATGTGACACTGATCATCTGCCCAGAACCAGGAAACAGAATCTTACTATGAATTCTAGTCTTACGGTCTATCGAGTCCGCAAAAACCTCTCCATAGATCATCCAGTAGGGCATATAGAAAATGTTTCTGGCCAGTCGCCAAGTCGGCTCCTCATCTGGGTGAAGGATGGCTTGCCGAGCCACCCCGAAGCTCATAAGCACCACCAGCATGATCACTACAAAGTACATCATATCAATCATCTGAAAACAGCAAAAAAAAAAGACATTTTTTTAGAAGAAGAAGTCACATTTTAACCTTGTGCAAATTGCTGTTGTATTCATGCTGTTGATGGCATATGACTTAAACATGATTACCATCTTCCCTATCATCATCACATAGGGCCCCAGGTATTTGTTGACTCCAAAGATGTCCAGGACACGAATGTACCAGAAGATAATGTCTATACAGTAGATGACCCTGCCATAACCCATGTAAGGCTCGTTCTGCAGCCGTAGCATGAGCCCCAGAAGGAAGGTGGAAATGGCAGCCAGGTCTGTGATGTTCCAGTAATCCTCCAGCCACACGCTTATCTTCTGTTTCAGTTTCCCAGGCTCTGACATCAGAATCTAGACATAGACCGGAGATCATACATTATTTTTATCACACATAGTTAAGAATCTGATCAAACTGATCACATCCTGTCCCTTTTACCTGTCTGACTTTTTCAGTGCCAAGTGTGAGGATGTATGCAATGACAGCCCACTCTTGTATAGATGGCCATCTGTCCATTTTCACCAGGATTATGTAGTTGTACAACATTAAATATCCCAGATATGAAATCTATTGGAAATAGAGAGTCATAAAGTAATTAAGTAAGTTAAAAATATTTTTAAACTCACAAATCTTGTGTTACAAGAATGGAACTGACAGTGTTGAACCAGAATTTTGTGAAAGGTGCGTTATAAAACTCGAAGATCCTTTTGCCGATGGGGATTTTGCGGACTTTAGTGGTTCCTTCCTCTTCGTCACCTTTTCGGGAATTTGCATCAGTATTGTGTTCCTACAACGAAACAGCAGTCAGCCTAGCTCCTTAGTCTTGACAAAAATTGTACCTTAATACAAGTAATTCATCTATCAAATAATGTCAAACCTTGCTGGATTTTGTCTCATCATCCTTGTCTTTTCCTTCTTCCTTGCCTCCAGGTGCATGATAGGATGCATCATCTCCAAGACGGAAATCCAACAGGAGAATCAAGGGAGGGAAGATGATTCCCAGAATAACCTAGGTAAGCAAAATTTGTTTTTTTTTGACTTTTTTTTATACTGTGATATCAGTAATATAAGTAACAAAGCTACTACTTCAAAGGACATGTTTTTTTTTCATACCAACCTTTAGGCCAGGATTTTTGCCCATTCTTAAGCAACCCATCCACATGTCAGTGAGCAGCATCTGGCAGCAGGTGTGGGCGATGAAGTCACGTTGTTTCGCAGCCACAGCCAGTTTCAGACAGGTGGAGTTACTCCAGTTAACAAGCTCATATGTTAAGAGTTTCATGGCCACTTGTTCATCATGTTTGTAGGACTGGTCTAACAGCTCGTAAGCCAACTGGCCAAATTCTCTGTGAGAGAGAGGGGGGGGGGGATCAACAATAAACTGGGGGTTCTTCATTAAAACAATTGCATGGTCCCACAGATGATGTATGCACTGACTTGGAGTTGTTCTCCAGGTCCTGGGAGATGTCATCCACCAGTTCACTCTCAGAACATTCATGGGCCATGGCTTTATACAGTTTACATGCCACCAGGGCCTTTGCCATGCCCTCTTCTCCACGCTGCCAGAGGAAAAGCGCCATCTTTTGACGCTTCATCAACACTCCCCATAGCATCAGCTCATGGAAGGGGTACTTGAAACGACAGACCTCAGGGTCATCCACATCAATTTCCACTTCTTCTTCTTTCTTCTTTTTGGGCTTTTTCTTGCCCTTTGGCCTTGGTTCATCGTCCTGGTGACATTTTTTGAACAAAGATGATGGAGATATTTATTCAACTGTGTGGTTTATATATTTTCTCAGCTAAACAACGGTGTTTCGCTGTATAGGGACACCTCACCTCCATTCCGAGAAGCTTTAGTGCTTTTGGCTGCAGGAAGGAAAAAGTAATTATTAATAACAGATGATACTTAATATAATTAATGTCATAAACATTTATTTTCAACAATGCATACCCTTTTTAGTCCATATAAATTATTGTAGAGGTTGCGAAAGGCCTTTCTGGTGTAATTGCTCCTGTATGCTCCGCCCATGAGGTACTCCAGCACCAGACCGATGTCAATCAAAGTGATCTGATAATCTGGTGGAAGGTTTCCCTGTAGAATTGCCAGAAAAGTATATGGATGAAATAATAAACATTATGCATTAAAAAACATAAAATGTTTTAGTAGAAAGGTAGTTTTTACCTTTTTGACATCCCTAACCACAGCATGCAGTGTATTTGCTGGGCCTAATTTCTGAGAGAAGAGAAGAGAAGAGAAGAGAAGAGAAGAGAAGAGAAGAGAAGAGAAGAGAAGAGAAGAGAAGAGAAGAGAAGAGAAGAGAAGAGAAGAGAATAAGTGTCATGTATTCCTTTATTTATTTTTGTATTTGTTTATTTCTGCTGCAGTGTGTCAGGTCCACCGTGTTATATAACTCCTCCAGTCTGGGAATGGTGAGGAAGTGATGAATATTGACTCCATTCTCAAGAAGCAGTTTTACAAAGTCCACTCTGTCCAGCACCAGAGCGTCCATCATAGCCTGCTCCAGAGAATTTACCTACAAGAAAAATTAACAGATGAGAAAGACTGTTATTATTATTATCAACATCTTACACTTATCATTCACAATTTTTTTGCACTCGCATCTATGTCACAAACTCCTACCCAACGAATCAACTCCAACTTCCTCGGGTCTGTTTCCTCTGGAGGTTCAGGCTTTGCCTTTCCTTTGCCCTTCTTCCCCCTGGTCTTGTTGCGAGGAGCACTGACGGGACTCTTTGTCTTCTCCTGCGTCGGGGCTCCAGAGGTTGTAGTATTAGCGATGGCACCCGCAGGCTGAACACAAAATATTAGATGGGAAGAAAATTGTTTTTCCCTCTTTGAATAAACAGCACCACTGTGTCTTTCTGCTATAAGAGTCATACTGTTAAATCAGTGAGGTTTTCCATGTCTGAGAAAAAGACAGTTTGTCCTTGTGCAATTATCTAACAGTGCATGTTTATATTTTCTATTCTTTTTCAGTCTTTACTGCTGGTCATCTTTGAAAACACTACTCATATGTGAACACCACTCACTGGTAAATTGTGTCCATATACAAAGATGTGATTGCGAGCAATATCCACTCTGTTCCAGGCCAGAGCCAGACTGAGCTGATCTGCTGCAGAAGCATTTGTGCCTTTTGCAAATGAAACAGAGGAGAGGAGAGAAATGGTGGCATATATTGTATGATGCATTTGATGTATTTGAGATATGTAATTGTAATGCAGCCGGAAAATACCTTTCAACAGGGCTGTAAGAATTGCCATTTCAATATCTTGTTGTCCCTCTGAACCCATTCGAAAAACTGTGATCTACATGTGAGAGAAAATAATAATAATTAAAAAAAGGTCACGAAGTCAGCAGTCATGCATTCACAGAGTCTGTAATAATGCATGACACGGATGAATACACTGAGTCTGAGAAAATTCTCTTCAAGTATAATATAGTATCATGAGTTTGGGAATATTCAGACTTGTGCATATTTTAATATCTCAAATATTTCCTATGCAGTATAATATGCATAATCACAGTTTGTAGATTCAGAATATTTTATATTTACTGTAAAAATAAAGTGCCATTCTGACCATAAAGATGGAACTCTGCTCATCCAGACATAACGTATCTCATCTTGTTATCTTTTCTTTCCCAAGCATACACTCAAACTCTGCTATTGTATCTCTTAAGAGGGTTTCAGTCAGTCTGTCTAGCTGTACCATGAATATCATACATTTGCTCTGAATACAGATTTATGGGTAATAAGTTCATATATTCAAATAAGAACAAGTGAGGCTTATCAAAATAAGTTATTGTCTTCATTTGCCACTGTGTATCATGAAAGAATTCCAGCCATGTACATCACACCTCTGACGGACTGTTGCTGCAAATCTGTGCTGTGGTCATAGGGTGGGCGACTCTGAGCTGAAGCTCTCACTGCAGCACTCCGAGACTGACCCTTTGAATACAAACAGCTAATTTACTCATCATACAGACTGACAGTACTTGCCTTGTCATGAGTTTAAGCATATGAAATCAAATGAAGTCATGCCGACGGGCCTGTCTCATGTGCAGCCATAGTAAATGGGATTAGATTTGCATGAATATGAACCAGAGCTTTCCGAGCTGGTCTCGAGATGCGTAAATAATTAACAGCTTGCAGCTGAATCAAGACTGAAAACTTGTGTTGTGCTTGTCTTGACAGCTGCTTGTTCTTTGTGCTCTGCTTTTGCAAACAGGGAGATGGTGAACTCATAATTAATTTAAATGTTGCATCCTGGCGTTACATCATTGCAAATTTCAACTCTCTAAATCTGTCTTTTTATTGGTCTGATCCAGCTGTTCACATGAGATGCACTTAGGACGAAGGGATTATGTGGGGACTAGACAGCGACACTGATTCACCTGTAGGTTAGTCGTGGCACTTCAGATTAGTTGGCAGGCAACGATGTGGCCTCTCAGATGTGTGTAAAGTTCTGCCACATCATCTGGGCTGGGTATGAGTGAGAGCTAAATGGTACAGGAAAAAGCCCACAGCAGTATGATCTTTGATAAGCCGTTTTAAGTTGCTTATCTGAGTGTTGGAGCATTAGGCAGTCTAATACACCCGGGATAGTGGATGCAAACTCACTGTTGAAGCCATGGTAACACGGACAAAGCTCCAGGAGTGGAGAAAAAGAGTAACCTGGTCGAGGATTAGGGAGATGGATTCTCTCCTCCATCTGTGTGCTGCATGTTTACTGCGAATAGATAAAGTCTCTGCTAAGCAGGTGGCAGTGTGCTCTGATCTTTCCCACCCAATGTATAGTGTGTGGAAATTATACAGTATGTGCTGGGTATTACAAACTACTTATCACATCACATGGAAATCTGTTGGGGATGCACAAATGCCACTGATATTTATATACCAAGGTCTCCGTCAAACACTTTGGAGAAACACTCTGGGGTTAATCTGATGAAGACTCATTCTGGGGTGTGTGTGCGTCATCATGAAACTATAGTGCCCACAGTAAACTGTTTAGTTCTGCAGAACCTCGCACCTGCTTCATAGCTGTGCACTTACAGAGTCCACAGACTTTAAAGAGCATTTATGATGGTCAACAGTGAAGCTGCGAATGACCGGATTATATGAAATGACCACAACAAGAAGAAGAGATGACAGGGAGGTTGTGGGGATTATGTTTATTCAATATGTTAATGGAAACACACAGATGAGTGGAATGGATGAATGACAATGGAGACCAGATGTTTCACAAAAAATGATTTATTGATTGACACATACATTATATACAGGATAATTGTGAAATTCAAGGGAGATGCGTATGAAGACATTAAAACATCATTAATGAGTTCTTTTAAGAATTTATTCTCCTACTCACCAGTTCCCTTTTCTTCATGCACTCCATTACCATGAGCAAGATCTGCTGTGACTGGCTTTTGCTGTAGTTGAAAGTCTTTTGAATGGTCACCAACAGCTGGTCTCGCACATCATCATTAACCAGGCTGAAAGAGAAGATTTGAGAGAGAGAGAAGTTCAGCTTTTTACCAGAAGAATACAGACACAAAGAGAGGATTTAGCACAAATTCTCACCCTCCATCCTCGGAGAACTTGTGTGCAAAGGAAATGATGTCAGAAGCGCGACCACTGCCATCACACACCACCACAGGAATAGGGGGCTCATCTCTGAGACTCTCAAGGGCGATGGAGATAACGTTGGGACCTCCCTCCACTATCAGACACACCAGTGGGACACCCTGACCCAGACCTGAAAAATCCAAACCCATCCATATGTTTATCTAAACTCTCAGCTGTCACCTCATAATAACAGAAGTTTGAGAATGACATATTTAAGCAGAGCATGTAGATGTGATGTGCTACAGACAAAACCAAAGGATGGAGGAAGTGAAGTCAGTGGTGACAGCTGAGCATCCCTTTGCTGTCCCTGCCTTATCCGAGCTCCAGGCATAGGATGACAAAGGGAAGCCCACAGGTCACAGAGGAGCAATCCGTTCACATGTCCAACAAGACTGGTGTCTGGTGGCTCAAACTCACACACCATGAAGGATGGAGTATGTTTTATGACATACTGCATGTACAGGGAACACTGTGTGACTTACGAGTGTTAATCTTCTGCAGGGAGATGTGCTTCTCCAGCAGTCGACGCAGTTTGACTTCAGAGCCGTATTTCCCACAGGTGCCATTGTCAGTCAGGATGAAGTGGGAGTGGCTGTTGTTGAGCACAGCCAGCTTGCTCAGAGGGTTTGCCATTGTCTGATAGGGTCTGGTTACCTGGAAAAAGAAAAACATAAAAACTTCAGTTGAAATGTTTTAAAAAGAAATATTCATGTGAAAGTGACTTATTTCAGAAAACTAAACGCAGCTGTGAATGTTCTTACATCTTTTCCAATGAGGTCCTCTTTGTTTTCCAGGATCCCCCATGGAGCAATTCCTATTGCGCACACTTTTCCTCGTGATTTGGAGGAATGTTCCTTTAAGGCATCGCCCACATGACGAATCACCCCTAAGTTTAATAATAAAATATAATGTAAAACAAAAAATTGCTAATGTAAAATATAGCCTCATGGATCATAATTAGGTATTTCAACTTCCTAATGGGGCTGCATCATAGGACACACTTTTACTGCACTCCAAATCCGTCATTTGCAATTAATTTTCCACAAAAGCTTTAATTATAGTGCTTAAACCTGTAACAATAGGTTGGTCAAATCTCCCCACAGAAAATTGCAGAGTAAGGATTATGTAAGGACATTTTAGAGAAAAGGTTAATCTTTTAATGTCAAAAATTGTTATTTGTTAAGAGAACATTATCTCCGAAACTGTCAGAGTCTTACCCGTGTTGACTCCACCTGTGAAGATCCACGCTCCAGTGGTGACAGCCGCTTTGATCAGACCTTTGCCAAACACTTGCTTGAGTTTGGGCTGCAGGTCAAAGTTCTGGAGACCTCCATGAACAGAGATGAGCAGCGTGGGCAGCTCCAGCTGCCACTCCTTCACCATCAGATGCAGCAGGTTTTCAGGTTTGGTTTCATAGGAAACACGGATATACTAGTAAAGTGAAAGAAAAAAAAAGTACAGCCTTGTGATTGTCACTGTGTCAAGTGCAATTTGTAGTTGTTTAAACAAAGGATCGGAAGTGAAAAGACCATGTCACATCCAGGGACTTAGTTACAAAAGCAGAAGTCTCTAATTAAGGCTCACCATGGCCTTGTTAATGAATCCTCCACCCTGAAACTCAATTATCCCGAAGGCGTCTGTTGGGTATGTTCTGGTGTATTTGATCACAGTCCATTTATCCTTTGGGGTGTCAATCTGCACCAGCTGGTGAGCTTCTTCTACAGAGTTGGCACCAGGAGGGATGGCCACATGCTGTGTGGTCAGCTGACCACAGGCACATCTAGACAACACAGAACAAGAATCACCCATTTAGCATATAACTGTTGAGGCCAGTGTCCCTGAATACACTCCTAAATCAGTGGGTTAACTATTCATAAAATAAAAAACCCTTAGGTGTTAAACAGTGCGGTGTCTTTGAGGGTATCAGCCGTGACTAGAAGAATGTTGTTTTGTTTGCCAATGACAGCTGTGTTTATTCCTCGAAACACACATTGTGCAAGCTCTTTCATAATTGTGCCCATTTCTGGGAAATACATGCCTCGATGCACAAAAGGGTTGCACTGGCTGGTCATTGTCAGTCTGTTCTCAGAGCGGAGGAGAGAAAGCATGTCCTACAAATACACTCTGAGAAAGCAGACTTCACCCCAGTAAATGTCTGATAACCTGCACTCGTGTTAAATAGATCAGCTATTTTCAACCTGCTTGACACATTACTCAAATTTAATATGATGTTTTTTTATTTTATTTTGGAATAATTACCACTGTCATGAGTTACACCATCTACTGACAAGAACGTTCTGGACTTGGCATGGCATGGCATTTGCATTCTATTCTCATTTTATCCAATGAATCTGATCTTGATAAGATTCAAAATCATGTTCTGAATATTATTTTCAAAATTAATAACAGGTCAAAATGTTACTACAACTTTATCAAACATTTACCACAAGTTTTAAGTAATGTAGACAACAATCACCTGGTGGGGTCCTTGGTTGGAAATATGTGAACACATTCTCTTTTAAGAAATGTCCTTTCAATCCAAGCTTTCTGTGCCTGAA
Source organism: Brachirus orientalis (assembly GCA_016785285.1). Taxonomy (NCBI): domain Eukaryota; kingdom Metazoa; phylum Chordata; class Actinopteri; order Pleuronectiformes; family Soleidae; genus Brachirus; species Brachirus orientalis. Next base: position 7,996,263 of record JAFBJR010000146.1, on the reverse strand, counting down.
GAGAAAAGAATGAATGTTAAATGAAATCACAATATGTGTTTTCTCTTTCTTTCTTCTTTTGTTTGAGTATCACAATTAAAATCCTCTTAGTGGTTATCCTGGAAAAAAAGATGGCGACTTTTGCATCCAACTAAAACAGGAAAAATATGAATAAACTGAAAGTACAGTATTTCTCCTGAGGCTGTTGCACATGTGTTGATTACAACAGGCAAAAAACATACAGAAAGGACAAGCACCGTCTGTTGTCTCTAGGGTGGGTTGTTACATGTTGAACGCCAAACTAGCTGCTAAAATGACCAAAAGTGCCATTGTCAACAGTGGGTGCCCATTTTAAAAATAAAACTCAAATCAAAACTCAAAATTGTTGATGCAAATCTCAAATATTTAAATGTATTTGTATTTAAAAAATTTGTATTTGTATTTAGTATGTAACAGCATTTATATTGTATTTATTTAAACTTTACCAATGAATCTTAATTCATATGAGTCTTTATGAAAAACCATGAAAATTCCAATTGCGTGATGTGAAAAGAAATCACAAGTGTTCAAATAAGAGTGGAGTTACTGCTCTCTCTCTCGCTCTCTCTCTATCTTGAACTTTCCTCTATATTATTCTGCATAATATATAAATAATACAAAAAAAAATGTTTTGCTTTCCTTCAGCTACAATAATATTGTAATGACATCAGTAGTAATGTTTGAATATGGTAACCTTACAGTATCATCAAATTTTCATGCGTTTTTCATGTTGTTGATTTTTATTTGATCAGTTTTTTACAGTCAGTCTTTTTTTTTTAATTTATATGTCTGTAAATAAACCTGTTAATGTCATATGCATATTGCAGTTTGGTTTCTTTTGCTGATTTTAAGTTACATTTTGCCAGAACTAACACAACTCCATATTGTTTGGTTGTATAATTGACTGAAATCTTCATTGATTTCATTGAGTCATTGATTTCTGTATTTTGTTTCAGTATATTTTATTTACTAAGTGATGTTTAGCTAAATCAGGGGATACAAATTATTAAAAAGATGTCACTACCTTAAAAATGCATCAACAAAAATATTGTGAACCATTTAATCTCTGTCATATTTTGAATTTAATTATATTTTGTAAAATATTAGATTTTTTAAAAATAGTCAATTTTGCTGAATTAGAATTACAAGACTAAAATATTATCAGCCTGATGTATTTGTCTGGAGTCAAAGGCAACGTGTTCGTTGTTGTCTTTTTGTTATCTGTCTGATAACATTTCTGTAATTCATCGGCTCCATCTCTTTCCACTCGCCAGCATCGAAATAGCCGTGCCCTAAAATGGTTTAAAAGAGTTACACTTACATATAATCTTCTGTCCGAGCTGCGGAGAGAGTCCTATCTGAAAGGCTGCTGGAGATTAAGCTTTGAGAGAAGGGTGGAGGTCTCCTGTCTGCTGCTTCTCTACCAGAGCTTTCTCCCGGGGCTGCACTCCCACTCAAGTGCTCTCGTTTAGTCCCACAGGACATGAAACTTCTTCACTTTATGAGGGCCAGTTAATATGATGAGCATGTGAGCAGGGTCTTTGTTCGCCCAAGTCTCATGACTCCAGTTCAAGGTAATCCTTTTGGGAGTCTCATGACACCCTCTCCATGTCCACAGGGTATTTTCATCCTTCGCTTGAACAAGGCACAATAAATCTACTTTGATACTTGGCCCCTAATCTCTCCGTTTGTTGAAACGCCTTTCTTTGTGCTCACTCCATAGCGTGGAAGATGTGAGTTTGAGTGAGAAAATGGAGCAGAGCAGCCACACTAAAATCCTTCCACTTTCCATTAGAGAAGCTTTTAATTTGAAAATGTTACCCCCTTCAACTACTTTGATTTCAACAACATTTGCATAATTGGGAGAATTGGATGCAGGCATTCTTTTGAAAGGCGCCTTGTAAAGACGGGACTGGTCTCCACTTGGGGGCAAGGTCAGTCACTGCTAATTGCAGTTAATCTCTATTTCCACCCACCTTGTTTTTTTTTGTGGGGAGAGGAAACCCCAGCAGAGACAAGCTATTAAATCTTGCTTTAATTCTAACAGTTTTTTAACTTTTTGTTAATGTTTTAAGATTTGCAATTAAATCATTTACAATACATTTGTAATATAGAATAAATAATAACCCTATAAGCTGAATAAAGATGATATAATGTTTGTAGAAAGTAGATGCTGTCTGCAGTTCTTGTATAAATATTTTAAAATGATTGTGGACTTAATGTTGTAATTCATTTATTTTTTAAGTTTTGTAAGTATATAAGTGTTATAAGTTTGCTCAAATAACTTAAGACGTTGACCTGAGATTGAGCTGAAAGGTTGTAGTGAGGACATTGAGACAAGACAACGATGTTGGTGTTTGATTTCTCAGGAAGTCAAAGAGAAAAGAAGCATAACACCTTCTCATCTACCCACAGCTTTCCCCAATTTTGGGTCTGCTCTGCACATGGGCCACTTTTCATAATAAACGGAAAAAAAAAAAATAAAAATAAATAAATAAAAAACAAATTCCATTTCCATTTAGGGTTGGCCCAGTATGACGCAATTATTTCAGCTTACTCCTTCCTAACTCTTAGTAACCCTCATTAACCACAACAATTAAAACCAAAATCCAGTCATCATCAGCTGCCTTAGCAACAAAAACCTTAAAGAATTAGATACTGCAGGATCAGGTTGTGTCACACCAAGCAAATTAACAGGAATTAGGACAAGCCATGGAACAATAAACAATGCTCACTCCAGCATGCAGTGTTTTCCAAATAATTGATCGCCAAAACTGTGTGAGATTTTAAAAAAAGTTAAATAAGATAGGACACATCAATTGCATTTATGAGTTTTCACCTATCTGTGCTAAAGAAATGATGCTTGTCACTAAAACACAATATTTCTTTTCGAATATACATTTCATTTTGTTTAATATCGTCAAAAACTTCCACAGTGTTGTAAATAGTACGAATTTATTTGTCTATAGTCCACATACATTGTGTGTTACACATTTATGCCCTTAAGCATGTGAATCACATGGTTCTGGTCTCCTGACCCACAGCTTAGTGAGCAGCTAAATCACAGCAAATTTGTTCCAGGTCAGTTACAATTACATAGACTATTCAGCCCAAACAGTCAGGAGGAAAAGGTATAATGATGGCTGTGTGTCTGTCTGTATGTTTCTATAGGACTTGGATCAGCACATTTTAAATTACCATTAAAGTTGATGTTTTTTTGTTTTTTTTTTGAAGAAAGTTGTGTATTTAACTCACTGTTTTAAAAGACGCCTAAATTGTTCTGAATATTACTGATTTGAAAACAATGGCATTCAAAAGGCAAAAACCTCATCAACACAAGTGAAATGGATCAGAAAGGATTTGGGGGTCCTACGAGGAATGTGATGTCACCAGGGTTGAAGATAAAAGCAACTAATTGTTCAACTTTGGTAATGAATAGCAATGTGGATAGAGATTGATGCAATGTGACAGGAAGGAAACATGTGTAGACTCCTTTACTGTGTAAAAAAATAACCCAGCCAGACTCATGGCTGATCCCACGTGGACCAAATAAAGCACTGCCTTTCACGTTATTTCACTCGAGGGGAGAGATATTTGAAAAATGGCGATGCAACTCGAGTTACAAGCTCTAAATGGGCAAATATGCATCAACTGTGAAGCAAACTGTTTTCAGTGAGCCCTGTTTGTAAATGCTCTCATTGTCCTTCTGGCTCTGAAAATCCAGTTAGCCTGAGTCACATGAGTCCAACATGTCACTGATTATCCCCAAGAGTTAAGGGCGTCATAAGACGTTTTAAAGACACTGTTTTTCTGTGTTTTCAGCCATGGAAATTCCAACAGTGAGACAGACTTGGAAATAAAATCAGAAAATCAAAAATTAAGATAGCTGATATGTAAATGTGGTATGTAAAACCATGAATATCTTTGACTACTAGACTATATTTAGATGAAAATGCAGCATTTCATGAATTTGATCGATGATTCTGTAGCATATTCCTAGTGTGTCAGCTTGCGGTAAATCAGTTGACAATATGTCACCTTATTCTGACAAGCTTTGCATGTTAGTGTGCCATATTCATAGCCAATATAACATACGATATATGATTGTGGTCGTCAGACTCTACTCATTTAACTTTTTTTTTTTTTTTGCTAAAATTGCAACAGTGGAAGCTCATTCTCCTTTAACTTTTGTTTTAAACAAACTCAGATCTTCACACATACTGTAGGTCTGCTGTAGCCCAGCTATTATATTACTCAACTGTGAACTCTTTTTTGGCCCTCACCAGACCTGAGCCTGATGACTGCATCTCACAGTCATATGATCCTAAAACCCAGTGTGAAAAATGAAGAACTGAATTTGTACTGAATTTATTGCATTTGTAGTTTTCGTTGTTGTAGTTTATTTGGTCTTCAAGGGTCAAAACACAAAACTATTTTACTCAAACTTGGTCTGAAAACGTTTATTTTCACACTGCTGATCAATAGGCCACCACTTGTCACTAAAATATGTTAAGGGTGAAAAAGAGCCAACTTATTTGGAAGTGAACTGTGTTATACATGTATATACAGGTGATTTCTTCACAGCAGCAGGAGGAAACCACATGAACATTCATAAATGTTAAGCAATTTCTCTGGCATTTCTAAGTCTCTCCTATTCAAAGTGATACTGCCTTTGCTGTTTCTGATACACTAATCCTCCAGTTTTACCATAATAAACCATCCACAACTGTCGATTGCAATAACTACATGGCAAATATGCACGATAAAAACAAAAATGTTATCTCTTTGCTGACTGTCCAGCCAGTGACTTTATATTTAGCAACATATCAATTCAGTTCAATGTCATTTGGGATTTGCTTTACAGAGTAAAAACTCATACAAAGCTCATGGGCTGTACAACATATATTAATCTCACTAAATAATGCATCCATTAATGTATGGGATCTTTTTGTTGATGCTGATGTCACATGTAATGTTGAAATATACTGTATATGAGGCTGATGCAGTGCACAGTCAAGTCAAGTCAATTTTATTTTTATAGCCCAACATCACAAACACAATTTGCTTCAAAGGGCTTTACAGTCTGTACAGCAAGTGACACCCTTTATCCTTAGACCCTCACATCGAGAAAAACTCACTAAACTAAAAAAAAAAAATGGATGGACAGTGAACAACTTTACTAAAATAATGTGTATTTAATGAAGAAGGGTATAACCCAGTTAAGTAAATTAAAGCCCCATCTTTACAGTTGTCTGGGAAGTTAGAAGGTTTTTAAATTGTCAAGGTTTTTGTTCTCCTCCTCAACTATTCACCTTTTCCGTAGTTATATGCACCAGAACACAAAAGTGACACTAGTGTGTGTGTGTGTGTGTGCGCGCGTGTATGTGTGTGCATCCTCTAATCCAAGCACAGCTCTTTGGAGTGAGATTTGAGGTGCACATGTAAATAAAAATCACACCTTTCTTGCTTTCAAGGACATGCACATGAAAACAGACTTTATAAAGACCACAATCTGTCATGGCCATGGTCTTCCATACTGGGCCATTATGAAGGATTAAACTGTCGTACTTGCGTAAGCATCCACTCATCTTCAAACACCACTTAACAGTAAGTTTTCAGGGGTTTGCAGCAGGACAGACCATGTGCTCACCAACCCCGGTTTTATGCCAGACATAGAAGCTCTAAAATGATTGGTTAGGCCTTTAAATGGACTTTGGCTATAGTAATGTTCCATGTGACACGTGTACAGTCCTTCTCAGATTAATCTGTGGTTTCTGAATGCCAAAAACAACAAAAGTTCAAAAAAAGCATCTAAGATAAAGTGCAGTTGTCAAATGTTCACATGAAATCTCCTCAAAATATTACTGTCATGCTCATTTCAATAATATATATATAATAAACAAAGAAGCTTGGGACATAAAACCTTTTTAAGAATGTAACCTCATCTTACCTTTTGTGAGCCCGATGTTGTACGTTTGAGAGATGACCTCTTAAAGGTGGCAGCCGGGCCCTTGGCGTCCATGTTGAAGACTGACTTGGACAGGAATCCTTGGAGAGTCGAGAAGATTCAGCGTTCAGCATCAACGTCAGCATGAGAAACAGGCAGAAGACCAAGACATGCTTACAGCCTCTGAATTCACATGAAAAAAAAGCATTAAATTTTCAGCATCACTTAAGGTTTCAGTGTGTCTCTGTCCCATCTGCAGCTCACTTCCATCTGACCAGGAAGAGATGCCAGCCAGGGATATAAATCACTCGATGACACACTTGACACATAGACCCTTTTTCCTCCCATCACATAATCAGGCTTAATGCAGCCAGCTCTTATGAAGCCGCAGACTCTAATGGATAGAGATTTAATAAATGGTTATTGAAGGTAAATCTACTTTAGCACAAAACAACCCCAAAAAAAAGGCTTAAAGAGACCATGCAAAGGCTAAAGTTAGATGGCAGAAAGCCAAAGGTTGTTACACCAGCGTGTAACAACCGTGTCTGACATGGAAAGACGGGAAGGTGCAAAAAAGAGAGGTCTGACTGCTTCCCAGGGCTAAAAGTCCTCGGTGTTTTATGGATATAGTTTTTTTTAAGCCATTAGAATTTAGCAGAATAGAATTCCTGTAAAACTAACGCCTATTGGCAACATTAAACAAGGAGCTGTTTTCCAAATTTAGTAGCATCGCAAAACTGGTTCAACACAGCTTTGTGAAAATGTTATATAATATCAACAAAATTTAATAAAACAGCTGTGAGCAAATATTCTTTTTTGCTTTTTAGTAATGGGGCTTAAAAAAAATAGAAAGGCTGAAACCATTAGTATTAAGGATCAGTGCAGACTGATGCGACCATCATTATGACAAACATGGATGTGCTGATGTCAAGAACCTTAGCTACTCTCACAGGCCATGAAACACTCTGGTTATTCTCCTTTGACCTCTGGCATCAACAAGACATTTATGCCCCAAGAACTGGTTCTCAATGGATATTTTGTCTTTTTGCACCATTCTATGTAAAAACACGACAGTTGTGCATGAAAAAACATGTACAGTTTCTGAAATACTAAGACCAGTGTGTCTGGTTCCAACAACCATGCCTTTTTCAAAAGCACATTTCTTCTCCATTCTGTGGTTTAGTTTGAACTTCAGTAGGTCGTCCTCACCATGTCTACACGTCTAAGTGCGGTGAGTTGTGGCCATGTAATTGTCTGATTAGATATTTAGCAGTAGTATTAGTTGCATAGGTCTATTTTATAAAATGGCCAGTGAGTTTATGTGTTAGTGTGCAGCAGATTTCCAGCAAATGAAATAGAATCCAACCAATACAGACAAATTAGACATCCAGCAACTCCCCCTGCTGGACACTGAACTGAGCTGTTAATGAAAGAAAGGAAGGAAAATTTCCATGGCACCAGTCACAACTGTCAAGAAAACATATAGAGAGCAAACTTTACTAGATGCTGGAGAATTGGTCACTGCCCTCACGAAAAGGCAGGTCATATATTAAACAAAACACTCTGAAATTAAGTTAACAGGAATTTAAGAATACAACTGTACCTGTTGTGGCCAGTGAAAAAAAGTCAGATGATGCTTTCCTGGAATCAAAATTACAAACAGTAAACGCCAAACTATGAAGGGATGATTTCCTTTTTTTCATTGCAACATGTGTCTCGGTATTGTCTGCCTGGATAAAGAAAGGATAATGCGTAATTTCTCCTAGTAAGCAAACACAAATAAGCTTTATCGTCTGTTGGTGGCTTTGCATGTGTCACTGGAGGAGATTATTTTTCCTCCTAAAGGAAGGTGCAGCTCTCAGTGCAGCAGAAGCAAGGAGGGTTATTGTTGTAAAAAAAAAAAAAAGTGAGGTAACAATTAGAAAAATAACACTAATTGTCCTAATAGAAAACATGGGTAAATCTATCTATCTATTATAAATAAACTATTTTTAATAGCTTTATTTATACAAGCATACAGGTATGTGTACACCTAGTATATAGTACAGCATATATACTACTTGTACAACTGTAAACTCTTCTTTTCATTATTATTCATTACTGTACATAATGTATATCCAAGTTTAGTTCTATCTTTGCACCACTGTATACTAGTGTACATCTGTATACATATATTTAGTTAATAATCCCCACCACACTATTGTACATATTACATATTTATTTATATTATATTTATTCTGTTACTGTTTATGGACTTCTGGTTAGATGCAGTCTGCATTTCGTTACCTCGTACCTGTGACATGCGCAATGACAATAAAGTTGAAGCTAATCTAATCTAAACAATGTGGGTGAAAACAAAGATACACTCAAGCAAGTGAACTGGATGGTTTCAGGTTATAAGTGGCATAAAAAAGAGGGAAAATGCAGTACAATATATTACAAATGAAACAGTAGGAAAATGTTGAATGCTGATATGATTTTTTTTTAAATAAAACATCCAACCCTCATAAATCTCCCTGAGTGTAAATTTATGTTGTAATAATAAAGTGTGTTTTCTTTCAGTTCATACAAATTTAGTTTGACAAAGACAGTACGAACGCCTCATGTAGTTTAAATGCATCATATGCGCAAGTAGTCATGTGAGAGCATTGCCTTGAAGAACAAGTACATAATGTTCAGACACTGCAAAACATCTTTGTTTACACAGTTGCAGGAGCCACACTTTTGCCACAAGATGGCGCTCTGAATTACTGTTAAGTCGGTGTTTGGCAGGTTATCCTCACCATAAGGGCACAGAGTGAAAAATGACCTGACAAATATAGTCACAGGCACTAAAATTGTGGCAGGTTAACATTTTAACATTTTGTTTAACATTTTGTGTACTGCTCCTGATTAATATTATTCTAAATTAACCTTCAATATTTTCATAATTTATAATTTGTAAATGTCTGATGTGACTAATTTCCATTTTTAAGCCAGATGGGATACAACCTATAAGTGTCAAGCTGGTTTACACTGAGACGAAGGAGACCAAAAAAAAGTGATGATTCATATTTGATTGTGCAGTTCAGTTTCTTCTTTGTTCCTGTGAGGCACCAGTCCAGGCAAGGAAATCCAAACATTCAAATGTAAATGGAACAAGTGTAGTGCAAAAACATGTGGGTGAAAAAAAAAAAAAAAAAGACAACACCAAACAAAAGCATTTACGTATGTTTGCGTGTGTGCAGATTTTATCAAGGTGATCTGTGGTAACAAAACAATAAAAGTTGTGTGTTTTTGACTGGGTGTACAGCCAGTGTTTCTCCGCGGTTGCCAAGGGGACAGACTGCACCCTCACCTGAGACTTGGAGCTTCAGGTGTGTTCAGTCCCTCAGTACTGCAGAGGAGAACAAACACACCGAGCTGATAATAACATGCACACAGGAGGGCAGACGGATTCAAACACACACACACACACACACACCATCACATGTGTACAGGGCAGATAACAACAATGTGTAGATGTTTGCGTGCTGACATTTCCTTTCTCCTGATGGACCAGATGCTCTGCCTGAAATGAAGGGCAGGAAATGTTCTGCAGTGGTTTGTTATGAGTGGGTCATGTCAGGACATGCTCTCTCTGCTGTCTTCATGTCCACGGGCAGCACCTTTTGTTCCCGACATAATTACCACTCATTTGACATGACACAGTAAAAGTCTGATTTGGAAAGTCTCGAGCTCAGCAGAGGGTTCATTAAAGAGGTGTTGACTTCCTGAACAGTTTTAAATTTTCTGGAAGAAAGATTAAAATGAGCTACATGTATGAGCAATAAAATTTTCCTAAGCAAACTTTACTGTAAACAGCTGTATTCTTTTTATTTGTTTATTTTAACACTTCCTCCACAAATACAGTACAAGCCCAGCTGAAGACCAGTAATGTCTAAATGGATTAAAAAATTCGTACAACCTCTAATATTTTTGTCATAGTAGCCATCAGTCATATTTACAGCATTCCTTTAGAGGACTTACAAAAATAATAAACAAAACAAACAAACATGGCTGGCATCTCATCATGTCTTGGCATCTTTCTGAAATTGGTTCTAACCATTTCCGCCTGTACATATTTTTTTCCTCTAAAATAAAAACATGACTGGACTGATTCTAATTTACTCACTTTTTATTTGTTGTGCCCTTGCAGTGCATTTCATTTCTACATTCAAACTACATCCATTTACTCCCACTCGCAGAAGGTGGAGCCGCTTTCGCTACCACACTGGTATTATTGTTCATCCTCTACATTTGTGTAACATGTTAAGACTCCTGTAAAAGCACTTCTGCTACTGTTTGTGCAATAAAAATACATTGTTTTCCAGTTGTCTGTTGCCTAAACCTTTTCCTGCACTGCAGAATGCTTTTTAGAATACTACATGTGAATAAATGGTACAGAGGCCCCTTTTAAAGATAAAGGAGGAAGCCCCCTCTGTGGGGTGTGTCCACAAAAAAGGGATGTTTATAATGTCTGGGGCTCAAGAGTGGACAGAATTGGGTGAAGGGTAAAACTGCATGGGCACTGAGCCGTGGGTTTGCCTTATGGTTACGGCTTATGAGGATAACACTGATGATAAGGCATATGTTTAGAGGGATGGTCCCGCTGTATTCCGCTGTCAGCACTAAATAGATTTTAGGGAAGTAGACAGGAAGGGGGCGTGGCAGGCGTTAAGTCCACTTGTATGAGTTAACTGCTCTGATAAACACCGTGGCATGATTGCGCACACTCTGCTTTGTCTGCTTTTGCTCACGGACCGATTCTTTGCACACCACTTGAGCTAAACTGTTCCTGAAAACCATTCCCTTGGGAAAAATGCCTTCCATGAATATCCTGCTTGGAGCAGTTAATCGGCTGCATTGTTTATGTATCTCTCTTCTGCTCCTCACCGAGCACATGCTGGCATAAGGCATTTCCAGGATTGACCTGGGGCCCACACAAAGGTTAAGAGGGAATCCATATGCTGTAATACAGCAGCTCCTCTGACCTGCACGAGGTTACTCCACCAGCAATCCCTCCATTTCACAACATGCAGTGATAAACACATCAGTGGCTCCTTCCTTTGATCTGAGAAGTATCATAAACCTCCGTGTTTGCAAGGAGGAAAATTACACAGTCAATTCCCCAGCAGATTTTTCTCACGTCCTCTCAAGTCCTGTGCTCAGCTGTGTAAACTTCCAGAGTCAACCGATCGTCCAACACCGAAATAACCAGATGTGACTCAGAAAAAGTAACACACTTTTCCTGACATTTTCAAGAAAAAAATGCACTGGAGGCTTGACTCAGAAACCAGTCAGACAAACAAAACAAAAACGAAACAAGGAACTGCTGATCGACACTTTCGCACTAGGAACTGTGGCCACATGATAAAGTCATCTTGTGCGTCAGATGCAAACCGCAGTTTAATAGACGTAAGTCAATGTCAGAATCCTATGTTAACCAGCAAAATCAATGGTCTTTGCTGTGCTTGTTTGATTACATCCAAAGCCAAACAACTGCTGTGAACAAGGTTACTGAGGATTACAAGCCAAAAACAGTCAATATTTTTAGTCCTTAATGTCAGCCAAAGACTGCTGTTGATGCCATGCTAACACTGTATAATAATTCAAAGAGATGTTGTACATAAAACATAGTATTTTGTGGGATGAGAAAGCCATGACTTTGGCCTATACTCCAGACAACCGGGTAAAAAATCAACCCAGTACAGATGTGAATGTGTAAATACCGTTCATCGGGTTTGAACTGCTTTTATTTACAATAAAAACCAGCAAATAAACAGAATAACAGAATAAGCATTATTTTCATTGTATGCACAGCATCCACCGGAATTGGGAGTACATTTTGGGGATGGGGATGTTTCTGAACCAAAACAAAGCTCTACGGCTGTGGGATGAAAAAGAGACACTAAGTTGTTAAAGGAAATTGCACTGTCACTTTATCTGAGCAGGTGACAAAGATTCAATGAGGTTCTCATTACATCACTGATTGTCCAGGATGTCTCACAGAATGACCATAAAAGGCCAAGTCGACAAGCATGTGTCTAATCCTGCTGATCATAGCAGCACTGCGATTATCTATGGGCTCCTGCCTGTGACTGTAATTAGAATTGCCTTGGATGATCTGAAACACAGATGGCAGTGGGCGACTCTGCAAACAGTAGTAGTAGTAAGGTAACTCGATGGGCCTGCAGGAGCAGACAGATCTTTAGGGACCTGAGCTGACTGAGGCTAAAACGCTGAAATTGACGAGTCAGTCTGAACTGGAGCTTCTTCATTCTGAAGACATGTTGCTGTGAAAAACCTCGTCCGCTACACAGAAGCTAGGGATGTTAAGTATGGACTGATGTGAAAAAAACAGTCAAATGTTGCTACTGTTAGTTCCATAACAGCAAGATATGTCCCCTTGTTACTCATTAACCTTAAACCTTGCCAAAATCAGACATTTTCAGAGTATCTTTCAAAGCCATTTGTTTATATATGCAATTTCTGTATGTTTTTTTTAATCTGTAATGTTGCAGAATGACCCCAAAAAGAGAAATTTTAATGGCCCTTGAATTAAGGACGCTTAGGAAAGCCATTGACTTTTATTCTTTATTTTGAGTTTTTAATACAAGGACCCTTCTGCTGTCATGTACAGGTAAAGCACTCTTAAAGACTGTAAATCAAAACAGCAAAAACTGTTCTCACACCCACACAGGAAGTAAGGTTTGACTGAGATAAAACCGATACGACATAGAAACTTCCTGCATGTATGTGGATGATCTGTGAAGCAATTGAAACTACATAAAAAAAGGGGGGTATTAAAGAGAGTTTATCTACCTGTTTCTCAAAATCAGAGGTGCCACGTCTTACAGTTCAAACTAAGCTTGGGACACTATGAGACTTTTTTTTACTTTGCATTGAAACAGCTAATGCAAAAATACACATTTTGACTCAAGTGGGATTTTCATTCAATTTTATCTTCATCCACCCATCCATTATCATACGACTTGCCCTTCTGAGGGTTGTGGTGGAGCTGGGACCAATCCCAGCTGACTGGACAAGTGGTAGTTTATACCCTGCACATGTACAGCATGTTTCAATCTAACATGTTCATATTGTAGGTTGATAAAGTACTAAAGCCTCATAAATTCACTTTACATTTTTTTGTAATTTTAAATAACAGCCCCCCATTGATGAGGATTGTGATACACTAGAGGATATTACTAAAATGATCCAGTATTACATTTGTCCACTGCAACTTAAATCTTACTGGACTAATGCAATATAGCAGCTTTAAAATTATAGTGTGTAACATTTAGATATAAACAAACATCTGCTACATTGTCAAATGAGTTCACACAGTGCTGATTAAGCCAGTGTTTCTCAATATAGCAGCATTAAGACGTTGTTCCCCCACTGCACACAGGAAGGAATTAGTTTAATGTCAAGCAAAATTTTCCTGGTAAAGTCAGATGGCTGCAAACAGGTAGGAGTGTGACTAAAAACACAAAGGCGAAATGATTCAGAAGTCAATTCAACCGCTAAAAATGCAGCCATTCAATAGTTTCTTTCTCTCACCTGCTCCTGCACTACCTCTCTATACACGCAAGCACTCCCTCAGCCAGGTCTGATAGTATTGCTTGTCAGACCCAGTTTTCAGATGAAATATGCAGCATGCAAACAATGTGACATCGCTTCTGCTGCTAAACTATAAACAAAGCAACACAACAACAATCAACAGGAGTTACGCACTGCAGCTTTAAACATCAAACAAAGTTGCATTCATTCTTCAGCATGTTTCGTCTGGAAACATCTGCATCCTCCAACTCTTGTGCTTGTTAATGCAGGTGCAGTGGTTCGCCGTCCTCACCGCTAAGTTTACAGTAGTTCAGTGTGTGAAGATGAACAGCTGAGGCACTGCACACAAGAATCCTCCCCGCTGTTTTCCTTGAGTTGTTCCACTGTCGCTGACCTACATACAGCATTGCTATGTCAGCCCTCAGAATCAGCCTGCCCGTAGATTCTCCAGACAGGAGACTTCCAGAGAACATAGCAACAGCTCCCTCCCTCTTTCTCTCTATGCAGCTATGCAAGCCAGCACTGGGGGAAGGGACTGAGTGTAACATATGGCTTATTGTGCATTGTAGGCTATGGCTTTCAGCTCATCAACACCGACTCTCCTCCTGACACAGAGCTACGTTGGACTGTCAAGCTGCAAAACTTTTGTTCAGTTAATTTCTGAAAGACTGACTTAAACACTGCTCAAAAAATAAAGGGAACACTAAAATGACACATCCCAGATCTGAATGAATGAAATATTCTTGTTAAATACTTTGTTCTTTACATAGTTGGAACTGAGTGTTGCTTCCTAAGTGGACAGTTTGATTTCACAGAAGTGTGACTGACTTGGAGTTACACTGTGTTGTTTAAGTGTTCCCTTTATTTTTTTCAGCAGCATGCATACTTTGTTTTAGGCATATGCATGAAGACAAATAGTTTGACTCTGAACCTCCTTCAATGCGTTCTGGTTAAGTTACTGTCATCTAACTCCATTCTTCACAATAACAGCGTGCGTATCACTTACAGGCGGTGACCACATTAAAAAACCCCACGCTGAGCTGGTGGCGAGTGACGACACCCTGTTTTCTAACCATGTTTGCTTTGCAGGAGAACGTGTTACTGTCACAGTTCGTGGCTCCGTTTGCGTGTGTAGCAAAAAAAAAAAAAAAGTGTCCGCCACAGTTCGGTGACGCAAGGAGAGCTATTAATAACTCAGGGACGGGATGTTCTCGCTCCAGCATTGGGGCCATTCGAGGATAAGCAACGTGTGTCCCCACTAGACGGTGGGGACAGAAGGAGTAGTGCGAGACTGAAGTTTTAAGGGAGACGCGCGCGCGCCCCCACAGTGCCACTTCACACCCACTCACGCCGAGCACATCCACGCGGTCAGAAGTTGTTCAAGCACAGGGCTGAGGTCGCGCGCAGCCACAGTCTGCGTGGAGCCTCGCCCACTTGTGAACTCGGTGACTTCAGAGTGAGCCCTGGACGAAGAAGCGGTGAAAACAAGCGTGATGTAAGAGTGCCTCTTTGGAAATCGCATGTTTTGAAATTCCGCCTTTCGGTTTTTTTTCCCCCGTGTGAACCCTCTCTGCTCCACGTAGACAAGCACAGCATGCAGACAACTGTGATCATGCGAACCAAGTCATAACCAACTCAACTAAAAAGGGAATATCAGAATTTGTAAGTGCTAAGATAAACTTCCTCATGGGGAATAAGGTCACATCAACAGCACCCACAGACCCACTCACCACTTTACTGGTTCTCAAACTTTTTTATTCCATGAACCACCTTAGAAAATAGTGAGCTCTTTTCACCATTATCGCCAACATTACAGTACAGTGGTGTAAATGGGCAGTCAGCTACAGACTGTTCAGAAGAGGCAGATTTATTCCCGATAAGATAATTTGCTCTAATCGTCATCCTCTTCCTCACATATATGTCAGACATTAGAGAAAGACACAGTGGGATAAGGTGACTCCACTTATTATTATTATTATTATTATTATTACATGTATTATTATTTTTATTTGTTTCATTTTATATGCACTTCAGTCACAATTCCTCAGCTCCACTCTAAACATACCCTGGTATATACAGTGGAGCAGTATTTCTGGGAAAGCTTGCGGACCACTGGCGGTACAGGTACCACAGTTTGAGAATCATGGGCTTAGCATACAGCCCCAAAACGTCACACACTGGAATATTTTGTTGGACCGTGGCCTGACCTACATACAACATGGCAATGTCAGCGCTCAAAATCAGCCTGCCTATAGATCCCCCAGATAGGAGACTTCCAGACACAACATTGCAACAGCCCCCCCCCATCTGGTCACAATCAGAAATAGTGTTAAATGAACACATTTAGTGTTACTTTCACACTGGAAAATTTTATGTGTCAAAGAAGGGAAAGGTACGATCACACCATTCCATTTAATGTGTAACAGGTGATCTTCACACATGTTGAATCTCACAATAACTCGGTGATGAATTACCCTGGAAAACACCGGTTCTGCTTCAGTAACAGGACATGCCAGAAGTTGCCCCCATAATTCAGGCAAGGAATCATGGGGCATAGGAACACAGTGTTGATGCAGCGCATGGAGACTCACCACCGGGCTGAATGGTGTGTTTTAGTGTTATTTCCCCTCACCAGTGCCTGCGAGGCACATCCAACCCCCGCTGCTGCACTGCTCGGTGCGTTCTGAATGGGGCCACTACTGACCAGTAAATGGCTGCAAAAACAAAACAGTGCTCTTTTGAGCTGTATTGTGCTGAGTGGACAAAGCCACCATGCTGTGATGTGAAGGGACAAAGATGGCAGTACATAACTCATGGCTCAGCACTAGCCCAGGGTCAAGAGAGTGACGTGGATTTTCACCCCAGCTCTACATACATGATTCGCATCACTTTTACGTCACAGCACAGTGTAATTGTTTAGGCGAGATTCTTTCCCTTTCATATTATTCAACAGGCAACTGAATGTTTCTGTCACTAAGGTGGAGGAGGCAGCCGGGATTAACATTCTGGTGAAAAAGGCTGCCTCTGTCGGGTGAAAGAACATAGAGAGCCTGGAGGCACAGACAGAGGGAGGATGGCGACCAAAGTTAACTCCTTCTAAAACAACACCTCCGCACCCTTCTGTGTCTATGTTCCCCCGTTTGTCCTCCTGCAAGGTGTCTCACAGTGAGAGCACCTCACAAGTGCTCCTTTGTCACCAGACTATGGCTCACCTTTTTTTTTTTTACACTCTCAGCTTACCTGTTAATAAAATTGTCCCGTACCTCTTTTCTGTGTTGATCTGCATGTTCACCAAACTGCAAATACCCACGCAGGTCATTTCTACCATCGTCATTTCCATACATATTGCGTTTCCCCGACGTGAACAGCTTTTACAGACTTATAAGCTGTGTACACATCTTAAAACGGCACATGCATTTTTTTTTAAAAACCTGTTAAATATTCATAACTTCTAGGGGCAATATTTTAAGGAATAGTTGAATGTTTTGGGAAACACGTCACTTGCCAAGTGTTGCCAAGCGACAACTAAAAAGCCACTCTTATATTTGTCTGAGACAGTTAGCTTAGCATAGAGATTTGGAGGAGGGGAAAAAAATATCTGCTTCTGTCCGATGGGCACAACATTTACAGAAACTAACTGGTAAAGCTCACCAGTGCCAACAGTAATTTGTTTAATTCATGTATATGTGACAACTTTGTTATGTGTTATGAGCTAGACCATGGAGGAAATAATCCCAGACAAAACCCTGCAGAAAACCAAACTTGTCATTTTATGTCATTTGTCATTATAATTTATTGCATCCCTTTGTTGATATTTAAAAAGTGATATAGTGTTGATTACTGATGATGAGTTGTACAAATGGAGGATTTAGTTTCCCTGGACTGTTATTATAGCAATTCAATTATAGTTATTACTACTATAAGATTAGTCAACTTTTACCACACATACAATAAAAATGTAGTAGTCTTCATGCTGAGTGCACATAAAGATAGGCAATAAATGCACCTTTCACAATGTCAAAATGTTCCAGTAGAACTTAAGCTCCACTCAACCCTGACAGACTTTCCAGGGTAGCATGGAAGAGTACAGACAAGTGATCTTAATTGTACAAGTGCCAAGTGATTCTTTGTGTTGGCCGCTGCTCTGAACAGTGAGCAAGCTATGTTCAGTCTTCTGTTTGCATTACGTGTGTCTAATGATAATTTTATGACAGTGGCGTCTTGATGATAAGAAGCCAGCAACACTGTAACCAGTACATCCTGTTAGACAACACAATAACATGTAGTTTAGTCAGCTCAGCTACACCTGGGTGACTCATTTGACATTATGTGATTACTGCACTCACGCATGCTGCATGTAATCTGCTCTGTTTTCTTGCTCTTTGGTGGAAAGTACAAAGAACAATATTTTAACTGTTGCTTAATAAAACATCATAATTAGAGAGGAGGTGGTTCATAGCATCAACTGTTGACTCTGTTGACTGTCTTGATTAATGTCTTTATAATATCTTCTGTCTCCTCTTTTTCTCCCACACAGGTGAAATTGTTGCCTGTTTTGTCATCATTAGTCATGAGGCCCAACTGCTGGTGTGTCACTAGGGATGAGTAAACGTTGTACAACTACGACAACAAAAAGAGAGACAACACAGAGGGATCCGCGTTCCGCGTTTTTTAAAAAAACCTAATGCACGAGTTTCCGAAATACTCTAGGTTATTCTCAGGGTCAGTAACAGATATGACACATTAAAACATTTCTGTTCTAATAAGATCAGGTAGGAGTAGGACAGGGTCAAGGTACATTGCGCCTACAATTTTTTACCCTTGGGTCCAGTTGTTCTGAACACCATGTGTGTAATATTATTAAATTTCCTTGAGGGAGTCATCCCAAAGGGATCAATAAAGTGCAGTCTAAGTCTCTCTAAGTCTAAGTCTATGAGTGAGTGTGATGTGTGCAGCCATTAAAAATACAGTATGAGCTTTTTTATGTTCTTTAAGGAAAATTATCCAAGATTGGAACCAGAACACCACACAAACGATAAAGAAACAGGTTTATAAATAAAGCTCTGTATCACTGAAAAAAAAGAGGACGTTTCCAGTAGCCCTGTTTACAGTGAACTCATGAAGAGCCAACATGATGCTGAGTTTAACTTTGTTCCATATGTTATAATGAGCAAATAAGCCAACACACAAGAAAGATGGACACGGCAAACATTATACTTGCCGAACATCATAATATGAGCATAAGAGCATGATGGCAAGCATATCAATAATGGTCGTAGTCTTGGCTTCCTGAAACCTACATTTTTTTAAATCTTCATCATGGGGCGACGCCACTGGTTGCAGGAAGAAAAAGGCATGTACATCTATGACCCTGACCTAACTCAGGTTAAGTCAAGGCCCGTGACTCAGACCGTAGTTTCTTTGCTACATCATTTTATAAATTATGGCCCCATTGAAAGTAAATCACATAGTAATATGTGGAATGCATGTGGGCACGACAGCAGATGTCCTGTCGCAGATGTCATGATGCATGTTAACTTTCCAGTCCTCACACTCTCAGTAAGATCCATTTCACTTCTTCCCCAGCTTCACCCTCTCACTCTCATCTAGATTCACAAAAACCAAAATGGTGCTCAAGTCTTAAAAACAGCAGTCCACAAACCAGTGAGTGACGTCATGGTGGGATGTTACACTAAGGTCAAACAAAGGTGATGATCTGAAGAATGGTGCCTTCCAGAACATCCCCTGCTATATGGAAGCACAGAAGTCTAAACCCAAGAGTCGGGTTTTGTGTTTTTATTTTTCTTTACTATTATTTTTCCCTGACTTGAGAGAACCAAGATATTTTTAACAGTGGACAGACCGTCATATGCTCAAACAGGATCTTTCCCATTTCAAACAGCAGTGAAGAGACCAATCACATCACTGTTCCTGCCTGAGAACTTTATGTCAGTGCCAGACAGTGTGCTGTTTGGACACTGTGCACTGGAGAGTTGGAGCTGGGATTTTGAAAAACAACAAAAGAGCTCTTGAATCATCAGACTGCTGCAGCTACAGAGAGAGAAACTGTTGCATGTTAGGTTTAGAACTGCAGCTGCGTTACTTGCTGTCCCTTCTGACCTTCTTGTGCTTGACACCCTGTGGGAATTGATAGACATATGCAGTTTCTACACAGCTTTGAGAAATAACACTGTGAAAGAGGAACTACACCCTCTCGACATACTCTTGGCTGAACAGATCACCAAAGCACCTCATGAAATACAAGAACACTGCGTTTCTGTGGTGAAAGAATATGTAAAATAATACAGCCAGATGGCCCTCTGAATACCACATCGCCTTGCTCACGCTGAACACTGGGAACTTTCTGGTGTGGGCTTTTGTGCTAAGTGATGAAAGTGTGCATTCATTTTCATAGGAGAGCATCAGCTGCTGCAAGGAAGCAGATTCAATCCTCTGTCAGTGGATATTGTGTTTATTCTTATTCCTAATAAACGTGTTTGAAGTGTTTTAGTTGACCGGGACTCCAGCTGGAAAAATAAGAGACGAAAAGGCTGCAGTGTAGCACACACTGATCCCTGAGAACATTTTGTACCAGACAAAATTTTGCTTTGCTCTTCATCTGAGACAAGTGCATCCTGAAAATACAGTATATGAGATAAAGACTGATGTAAATCGGGGTTCCTAAGGTTTAGTGAGGAGATTTAAATGTTGATAATCAATCACACCAGCAATTTTTTCACCATGTGTCTGTGTTTGAAATCCTAATGTTGAATATAAATGAAGAAGTTAATTGAATTTAAATCCTCATATCTGGAACTATGTTCGGATAGACTTCCTGTAAAATTACCTGTAACAAACATCACACAGCTTTGTACATTGACTATTTCCTCCTCACAATGGTGTCACTTGTCTCTTGCCTGACGATAAATTAGATAAGACATAGCCGGTGGCAGCTGGCTGGATTTCAGCCGGCAGAGACCACAGAGCTGCTGAGGGGAAGGTTTTGAGGGGAATTGATAATTTTGCCACCATCTTCCAAAAAAACTGTAGAAGTTGTTGATGTAACTCTTAGCAGGATGTTGCACTTGGAATGAATCCTAATCATGGCATGTTTCAACTCCTGAGGTTAAATGTGATGCAGCTTGTCCACTTTCTGTGGGTAACATTTAGGAGGATTTTAGTTTATTTTACTTTTTGGCAAAAATGTAATCTATTACCCCTTAGTATGTTTGTATAAGTGTATAATTGCTTCATATTGCTTCAGCCAGAGTACGCAAATCGTGTTTTGAAGTGACAGTTTTCTAAACATAAGAACAACAACAGCTCTGCCCACTTAACCTGATGGATAAACCTACAGTACAAAGAAAAAGGAGGACACAGCTGAGAAAGTAGAACAATGAAGAGAATGTTTACATCCTTTCTGGTATGCAAAGGCCACCGTAGTTCCTTGATGTGGTTGGGAGATGGAGGCATGAAGGGTAGAGTTCTGAGTTAGCTGCAATCTGAAGTCTCACAAATTCTTACACACTTACTTTCAGCACCATAACATTTTGCATGCACTTAACCCCCCAAAAAAGTAGGTTTAATTACGCAGTTAGACTAAAAATCTCTAACAATACTTGCCACTGATGTTTACACCACCATCCCTTATTTGACTAGAATGTGATTAAAAGCCTTTAAGAGGCCATGAAGAAGAATGATTTTCCCTGTGTGGAGTCACAGCAGGCTAAAGCCTCTCATTTGGTAGTTGGAAGCAGTCAAGCTCAGTGCCGGATCATCATCTAGTTGGCCAGGAGCCTCAGTGTGAACCAGTTGCTCCAAGAGGGTGTCACAGTGATATTCAGAGAATTGAGGACATCTCGTTGTTGTTGAACTGCAGCCTGTCATGCAAACCAGGCAACCACTTTGCCTAAATGTTCTGTGACATGTTTCCCCTTTTCTATTGTTTCCTCATTTGTGATTAGTATGTGAAATGGGGGGGGGGGGGGGGGGGTGTTTCCTCATTTGTGATTAGTATGTGAGGGGGGGGGGGGGGGAGGTCAGTGGCAAAATGGCTTCAGAGAATCACTTCATCGTGTTACTTCATGACAGTCTCTCTCGTCATCTGGGGCTATACAAGTAAAACTGATTTGATTTGATGATTTTTGGGTTATCCTAGATGGAAGACAAGCAACAAGAATCCGCCTTGGCTCCTTAACAGTGATCTTACATCATACTATGGGAGCGTTTAAATGATGACTGTCGGCACTGGCTTGCGAGCAAAGACACTGAGAGTGTCAGAAATTTGAGATGACGTCTTGTGTTCTATACTAATTTGGGCCCTGACATATGATTCAGTAAGGTGTCATCGTCGTACTGTCTACATCATACTGCATATTAAGTTCATTAAATTAGTTTGATTTGTAATGGTTTTATAAGATTGCAGGAGGCAAAAGTGACTTTTTTATATGCTCATTACATGTATCTAAAAACACTACTGTATGACATGTTAGTTTAGTATGCAAACAAAATGAAACTAGAAACAACACACCTTCTCCACAAAGAATTATTTCTGCCTCACATCTGGAAGTGTTTTTATTTTGACTTTTTCCTGCATGATTTGTCACATTGCTAGAACTACTGCATGCCACTGTGTTTTGAGGGTTTCCTTTTGATGAAATGTGCTGCATATACAAATCTGCCTTGTTTTTTGTTTGTTTTGTTTTGTTTTGGTCTGTTGGTAAGACAGTTGAAGGCAAATTCCTACAATTACATGTTACTATTTTCCTATCAATAGGGTCCAATTTACACAGGCTGCAGACTTGGACAGAATGCTGCAGAATAATCCATCCCACCCACATTTAAATGTCTCTCTCTGTCCCTCTCTCTCTCTCTCTCTCTCTCTCTCTCTCTCTCTGCAGTGAGTGCATACATACAACCGTCTCGTGAGCAACCTGCGGGGACACTTTCAAGCAACTCGCAGACTGTGCGGTGCATTTGAGGACACACGGCGCCCAATGAATGAGCGGCCACTCTGACGATGCTGCTGCCGGTGGACACGCCCCCAGCAGAGGATACAACCAGCAGGAACAGGCGCTCAGGAGACGCGCACCCTCACTATGCTGGAGTGTTTGAAGCCGCGATGGGAGTTAACACATCCAAGTGTCTAGAGTTCCTGTTACCAGCGTCGTTGCACTAATCAAAGACCTTGGGTTTCTTATTTTTGTTTTCTCTCTCTCTCTCTGTGTCTAAAGGGGCTTGTCTGCATTTTTTTTTGTCAGAGGCGTTTCTCTCACAGGATGTTGATGATATTGGAAAGCCGGGTAACATCTTAAAGTCACTTTTCTCTGATGAGAACGACCTCCTCCTCTTTACCACCACCACACAAAGGGAACGCGGAGCAAGTACTTTCTCCCCCAACACGCTATCATTTTATTTTATTTTATTTATTAATATTATTTTAAAACCCATTTAAACGCAGAGGCTGCTGTTTCAAAGACAAAATGGATCACTTTGCAGCAGAGTGCCTTGTTTCAATGTCCAGCCGCGCAGTTGTTCACGCTCCTAAAGGGAATAGAGAGATTAAACCAGAAACCCCGTCCTCCTCCAGGAACGGAGAGGAGATGAAGGAACCTCTGGTGAAAGATAACTCCTCACTGTTTGTGGTGGCGCGGATTCTGGCGGATTTTAACCAGCAGACTCCCAACATTGTTGCCGAGCAGGCAAAAATAAAGGATGAGAACATGCCGAACCTCATAGATGATGATGATGATGGTGGTGGAAACTCTGCCACACCTACCACCATCTCCGATCCTGCGCTCAAACAAAGAGGCAAAAGATCGAGAGGTCGAACAGAGCAAGAATCACCTCAGAAAAAGCACAAATGCCACTATTCAGGTTGTGAAAAAGTTTATGGCAAATCTTCCCACCTCAAAGCTCATCTAAGGACACACACAGGTCAGTGTCACCGGGTGCTAACCTTCTTGTTGCTGTGTAAACATTGCTGTTCCCCTGTGAGAACAGGAGAGGTGATTAAAACCTGAGAATAGTGATTTAAACACAGAGTGGAATCTTTCGCATTTAGAGCAGACTGAGACTGACTGACTGACTGACTGACTGACTGCTATGCGTAAATATCCACGGATCCACCCTGAAGGGAATGAGTGTGCGTACTGGCACAGTGCACTGTGCCAACATTCTGTTCACAGATTAATAAGGACATTGTATCATCAACTTGTATGAACTTTTGCTAAATGCTGTTTTAAAGGGGGTGGGGGGTGGGAGTGGGAGTGTATTGTGCCGCTCCCACTCAGCAGCATCAGCTTAGGACAGAATGTAAAGTGTAAATGCTAATGCCAAATAAATAAATAAATTTAACTCAACTTAAGTTGTTTTAATGGAAACATATAAGAAAGAAATGTGGCGTCCCACCATAAACACTAATGATAGGCATGCAAAAAGTTTTTAAGAGACCGTCACACTGCAGAGAAAGGTTATCAAATGCGCTCCATGTCAGCGCTGCGTTACACACATGAGCTTCCTGAAGGATCGCACCTCCGTGCCTGCGCTTTGCATTCCGCAGGACAGGCCACTGTGGTGGTGGTGGTGGTGGTGAGGGGAAAAGATCTAGATCCACTCAAATTAAGGGGGTTGATGAGAGCTGTGGAGTCGACTGCCTGCCCAGAGCCCTTTGTTATGATGTGCCACACCCCCACCAGACAGACTGCCAGCTGATCTGGCCAGCAACAGACTCAGCTAGATGAGCCTCGACTCAGGAGCCGCTCCTGTTTCCTTCCTTCACTGTTCTGCTCTGTAGACTGCAGCCCCCTCCCCCCGAGAAAAATCTACAACCACACACGCACACACACACGCACGCACATCAGTAGCAAACCCACTTCTGGATCACATTGGGAACGCCTTGCATGAACTTGACATGCATTTGTCTGTACAGAATGTACAAGAACAGGACAATGACACCTTTTGTGACAACTGAGCCCCATTTCTGCACATTTCAACTTCTGTAGTCTCACATTTGAAACATCTTTACATCTTAACAGACATACATTCTTGCCACTTGGCTTATTATGCATTTTTCTTATAGCCCTGTTGTTACACTCCCCTCTCGGTCTTTATATCACTAGATTTATTGTCCATATGTTATTGAATTCCATATGGATGCCATATGCCACTGAAATATAGCCTAAAGTATAGCCTAAAACAGCATGTATGCTTGTTCTCATCACTAGTGCTTTGCTGTATTAACCTCAGCTCCACTTTGGTGTTAACTGTATAATCAGCATTTGTCTTAAAGGGTAGACTAAGACAATGAAAACTGATGTGGAGTCACATTAATTTAGCCAATAATAAACACCTGCAGTTATATTAATGTCTCTCAGCACTGTCCTTGCATCTTTGCAGTTTTAAGAGTTTTTTGGTATGTCTTTGTGATTGTTTTTTGTCCTGTAATTTCTGATAATGTGGATGCTTCTTCTAATTTCATCTATGTTTAGTTGCCTTGTCTCGGCCAAACATGCAGCATTGTGCCAGCATCCAGCACAGTGTGCTCCCCTTCAGCCCCAGCCGTGTTTTTTAAGTGCAGTTTTATTGCTCCACATTTGCTCAGCCCATGTCTCAATGCCTATTAAGTGTTTCCTTCTGCCTGCATTTCTGTATGCATGTGCCCCAGTGTCTGGCCTCACGATTGGTTTGCGCCTCATAAATTCTCATCATAATGACTATTTCTGCTTATTTGATTGGTTGGTCCCAAAATATGGGTCATCTGAGTTCATCTGGCAGTCTCAGCCAACCTTGCAGTGCTTTCACAGAGCCAGACTCTGGCTGCACACTTCCCTTCAGCCCCTACTAGCAGAGTTAAGAGAGAATGGATCCTAGCCCAGTGAGTCCCTGCCAGGCATTACTATTTAACTGAGGGGGAAACACTAAAATATCAGCACTAACAAAACCATATGAACAAAGTGTAGTCACCCAAACCAAGGATTGCAACTTTTGCAATCCTTATGTGTGATCTGTAAGAGGATCTGAAAACTGAGCCACATTGTATGTCTTATGCAATGTCTACATTGCATTAAAAACAGTCCAATTTCAAACTTAGCAGAGGCTAAGGTCTAAGCATTTGCTTGCCAGATAACTGCAGACAAATTCTTAATCTCTACATTGTATATTACAATTTAATTTATTCTTACATAAATAACAAATTACACAATGTCTTCAAGATTATGTGAAAAGGATGTGAGAAACTTTATAATGAGATTGTAATGGCACTGTTTACAGTGATCAATGCTTTTAATATTTAAAAAACAAGAAAAACTCAGCAGCAAAATGATTTTTCAGGAAATGTACAACGTTGTTTTTTAAAACAGAGGAATTAATATTGTCTACAGCAGACTGTGGATTATGGGAAACGTTATCACTTTAAGAAATATAAGATCTTAGTTTAGGGTCCTCACACCATGGAGATCAAGCAGACATGGGAGAACATTTTGAATTTACACCACTCATTATTCCTTTACATCAAACTTGTGTTTGATGTAAAGGAATCCACAGCAGTTAAGGGGCCTATGGTTACGAGACAGGCTTTGTCTGATGTCCTGATGTAGGAGGTGGAGTTTTCCTCCAGCACATACACTTATCTTGCAGTATGGAAATTGCAGTTTAGTAAATCTGATGTACATACAAACTCAGGTTTCTTGTTCAGTGTTACAAATAAGGACTATCACAGCATCTCAACACCCATGGGTTACTTTTATGAATTATTTTTTTACTCTTTCTCTAAGAGGGTAAAAGCTGAAGACCCACTTTCCCAAATTGGTGTTTTATAGTCATGGAGCACACAGTATTACCCTGTTTTGGTCATGGCATGCACACTGCCATCTCTAAAGGAGAGATGGCCCCTGACAACCTCATTATAAGTCATGGCTTCTTCAGAAATAGCAAGGGCCTTCTCTGCCCACCACAGCTGGGCCTCACAAAAGGCCACCTTGTCAGTGTGTAAGACCTATTTGAAAACTATTGAATGACCAGGAGGAACAAGGTCTCCAAGACAAAGAGCCTAATGACATATTTTACAGGTGGTTTGATGTTTTGTCTGGACATCCTTTCTGTTATGTTGGGGGTAGCACCAATACTGAGAGCTTGCTGTTAAGCCTTTTACTGTCTGTCCTAAAAACTAAGTGGCACCACCTGGCAGCACAGTGTAGTTACAGTTATCCATGCATGCTTTCTATTTTCAGTCAAATAACTGTGGCTAATAACACTTGAAAAAAAGAGTGAAATTATTCCAAATTCCACATGGAAAAAAAAGAAGCAGAAGTCTCCGATTTTATATCCTGCATCTCTGGCTGTGGTTTTATATTTGGCTGCACTGCAACACAGAGTGCACAGTGTTCTTGTGTGGCTGGTGGCAGTGATGAGGCAGCAGGGTGGAGATGGGGTTTTCCTGCTTATAATAAAATCTGACCGTGGCTTAGCAATGTGCAAGAATGCACTGGGGCATGAGAGGGTGGCCTCTCTACCTGCCACATGGCAGGGTTGACTGACCTGCACTAAAACAACAGATGCTCAGTTGCCATTGGTGATGCTATGATGTTTTTTTTAACCCATTCTAGGAGTGCAATTGGTCCACCATTTTCATGCATTACCATTAGGTGGTGTAACATGTAAGACAATCAGAAATCCTAATACTGTTTGTCAGCTATCAATTCAGATGCCACCACTAAGTGGATATTTTCAATTTTTATTGGTTTTAATTAGTTTAAGTTTAATTAGCAGATATTGGATATATTACCTTTAAGTATGTTTATATAAATGCATAATTTTGCCAAAATAAAAATCCTTTGGTTTTTGTAGTCTTAGAACAAGCTTTTTATGTGTATTGTAAACAAGGTGCTTGCATTACAGAGGTTGCCAACCTGCACTGACTATAGCAGCTCAAATTGACATGCATTTTGAAGCATAGACAAACAAGGAATAATGGCTCCACCCACAGAAATCCAATGCACAAACCAACAAAGAAGAAGGAGGAAACGGCAGGGGGAATTGGAAGAGTGGAAAGAGTTGTAAAAGTGTTGATGTCCTTTGTGGTATGTGATGGTCACTGTAGTTCCCTGACGTGCTTTGAAAAGAAAGGGGTGAGTTCATTGTTTCCCTTCTATGACCAAATACCTGCACAAATAGGTTCATATCAATTTAAACTTAATACCTGCATATTGTGGGCATGTTAACTTTGTCACTGTGAACATCATGGTAGCTGGTGGCATTTTAGTTCATTGCACTGCTGTGCTTACTAGCAGCTCCCGCATGGTTGACTTGGTGTTATAAATTTACAGCTGATTAAACGGAAGGGTCTTCTGTTCTCTAGCTGTAACAGACAAGACACATCATAAAATGTGTTTGGTCCACATTTACCAGTACAGAATATAGCATATTCAGTGGAATGAAGGTATTAGTTAAAGCTACTTAATCCTCAGGATGTAAGTAAAACCAGTGTAGAACTACCATCTTGCCTGCACTAATCCCATTGTACTGTATGTTTGTATGTTCTCCTACTTGTGGACATGCAAAGATGAACGTAGGATAGTTCCTCCCTATTGTCGAAATGTACACCTGATTTAGCTTCAATTAAACATGCATGGTGGACACTCATAATACTGAAAGGCCCCTGTCAGGCAGTTCTCTTGCTCTGCTGCTTTCAGTGGCCCACGAGGCTCATGTATTCTTCAGTTAGCTCTGGAGTACTACTATAAAAGCCACTCTGTCTGTCCCCTCTCACCAGCCCCTCCCACCCTTCTCCAGCCTGCAAAGAAAAATAGATGCTGAAGCATGTTGTGTTCTGAAGCCGGGACCCGGCCACGGCTTGTGATGTGGTGTCAGTTACCAGCAGCAGGAAGAAATGGATACAGACATGAGGAGCTCTGGACATTTTTCACCTCTGCTGTATAAAAACTGCAAAAGGCATCTCGCATGCAATGGGGTGGTTCTGCAGTGAAAGGATGAAGAGTATACTGTTCAGTCTGTGGAGTACAGAGTACAGAAGAGTGTTACCGGGGGGGGGGGGGGGGGGAGATACCAGGATATTCACTGTCAATAGGGGGGGGGGGGGGGGGGGGGGGGGGGGGTGAGATACCAGGATATTCACTGTCAATACCCTCCACCCTCCACTGATGTAGGTCATTTATTCAGCTGCATGCAACTGCAGCTGATCTGATTAACGTTCGAATGGCTGTGACCTCTGGAGCAGTGAACACTTACTGTATGTGAGCTTGGCACTTACAGGGTACCATCTAAGAGTTGAGCTGCATCCACATGACTCAATTTTCATTTAAAAGCTCTGGATTCAGCTCTGGATTAGTGTGCCGTCTACATTACCCCAGCGTTAGAGCCCTGAAAACTGAGATGTGTGATAACATGTGTTTTTGTTTTTAAACTCTGGGGCAGCATCTTAGCCTCGACGGGGCAGAAATGGACACCTTTGAAAACAATGACATACCTGCATTCACTTCCTCACTGGTTCTTAAGATCCATGACTTGACAATCAGCCATGAATGAGAAGCCCTGTTAAAGCTTTCGAGTTTTGGTTTCAGTCAGTCTCACAATAGAAATACTTGTACTTACTTTTCACCATTGTTGTTTCTCATTATCAGTACTCTGGTGAAACAAAGACAACAACTGCAGGGTAGAGAGAGAGAGAAACAAAGAGAGAGAGCTTCCTGTTTACATGGACACATGTATGCCTACCCTACTGTACCTCAATAGTCACGTTATTGCATTTTTAGCAATGTAGAATGGATGCACTGTAGCTTGTGTCCTTTGTTCAGCACAGCTTGAGTAAGAGAGGAATGGCTCAAAGTAGTTGTAGAGCTTATGTCAGAGGGAGTGCTTTGTCTTTAGCCGGGCAGTTAATGTTCCGCACGTCATGCAATGTGTGTCCCCTTTCACTGCGTGATAAATCAGTCTGTGGCACACCACGACACTGGGGTGAGGCCATCAGCACAAAAGTATTATGTTCAGTCTTGGCGGAGAGAGGGTATAATAATTTTCCTTATGAGACATGAAAATATTTCTTTCTCAACTTGCCATCAGTGTATCAGGTGAAGCATCTCTAGGCTGTATCTCCTGGTATATTGTGTGTGATGAGGGCTCCCAGGGTTGAGCCAGGCTATGGTTCTTTGTTTTGCACTTGGTAGTAAGGGTCTGTCTCATATGAGATAAAGCCAGACTCAGATGAATGGGCTAGCATTGAACTGTGAAAGTGGGTAAACCCACCTGAACCAAGTGCAAACACACATTAATACAGTAGCTGCAGCTATTTGTATGTCCCTAGTCAACCAAGCTTTGCAAAAATAAGAAGACTGTCAGCAGCACATAAAGGCTGCAGGTTATTTTAGCATTCACCCAAGGCTAAAAGAGAGTGCCCACTCTAACTAATTGAAGAAATGTGATGAGCTGGTCAATGTAGGCAAGTTATCTCGACCTTCCTCTTAAAGAGTTAAGGGGATGAAGTAATGTACAGCTGTGTGTGCAGGAATCAGACTCCCGCTGCATGGCTCCGGGTGCATGTCAATAAGGCCTGTGCAGTGCAGACTAAGGGGAGTGAGTTACGGTTAATACGGACAGCCTGTCTGATTGAAATGCATTACAGGAGTGCCTCTCCTGCTGGGACCGAGGCTGCCACTATTGTTCAAAACCTGACAACTGTAGGCCCACAAGGGGAGCCAGGCTATTCAAACAGCCAGCATAAAGACAAAAGATGATAACAGAGCAAATACTCATTGTTTTTTCCTGAGCTTTCTCCTGACAAGTTTGAGCGGGTCCTCATCACATGCACCTGACCCTCCCACAGCTTCTTTTTTATATGTACTTGTTTGCAACAAACTCTGATGTACCATCTGGGACATCATGTTTTCAGTGATGGATTTTTTTTTGGTAATTTGAATCCTCTCTCCCACCGAGTGAAATTTTCATAGACAAACAGCCACGCAAACGGATCTGATCCCAGCTGTGTTTTAAATACTTTTTTTTTTTAATTTTGTGCAGAACAGAAATTTGTTCAAACATATAGTGTACATGTACATGCATATGTGTACACTGAAAATAGAGCTGCAGAAGCCTTAATTTATGTGTATTGTTCTGCACACACATGTTTATGTTTATACCATCTTGGCACGTGATGGTGTGTATGGAGGGAAAGGCTGGGCACGTTTGGGTTACTGTGTCTGCTCCAGTGGTTTATGCTGATGAGGTACTCAGCAGTCATTTTAGTATTACTCAGAATCACATGAGTGGTTGTCTCCTGGCAGAGTAACTGGCTCCTGGTTGGTTACAGGTCATAGCGTGTTGTAAACATGCAACCAAATTACAGGATTGTGCTTAGGCTTGCCACTGGAATCAGTGGTGTCCCTCTCATTTTGTGTTGCCAAGCTGGCTGTGCCACTAAGCCGGCACTGATGTGAGGTAGCCCCACATCTAATGAGCTGTGATCCACAGTATGACTCCAGTCTTACTTTCCCTTTGTTGAAGGTTCTCGTCTGCACCTTTTTTTTTTTTTTCCTAAAGTTGTGTAAAAGATAGTTCATGCTTTAATTCACACTGTGCAGCCAGAACAAAGTTAACTTCAAGGTGATCTCTGATACATATCCAAAGAGGTATTTTCCCCCATTCTCACTCCGAAGAGCTATTTAGCTTAACTCTCCTATGACAGGCTCGCATGCAGGTTTTAGCCATATACTGCGAGTCTGGTCCATGCCTGAGGACACATCAGGAATGTTATCTGCTCCTGTTTGAAATGCGTGTTCCCGTTGCTAGAGCAGGTGACTGAGTTGAGTTCCTGTGCTGCAGCTCATGTCAAAAAGAAATTTGATCTCACCTCAACAGACAGCATCTCTTATACCAAGGAGACAGATTCCATTTCTGGTAACCATCTCTACAGAACCTGAGGAGCCAAATATCTTAGATATGAATGAGAGGAGGATATTGGAAGAGTAGCACAGATGAGCTGTTTATTTACTGACCTAGTGGCCTTTCAGAGAACAGTTATATAACAAGTGTACTTGTGACATAATCACATCGCCTTGGAGGGGGGGGGACACTAGTGCTTAGCTGAGGTACAGTTTGTATGCATGATGCAACTCCCTTTATGGGTAACTGGGTCAGTTTTTGCATTCGGGAAAAGCTTCCCTCATTATGCCTCTCACCCCTCCTCCCTGCCCTCTGCAACTGACACATTCTAAGCAAGACAAACCACACCCTTGAAGTGGCACCGTGCCAAAGATGGCTGCCTACTTTCCATGGGGCCTGGAGTTACGATGGCCATGTTAGCCATTCTGTGACGACACTCGGACTAGACACAAAAAACAGCAGGATAAGCCTCAGAGCGACAACCTCCTATCGCAGCAGGATAATCATTATTTGTGCTCAGGATGAAAGTCTTTGTTTCCAAAACCTCCCACTCCCCATGTTATGAAACATGTGAAACATTTAATTGTTGTATTAGACGTTTTTGTCGTTATGCAATTGAATGTTCCATGATAAACATTAGACCACCTCGATTTTAATTAATGTTAAAAGCGGTGTTCGAAGAAACCAAGAAGGTCTGAATAATGTGATGCTGTTGGATACCTGATGCTTCCACTATGACTGCATTACTGTATCAGAGCAGTTAGACTGGATATTTTAGCCTCGCTCTCTGGAGTCTGCTTAAATATTAATGTTGTTGGATCCGTTACACTGGATGAGCCTTTAGCAGCCTGCAAATCTAAGCTTTCTAAGGTAAAATCAGTCTTTTGTGAGTCTGTCGGAGCCAGAACAAGTTGTACTGCTGGCTTCAAATAGTGTAAGTCAGGACGTATAGGGTCAAACTGACACGAACGCTATGCTTTAATGTAGGACACATTAATGTATTTCTTTTTGTGTTAACTCGGGGAAGAGCAGTAGACTTTCCAAATCAGAGGAAACAAGGTAGCATGCAATGCAAATGTTATGTCAGTTACCAAGTTTACATTAGCATGAGACCTTGGGAACTGAAGTGGGCAGGGCTGAGTGTGTCTGGGGCTGAGGTGAGGCGTCAGTGGCAAAAACACAGACAGGGCTGTCTAGACCTGTTCTGTCCGTCTGCATGCTTTGTTACCATGCAGTATTTGGGGAGGGACTGAGGCCAGTAGTGAACTGAGCTCTTGTTTGGAGACTTATGGCGTCAGGTAGCATATAAGTGTTTGATGTTGAGCAACATTGTTTCCATAGCGGCCCTCAGGAAAACCATAGAACAAAGAAAATATTTGATGGGCCAATTCTTACGTGCTTATTTGTCATGCATATCTATCTATCTATCTATCTATCTATCTATCTATCTATCTATCTATCTATCGATCGCTTTAGCTCTGCAGGGTCACTGTAGTAAAACTGGAATAGTGGATGAAGCTGAAGTGGGATACACATTGGCTAGTGAGTGCAGAACACTACATTTGGGTTCCATGCATGCTGTTTCCAAATCAGAATGGAGGAAACCACAAGCTATAGAGTGCCATCTGGCTTTAAGTATATTTGTGTCAAAGCCCACTTTTATTGCCTGATGGAGGGGGAAGGGTGTAATTTCCCATGTGCAGAGTCACAGATAGTTGCATGCTGGAAAATGGGCTGGGCTTGTGTGTGTGATTAGCATCTGGAGCTGAGATACTTAAACTGTCTCTGCTCCTTTAGCACTGGGCCAGTTTTTACGTGATTTACCCCAAGTCCTATGAATCACAATTCACTATGCACTTTTTTAATCTAACTTTTACATTTTTATTTTTTGAATGTGTCTAATAATGGATTATTATTTCTCAATGACACAGATTTGGCTATGTACAGAAAACAGCACAATCTTGTTCAGCAGGACCTGTCCTCTCTGAAAAATGTTTGTTCACTGTGCAGTATTCACAGTATTCATGACTTGTTAAGCTGTAAACACCTTATAATGACTCACTAACTGTGGCAGAAGTTTTGTGATCGGAATGAAGAACTATAACTTTTTGTTGTACTGATAAAGGACTGTTAACAGCACTGAGCACTAAGATTTTGTTTGCATTTTGTTTGTCTTAAACCTTTGTCTTAAACCTTTAATTTTAGCCAGTGTCACTCAGATGTTTCAATATAATTAAATTCAATATGGTTTTGAAATTACCATGTTTAGACCTGGGATCTACTTGAGATAGGAGGTGCATCAAAGTGGTTATCGTGTCAAGTTCATTGATGAGACAAACTATGAAAAATTAGATATTTTTCCTTTCAATTTGACATGCACATGTTAACATGTTAATACTGGACATGGAAAAATGTCCAGTGTTAACATTATTAGTAGTACTGGTAAATTAGAAAAAAGGTGCAAAATTGCACATGGTGTGGTCTTCCATACAAACAAGGCTAACATCTTTCTTGAATACATAAACACAACAAAAAAGTCAATTTTTGTGAATCCCCAAAGAAATGTTCCAAAAACATCCAGAAAATAAACAGCAACAATGACTAATAGAAAGTTGTTGGAAACCTATGAGCAAAGAGATAAAAAAAATGCTGAATCTAAAGCCATGCTGTGTAAATATACATCAACAAATCTTTCTTTTCTCTTTTCAGGAGAACGGCCTTTTCCATGTACCTGGCCAGACTGCAGTAAGAAATTTGCTCGCTCTGACGAGCTGGCCCGTCATTACCGCACCCACACAGGGGAGAAGAAGTTCGGATGCCCACTTTGTGACAAACGCTTCATGCGCAGCGACCATCTGATGAAGCACGCTAGGCGCCACTCAGATTTCCAACCTGGCATGCTGAAAAGGCCTCATGGCAGCAGCAGTGGCTCCACACGTCCCAGTTCCCTCAGCGACTACAGCCGCTCAGATGCCTCCAGCCCCACCCTCAGCCCAGCCAACTCGCCTTAAACTGAAAACCAGTCGCACTTTCGGCCTCTGACCTCCTGTGAGGCCTGTGTTTTCATCCTAACACTTGTGTTGCACAGTTGTCAGCAAACCCCCCTTTGCTATTCCTGCGCTTGCTGTGGTGTACCATACTGTACATAATTGCTTATTGTAGTGCAATTACTTATGTGATTCTAAAAGAAGGTAATGCCTTTCCAAATGGCAATATTTACAGTCTGTACCATATGTCTGTATTTTTTAACTTCAAATGATGGCTAGTTGTCCAATGTACATTCGCAGTCAGCTAAACAAGGTTCGGAAGAAAAAGAAAACCGACGTCCTGACAAGTCTTATCATGTTTTTTTTTTCCTATGTTTTTTTGAACAGGTGAGGAGAAGGGTTACACACACATACACCTCAGGATTGAAGACAGTTGCTATTCTGTAGTACCACAGTACTTTACAGTACTCACATTGACTGCACAATATACTCATCACTTTACTCTGAAATTCAACAGTGGTTGAATTTTAAGCCCTGCTCAGGGATGGCCTTGTTAGCTTGAAAGAATGAACACAGTAAAGAGAAACATACAGTACATATACAGCAGCCTTACACTCAACACACTTTGCACGCTTTGTTTTTTTTTTTGTTTTTTTTCTGTTGGTTTTCACAGTCAAGGAAATGAACACAAAGTTTATGTTTATGGTCTCCCTCGTGTTCCGGGGATTCATATGTAATGTAAATGCTGTGTCATCAAACCCCCACACCTCAGTAAAAGAAACCACATCTGTTTCTCCACTTCAGTGTTCATGGTTAGGTGCCATTGCACTGGATTAAATGTATATTTTATTTCAACAGCATTGTGCAGTATATGCTGTGTAAATCTGCACTGTAGTAGAATCAAGAGCAGTTTTTAGTGATATACTTCAATATATCACTAAAAACTTTAGTTAAGTTTCAAAGCAGCTGTTAATTCTTTCTTTCTGAATAGAAGTGGTTTGTCATCCGCCAGTATTTTTTACACAAAATGGATACAGAGGAACTATAGACGAAACAATATTTATCTTCCTCTTAAGCACACAGGAGAAAGAACCAAAGACAAGAGTGAAAGAAAGCTTTCTACTCAGTCTTCATCGAGGCCTGGGCCTTGTGGCTGGCAGTATCACAGGTAGAACCAGACAGCCAGCTCACTTCCCTCCTCCTGGATCTTACTTTTGTGGCCTCTCTGGAGGAAACAGCTGCATCCCACAAGAAGCCATTCACAGTCCACAGGAGTAGAGCTAACATGGCATTTTCAGGGAGTCTTTGCTCACCCATCTGGCTCTACCTGTCCCATCAGGGACAAGTCTGCCCATGTGCATAGGGTCGCCTACCTTACGAGGTCAAATGTAGGCCAGAGCCAGGCTGGGCTGCAACATGGTAGAGCACAGACTGAACAAAGAAGATATCTGCAGTAGACAGACAAGAGAGGGCAAGTCCTGATAAATGAGGAGAGGTTTATCATGAGCTGAAAAGCATAGAGGAGGAGACACCCAGTTGCAGACCTCCCTGTGTCCTCCTCCTCCTCCTCGTCCCTCCAACTGTAGGAACTATAAGAATTGATATAATTTGTGAATCAAACTGTAGGAAAAAGAGCAAAAAAGATAAGCTTATGAAAAACAAGCCTAGATGTTGATGGCAGTCTGAGTGGTATGTGCCCACCTCCATCCTAAGCACAGGTAGAAAGCCTCTAGTCCTTCCTACGAGTCAGATATCACAATATTAAGAAAAAAGAAATTCGTACCAATGAACCTGAGTTTTCCAAACAGCTGCTTTCAAACTTCTCTCTTTCTCTCGCAACAAGTGGGCTTTTGAACTGTTGTAAAAATATCTGTACCAAAATGAACATATCAGCAAAAGTGCAGTGCTCGTCGGCCTCACATGTCCTGTGAGAAAGCTGACTTGTATTTCTAGACAGAAATGCCTCAGTAAGTCAGGCAAAAGGCACAGCAAACCTTCCATGGAAACAGGCACTGCTGTCAAAACTGCTGCAGCCCCACCAGTCTGTGCTATGCCTACATTTTCTCTTACCGCCTCAACACTATGGCTGGAAACGGCTTCCTGCATGTGTAGTGTGACCCTGTCAGACTGTAAAGTCTGCATGTGCTAGCTTCGTTTTACCAACAAATCGTCCAATTCTCACCCGGCAACCCACTATATGCATGTTAACAACTTTGCCCTGAAAGCCCAGAGTGATTTCTGAGGCAGTGTGGCAGGTGTGCATTTATGAATGGCAGGCTTTGTCCCTTGGTCTTGAAGGCGGCCATCTCGCTTTAACGTTGTGAAGAATGAGCTCTGCCACATCCTCAAGAAAGAAAACACCTCTTATGTAGTATGAAATCTGCAGTTTCCCCAAAACACCACCCAAAAAAACAACCCTCTGAAAGATGTTAAGTAAAGTTCCAGGCAGTGAGATGACACTTTGAATGCCACAGCTCAGTAGCTCCCATTGAAATACGTACTGTTAGGTTTTCACTTTTACATTAAAAAAAAAAGAAAAAAAAAAACCTTGATTTTCACAAATAATTTCTTCTAATTGCTGTTGAGCAGCTTTCTGTGGTATTTATCCATGTTTTGTTTTGTTTTGTTTTTTAACAGTAAACATTTTGACTTGATTTGTAGTATAAATTTACCTTGCTAAAGAAAAACTGAATGGCTCACCCTCAGCAGGTTTCATGACTAACTTTTTAATCCATTATCTGCACATTATTTACCTCAGGGTCGACATCCGCGAAGCAGAAATGGGACAGTTTATAGATTTTATTGAAACATGAGTTGCTGCACAGAAATGTCTGCCAGTCTCCCACGGTGTTCCTGGGTGCTTAGTGCTCACTGCTGGTCAGTGTTGTACCACACTGGAAACACAGGAACGCCTCTTCTATGGGTCCATCTCCTGCCTATTCTGTCTGCATGACATCCAACAGCCCTGCTACATATGCCTTAGTAAACACTGGGCACTCTGGACACTGTTTTCAGTGAGATGAAATGCCCCTTTAAAAACTTTGACTCTCAGTGTCATGGACTTACATTACAGTAGGCAACAGGAAGCCCTTACCATGACAATAGACTGAGTGTGACAGTGTAGACCTCCAAGTCTCTCCATCCATTCAGACCGCACCAATGACATTCAGGAGTGTCTCATAACTCATTCTCACTGTACCAAATCTACTTGAATAATTCAACACAATAGGCCATTGAACACACTTTTGTATTTGTCCATTTTTACTGTACTTGCTTTTGTTATCAAATAATTAACCTCTTTTTGGAAACGATATATCGTTTTCTTCTTGTGTTAAATATTTCTTTCTTGATTTCCCATTGTCTTCAGGTCATTTCAGCAATTCTTTTTTTTTTTTTTTTTTTTTTAAGAGTTGATCACAGCATTACAGTTGACTGTTTATCCCAAGCTGTTTTGCTTAAATACAGTAACAACATTTTAACTCCATTAACTGGGGTTCACCCCTTTAACCAGAAACACTTTAATGCTCTTTTGATGTCAGGATGCTGGTTATTCTCACAAACCTGCCATCCACAGTGTCACAAACTGAAAGGAGTGTTTGGAGTCGTGATAAGAAAAGGGAACTTCCTGACCTCTATGTACAATGATTTCAGATGTAGTGACGTATCTTCTTTATTTTTTAGATTATTTTCAAAGATTTTCATGAGGATAGAGACCACAGCATTGTGAGTTAGCAATGTAGTCATGATTTTATGCCTGTTTTTGCTTCTGGTTTTGTGTTTATTTTAATCATACCTCTGGAAAATATTCGACTTTCGGTATACCGTCATATCTTTCTTTAAAGTATCCATCATGTTACTTACATTTGCTTAATGAGTAGCACAAATAAGTGGTGGTTCTATTTGTCCCTACTTGAATGAAGAAGGAAAGAAAGACTTTTTCTGTAAACAAACAAACAAACAAAAAAACCTAACAACAATGGAAAAAAAACACTGGGCTGCATTTTATATACTCACCCTTTGTTGTCAGGGTCCTGCACATCTTTTTAGATTCTGGGGAAAAAGAAAACCACATATTTTTATTTTATGCTCCAAAATTATTTAAACCATATTTCCTTATTGAGCTCCACATTTTTGTCTCAGTTTAAATAGTTACTGTGTTCAAATGATGTCAAATCTAAATTGGTTTGATCCTATTTCAGCATTTTTCAAACAAATTCTTGATTGTATTTGTAATCCCAGTAAGATTACAGGTTTCAACATCTGTCAAGAGAAAAAGGACGAAGGCAACGTGGAAACACAAGATGATAAAAGTGAACCGGTTGATAATTTTCCTCAAATTGTAAAAAAAATAATAATAATTTAAAAAAAAGAAATACAGTAGAAAGAACTGATTGTTGCCTAGTATGTAAAGAACTAACATTTATATTATTTAAGAAGTTCATATTAATGACATGAATATTTCTCAGCTCAACTCTTTGTGACCGACCACAATGTAAAAGCATGATTGCTGCAATTGTGTGCCAAAACCATAATGGTAGCTTCATAAAGATGATACAAATGTTTAGGATAAAAAAAATCTAGCTATTATCAGACATTTAATAAACTTGTACAGTTTTATACAGTGTGACATGTTTTTTTTTTATGTTATGTACAGAATTTATTGAAGCAACTCTGCATATGTCACATGCAGAAGTTCTAAGTTAAATTGTTCTTTTTGACTGTGTTGATTTGTTTTTATTTGGCTATTGTTATTTAATTGTTTTCCTTTTTTGCTGTACACTACTCAAGCAATGTAAAAAAAAAAGCTTATTACAGGTATTTTTTTTTTGTTTGTTTGTTTTTGGACATTAATGATTTTAACTATAACAAACGCCCAACCATTCCAAAGGATTGACAATTGCATTTGTTATACATGTGCTGCTTACATCTACCTGATGCTTCTTCGTAGGTAATGAATAGAAGTTTGTCTTGACTGTGAGGTTTTACGCGTTGTGCACAAGGTACATCTCTCATTGTCAGCATTTCCCAGGTTTAATCTCTCCTCTCTTCTCTGCTGGCTCTTTGTGCAGGCTAAGCCAAGTCCAACCAACACCATACATGCAATATTTTTTGAATAATTAAGGACATACAGAGCCTGTCCTCCCTCATGACAAAGACCTGACAGTGGAAATAATGTTTAAAAGCAGCCATTAAATGATCTGGATGGTTCTTGCATTGATGATGAGCACCGAGTTCTCCCAGCTCAACAGTGGCTCCACAGTTACAAGTTGTTACCAAAGGCTTTGAAGGGAAAATGAATGTTGCAGTAATGTTTGAGCCAAATCTGGTTTGGAAGCCTGGGTTCAACTTTATATGCTGAAAGTGTCGATCAGTGGATGTTGTGCTTGATATGGACCTTTTTTCTACAAAAATAGCTTGAATGAACAAACCCATGACAGGAGCAGAAGGAAATGAGTAAAAGACTAGAAACTAAAGAGACTGAGTGGGAACATGCAGCAGTGCAGGTTAGCCCACCATATTTGTCAGTAACCTTCACTGACTGTGTGCTCAACTGCTACAAGTGACACTGTGCTGTGTTGGCTCTTAAAAAAGAATCCCAACAAAAGTCTCTTACTCAAGTGATTTTACCCCAAAAGGATTTTTTCTGTTCCTCATTATGTAGCACACAGTGCTGTCAATGACCTCTTTCTGATTACAAAAAGGGCCTTTTGGTTCTGTTTCCTGTACTGTTTGTCTTCAGTGTACCTCCCTACAGTGTAACTTTGCTCTCTTGACACGTCTGCGTGTCTCTCCTCTGTCCATCACCATCAGTTGCCTGTTGTAGTGACTCCATGGTGCAGCTCTCCCTCTCAGCACCAATAAAATCTAATCTGTAAATATCTCTTGACTCAGCTATGGCCAGTACATTCTTCTATGACCTCAGTCTAACCTTCAGGTGTCATCTTGTTTTCTCTCACAGCAAACCAAAATCACTGCATTCAAGTATTACAGTTGTACAGTTGCTTGGATTCCACACACTTTTAATGTGCTGGTCTTAGCTGCTTTGCTGTTCTTTTTTATGGCATTACTTTTTTTACATGTTAGAAAAATATATTGTGACCATGTCCTATGCAAATATGAAAAATAACAGATTGTTGAATAATGTATGTTGTCATAACTTGTATGCATGATATAGTGAAGTTTACATTTGGAAATAAATTCATAAAATAAGCAGCAAACATCTCTACGTTTCTGTTGATGTGGCGACCACAGGGGTAACAAATAACATGATAAAGTCTAGTAGGCAAATTGTATAAGAAGGGCAGTCACTAAGGAATACTCTCACTGACTTTATTTTAAAACTAAAATGAGAATATAGAAACTAATAGGTTAGATTTACTTCAAAACATTGAAAGCATCTGGGAGTCAATACAATGCATACACTGTATATATATATATATATACTTATCAAGCTATGTTATTTTTTTTATAATGTATTAATGCTGTTATTGATGGCATTATCAGAACAGCAGTATGTGTTTCTGTGCATGTGGTTTGATTTTGAAAAATGATATATCTTTATACTGCACATAAATAAGGGTTGGAGACACTTTTGTGTCGAGACTTTTAAAATGGCACTGGTGACAGCATGACTATCATTACATTCCTTAACGCTGCATTGAGAAAACATTTCAAACCTTAAAGCAGACACACAGTTGAGAACTATGGAAAAACATTTTCTCATTTCTCATTTTCCTCAGTTAGTCATGCTTTTCATGCAAGCTGACTTGTGCTTCAATATTGTTCTTGCAAGAGGAAGTACACAGTGTTCCCCCATGCAAATATTTACAGTAACTGCTGGGGTATCAACTGTGGGTGGGGCATTGCAATGCTGGGTACTCCTTCCTTATTGTATTTCAGGTCAAATAGACTGATAAACTGTGTGAGGTTTTCTGCAGAAACCCAGTGCCTTTGCATATTCAGAAGAATGAAAACTTTAGCCCCTGAGATCACAACCCTGTCAAAAATGTACTTCCAATCCAGAGTAAAATGTTTATTCAGTTTGCAATCAATGCTGCTGTGAGAGATCTGTGCTAATCATGCAATGTGGAGTCAGACAAAAAGAGAAAAGGAATAAACATTTAAACATTCTTGTTGCGGACCCTGGTGTTCTCCCTGCTCAATCTGCACACCCCCGTCTCTCGGCAGGTTGGAACCACCAGCATGCCATGCTGCACCGGCAGACAAGCTGTCACCACTGGCACCAGCACGCAACTTTATGTGCCATCACAGTCGGCATGTTGGATGAAAAGACAACATGCTAGCATGCACGGTAAGCCTTAGTGTGTGTGTGTATATTTAAAGGTCCAGTGCGTAACATTTAGGAGGGTTCATATCCATCAGTATTGATAGTTGCTCTAAAATAAAAACCAAACAGTTACAAAGAGTGTTTACATCTTTTCTGGTACGCAAAGGCTGCCATCCTTCCAAAATGTTGCACACTGCTTTTTGAAACTGTTTTACTTCATTGCTAATCCTGCAGAGCTACTGGTCATGCAACAGCAGAGTTTTAGTAATCCTTGAGGAGATCACTGGCTGGATTAATTCCCTCATATCTTTTTTTTTGCATGAGACATACAGTATCTTCGATCTAGGTTGCAAAACTTTGTCTTTTCGGGATGACATATTTACATTGCTGCAGATACAGGGCAAAGTACAAAGAACTGAGAGTATGTCTCAGCTGGTATCGCCTCGTAGACAGGATGTGGGGGCAGGTGGTTTCACTTTGACTGATTTATCACTCCAGGGCCGCCCATTCTGAGGATCATCAGCACAGAGACTTCAGGTGAAGTTTTTTTTTTACACCCAACAGACTGAGGTATTTACAGACCGGCGAGAACCCCAACTATATTCTGAATTAATTAACTCTAAGAAAAGTCCAGTGCAGCATGTGAATATAAGGATGAGTGGGAGGGTGGGTGGGTGGTGTTAGGAACTGATTGGTGCACCCAAGCTAGACACAGTCACAGTCCAGAGCGTGGGAGGTTCTGCAGGCTGGAGAAGGGTATGCTCCACTGGAGGTGTGTGGGCATCGATGACTTTGAGAGACAATGAAAATACTCCACAGAAAACAAAGAGATGTGTTAAGAAGCAGCAGCCATGATCACACAGAGGCCCATGTGTGCATGCGTGCCCATCCCCATCCTCTTCCTCCATGCCAAAGCCCAGAAGGCAGGCTGAAGGGCCATGTGATGCCACCCACTCTCAAGTATAGTGCATTGCAGGGCTGGCACTGGATCCTGTGGAATGAGCTCAGATACTGGAGGATGGCACTGGCTGAGAACAAGGCTTTGCTATGGAAGGTAGGGAGGGGTTTGGTGTTCACTCTTCACTGCAGCACAGACATCACAGACAGCAATCCTGCTTAAAACACGGCAGTACTGTAAATACTGTCCGGTAGAGTTGCTTACAGTCTAGTGGTGGATGAGAAAGGCTGTTAAGAATAGAGCAAAAAGGCTCTAACTTTTCAATGTATGGAAACATGGTTAAATACAGTTGTGCCACATTTTAATTTTGTTGTCTTAATGAGGCAACTGCGTACAATAAAAATCAATATTTATGAGCCATTGTGTTACATTAAGGCATGTAATGGGTTTGTAATTAAGTGTGCAAGGAGACGGATGCACCTGGGAGGTAAGTCCAAAAAAAAAAAGGGCAGATCAGTCATTCTG
The DNA here is from genome assembly GCA_016785285.1 of Brachirus orientalis. Classification (NCBI taxonomy): domain Eukaryota; kingdom Metazoa; phylum Chordata; class Actinopteri; order Pleuronectiformes; family Soleidae; genus Brachirus; species Brachirus orientalis. Next base: position 7,953,124 of record JAFBJR010000146.1, on the reverse strand, counting down.
GTAAAATCAGCACAAGCCTTACTTAAGAACTGGGTGAGTGCATTTGACAACATGGAGGCTATGCTGTTATTGTTTGGGAGCATGAGTGGTCTGCCAAATGGCTGCCATTTCCTTGATAGAGTTCTTTGTTGCCTTGAAAAGCAGAGGGAGTTCCCTCATGCAAATTCAAAGGAAATTCTAAGAAAAGGGGATCCAAGAGAGTAGACAATGTACTCCCATTCAATACTTGGAAGATGCAGGGTACAAGAGCCTGGGAGGTACAAGTGTGAAGAGACAAACCCACGTGTCACTGTGTGACTAATACAAATTAGAAGTCCGTAGCTTGATATTATTTTGCAGCCCCGTCACAAGACTTTACACTCAGTCAGAAGTATGCAACTCATCCCACACATAACGGGCCTCTACCCACAAAGCAGAACTTCCCACCCACTCACACTCATCCAACACAGCCTGCTGCTGCTGCCACAGACTTTATATTGTCATACTTTGGTGATTGGAAAAGACAAAACAGCATTTGAGGGTTCTCGCAAATAGTGCAGAGATTCATTTATTGCTATGTTCACACTTCTGTTTGCTGTTCCAGGACATTAGTTTTTCTCCTCACTCTTAAGGCTTACAGCAGTGTCTGCAGACAAACCAGCAGCTCCATGAGGGCATTTGACACTTAAACACAATGCTAAAACCTGTTCCTTATTACTGAATATAAAGCAATGGTGTGGCTAGAAGCAATGTGTTACTTTCAGGTATTTAATCATAAAATTACTAGTACATCACCAATTCTGATAATTACAGATATCACCAGGGTCATTAGACTTAATCCTGTGAAGACCATCAACATTTGCAAATAAACAAATAAATACATCACGGTGACCCATCTAGTTGTTTTTGAGATCTCATTCTGACTACAGTGGACTGGTGCATGCCTAACACTATGTCTCCACCAGGTTTAAATACAGATAAAGTCAAAAGCAGCTTTGAATACATGTGAGGGGCGAATCGACAGCCATACAATTACATGAGGTCTAGCAATGTTCACTTTAGTTAAGATACCCATTTTCATAAACGAAACATCATTATGATACGTTAGCTTTATCTTGCAGTCAAACAAATTACAACTAGTCTTTCTGTTTTAAAAATATATATACTATATTTATTTTTACTTTTGACATTAAACAGTATTCTGAATGAAGTGCGCACATTTGGTTTACGCTGTCATTTCATTGTGGTGTGAATTCATTTTTCTTAGTTTGAGTTACCGTGCATGGAGTTCAGTCGTCCTTCCTGGTTTGGCCAAAAAATGTGGCTGTGGGCGGAGCCAGGCTAAATGCAGAGGCCCAGGATATTGGACCTAACCAACAGCTGACAAGCAAGGGGGGGAAGTGGGGTTGGTTTGGCACTGAGTGTAATGAGTGTGTGTGTTTGTTTGTTTGTTTGTTTGTGTTTGTTTTGAAATGGTCTGATCAGCCAGCATATACAGTGTGTTCCCCCTTTGTCAGGTCAGCTTGTTGAGTTAGTGCCATGTTTGATTAAACAGTATTTTTGAGTAGAGTGCTATTAAGGTGATGCCTTTTATTGGGCCCAGATTTCTACTCATTAGCACATTTTTCATGTATATGTATACTTTTGACACTATTGGAGAGAAAAAGTACTGTTATTTTTTTCAACATCATCCTGTGTTCCTTCTTTCTGTCACTGCTTGGTCCACCACAATACAATAGGATAAAACCCTTTTAACTGAATTATTCTCACGAGCTGTTTCTTTTCTCTGGAGAGAAGATTAAATCAAGCTTTAAGTAAAGCATGTAATCCTTATGGCGACAAATGCATGACTAAATCTCCCTCTGAATATTCTCTATATCATGTTGTTGCGGCCAAGTTGGATTCTAGTTGTCTCACTGTGGGACAAGCCCCTGCTAGATTTCTTCCTTGTATAGTGATGGACAAGAGGCTTCATATAAAAGATATTTTTAACCTGTTTTGCAGCATGAACTCAAATCTTTTGGCAGAGATGATGATGGTGATGATCTTATAAATAAGTGCATTCTTTAAATTACAAAAAAAAAAAAAAAAAAAATGTAGCCTCTTAAAGGAAGGCTACATTAATTTACAATTTAATGGTTGTACAGTGTGAAAACATGTCATCTTTAATGTCAGGGTGATTGTAAACTTGTAGCTTGTTTCATTTTTTTCATGGGAGGCCAACAATCTGCAGACTTTAGGTGTGTCATTTAAGCATTTAGGCACTTAATAACATTTAAGTGCTTGGAATAGCTAGTATTTTTTATGTTTTTTTAAGCACTTCAGTTACCGTGCACAATATTTAGTCATCGTTACCTATTGTTTTTCAATTAACAGGTCTGCTTATTGTGGCTGCTTTTCTGTATGTTGCTACGTTGCTACATACTGCATGAGTTGGTCTCTGTAATTCTAAAAAGACAGTAATATTTCCACAGCAGAAGGGGTTTCACTGGTTGCTAAACATCTGCATTATCATGAGGAGGCAGATTTTGTTATACCTGTCCTGTTGAATAACAAATCTTCAGAACACAATAGCCCCAAATTATTGTTCTGTCGAATCCTTGAATTTAACACAGACTATCACTTTTCATTTTTCATTTTCATTCGGGAAAAAGGGAAGATTCAAGGAAATGAAAGTCTCACAACATTAAAATATCTCTTATTCTAAAAATAAACAGAACAAAAATGACAGACACACAGTAGTTGTAACAATAAACTATTTTTTATATTTACATCTGTACCTAATGTGCAAATTAATAATTTAAAGTAGTGTAAAACTCTTAAAGGAATACAAAATCATATCTTACAGTCCTAACATGGTGGGAGTCCATGAACTGGTCACATACAGTAGAAACAAGGAGGAGCAAGGAGAGACAGAAGTGGACTAAGGGAGCAGTGGACATCCTTGGCCAGGACACACTTAGTTAAGGACAGCATGGTACATTACCCAAGCATCACTAGAACAAACAGCAACACAAACACTGCGTCTTTACAGTAGTTATGTCAAATGAGCAGAAAGCACTTGGAGGCCCGGGGTTTCACAAAAACCCACTGATTGATTAAAGCACTGACGATCACAAAAGGCTTGAGGTGCTCGTAGCAGCAGGTGCTTCTGTTAACGGCCTCTACAAATGGAATAAGAACACAATCTCACACTGGGTCAGTGACACACCTATACTGCAGATCACCACATAGTGCTTGATAGCATGATTGCACATGGTGTGGTGAGTGTAGAGGGAGAAGAGACACAGAATCACACTTCAGACAAATATGCATGGGGCCTGCTCTCACTAACTACAATTCATCTCATCTAACACATTGACTGAATAAAGTAGTTCACAGGCGACTCAGAGAAACACACCATAAAACACTGCATTTTGGGGAAAAATTTGTCCTATGCACATTGCTCAGTATTTGGCACAAAATTTGAATTAATCTTTTTTTTTTTCCTTTTTCTTTTTTGAAGAAGCCAGTTTGGCAGTGCTTGTGGTCTTGGGGAGGTCAATGATCTTACCTTGCCCAATATTTTGCATTCAATTCTGACACAGCAAACCTTTGAACTGTGGTAACAGAGGTTAACACTTAACAAATGGGTTTTACATTTCAGTCCTAATCCAACCGTACAATCTATAATGCTTACACTTTTTAAATTCCTGTTGTTCAAATTGTTTACAAAAGCACACGTGACGATCCTTTACAGATTACAAGACACAGATAACCTACAGTAATTATATTATTGGTGCATAGACAAAATTGGGAGAGGGTATAGCAAAAATCACTAATTTATTGCTTTAAAATCTAATATTATTCTCCCATCAATTTTACTTTGATTGCAAAACAACTACAAATTTTCCACAGATTTTGAGGAACCAAGTAGAGGTATTGCATTAAAACTGATTAAAAGAGCTAAAATGTTCCTTCCACATTTGAACTTTGAAAAAATAAAGAACTTTCCCTCACATTCAGAGAGTTACATTGCAGAGATGACTTTTACTCTAAAACAAGTAAAAGACTTAATTCAGTGAGACAGAAATAAAAAATAAAATAGCACAATATCTGGCCAAAGCTGCTCACTGTGTCAAGTTCTGCTTCCCCCATCATAAAGTAATAATCTTTACCAACAAGGGAAGGGTGACAGGAATACAAGAGCATTCTTCAACAAAATAGGAAAATGTTTGCCATCATGGTATTCTAAATGCAGAGTGCAGATGGTGTTGTTCCCTCAAGTCTCCTTTGGCCTTGCTGATGAGTGGCTGAAGTGGCGGTGATGGCTATGCAGGCCTCTGCACTTTACTCTCCCTCTCCCTGCGTTTCAGCTCCTCTCTGTAGCAGTAGGAGCAGTAGTTGTCTGTCTCTGGCCTGCCGTAGAAGGAGCAGTTCTCCCTCTTGCAGCGGCGCTGCTGAAAGCAGTACAAAGGGCTTCCAGAGCTCCGCCCTTTGGTTTTGTCTTGGTTGAGCCAGGTGTGAGACGAGTTGTCCTCGTCAGCAAACTCCAGGCAATCCTGAATGTCTCCCGCATCAAACCCATTGGTGTAGGTGTGGGACTTGTGTTCACCAGGCATATTGTAGGACAGAGTCTCCATGGTGTTAACAGTGCGGACGCCTGACAGGCGAGCAGGGCTGTAACTCTGCGACGAGAGTGTGCGGTTTTGCTGGGGGTAGGTGGCACATGTCTTTAGTGTGCCCACCACAGGCTTATAGGGGTCAGCTTGGAAGATGGAGGATTGCATGTTGACATCTTGTATGTGAATCACACTGTGCCTTTGGATGGGCGGTGTATGGCTGTAGTGGGCAGACACAGGAACAGGCCCAAGTCTCTTAGCACCAATACTGGGGGATGAGTAAGGCGCAGGGGCTGGGGCTGAGTGAGAAACATGGTGTGAGGCTGTAGGTGGTGTGAGGGGAGGCACTGGGACAGAGATGAGGGGGGCTGCGGGAGTGGGACTGTTCCTGCCCTGCATCTTAGGACCTAGCGGAGGCTGTGAGTTGTAGCTGTAAGAGTGGGTGTGATGGGGCAGGACAGGAGAGCAGCTCTCTGGAGGCGAGCTGTCCGATCTCTCCCTCTGGAAGACACTCTCATGCTCAGGCTTTTTTGCAGCCACCTCATTATTGACAGGGGGCTTCTTCTCAGCCTCCTTCCTCTTCTGCTCCTGCTCTTGGCTAAATCGTTCCTGGGCATTAGTTAAATAGTAGCTGATCATCTCCTCGTGGAACTGATGACGATGGCTGGTGAGCAGGAGGCCTGCAAAAATGAACTTGCGCTCCCCCTGCATGGCAGCCCGCAGGATGTTGAGGCTAAGCTTGACATCAGTGCTATATTTCCAGTTTTCCATGGTCTTGTCCCCTGAGACTCTCCCTGCACTGTCCTGTCTCTCAGTGGGGGAGGAGCTGGAGGGTCTGTCTCTGTCAGTAGGAGAGGGACTAGTAGCCTTTTCAGAGGAGGTGGAGCTAGTGGACTGACCTGACTCCTCCTTGCTTCCCTTGACGCTCTTGTTCTTCTTGGCCTTTTCCCCTCCATTTTCCCCACTACGACCTGAGCCAGAATTAGATTTGTTCATTTTGCCATGCACCAGGCCACCCAGACCTCCCATGTTCTTCTTCAGCTTGATTCCCAGGGTTTTGCTGAAGCTGCCTAGTTTATTGGCTACAGAATCAGCTCGGCTCTTGTCTTTGTCCTTGCGCTGCTTGTCCTTGTCTTTGTTCTCCTTACTGGGCTTGCCAGTGTTGACGTTCGAGTTGCTGCCGACAGACTCGCGGTCGGAGTCCATGGACTCAGCTAAAGACTGGACATCCTCACCTGCAGAGGCTGTGGGAGACTCTGGCTGAGCCAGGGGAGCCTGCACAGAGACAGCAGAAATGAAGTAGACACAAAACATTGTAATAATGTGACATTTTGATTACAGCTCTGGTTTAACAGTGGGCAGTTAAAAAAAATCCCACACAAGAACTAATTTCCCTGTATTTTGAAATTTCATATTCAGTACAGACAGTAAAAGTGACTTCATTATGACAGTATATGACTGATTGGTCTCCGCGGTTTTAAGCTCATCCGGAATGGACGAGTGTCTCCAGGAATAAATTAACAACGATGAACATGACACGTGAACAAGGAAAAAAAAGTAATAATAATAATTACCCTTGTTTCAGATGGAATTCGAATCCATGTTACATTCATGTAGTTGTGTAGCAGGTTGAGTTTGGCCTCCAGAGACAAGATGAGACTGTGGGAGAACATGTATCCAAGATTAAAAAACAAGCAACCTTTACGGCATATGAGATGTTAGGTCTAGACTTTAAAAAATGAGCATTTCACTTTTTTGTCGACATAGTTGCATTTATGTGATATGTGATGTGATAAATGGGCCTTACGAAGTGCTTTAAGCATCCTCTCTCTGAATGCCTACATTATCCATACAGCAATTGTTCAAAGAGAAATGAACACTTTGACTGGCAGGAATGTGACAGAGAAACCTTGAACTCTTCACTAAACTTGGAAAGGGTCATTCCTGGAAACCCTCTGGGTGACCAACGTAATCTCCCAATTTGTTCTCTCTCTGCTGACTCTTTGAAGTAACCTGAACCCAGAGCTTATAATCAAAGGCAAATCCTCCACATGCAGCTCTGTTTGTATGAAGACTAGCAGAACAGCCTTGGCTTGCAGATTTCACTCTCACCATTTCTTGGTCACACCCTTTGTAGTAAGTGTGTTTTGTTCATAAGCATCAACACACTGCAACATATCATACAAGACTTACTTAGCTAGTTTGGTGTTATCATTGTCATCCCTCCCCCACTCCCAGTCCCTGCCAGGGTCCACGGCAAAATGGAGTGCCAGCAGCTTGTGCTCGGAGTCAGTCAGAGGGATAACAGCTGGAACAGATAGGATTATCAAAAGGTTACTTTGGTCTAACATTACTACTGGAGTCTACATTGCAGGCTTCCCTCTCTCCCACAAGACCATCAAGGTGTCAGAGTTTAAGACCCCATTCAGTCGTGGTACTGAAACTGAATCCGAGAGATCCAGTCACATCCAGCTTGTACTAAGTACAGGTCTTAACGATCCTAGTCTGTTCTTTAAAAAAAAACTAAACATATTCTGAGGTTTTTTAAAAACACATGTGGCCACATTCCTGTGCATACATGAACACAATGCATCCTCAAACACCTCTGGAAAATATTTGTTTAAGCTGACAAAGAACAAAATCAGTCTCCTCGTCATTTCACCATGTTTTTGCTGCTCTTGTCTTATTCCTCTGTGTACTCGTTTTTTTCCATTATTTCCAGGTATGAGCTGGCGTTGGGACCTGAGTGCCCAACCCAGCTTGACTGATACATTATATTTTTAGGCACCTTACATGCAGAGTAAAAAATAAAACAGTCAAAGAGTAGTAACATTAATAATAAAAACAAGTTCATACTACATCGAATTATATAATACAGGGTTTTTTAAACAAATGAGTGGATAAAACTAATCAAAGTGAATATTCAAGTTTAAACAGATGTGTTTTTAGACAGGATTTGAAGGTGAAAAGTAAATCAGAGTTGCGGATGTCTGTGGGAGTGAGGTTCAGTGTGGCCAAAGGTTCTAGACCCCATGTTAGACAGGCAAACAGACAAGACATGGAGGTGAATGGAGAAGGAGGACTTGAGAGTCCAGATGGGTGTGTTAAAGAGGACATTCACTGGAAAATCAAATTTCTGATGTTTTTTTTGGTGTGTCACAATAAACACTTCAGCCACTTCTGAGAGAGAAGGGCTTCTCTGTTTACCTGCGCTCGAGCAAGAGGTTTTGAAAAGTCCAGTTTAGTTACGTAACTAGCACATTTGCAATGCAACAAAACCTCCCCCCAATAGCTACTCCCAGTCATGGGTGTGAACATTACTGGGTGTGAGCAGTCAGTCAGCTGGTAGCTGACCAATCACAAGAGACTCAGTGTTCTGGGGGGCGGGCATTAGCTCAGAAACATCAATAAACTGGCTTAATCTGAAGAGACTATGAGGTTTTTGACCGATACATATTATTATTTTATCTAGGTAGACATCAGTAATCTCAATTTTTCGTTCAAAATGACCATTCCATGTGACATTTAATGCTAAGGAGCAGGATAGCCTTGAAGGTGAGAATTTTGAAATTGATTCTGTATTGAACCGGAAGCCAATGAAGGACTTGAGTGATGTGATTACTGGAGAAGTAGCTCGATTTAGAATTGCATTATCTGGGTGTGTGAAATTCTGTTTAGTACAATTTCAGTCAGACTAAAATGTTTACAGGTATTTTAAAAGTCAGGCTTTAGTCAGACTGACGCAATAATTTGTCTTTTTCTAATGTCATGTAATCGTGCTGAATGCATATTTAGATATTAGCTATGCGAAGCCAGATCCAAATGTGGTCACAGGGGATGCATCTAGGACACATGTCAGTGGCAGCGGTGAGGAGGTTCACAACTCCATTCTCACTTTAACACCAGGTCTGAACAGGGCCAAAGTGACATCACAGGGACATACTAGAATAATGCTACATCACACTGTATATCCCAGTGCTTATGAGCATCGGGATAATCAAGTTAAAAAGTGTTAGAAACTACAATAAATGAAATTGACCTAAAATAGTGGAGGCCACTTATTAACTTATTATTATTAAACCTGTCAAATTACACATTAGATACATCCATCTGTGATGTGTCACCACTGACTGGCATCATAGTAATTATCAGGAGCAGAAAAGTATCAAAGAACAAAAGAAGTAGATATGAAGATAAAATTAGGCTATCTTGAAGTGTAAGATAAGCCAGTCTACCTAATATGCAGTGGCAAGTTTGCATTTATGATAAACCTCATTATAGTTGGAAACATGCAGCTACGCTGGAAAGACAAAGTGAAATTATTCCAAGGTGTCAGTCTGTCTCGAGGAACCATGACATAGAGAGGATTTCTAATAGCAATTCAAAATTCTCACTTGACCAAATTTTGTGCAAGGGATTGATCCACATTTGACATGGGGAAGGAAATACTGTCTTTGAAAGCCATGCTTGAAAAAAAAAAAACCAAAGGTGAAGATTTGTTTGAGCAAATTATTGGCTCAGATCTGCTGCGAGTGACATCATCAATATCACCACAATCTGCCATTACAAACTTCACTGAAAAGAGACATTTCCAGCTATAATTTTAATTTTCCTGTGAAGAAAAAAAATGTGTGTTATTCAAGTTAGTATGTAACATTATGAAAATTGAGAGTGTCCTTGTTTGTGAAAAAAAATCACACCCCTAAGGTTAAGTAAGCCAGTGGTGGATTATTAATTATTACTTTTTAAACAGAGAAGTGACCAGTTACTGTCACTCATACTAACTCATAACATAAAGTTTTTCAGTCTGATAAAAAAGCATGTCTACTTTCAACGTGGTTGCTTCTATTATAACAGGTCCCTAATTCTCTGAGCTCATGTCCTGACCTCTTAATGTTAATATTACAACTTAAGTCTTAGCTGTCCTGGACCTTTTCATTTTACTATATGATTCTACCACAGGCCCAAGAGCTGATACTTAATAAACTTCATTATCTCTCTGTTTGTTAAGTAATGTTTACAAAGACAAGAATAAACTTTCTGACCCCAATGTGGATCTGATGTCCTAACAATGGTTATAAAATCGGAACACTATAAATTTTGCACTATAAATTGCTTGAGAATTGGGTGAACTTCTGAGGACTATTATAATGTAAATAAAACCAAACCATAGTTTAGAATAAAAACCAAACCATAGTTTAGCTCAATGACCTAAACCTCTTTATTGGAAGATAAATTCCAATTCCAAAATCAATGTTTAATTATTTAATAAAACCTTAATGCAGAAAAAACAAAGTCGAAGTTGAACTACACATTTTATCTACTAACTTCTAATGGTCTGGCTGACCTGAGGATTAATAAAACTGACTACTGATTGCCCTGTAGGATGATGATAATGTGTTCTCAGTCCCAGGCTGTACTTAACTAAAATCAGCCTGTTGCTATTAACAGTGAAAATATAACGATATAACTGCTGCTTGGAGTATATGGCACAATTACTTCTGTAGCTTATCAGGGTTGTACTTAATCATTTGGTATTATAGAATATAAGACAATTTAAAAGTATAGAACAGAAAATCACCCTTTACTGATATGATGAGCCACTTACCAACAGGAAGAGATTTTCAACACTAATCACTGGACACAGAACATAAAACAGACATTCGTGCAGACTTCCTTTTGTGTGGGAGGATTTCTCAATATTTATGTGTGCGCACAGTGCAGGTGAGTGTGCATATATGTGTGTATGTGCATGTGTGAGTGCATGGCTGCCTTTCGAAAGTGGAAGGAGGCCCACCAAGACCCCACTGACCCCCATGACCTGTCTCCTAAGGATTGTGGTCCACATGACAGCAGAGAGGGACAGGCTGTTCAGGCTGAGGACATTTCCAGTCTTCACACTCAGTCCCAGATGGAAGACACAGTCTCCTCCCTGCCTCATCAGTTCTGCCGCTGCCAAGAGGCTGTTTTGCTCTGCAGGCTTAACAGAGACATGGACACCAGCACCAACTGCTCCTCCACGACAGGATCAAATTCTGTCTCCTTATTCCTTGTGCCACACATAGCTCGTGCTCAGGGTACATGATGGTGCATAGCAAGTGTCATCCTACTGGTCCTACAAGCAGTGAGACGATGCCCCAAGTTCTTGACACAGCATTAGTGCAGCCACATCCACGTTAGCACATATGAATACTTTAACACAATTATTTTTTTTTATCTGAAGCAATCACTCTCTGGGAGGACACGTTCCATCAGCTGAGTAAACATATGGCATGGCTGCGAATCTAGGCTTGTCCAGAAATTTGGCCTAAATTTCAAACTGTCCTCTGTGTCATAACAGCAGATTTCAAGGCATTTAAAACATACACCTATAAAAGGGAATGACTAATAACTACAGCCATGGAGTCGAGCAGTAATGACAGCATTGACGTGGCAGCACTGAAAACTGAGGGATTTCTTACAGAGAAGTCTTCCCTCTAATGATGCATGCATGCGCACATGTACACAGAGGACAGTAAGCCAGCTCCCACTCAGTTCCCACTCAGGTCATGCAGCAGGCAGTGGAGGTCTGGGAGGTGGTGTCTTGGCTCCCACTTTGCAGCTGTATTCCTTTCTCCCAATTCCTGAGTGATGTGTGTGCTGTTGTTCCCACTTGGTCCTGACCCAGATAAACAGATTCAACACTGCCAATTGAGCTCTGGGGGGACTAAAGTGTGTTGTAATGTATTTACTATCCCCTGTTGGCAGCCTTGTTTTGTTGTCCTTGAATGACTGATTCCCATAGCTTTTGTGTGGATGACATCATAGCCCTCTGTGGTATGAGAGCTGTGTACTCAGCAACATAGTGTAGCTGCTAGCCTGCCTTGCCTCGCCTTGCTCGGTTTGCATCTGATTCGTGGGGATACAGTGTCGGAGAAGAGCGGGTGGGGGCCTGAATGTTCTCTGTAAGAAAACAGCTGTTGGAAATGAGGTAAATACCGCTTCCAAGCATCTACTCACATGATTTAGCTCGATATAAATATATTTGCCTGTTAAATTTGTGCATTTCAGTTAAATGCGACCATATGTCATGGAAGCAGAATGACAGTGAATTCCTAATCCCTTCTTTCACAAAGTCACTCATTACAAGCTTGGAGCAGAACAGTGAGCCAATGTTTCCTATGTATTGCAAGTCAAGAACAATTTGTACTGTCTGGCTGACTCTGGCCATTTTACACAGCTGCAGAGTTAAAGGGCCCAATTCACCACAATAAACAGCAATCATGCATATGAACAAGCCTGCCACAGATTTTAACAGCGGAAGCATGGTGGTAATTACAGGAGAATCACATTAGAAGTAACAAATAAAACCATAACAACTCATAACATATGAAATCGGATTGCCATGTTGTTTTAATTACAATGACTGCATGAAAATCCACTGACTGTGCTTTTGAAATATACTAAGAAATAAATAGAACAAAAAGGTGGGGCTGATTCTTAGCAATTGGCTCTAAATTCACTTACTCCTCCCTTGTTTTTTCACCATCCACTTTCAATATAGTAATATAGCAGGCCATGCAAGCAGGCTGTAAAAGGGCCAGTAGCTTGATGTGTCAGTGTGATTTAGAATCAGGTTTCTGGGAGGGACTCTCTGCTATAATCTTCCATAAAGAGGGTTGAAGAAAGAGCCAGTATTCTAAACCGGCCTCTGGCACCTGAACACACACAGAGCCAACGGATGGAGGAAACTGAGAGAAGTCCTCCACCTGAGGCGATTAGACAGTGGCCTGACTGTCAGGAGAGTGTGTTGGTTTGTTGCCACATCAGTCCAGGACCCTGCCCATATGTGGTGATGTTGTGAGGGCTTAGAGGCAGGCCGGGATGAGTTGGCCTTAACTGGTAGCGGAATATTAGCTCAGTCTGTCTGACTTTTTCTGCATTTTTGTATAAATTAATGAAATAATCATAGCATCACCAAGTTGTCATAATGTCATTTAAAGACATTAAACTTTATCACAAGAAATGCATAGAGATGCAAAAGTTCACAAGTGGAGCGGCACATATTTGCATCATTATTGTGTAATATGATTCATGATGTACAAATGGACCAAGCTACGTGAACAAGTGTTTTCATAACATCCTGGAGACGGATCTTATCTAAGAACACAACGTTCAGAATAAAAAATGCAGTGGTGTTGTGACTGATCTGCAGTAGGTTCTTTGGACATATGCACCCTCTGGTGGACAGAAGGAGAACCATATTAAGGAATCGAGTTATATAGGCTGTGGAGAATATCGGCTTTGAGGTGCTGCTGGCACAAAGGAGAATGACTCCAGGGCATGAATGGCAGGTTAGTAACCATGTCTATTTGCTAGTCTGCTGTGGTTATAGCCCAGCTTAATAACTAGGTTGGTGTTTAAAGGCCTAATATAGGACTTTACACACTCAGAAAAGCACAAGGCAGAAAGAGAAGGAAGTGGAAGACAGAGAGGAAGAGAGAAGCACTTTATGCAAGTGTGCTTGCATTTCAGAGTGAGGAAAAGACATGGAGACACAGAGCACTGCCCATGGAAATGACAACTGAGTTCCACCCACTGAGTCACATATAGAAGAGTACCCTGACTATTTACACTGGCTGCCAAGGAGAGCCACTGAATGTTTCTATTAAGACCTTCTTTTGAAAATTATTTGAAAAATAAGCAATGCATGTGTAGTCTTTGAAAAGTGGCATGTGAACGGCTTTCACAAGACAAAACTCTCAGTCAGCAGACTCTGCACAACACCATATTGCAAATTCCTGTGGATGAAGAAAAAGCTAAACAGACACACCCACTGTGACAGGCCACATTTAACATTTATTTTAGTTTCTTAGGATCCCCGTAAGCCATTATAAGAGGCAATGGCTATTCTTCCTGGAGTTCACGGTTGCCTTGCAGAGATAAATGTAAGTGTACCTTAACATAAAGACTTGAATTGTATGGCCAATAGGGAATGCTTAGGAAGTCAGAAGAAGAGACCTGGCGTCCATTTTCCCCTCCATGTTGGCCACTCCCTGCTTCCTGCTGCCAACTGGTCAGCTTTAATAATGGATTACAGGTAAATAGGCTTCTGTCTCATACATTATTCACCTTACGCAAGAGATGCAGAAACCACTCATACACTCACACAATCTAAGCATTAAGTTAAAAGCACAGACTGCCTAATTATTGTGCATTTCACAGGATGACACTCTGGACTCCTAAAAGCAAGAGGACATGTGTCTCGGATTACACCTGCTTTTGTATGTCCGTGCAGATGCTTACCTTGCTCTCGCTGTTGGTCTCTCTGCTCCATGGACACCAGTGCAGAAAAGTGAGCCTGATCGTAAGCCAGTACCAGTGGGGAGCAGTGACAGCGGCTTGGAGGCACCTCCAGGGGCAGGTAGAGCCCTCCAAAAGGGATGGGAGCAAATGCTACAATTCAAACAGACAAAACAACCATGTTTAGTGTCAGTGCTTTGCTTTTACCCCTACTGAGGATCCCTTCAAGATGTGGCTGGTCTACCTTCTCCTCCTGAGTCTCTGAGCATCGTATCGGCCACCACTACAATTGGCCTGCGTAACACATGGGCCAGCACGAACACATGGAACTCCTCCAGGCTCTCATAGACAGGATCCTCAGAGTTATCCACACTAAAAAAAAACATGTGACACTGTGGGTTAATAGAATAGTATTCTTGACATTGCCCAGAGTTAGTGTGCCTGCATAATCTAATCCAGTGTTTCCCAAACTTTCTATGTTACCGACTTTCTAAAGATGGCCATGTCTGTAACACCTTATGTCATTTTTAATTGGTAAATGAATCATTTCAAAGATATGTTTGGTAATTATTTACAACTTAATTTAACTAAAAGGTTGGGGAAATTCTGCAAATTTGCTTGGGAACCCCAAAAAAGCCCCTTTCCCACAACCCATTTCTAGGTCCTGACCCTGTGTTTGGGAATCACTATTCTAATCTGATCCACTTAACCTTTGGTTATCTTAAGCAAACAGGACAAAAGTACACCTAATCTATCTGTGCACACAAACAGAATAGTATAGAGAAAGAGGGAAGGGGGACAGATGAAGAGAGAAAAAGCAGAAGCAGAGCTCATGCAAGCACCAGGGAGTCAGAGGATGTGCAACAATTAAGTTGTTAGCCACACAAACAGCCACGTCGCCACATTTGCCGTAATAAAGAGCCTCTTAATATGAGAATCCCACTCATCCTATTTAGGAGCTCACACTAGGACCATCAAACATCCCTAACCTGATTACTGTATTAAGAGTCAAAACCACCAGACTAAATGAGTGATCATGCTCTTACATGGGGTATTTTTAGAGACGGGGGGGCTTAGTGCAGTACAAGTGGATGCAGCACAAAATGTAAATGAATGTCATAATAGTTTGTTATTAGGATTTCACATGCTTCACTTCCCAATCTCAAAGGCGTTTACAAGATTGTTCTATAGAGGTGTTTTTTCCTCTTTCTGACACATCAGCTGCTAGAATATGTGAATCGTATGTGTATTTCAGTGACAATGGAAACAAAGGAAACCACAAGGTTTCTGTACGTAGGAGGAAACCAGAGTTAGTTTCCATTCTGTCTACAGAGCCTGAGATAAAACCAGTTTTATACTAATTTACAAATTGGTGGGGGGCGGGGAGGTGAATCACATCAACTGCTGCAGCTAAAAGTAACCCAAAGCTCAGGGGAGGGCTGTTATGGAAGACATGATTGATGCTGAGGGCAGCCAGTAGATGGCACACTCTCACTTGTGCGCTTCAAAGTTCTTATTAAATCAAAGAATCATTTTGAAAGAGCAACAGTCTGGGTGGGAACAGTTTCCCTGACAAATCCATCTTAGTGTGAAGGTCAAAACACAGCAGGAGAGTTGTAATGTGTGATATGGGATAAAAATGGCACAACATGTCCTGCTGCTGTGTTACTTTCTGGTCTCCATCCTGTAAAATCATTACAGAGCAAATACTGCAGGATTCTGGCCAAAAGGACGTATTATGGGTTGTGTCTTGGGATTGCAGAGTAGGCATGCTTGAGGACCTTTTGGGATGCAGTAATTGTGTATAATATGTGACTCAAACAGCTTACCCTCCACTGGTGTTGCCGTTTTTGCTGAGGTGAGTACGAGGCTCGCTGGAGGCCAACTTCAGCAGCTCGTTCCACTCTCTCTCCCACTCCTCCTCAGTGTACACCAGGCCTGACTATAAACACACACATACATGGAAATTCTGATAAATACATACCGGTGCTCACCCACACAATCATTATTATTTTAACTGTTTCCATCTGTATCTACAAGGTCATCTCTTGAAGCTTCATGCATCTGTTCATACAGTTTTCTTTGTTATTTTTTTGCCTTTCGATGTTAGACAAATGTAACAAAAGGTCCTTGCACAGACTAAAGCTGGGCATTTACATAGATTGCATCTGAGATCACTGGGCCACCTTTACTGTATGTCCTGGGTAGTTATAAGAAATGAACATCTGTCCTCCTTTGCTTGAGCTGTCTTGAAGACATGTTTGTCAGTATTCGAGCACTGCTACTAATTTGGTATCATGGAAAGTCTATTTTCCTTGCAAAATTCCAAATGTAAGGCACAGCAAGGAAGCTAAAGTCAGGGTCATTAAGAGAGGTTAGGAGTGACTCATTCCCGGATGCGTCAATGTGGTCGGTAGTAAAAGTAGATGTGATGCTTTTAGAAGGTGCAGCGTGCTTTGACAGAAGCTCTCCCAACCTCCTTGTTCTGCTGGGTTTGCTGCCACCTCCACCGCCTCTTCAGAGCATCTCTCTCCGCTCCACTCTTCATCATGGTGTACAAGGATTTCCTCAGCATCAGGTCTCTGTCATGGAAGCCCCACATCCCTGATCAGCAAAGAAAAAAACAACACCATTACTGTACGTCATGAATGTGGACCTAAATCAATATGATGATCACAAACAGTTGACTAAAAGAAGAGGAGAACAACCAGGTTTTTTGCGCAGTCGGATTCACTTTTATGGGTGCTTCTTTGTATTTTCAGTCATACTCCAACCTATTTGCAGCTATCTCATCTCATTTTAGCCCACTGTTGCTGTGGCCTCTGTCTGTCTTGACTTAAAAAGAGAGCCAAACATTTCCTTCACTATGAGCTGAATATTCATTCATTTCCTGAACCTTGCAAACTCTGCAGCTTACATTTTCCTGCAATGCACAGGGCATTCCTCCTTTCCTCTTCTCACTCCCTATTCTTCTCAGACACACGCTCACACACACACACACTCCTTTCACAACAAGCTTTATGTTGGAGCAGTAATGATGGGAATTATGGTTATAGCGTGTGTGTCGAACATACTCAAGTGTACATATGAGTAGCTCACCTAAAGAGGCAGCATGAAGAAGGCAGTTTCCATCCCCTGTGGTGGCCAGAGGAAGTAGCTTCTTACAGCTGGTGCACATGGTGGACCACCAATTCAGACGACCTGCACACACGTACAATAACATTTATGTAAACAACTGAGGAAATAATTGAAGTAACCGCACTCATCACATGCTTATGTCACAACTACTAAACAGAGGCATTTAATTGTGCATGTGAACCTTGATGTTCAAATGTCTCTCAGTAAAATACTGGAGCAGGAACTAGTAATGGTCCATTGAGCATAGTTAGCCAACATAATCAGCCTTGATAGCTGATCTGTGAGGGGGAACAATTAGTGCAGGCCCACCATTCCTCCAAAAAAACAGGAAAGCAGTCTCAGTATCTTCCTTCTCAGCCTAAATTTTATAGTTACTCCCGTTGGTGCTCCATCACTGCCCTGCTTCTTTTCCCAAGGGAGAGAGAAACAACAGCCTTGCAGTACAGGTTGCTGCACACCGCTTTACTGAAGGCAGCATCACAGTATAGCATAACAGTAAAAATAGGAGAGGCTGAGAATGTTTTACCCCTCAGTGTAGAAACACAGATGTTCGATTTCCCAACGCAGTTTTTTTCCTTACATTCTGCATTTATGTTCATTTCCTAAAAAATAGATGAACGTGTGATGATGGCATGTTTTACGGTGTCTTGTCAGTGCTGGTCCTGCCCACAGTTTGAGATGCAGATTATTTTGATTAGATTAATGACAGTGCTAATTCAATACTGTATGGTATTGAATTATTTCTATATCACGTACCCAACATTCAGCCCGATGTACACTGTCAACTACAACCCACAATCTCATCTACATCGACACCAACACTGATTGTCTTCATGTGAAATGATTATATCTACTGTATATTCTGCCGTCATTATTTTTTAGCATAATATTTTAAGCATTGTTTAAAACATTGTGTCAACAATTTCTCATTCTTTTATTGATAAATTGCTTGGTGATTACAAGGGAAATAAGATATTAGCATAATGTTGCTTTCCTTTTATCCACATATCACCAAAATGTGACAATATTGTTAGTGTACTGTAATGTAAAGTGTTCCCATTTCATAAGTATATTATTATTATTATTATTATTATTATCATGGGTTGTTTGCACTTGGATTTTGAACAAAATTTGGTGAGAGGAAGAAAGAGTAGCAGAAGATGAAGGAAGTACAGTGCGTGGGAAAGTCTGTTGGAAGATTTGAAACTTCACTAACTACTCCTCTTCATTATTTCAAAACTTCAGATGGGAGAGGGATTCCTCTGGGATCCCCGACGCTTTAATCAGCTGTCGTGGTTTTGCTCGTCTGACCTGTCTCATTCTGTTTCTGTCTCCATTACTGATTTTCACTGGCATTTCTCGTCTCTATATATAGGATTCTGTTACATATCCCATCTCAGTAGAGCAGAGTACTATGAGTGAATGTATCTTCTTGTACCCTGCAGTACTCACCAGCCTGCTCCAGAGCCATCATGGTGGACTGCTCTATCAGATCTCTCTCTATGAAACTCCTGAAGTCCTCACTGTACACGCTGAGGTCTGGTAACTGGAATGTATAGATAGGCATCTCAAGAGGGAACTGCTCACTGGTGCACTCACTGGCCACCTGCAGCCGCGCCAGGGAGACGATAGCAGAACTGGCGTGAGAGATCCCACGGGACAGACGCTTCTCTAAAGTGGGAGAGTGGGAGGAATAGAATGGAATCAGAGTAAAGGAATGAAAATGATGAAAGAGGAAATTGGTCATTTGTGGTGACAAAACTGTGTTGTGGTGGCTCCGCTACCTTGTGCATTGTCTTCCTGCTTCTGTGCACAAGGCCTGTCGTTCCTGCTGACATGGGTGGGCGTGTCACGCGTCTCTGGCTGTTTAAAGTAACGGCCCTCATTGAAGACCTGTGGCAGGTTGGCAGTGTGGACCTGCCTGAGCTCCTCATAATCGTTTAGAGCAGCACTGAGGTCCCAGTTTTTACCTGCAGATCACAAACTAAGGTCAGGTTGAATATATAATAATAATAATAATGAGTATCTAACATAAATATAACACTCACAGTTTTAACAGCTGGATTTATTTAAATGCAAATTTCACCCAGTGTTTTTAATTGTTCCCATGTAAAATAGCTTTTTTTTTTTTTTTGAAGAAAAAAAACTGAGAAGATGCTACTGATAAGCATAAAGTACAGATAAACATTTAGTCAGACTTTGTTTAAGTAACTGATAAAGAGAAAAATAATCTTATACTCTTATTTTCAACAGGATATTTAGATTCCTCTGTTTTGATATTTCAATACTGATTCACCCCTTGATTTAAAACATTGAATCTCCACAGTAACAGTATATAGGAACACATCGTGCTGCATCATGAGGTGAGTAAGTTCAAAGTTAGGTGGTGCCAGAAGAAAATGTTATTGAGGGGAAACAGATCCTTTAACAGCATGGCAATATCCACAAACTCTCATGTGGGGGAGAGGGACACACACAATATGTTTATGAGACAGTGTTCATTAATGTACTTGATGTGTAAGAGACCAGGAGGAAGTTGTCTCCTCTCCCCCTGGCTTTCAGACATAATGATTCTCGGCATTCTGAACATGAAACGCAGCACCACTAATCTCTTTTGCCAATTAATGTTAAACTGATTTCACTGTATGGATCTCAGCAGCTTGGGCTGCACACATCCAGGAACATCATTTAAGGGCCAGGCATGTTGCCACTCAGCATCTAATGCATCGCTTCTAAATGCCTTCACATTATCCTGCTTTTACTGTGGTGGGGAGAGCATTGTCTCAGCATCTTCATTGGTAATGGGCAGGGGTCAGCGAAAGGAAAACTGATAAGTTCATCTGCATTCTGAACCTGGATTATATAGGGTTGAATTTTATTATATATTAATCTGTCAATAATTTTCATTATCAAGATTTTTTGTCCATAAAATATAAGGGCAAAGAAATGTAAACTGTTTTCCACCTTAAACCATAAATGTCCTATTTTGTCTAAAACAAAAACATTAATTTGAGTTAGGAGCAGAGAGACTCAAACTGATAATTGATTGTTGAAGCCCTACTATTATCCCTCAGAACAGAATTTAGAAATGAGCCATATTCAGAATCCTTACAAACAGGCGGTGCCATAAAATCTACTTTATTTTATTTAAATAAAGTAGACTTTATTTAAATACCAAATGGCCTTCCTGATGCAACCCCATTTATCCAACATTGGGACCAGCACTCGGAGTACACTGCATTCTGACGGACAGAAAATGTTCTTTTTCACCAAACTCTCTGCAGTGGAAATTAACTACACAAACAAGCCTCTAGAGGGAAGCACCACATATGGCTGGGTCATACATATCTCTCTGCTGTTCTGCTTGTCTGTCCCCTCACAGCAGCGTGACCCAGACCAGAGGTTAACAGAGCAGCTGATGATGTTCTGTTGCTCTGGGAAGCTAATGTAACATCAGCCTAAAGGAGTAGGCATAAAAAAAATAAGAAATACTGGCCAATCCTGGTCCCATCTAGTGAGAAGTGCAGTATATTGTTTGGTGTCACATGTACTGTATGCCCCTGTGGCTTGGTGTCAAGGCCGATCCAGAAGAAAAGAAATGGTGGAGTGGGAAGGAAAAGTAGACACCCAACATTTATTTTTTCAGACAAAACATCAACAGCATTATGTACACACAGAGACAAAAAGATTACCGGGACATGGTTAGACATGCCTGTGAAAGCAGTGGTAGGTAGGTGGGTGTTTTTTTGACTTTGCCTTACAATTCAACTAAATAACTAACCTGTCAAGGGCCATTAAAAGCATGTACAAATTACTTAGGCTTGTATATTCAATCAGTCTCTCTGTGCCACTAGACACACACAACACAGTGTCATCACACATCTGTAAACTCAGACTGTAAAATAAACCAAAAACAAGGTTACAGTAAAGGCTGGGTGTAAGGCTTTGATTAATAGGAATAGCTGTTAAACTGTTCTCTGCATTTAGTTTTTGAATTAAGCATTTTCTACATTCTTTAGGGCAGTTTGAAATGATCAATGAATCTCTTCTTCTCGTCAAATCTAACAGAGGCTGTGTTTATACACACTTCCTAATATCACAAAAAAACACCGTGTTTATCCAAGCGAATCCAGTGACACTGTATGTAAGCTATACAAGAGCCAGTAGCACTCTGCTCCTCAATGAGTTCCAGTGAATGGACACAAAGCGTTCCCTGGGGTGTGTGCTCGTAAAACGGTCACACTGGACTTTAAATCAGTGAGCTGGCTCAATGTTGCAGCCCTCCCTGCTCTCCTCCCATCCTTTGTTTTCTTTATTTTCCTCTACACTCATTTCCTCCCTTCTTCTGTTCTTTCCTTTACTAAAAAAAAATTCTAAACATTATTTTTTCCAATATAGAAGTCTCTTAAAAGATGCAGGACAGTGTCTTCCAGTGTTGCTTTGATCTCTTACCTTCCAACAGGTCTCTTGCCAGACCAGGTTCTGCCCCCGTAGACCGAACAAAGTCTGACAGGACTGCATCCATGTCCAGAGTCATGTGATCATGTGTGTGCGCTGCCCAAGGTGCAGCGGTGGCCTTGGTGGACGCCAGCCTTCACGTTCTCATCTGGAGAAAGAGCACAGTCTATTTCAGCCACACATTAAAAAAAAAAACATCACTCGCTACCCCATGTGAGAAAATTGCTCCTCTCTCTTATTTTAATCCCAGTCAGTATCCCCACCCTGCTTCCACTGATGTGTAATGCTTCATAGAGCTGATAGTTCATAGCACTCCACTCCCAGCTGCTCCTCCCAGCTAACAGTCATATCATAACATCCAGCAGTATAGATGTAACATTACCAACACAGACAGGAGTCATATGCAGGACACACCAGCCTATCTCAAAAGACTTTGGCCCAACGCCCATGTTCATATCAATGCAAATCCTCTTCCTGCCACTCAGAGTCAACCTGGATTTTCTGTGTATGATCAAGTATTCAACCACAAAGTTGCTGTGGGTTGGACAGCAAAAGAAGGATGACTGGTCAGTGAAGGTGTTGGGAGCTAGACAATCCAGTGATGTTGGTTTTTTTTGTATGATGCTTGGAGGAGAAGCATCACGCCTATATAACACACCAGTGTCATAATTAATCAACAAGTGTTGCCTTGTTAGGCCATGAGCAACACTGCTAGGATGGACATGTGCTCACTCCTTCGGCCCATGGAATGAATGAGACCATGCATAGCTTTCATTCCAGAAATGGAGCTTGCAGCTTTGTCGGTGAAGAAACAAACACCCACGATTGTAGCTCTGACCCCAGGCTTGTGTGTATATAAGACTGGAGGTTTGAAGGCTGCTACGATTCGTGTTTTTGACCTTCGGAGGAGTGAGAGCATGCGGGTGGCATCCTGATACTCTGCCCACGTCTCGGAGAAGTGAGCCAGAGAGAGGCCCCCCTCCTTAGAGCGCCACACTAAGTGTTTGACTTAGTGTTGTCAAGTGACGGACGCACTGAAAATAGAGCTGACACAAAACAAATGCTGTCGTTTCCTGCTTCTGAGGCGGTAGTACCAAAATAACCAGCCCCAGACGTTAATAACTGACCAAGAGCTTTATCCTTATCCTTTATCTGTACCGTACTGTGCCCAACCAAACTGCTTTGCTCTAAAATCTGGATGAACAAAGTGTATCATGGCATCTTTTTATCCAAAGCATGTCAAAATGGTCTCAGAAACAATGAGTCGACTAACTGGATAGTAAATCACAGAGATGCTCAATGGCTCTCTTTAGCTACCTGTGGGCATGTGTTAACTAAGAAGACAATACAGGACTGAAAATGTAAACATGATAGCTGGCAGGAGTTGGTCTAAAGAGGAGCTTTAGCACTGCAGTGCCATATTAATGTTAAAAGCCAAGACAACTCTCCCTAGAGATCTAGAGATAGATTTCTTTCCAGGTCATGTCCACACCGTCCACAAGTTCCAACTTGCCTCTTCTCCAAATGCTCGTGCGTGTTGACATGCTCCTGTAATATACAAGCTCTGCTTTGCAAATTTTACCCGCAAATGTTTTCCCTGGTTTCGTCCACAGTGAAATGCTCCATACCTTCGATATTTTTGGGTGAGAGGATGTTAATTAGCAGCAGCCACGCTGCTCTGATGTTTACCTGCCCACCCCCACTGTTCACTGTGCATGTGTGACTCCCAGCAGATAGGGAGAGATGTCTCACTCTGTATAAAAAAGGATGTTGTTCGGGTCCACAGTGTGTGAAAGCCGTGTGATGACTGACAACCGTGGACAATGAAATTCATTGGTGACTAAATTTATCACCGATTCTTAATAATTGTTGCAGCCCTATATATTAATGAGCAAAAGCTGCAGTTAAGCTGACCTAGATATTGTCAGCCATTTGAATTGTGGCGCATGTGCTTTATTGTACTGAGGGAGTCTCGGTACATGGCAACTACAGGAAACGTACAGTGATCAGGTGGACCATTTACTCACAATAACAGTTTAAAAATCATGAAATTACAGTTGAAGCACAATAATTGTTTTGAATACCAACAGACCCAATAATTTCAATAGCTGGACACATACTATGGGCCTTGTAGGATATTAAAAGCATTGATTTGCTTTCTGACTGCATATTTACATTCTCCAGGGATGAACACTTAAGTCCATCTCTAATAAAGAACAATAGGTTGCAAGAGAAAATCATAATATTGCTTTGCAGTGCACAAAGCCTCAAGTCTAGTGTTGGTGTGTGTGTGTGTATGGAGCAAGTCAAAGAAATAGCCGAATACTGTAAGTCATGACCTCATCTCTTTCCCTGAAGAACATCAAACTCCAAGGCCAGATCACTGGCCTTGGAGGAGGTAATTATGACTCACCAACACCCAAATTCATGTTATTCTATCTGACATGGAACTATGTGGGCCAGAGGAAGCCAGGACTGTCCAACTTCCTGTTACTCATAATAATAATTAGCATAGTTGTCGCATAGTGCACCAGGCTGGCTTCTGGAAACCATGATGGCATTATGGTAAAGTGACAGGCATGGCAGTGAACTAGAAAAAAATCTACATATAAGTAGAAGGATGATATTTGTAAATGTTCTTATTTTCAAATTAACACAAGGGGTGCTTCTATTGACTCTCAGCCCAAAACAGCATCAACATCATTGATAAATGACAAATATTTTTGACCTTTGATAATACTTCTGCTGTTCTGCAAGACCTCTGGGCCTTTTAACTCTCAGTACATTGGAATCATCTGAACACTGACAGGAGGGTTTATGCAGAAACAACAACAAAGTCAAGAATGGCAACAATGAAGTCCAAAACAAGAGTTATACATCAGGTTCATTTTATTGTCTGTTCTTGTCCTCTGATTTGTTGTCAAGGTAAACAGAGGACACCTCCACCCTATAACCTTTATTTTTTTTCCATTTAGAAGTTCTCTTGCTACTGTGACAATGAACAGTAGAAAACTGCTAATTTAGTCCAACTTACTTTCTGTATTTTTGCTGCGGGTTGTTGAGGAGCCATCTGATGACCACAGGACTGTCAGGACCAGACACAGCTCTAGTCCATGGCTTCAGAGTCAGCGGTGGAGAGTCAGAGCATGGGGAGAGAGCTGAAACACAGAGAATAGTAGAAAGTTTTAAACCGGAAACAAATAATTACGGCCTGTCATTGTGTTTCAAGCAAATGTAAAAGATGCATGGACACACGATTCAGGATGAAAAAAAAAAGCAACCAAGAACAATGCAATTGGTGAATTGCAAAGGCTGCAAATGTAATTTTTCCATCTCTATTTTGATTGCTCTAGGTTCACTGCAAGACAAAAAAAAACAAAAAATTGTAAGCTTGACTTTAACAAATCATAATGCAAATCAAATTGCACTTGCAGTATCAGTAATAAAAACGGTGCAAATGATTATTTTCCCCTAAACATTCAGACTAAACACACACATGTACGACTGGAACGGTGTTAATACTTGAATCCTTTAAGCCATTACATCATGGTCATGCATAATCCAGTTTGTCCACAGACAGTTCTCCTAACTGACAAAATATAACTCTACATACATATACTACTTATTTTAAATTGTTAAATCAATTAATATATTAAATATTTCAATATTAGATGATTGACTGAAGCAGCATTTATCTGCATTATTAGAAATATTCTTTCAGTGTGATCACACCCGCAGGTTCCCACACTTACACATGGGAGTAAATGTGACATTACAGCATGACAGAATTGTGTCTATGCATGGAGACAAACACACATGGAAAGTGTGAGAGAAGAGTGTGAAGGCGGCCAAAATGTAAATACAGCAGGTAATCGGCCACACTCTCCAAAAGACTCCACCACTCCACCCTACGAAGACATTAGAACCAAAGCCACTGCAGTGTGTGCATTTCATATTTAAAAACAATAGAAATGTAAGACTGAATATCAGTGGACCTACACATTAGCTGTAGTTCCACATGAAGCATACGTGTATATTTACACATGTAATTTTTAACTGAAGTAAAATTACGCGCGTTAACAAACTGAAATTTTGCTCCACTTTTACAACAGAGCTCAAAGCGGAAAACTCAGCTGTACTTTTTACTTCACCGCACTCATTTTGCAGCTTGGATTTAAATGCTTGACAATGCTTCACAATAGCACTTTAACAAAAAATGTGCCTTTTTTTGTGGTTCATTTACTTCAATGTACTATAATGCTATTTAACAATACTTTAATTCAAAGATTTTATTAATGCAGTATTTTTGTAGGATATTACATGTTAATAATTCAAAAGTAAATGGTCTAAATGCTTCACAACAATTTTGACTCGGTTATGTGAAAGTACAATCAACAATTTTACAGCTTATACAAACAAGTGACAATATGAAGAACACATAGTGCTGCAAACATGTACTTGTAGATATTAGTGTGCATGATGTATGATAAGACATCATATGGGTTCACTTAAATTTGTGTCTTTGATCGATTATTTTAACGCCATGAGGGGAAATGTGTGGCCTTGCAACCACATTTCTCTCTAATATTTTCACAATCTTGCCATCTCACACACACACACACACACACAGTACGCTGTTGAATTTAGGCCCTGTCCACATGGAAACATAACAGAAACCTTTTTTTGTCGTTTTGAAAAACCTTTGCCTAAACATGACTTGGTTTCAGGAAGCATCAACAGTCACACAAAATGACTCAAAACTCTGTAGTGCATATGTCAGGCCTGTAGGTGACGCTGTAATGTCGCAACACCAACAGTGAAAATAAAAGTTATCATAAACCAAACAGACTAAACAACAGTGTTGGCAACTTAATGACTAGCAGAAAATCTCGTGACTGTCTGGTATAACCCTCACTACTTTCCCAGTTCTGCCACATGAGTGAGCTTCATTCAGCTGTATTTACAGCAGGTGGAGAGCCGGTCTGACTGTAAACACAGAGACGGAGACAGAGGAACACTGTGAGCACACAGACGACACAGTCACAGACAAAAACAAACTGTGGACGTGCAGTGCAGCTGACCGTGTCTGTGAAAATAGATTTTTTTCTTCTCCTCCTCTTAATTTCTGATTTAGTTTCACCGTTAATTTTCAACACGCATTCTTTTCTTTCCTCCTGCGTCTGACCTCGCTGAGGACAGGATGTCTTCTACTGATATCTAGCTTTTTTTCAGGCTGACTTTGGCAGTCAACACTGCCAGTCAACATCTCCAAACAAAGAGTATGATGACGACAATGACGACAAACGTAGGGACAGTAAATGGCAGTGCAAGGGAGAGGTGGGACTACAACATCATTGTTTTCCCAAGGTAGCGCACTTGTCAACACAAAAACATGAGGGCAGCTTGGGACTCGTTTTCAAAAAAATACCACTTCAAGCTCTCAAAATAGTTGTTTCAATGTGGATGAAATGCCAATAGGATCAAAAAATAAATAAAAATATATGAATTCACCTATACTTGTTTTCCTCAATATTTTTACAAGGTGATATTTGTAGACAGACACAAAGACACTCTTAAGTTCAATTAAATTCTATTAAATTCAGTTCAATTCAATTTTATTTGTGTAGCGCCAAATCACAAGATACATTATCTCAAGGCAAGTTGTCTTCTAACATCACAAATCACATCTATACTGGTTCAAAGCTGCAGTACGGTTAGAGAAGTGCCACAAATTTTGAGTAATTTTCAGTTTAAGACTGTAGATTAATTTAATGCAATTTTCATCGATTAGATCCAGATGACGCGCCCACTTAATAAGTTCATGTTTTCAAAGAAAACACACCTAATTTATATTAAAAGGCAAAGCACCGAGCAAAACAGTCTTTTTAAATTTAATTTACTTCTATTTGTTGTCAAGAGAATTGAACAGACACAATTTCAAATCAAATCAAATCAAGTTCTCCTTCCTCATTGTGTTTCAATGCGAACTTTTATGACAACTACTTGAAATAAAGGCTTTATAAAGTGATATGGCATTTAAAATTGGTATCACGTATACAGGGATTTAACAGTATCATTAGGTAGGTTTATACTATAAGTACAATTTTAACCACGAGAAAATTAACCCACTCGCTGTGCAATTTCTTCTGACGAGGAGCCTTACAGTTGCTAGAATTTAATTCAGCTTTTCTCATGAGAAAGACACACTCTCACCTGGACCTTATTTTTTTTACTTAACCTCAAATACAATTAAACGCACTCACCCCTGCTATATACCGTCCATGTTAATACCACACAGCAGGTACCCACTTAAACTGCCAGTAAACCAGTGAGTGAGTCTATACAACTCGGCAATTAAGACTTCCAGGGTTTTACTCTCGCAGAGCCGCACAAACAATCGCAGGAAAAAATGATGCAAATTTGGTTCCTCACAGACACAAGCTCATTTGTCATATAACAAAAAGTTCTTTTTTTTTTTTCCCTCACTGTAACACAAATGAGCCACGGCTACATTTCCATGATGTGCATGTACATACGATAAATAGCAATTTTACAGTAACAGGATGAGTTATAGCTGAGATAATTGTCTCCATAGTGAGCAGTGATCGCCCACAAGCCAGGCAGATACACACAGCAAGTGGGAGGTGAATATACTGTTCAAACACTTACACACTACACTTTGCACTGAATCTCATCCAGAAATGGAACGGTCAGTCAGTAAATCCTACACCTGTACCCCTACGATATTATGTAGCGTACATTACCATTAATGCCCTTTAATATGTTTTGACTTTATGGCGATGATTTTCTAATGGCTTTGCAAGTTTGTTTTTGTTGCAGTCCTCCTCACTGTTAAGCTCTTATTACTTGTGGTTACTATTTTTTTTAACCAGTTGTTGCGTTTTTTCCAATCTAGTCACAATTTAAAAAAATTGTTTCTCTTATCTATTCGGCTTCACTTCCAAATCCATGACTACAATACGCGGTCAATCAATCATTTTCACCTCATCTGTTTCTTTACAACCTTTTCCATATTTTTCATCAGATTCAGAGGAAGACCTGCTCACACTAGATTCCTGAGCTGCATGAATACTATCCGTCCTCCAGGTTGGAGACCTCCTCAGCTGACATCATCCAGTGCACAGCAGTTTCAGTTATGTGGTTTTTTTTTTAGAGAAATCAGTACTAATATGTCAATTTAATTGAAGCCACAATGCTAGCACTGATCACCATTATGATTTATCTTTCCTAATGGTTAAAACTTATTCCATGTTACAGCAGTTTTTAGTTCTTTTAATTCACGTTCGCTCTTGTCTCTTCTCTCAGCAGGCACATGTGTACACTCAGACCTGAAAACATGACATTGTGTATTTGAGTAAAATTGTGTCGTTTTAATGCCACATGTGAGCAGGTGCTCCTTATCCACATGTGATGGGATCATAAAGGGCGGAGGGTAACGTCAGGTCTGACAAACAGCTCTGCCAGTGTGTGAGCTGAGCTGCCGTCAGTAAGGGCCAAGCACCATCAGGCTATAGCCGCTATCATACTATCCTGTGTGAATATGCAGAAACACTATCGCTGCATGCATGCCTGCCACTCGCTTTACATGCCTCCGTTTGTTTACGACTCCCAAAGCTAACAAAGCATGTGGCTTTAAGAAGGGCCGCCAACACACAGACGACCGCTGATAAACGATGTCATTCAGTCTGGCCTGTCTACAGCTAAATGTCAAGCCACCCTCACAGTTATGGCCAGAGGAAAAACTAATTCCAACAACAATGGGTGCTTTGCTGTTTTAATGGAAACACTAAAACCACACAACCGTTTTGAAATGATGTTGGCGTGCAGCTATTATTTATAAGTCAACGAATAAAAGCAGGAACAAGAAAGCGACAGCAGTGGAAAATACTGTTATATCAGACGTGGGGTAAAGGCTTGGTATAAATGAGGTAAGCACGACTCCAGTCCAACTGATCATTCCACCTTGCATCAGTGATGAATAGTCATCCCATTAGCATGCTTCAAAATACAATACACCTAAGTGGCATGGGAAATTCGTGTAATGGGATATCAAAATGTCTAGCCAAACAAGCTCATCCATGATTTCAAAGTCCTTGCTCGAGAGCACTGCACCCAGCACCACTTGCTGTTCAGCCTTCAACATCAGTCACTCACCCTCTCTGTCCTTCCTCCTCCTGCTGCCAAAAAAGACAAGCTTGTATTTGTGGTGACTATGTTTGTGCACAACTAGTGAAATGTGTGTAAAGGGCAGCAAACGTGAACATGCCTGATAAAGTCACAAGCTGTAAGTCATGTGCATGCTTTCATCAGTGTCTTGGGCAAACGTTCAACTGAGGACCCTTCAGGCTCATCAAGCTTTGATTTCTGAGAGCCTCATGATGTGTGTGTATGTGTGTGTATGTCTTACTCTCTGTCCAGTCACCACTTGGGAAGGAACTGAATAAGGTGCTTCTTATCCCTCCATTATGTTCTATTTACTGGCAGGACTTAACCTGCATTTAACATGAAATGCTGCTGGATGCAACATTGTCTCTTTACATCTCATTTGCTGCACTGCACAATGCCAGCACAGCAAATGCATGGAGTGGAGAGTTGTCAATTTTGCACTAAATGCATTATCACATAAATATTTGAGGTACGTTTCGTGCATGGGCACTATGCTATGTGTGTGAGAAAATAAAAATAATTAAAGCTCTAATGTGTAACTACCGTCACCAAAACATTGGTTCCTGATTTTCTGCTGTTTTGAAGAAAATGCCAGACACAGACTGTGTGTGTGTAATATCTGGAGATGATGCTGAAGGGATGGGACATTGTTGGGGTGAGACACATTCACAACAGCAGGTGAAGAGGTGGCACCTGTCTTCAGGACGCAGGAAGCAGAGCGCTTGCCCATTCACTTGCACATTAACTTAGACAATAACCAGAGCATATAGTAGAGAGCTGGCAGGAGACTTCCTCACAGAAGCTCTGCAGCAGCCTCTATGGGCATTTGTGCTCACATTTACAGTCTCTCTGGACAACCTCCAGAGAATCTCTGGAGCTCTACAAAAGCAGCTATAGAAAATATAAGATACAGTATATACAGTAGAGCCATGAATCAACTAGCTGAAGCCGGCTGGTGTTTCCCATTTCAGCTTATCAAGGTGTCAAGTAGAACTGCGTGTGGGCATTAGAGCCGCACTCAGTTCTACTCTTGACGTATTCTGCTATATAAAACAGTATATTGGTTTCATCTGTACAGATTACTTTTATCACCTACATGTGATTGATAAGAGTGTACTACATCAGACAATAACAACAATAAGGCAATACAATAATCAATAAAAACAATAATCACCACACAGATTTTCTGCTTTGGTACAGCTCTTCACTGTCTTCATAGTTTTTAAAACTGAAATGGAACCAGACATCTGCCTCTAGATTTGTTGGCACTTTGAGTGCCCATATTGTCAGGATTTTGGTAATCTATATAAAAAATAGGAAATGCCAACAGACCACCTGAAGCTTTCACCAACTTTTTAATTGCTAGAAAGTTTCAGGCACCAGTCCTTCTGTCAAAACATTATGGGATATAATTAAAAAAACGTGTGGGAGTTTGAACTGGTCTGTGGACATTTCTTATTTTCTGGGTTTCTTTTCCTCTGTCCAGCACATAGATCATATTACATTTAAAAGTGGAAGCCTTCTAAAACATGAATCTACTTGTCAAATGACGTTATCAGCCATGGTATTAACGTAGGTTATGATGATAGTTGCTCACAGAATTCACAGAAAGAAAACACAACCACAAGCAGTACATACAGTAAAGTGTAAGTAAACTCAGCAGCTATGTTCTGCCAAACAGAGTATTTCATTTTGGTACCATGAAAAAAACAAAACAGGAAAATGGCATTCACAGCAAGCATTTGGCTTATTTAGATTATTTCCTGCAGGGATATAGCAAGGAAATACTTGTATTCATCTAAAACACCATTACAACGTCAATAATATTGTCTGCTCATTGATAATTATAATTAATTATAATTTTATTTAATGAGAAAGAATGAATATGGTTGTTTGTGGCTCGTTTTGTTCCGTGTGATTGACAGCTGGTATTATCCAAAATGAGACTAGTTGCCAGTGATGCTTCTAAACTTCAGTTTGCAAAACATTAACACAGTGTCAACCAAATAGCATTTGGGAGGCTTCAAAATAGGAGCTCAGATTCTTATGGGTGACATCACGACTGTTTGCCACTTGGTTCAGATACATTCATCCAGAATATTAGTCTCGTGTGGCGCCGAGCTTGAGCATAGAGGCGGCACAACACTCACCCACCCACTCTCTGTGAATTATCCGAAACTCCTCTTGCAATGTTCTCACATTAGAATTTGTTTTATTTGCACACACCCCAATAAGTAATCGTAAATTTGACCTTTTTCCATCTAATTTTTTTTTTTTTTTAACACACCACTAGTGATTAGCACTTCTCTGCACCCTGTGAGCAATGGTGGTTGGATACGTTACTCAGACATTTGCATTCTTACATACAACTCCTCTGACCCTCCAAAACAACTTAAAGGATTTGCAATGTCCAGATTTCAGTGCATGTCCAAAAGCAGCTTTACTGGTGGGTATTGTTTAAAAAGCTTCAGCAGATCAATGGCAAGCATGGCGTAACCATGAAACCCTCCACACACAAGTCTACTGTTTACTGATGCAGCTGCAGCCACTGGGTTCTCAGTACTTTGCTATTATTAAAAATACCATTCACAATTAAGTCAATAAATTAAGTGACAGAGTAGCATCACCAAAAAAGGTATTTTTAAAGTTACGGCCAGCTTTATATATTTTGCTACACTGAACATTTGTCACAGGACTTTTTTGGCCATTATCTCATTATTTATGTCATTACATACTGCCATCAAACAACCACCAACTTCTAATCATTTCATCCTTGACCCAGGTAAAATTAAACTCCCTCCAGGTATTTCTATTTTATCATTTAACAAAGACATGACCCACCAAGCGCCTCCTGTGCTGTACTGTGGTCAGACAAACGGAATCAACAGCAATAAGCTTAATCCAAGCTTCACAATGGTAATTTAAATTTTATAGTATGAACTTTTATACTATAAACTGGTTTGAGTCACTCTGTTTCTCCATACTGAACTCAAGTCCACCCATGGAGAGAGCATTCAGTGGGCGTGCAGTGTGGAGGAACGATGCATCATACTCAGACAACTAAGATGACAGACATTTGCTTAATTATGTTGCTGACTGATGACGCTTGTATGCAGATTCAGAGAGTTCCCCCCCCTTTCTTCTTTCCCCATCTGGTCTGGATGTGCAGAGGAGGGATAGTCATTATACTGAAAAAGGATGTTGAAGATGGAGCAGCCGAGCAGGAGGAAAAGAGGAAGACCAAAGAGAAGGGTCATGGTTGTTGTGAAAGGGGGACGTGGGGAGAGTTGGTGGAAGAGAAGAGGACACAAGGGTGGCAGCACGGCCGATGTCTGCAGCGGCCTCTCTCAGCGAGGCCTCACCTCCTCGTCCCGCAGCTGCACAGCACAGGAGAAACACCAGCTGAGCAGGATTGTGAAGATAGCCAGTAATAACATCGGTGCCCCTCTCCGTGTAGCTCTACACCCAGCACTGCACTTGCAGGACCACCCCCTTAATAAGGGAGAGCCAACTGTGTCCTAACCACTTAAGCATGTTGTGCTCAGGCTGCAGTTACATGCTACATGATGTTCTATATAAATGTTATTTGTTTTTATTGTTTTGTTATATTTGTATCCTGATCTTAATTGTGTCTTCCTGTGGTACTGTATGAGCTGGGGGGGAACATTGTTCCCCTTTTTTATCTGCGCAGTGCACAAGACATGACAATAAAGAGGATAAGGCAAGATAAAGGCAGATGATCCAATGGGGCAACCCCTGCAGGGAGAAGCTGAGATGAGAAGAAGAAGAATGCAGATTACTTCTAATACAAAGCTGAAAGGCTCTTCTGGATGCTGATCATTTTCATCTGAACATTTTCCTTTTCAAATTAAAAAACGTGGAATAGATAATTAGCCTAAGTGATGGTTTTTGCTTTTCCCAGTACACACATTTACTACCTGCTAGTTTAGGCTAATAATGTTACTGATTTTATGATCCTGAAGTTTCTGTGAGCTTTAGCTCCAGCATACGTTGACAATGTTAAGTCATTAACATGGCAATGACCAGTCACTGCCAACGAAGAGCAGTTAAGTTATTCCATTGGTTACTTAAATGAGCATTTGCCAAGGGGCTCTTTAATTTCGGAGAACTGAAGAAGCCTCGTTGATGAGCGCTGAGATGAAGAAATCTAGAAGCCCAGCTGGTTCAATGATTTTCGCAGACCTGTAGTACAAAACTGCACTTGTTATTTCAACTAGCAACCACAACCAACTTAACCAGGATGAAACAATTAAAAGAAATAAGTGTAAGGCACCAAAATGTTAACAATTGCAGCTACAGAGTTAAATAGTTGAGCATTCCTGTCAGGAAGTAATGTGAGGATATGAGCAGCTGGTTCACTAATACTAACTAATGAATATCAGTCTTATTGTATAGACATACTGTGACTCTCAACAGAAAATAGGTTCTCAGAAAAGAAAAAGAAAATAATTCCACAATAACAACTCCAGGTCATGGCCTCCTTGAGTCATCTCAGGTTAACCGGTGAGGAAACAATGAAAAGTTATCACTTGCTGAATGAAAGGGGCAAAATTACTCACCAATTTGTCATAAACACATTTTGTAAGGTTGATGGGACAAAGAGTGTCTTGGAATTAAGGTGAAAGAAAATGAAGTGAGTGTCAGACGGTGGAGCATTTTCTATTCTCTAATAAAAACGAATGATGTAGTTAGATATGTTGTTATCTAACCTGCATTTGAATTAAAACTGTACTGTGCGCCCCTTTACATACAAACAAATGTCAATTACATTCAAACCATTATCAAATGAGTTCCCACAGTGCTTTGCTGATTGAAAATCAGCTCCAGTATAGGGTTCTTTAGATCGTCTGATGACATTCCTGCATTGTACACATAGAGTGATTTTTTTCAGGTCAATACAAAGGAGGGGGCAACAGCAACATTGCTCTAGTAAGGCCAGTTGCAGGGTGACTGTAAACCAAAACAAGCATCAACAAAAAGCTTCAGAAGTGAATTCCACTGCTCAAAAAACTCAGGAGTCAGCAGTTTGATGAGATAAACACTCCTTGCCCCTGCTCGTCCGTGCACTGCTGCTGTATACACACCGCCAGGTCTGATACTATGGCCTCACAGAACCTGTTTTCAGATGAGCCAAGTTTCTGTGAATGAATAATAACATCATCAACAACACAAATCGCCAAAAGTTGCACACTGCAGCTTTAGGTTTACAACAAATGCAGCTGCCTTTTTGCTGAAAAAAATGGCCTGTCCTCTTTTCCAGAATTAATAAATATGACCTACACTGTGGACCTGCATGAATCTAAATTAAATCACCAAGGGTATCCTGTGTAACTGGATGATATAAAAACTGCTCCCTTGCTGATTCAAGACACAGGGATGGCTGTGCCCACTAGGTCTTGTGGTGAGAACTTATCACTGATGTGCAACACCCATGTAAATAGGTTTAGGATGCACATACACACACACATACACAGGCCATAACTGTGATAGAGGACATTTTGTTGTCACAAACATCCAACTTCTGTTGCTGCTTGTGACACATTAAAAAAGGCAGAGGAACAATCTCATTCCTTCACAAACTAACATTACTAACATTAAAGCATGAAGCACAGAGGAGACTTTTTAACGCTCCACACTCAAAGTGGTCAAGCTTCAGGGTTGCACCAACGCACATGAACCCAGCTTTTGGCTGGTATTTATTTACAGACAAATCAACAACGCTGAACATGAAAAATTTACCTTGACAACATACACTCCATAGGGTATGTTGCAGACAATGTTAGCATGTTCACAGTTCAAGTTAGGTTAACAGAATTTTTTACTATGATGAAGCAATACGACTTTCCATATAAACAGAATTGCTTTTAAAACAGTATTTTGTTTTCAACAGGGCCCGTTCATACAAACACAGGTGGAAACAGATGGAGCCTTTCGTCCCAGGAGGACTGATTAGACTGTTGACTCTAATCAGTCACAAAAGTGACAACAAAGAGTCTATATGGGCATTTAAACATGGAATGGTGTAGTTTCAAAGAGCATCTCTACAAGATGGTGCAGAATTAATGTCCATGATGTTAATGTAATAACTTACATTCGGTGGTCCATTGCCACAATAGACCTGCATTTCTGTCTATTACGGATCAAGCACAATGAAATGTTTGTTAATGCTTGCAACTTGGCACGTTGTGCTGCCCTCTAGAGGAAGCATTGCATAATGTCCATATCAATTCAAAGGACAAACAGAGGTAAGAAGGGTAATGATGGAGATAAGTTTTGGGAAAGATGGATGTAAAACAGATGAAACTGGAGTATAAATGGGCCATGTAATAAGTAGGATAACATGCAGTGAGGCGGACATTGCTATATCAAGCGCTTTTTTTTCCCCCATTCATTCTTCTTCGTTGGATCGGAAAATGCCAAGCCCTTTGAGTAATGCATTGCAGTTATTGAAAATGGTTTGCCAGAGGCAATGTTTTAATTCTTGTCAACAAATTTTAATAATCAACATCGACGTATCAACGTCAACTAAATTTTTCCAGCCCTACTCACTGGTGAAGTACAACCTTAGGTATCTCATGCATGTAAACGTCAAATGTACAATGTTTGTAAGTCAACACTCAACCCAACAACAGCAAGATTTAGTTATCATGTAACATACTGCTATTATTATTATTATTATTATTATTATTACTACAGCAGACAAACAATCCTTATCTGTTGGTTCAGCTTAAATCCAATTTGACTGCATACCATATTCAAAACACTGTAAATCCACAAATATCCAGGTAAAGTTCATGCTCATCAAATATGGCCGAACATTATCTTGTTAAGAGTGACATAACAAGTGTTTAAGTGGTGGTAATCATCAAACAGCATACACTATTATCCAGTGGCATTCAGCTGCATGCTGAATGAGTATGGTGCTGTCTCAGCATCTGGATTCAACAACCTCCAGATGTTGCATAAAAAGGACTACACTGAGCTCTAAGTCTCAAAGATCTTTTTCCTAGTTTTAGAAATCCAGCTGCAGTCATTATGTTTGAATGCTTTACAAGAGACTTCATCCATTAAAACATGGTTTATTTATTATGTAATGTTTTGTGTGTGTGTTTGATTTTTAAAATTAGTTTCATTACAGCAATATTGACTTCTACTGGCCACATTTTATGTACCTGCCCAGCAAATCTCAAAACCATACAAACAAAAGCACAAGCTCTGGCCTTGTGGATGAACGTCAAAGCTCATGTAGCTTTACTATGAGCTTTACTATGAAAAAAAGATAATAAATCATCAATTATTTCTGCAGTCAACATACTAAAACAGTGTGGCAGCAGCCTGAGAGGGAATACTGGTG
The DNA here is from genome assembly GCA_016785285.1 of Brachirus orientalis. Lineage (NCBI taxonomy): Eukaryota > Metazoa > Chordata > Actinopteri > Pleuronectiformes > Soleidae > Brachirus > Brachirus orientalis. The sequence continues at coordinate 7,916,104 of JAFBJR010000146.1, read as the reverse complement.
CAGTGATTTATTACATCTTTATAGTACAGGGCTTATGACCCAATTTGTCCGTGATTTAGATGTACAATTCTCATTTCCATTCAAACACAAATTTGAGCAAAGGTTTTCTCACAATAGGGGATACATTTCTCGCACTTGCACAGGCCTCCATGGGCCCGAGCTGACCTCCCTCTGCCTGAACACAGACAACTTAGCACTGCCTCCCCACCTATAGAGATGTCTGAGGAACAGGGCCAACTTCACTGCCCACAGTGATTAGGCTGTGATTACTATGAGCACTTGTCTCATTTCATCTCCCCTGAAGGACAAATTTTGGGGTAATCAGGAACGGGGACATGGAATTTTTTAAACAGGAATAGAAATAGGACACGTAAGCCCACTTCATATGTGATTTAATGGATCTGATGATTTCTGTCAATTATTAACCAGCGTATTAGTGGTAAAAAAAAATAACATTGGTGCTAAACGTGCAAAGTTAAAACATTTAAGCTGCAATATGTTTTGATCATACGTTATATACAGTATAAGTGAAGCCTATGGAGTAGAAAGGAAGTGGCAATTGGCCACCAGGGGGAGCTGGTTGCAAAAAAAAAAGTGAAAGCTAAAGGGAAAGTCAACCTACTACTCACTTGATTTATAACATCAGTTAACATTTTCCTGGAATAATACTCTCAATCACTATTTTCAGGTCATATTTAATGCAGTAGAACATGATGACAATTTTGAAACGTGTAAAAAGATGAGAAAGCACAGCACATACTGTACCTAACATAGCTAGTATCATTCAATAGGTGCCTGGTTGCAGGTCTGTGAATTTAGTTTCAAAAACTGACACTGCAAATCTCGAGGCCTCACAATGGGAGTTGCAACAGTTAAGGTTTATGAGGGTATTTTTCTCTGCAACCAGATTATTGTTGGCCAAGTAATAATGTGTCATTTCCTGTCAGTTTAAAAATAGTCCTATAAAGTGGCACTGCTACAGTGACATGAAAGCATCATCGCTACCACGCTTTTCTGTCGCTAAATGCAAGTGACAGGAACAGAATCCATTGGGGTAACTGGCCTGGCCTGGCCTGGCCTGGCCTGGCCTGGCATGGCCATTCACAATTAATCGTTTTCAAATCAAAAATCACAATATCAAACAACGCAATAGGCAAATTGCAAAGGCTGCAGTGTTCTGGGCAGCATATCTGATCCAGGGTTTATTTGTAAGGGTTTCCATAATTATACTTCAAATCTTAAAGTTGTCATCCTTGCATTAGAATAATACTAACTGTATCTCATGTGGAAATGCCCCAATACATTTTAAAATCATTACAATGTAAATATTGAACCGAGGTTTGACTTAAAATACACAGCATAGCAAATCACAATATCTGTCAGTAAAATCACATTTATTTTCCACATATTGTTCAGCCCTAATTAGGTGTGTGAACAAAATGATTTGGACAGGGGAATGGGTAAACAGGAAGGAAAGGTGAGATGGTAAACAGGCTGATTTTGATGGAAATCGTGAGTTAAAAATTACCCTCAAGGACCCATGTTGTTCCTGGTTTAACAGCTGATGGATTAATGGCTAGGGTTTCTTTTTACATAGGTCTTGTAAGGGGGAGGTAAGCTTTTAATGATTTATCTTAATTCTTAATTTAATTTAAAATATTAGTGCCCCCCGTGAGATTTACAAATACACATGGGAGATATTAACCAGGCCAGCATACAAATAAATAAATAAAGTGAATCAGACAGTAGTCTGTTTGGTCTAAGTTGTTGTGAGGCCTCCTATATTTTAAGATACACAGATGTGGCAAAGTGAGACTGCTGAGACTTAATGAACAATGTATTTGCTCACCATCTATATGTAAAGAAGCCATCCGGCCCAAAATACCCAGGGACGATTTATATAGGCTACCATATCTGGAAAATATACATATCCGTGTTTACAGCGTCTTAATGTGAGACTCCAGAACAATCATGCTACAATGTAGGTAAGATCTGCGCCCTCGATGTTTCAGCCATGATCACCTCAAATAAAAGGCTTTCACGCCGAACCTGAAGTTGTTGGCATCGAGACACGTACTCGCATTAAGGCAAGTGCACCTGTCTGCAGCGGCAGCAGCCTTTTGTGTGCACTTGTCAAATGAGCCATGAATCGGCCTGTGTGCGCCGTTATGTGCGGGACCACAGGAGGAATAACAGCAAAAAGCAGCTCGCTCCCTTACCTTTGCGTTTTCAGTCATTACTCCCCATCCTAACGTTTTCGCTTCAGACCGCTGACGAACCGACAATTCCTGCCAGGAAAGCTCACTCTCCCCCTCTTTCGCTCATCCCCATGTCATATTTCTCCGCTGCAGCAGAACGAGGCCACGCCCCCTCCGGCAGCCACTGCCGCGTGACGTCAGCCGGCGAGCAGCCTTTTTGGCTCACGCCGTCAAATACGCATGCGGCGAAGAGCCACCAGAGGGCGCTGTTTCTTTTTAACCAGGGAAATGATAATACAGTATACTGTGTGTGTGTGTGTGTCAGCTGCCTTAAATTAACAGCATTGGTAATTATTAAAACCACTTCTTATATTTCTGTCATGGTTAATACACCAGTATGTACAAGCTCTTTGAAAATGATATTTTTAATGCTAAAATATAATTGTTATTATTTATAAATTTTCAGATTTACTGTTTTACAAAAAAAGGTTAGTATTCTTGGTTTAGAAGCCAAATAATAGTTATAGCCTTGCATTCCTGAGCAGAAAAAAAAATAGTTTTAGGGGCTGAATGTTATGCTTGATTAATCTCTGACTGAAGCCTCAAATTTGGGTATAAACAGATGAATTCAGTTAATTTACATCCTTTTTTTTGTTCTAGTTTTAAACAGGCTTTTCTAAAATATTGGTGGTCTAATAAATTTGTACATTTATACGTTTTTTTTTTTTGTTTTTTTTTAAATCTGCCATTGAAGGTCCACACTGTAAGAGTTCAGTGGTCATGGTGAAACTGCAGAGTACAACAATCAGACGACTCCACAGCTCCTCACTTGCTCCCTTTACCAAGTGTGTAAGGAAACTACAGTGGCCTTCACATGGCAAAAAGGATCTTCCACTGTGTTATTCTCTCTGTTGTCATCATGCCGCTCCTCTTTGTTTGCAAAGCAACTTCTGCTTCAAAAACTTCAGTGCTATATGTAGATTTATATAAAGTGGAAACGAGAGTTTCCACTTTATATATAATTGTGAGCTTTTATTTAACATCACATGTTCTCATACAGCTAAAACTAAACAAGAATTCTAAAATGGTACTTGGCATGCTTAACTTAAAAGTCCAGTGTGTGACCTTATTGAGTGTTTATTAGCAAAGAAAATGTTAAATTTTGTTTGTTTTCCTTAGATTTGGATTAAGCCTATAGGCAACACTGGGAGGTCAAGACTCAACTTTGACCTTTCCTTCATGACTCAGAGTCAATCACTGGGGACTCATGGATTACACTGGACTTTTCCTCAGCGACACAGACTTCACTTTGACGACTCAAACACTGGGAATTTGGACTTCGAATCAATCTTTTCTTTGGTGACTCTGACCCAAACACAGTGGACTGAGTACTCAGCAGGGACTTTGGTGACTATAGACTCAACCAGTGGGGACTTGGGACTCAACTTGGACTTTTTCTTTGTTAGAAAGACTTGACTCAGACTCTTTGGTGACCCGGATTTGGACACTGTAAACTTGACTGTGACTTCTTTTGTGACTGAAACTTTAACTTTGGTGAGTTGGACCTGAACACTGGACCCAACAAGGACTTTTTCCTGGTTACTTCAACTTAAATCCTGGGGATTCAGGACTCAACAAAGACTCTTGGGTGATTTGGACACTGTGCACTCAACTCAGACTCTTTTAAAGCTACATCTGTGGGTTGCAGACCTAGTGAAAGGATTTAGCCTGTGCATTTTCTCAGCAGCTGCAGCAGCAGCATGTAAGTGTGATATAGGCAGTGACTCTCCAAAAATCAGTTGCAGGTACAGCATATCGCGTGTTTGGTTAATTTAAAACCCTGTGGAACACTCCCTGTTTTCAGTCTGAGGGCTGAGCACTGACATCAAAAGCTTTGCAAACAGGACATTCATTCAACACCGGTGCGTGCTCGCTTTCTTCTAAGCATCATTCACTTAACGCTGACCGCATTGTCCAGAGCGTCACTTGAATGAACTGGTCCAGCAAGTTATTTCAGGACCGCTGTCTCGGTGGCCCACGTCGATCTTGCAGCACACAGGATTTCGCCTGCTGCCTGCTGCTGCTGCTGCTGCGCGGACACTGCGTCTTTGGAGACAAACCACGGCTGTTCACTCCACTTGTAGTGACAGTGCTCGGGCACCAGCATGAAGTCCGCCGCCGCCGCCGCTGCTGCTGCTGCTTTTCCCATCCTTATCTTCTGTATCGGATTTATTGCGTGCAAACCCTCGTCGTTGTGTCCGAGCGGACAGTTCATGCTGAAGGGCCAGTGTGTCCTCTGCCATCCCACCTGCTCCGAGTGTGACGGACATGAGCTGTTTGAATGCACTACCTGTGGAGTCGGTGAGCGTGATTTCCCTTCTGCACGGTTACTTTTCACGCAGCGCAAACGGAGGGTCGTAAAGGCGTGCATCTCCTTAAGTGAAACTGCGAATTGAAGCATGTGTTAACTTTGATCCTATAATTAATTATCTGAGGAATGATAGGTTTAAATGCATGTTTTGTATAGTTTTTGGGATAGACAATATTCTTAGGGTTAAATTCACTCATTTCATGTGTGCGTCTTCCCTTGTGTGGCCTCGCAGGTGCCAAAATAAAACCAAACTATGTCACAGACTCATCTAATGCACCTGAAAGGGAGGTGGAGGTTTTTTTTTTCCTTTTCTTTCAAGGCAACGTTGTTTAATGATTACCCAAATCAAAGTTAAGAAAAGGCGTGTGCTTTAGAGGCATTCATCACTGGTTCCATAGGCTGTAGAATCTTTTTTTGTTGCAACTAAGGGCGCCTTAGAAATGATTAAGAAATCAAGGTGTGATTATGTCCAGTTTTCACAATGAAATCTGATCATGTCAGAATGGGGCCTTTGTTAATGTGGGAAAGGAAAAAAAATCCCCTCATGCTTGAAGTATTACTGTTGCATTTCACTGGGCTTAACCTATAAACCCTTTGTCTCCCTTAAACTCACTCAGGCAAACAGGCATTTCCACTTCTGCTGCCTGTCTTAGTACCAATTGCAGTAGATCTTTTATTATTATTGTGAAGATTCTGCTTTAAAATCTAGTTTGCAGTTGAAAAGATTAACACAATGAGTGTCTGTGATGTCCTTAAAAAAATAGACAACCAAGATCTCTTCCCCATTTCTCATGCCAGTGGTTTGTTGTCGTGGAGGAGGAGCCGCAGCTATGTGCTGTAATCTCTGGATGTGCAAAAAAGGCAGCAGTAACTCTCACTCACTCATTTTCGCTTTATCCTCCACTGAGGGTCTCAGAGGGCGCTGTGTCTAACTCCAGCTGACATAGAGCGAGAGGCAGGTTGGACAGGTCAGCAGTCCATCACAGGGCCACATTCACAATCATTCACTCTCACATTCACACCTACAGGCAATTTAGAGTGTCCAATTGGCCTAATCCCCAAATCTGCATGTTTTTGGACTGTGGGAGGAAGCCGGAGCAGCAATAACTCGCGGTCCCTTTATTTCCTCCCCATCTCACACATCTTTTGTGCAGTGTTGAGCAGATGAGACAATGCTTCCAGAGGTGCCTGGGTTGGCACATCATAGGCTCGTGCCAGCACGTGGCAGATTATCAATAAATATGGCCAGGGCAAGACTCGTCTCTGTCCGCAGCTATGATCCCTAATCTGCCTCTGGTTGCCCTTATTTACATTGTTTGGAACACCATCAGTCAGTGATCTCACATGATGATGTGGTTCTCTGTCACTGTTTTCTGTGCTTGTCAAGGTTATTTGAGTCCTAAATTATTGAGCTGATCCACTCAGTGTACTACATCTCCCTTTGAAACAAGCAGCCTCTGCAATTAAGTAACTGCTTGAAACATTATCACTGGGCTTATAGTTGGTTCCACCACAGTTTTTTATATTATTTATATTTATATTTATATTACCCTGTAAGACAATTAAGTGAAAAAAAATATCCAGCCAGGATTTATATGTGGCTAATGACATTGATCATGTTCTGTCGGGTGAGTTTTAATTGATTTCATCAGGAGGGCAGGAAGAAAACACTCTCATTATTAATGTGTATATATTATGTTTTTTTATTCTTTTACTCTTTTTTCTTTGTTTTGAGTCTCTTTTTTCTGTATGCTTGGTAGATTCCCATATACCACACGGTTTCCTCTGGCACTGAAAATACATTTTGTATGAATGTGTACATGTGATCAATAAAGTGCAGAAACTTAATTGTCCCTCAGGGATTAGTAAAGTTTTATGTGTCTAGATCTGTGTATCTGTAAATAGAGTGGGCTGTATAGGTTAACATGTCCTTCGTGTCCTCTTCAGATGAAGATGGACAAGAACATTTCCTTCACCAAGGTCGCTGTCGGACACATTGCCCTCGGGGACTTTATCCTGACAGGGTTCACTACATGTGTATGCCCTGCATAGCCAATTGTGAACTCTGCACAGACGGCTACATATGTGCCAAATGTCAGGAACACTACAAACTTAAGAACGGGGTCTGCCAAACGGTATCCTGTGACATAGGTAAATCTAATGCAGAGTTATTGAACAGGCAGTGGCTTTAGCAAAAGACACATAATGCTGGATATCTGTTTCAGGACAGGTGCAGGATCCAGACACTGGAGAGTGCATTGACTGTGAGATGGGCTGCAGAACATGTTCTGTAGGTAAGATGCATTCATCCTGTGCACAGGTTTTATGATTTTATATCAGTTTGCTCAATAAAGCATTCGAAAAAAACTTGTTGACAAAGGTACTCTGCACATTTTGGGTTTCACCATGAATTCTAATGAATCACCTTTTCTCGTTGATATCTAGAAGACCCTGAGCTCTGCAACAGCTGTGGCGAAGGTTTCTTTCTGTAAGTATTCATCCCTTGTCTTAATATTCTCACTTTCTGTATCATCAGCAGTATTATAAAATACATTCATTTAGAAACATAACATTATATACCACATGTTTACCACAAGTTTGCAATTAACACTAATCAGAATAGCTGCAGATGAATTGTTTTAGTCTAGGAATCTTGATGTGTCAGTATAGGTACTATGATTCATTTTTCAGCATTTATACCATATTACCAGACCCTGCAACAAATATACATAATAATCATTGCTCATGCTGCAAGTACCTACATTTCACCTGTATTTCTGTTGACACCAATTTATCAGTTGGACCCAGCACCGGTTCCAAAGCTAAAACAGACCTCCCATTGTGTGCTTGTCCCTTGAGTTTATCCTACTGGTATCATGTGAGTCAGGTTACCTTCCATTTTCGGTCGCTCACCGTTACCTGAGCCCTGGTTTGAGCACAGAAAAGTGGTCCGCCTCACAGAGAAACACTCGACAGAGTGTGCTTTTATGTGACCTGTGAGTAGGAGAGGTATTATTCTCAGTATGACTTAATAACCTTTCAGAACCAATTGAAAAGAGTGAATGCATGAACTAAAAGTTGCTTTTTGGAAATGCTGTTGTGCTTGCCTGGAATGGATGGCCTGATATTTACACAGAGGGATTCTTAAACATAACACACATTCTTTACTAGCACACTGTTGCCAGGTCAGCTGCTATTGTGAGTGAGTTGATGGATGCTGTGTGGCAGTTCAGCTGTTCCTGCTCAAACAACTACAACATCTTAGCACTAAATCCATGGCAACACGGTAGGTAGAGCAGCTTGGGGTCAGAGGTCAGATTTTTTTTTTTTTCATAAAAGGTGGCACAGGAGGCAGCAGAAGATGTGTAACTATTTAAGTTACTGTCTTATCGCAGACTCGCCTGTTTTTGTTGTCTATTATCCTTTTCTTGCAAATAAATTTGCAAGAAAATCTAAACACATACACAAATAAACACATTTGCAAATAAACACAACTACAAATCACAAAACACATCCCCAAATTTGAGACCACAACCACAAAAGCAGAAACCACAATGACATTAACTTCTACTGGAAAGGTAGGTTCCTGTGGTCAACAAGGGTCGTCGCTAACTGGATGGACACTGTAACTAGCACCATCTACTAAATAAGTCTCAAGTCGTTCCACTGACTCAGCTCAGCTTTATCTAAGAGGCTGATTTAAGACTCTTTCTTATCAGCAGAGCAAATGCTTCTAATGGAGCTGTGTGAAGAATACAAACATATTTTCATGAATCTATATATCTAAATGTTTAGTCTGACAACTTGTATATTTAGGTGAACCTTAACATTTCCAACAATTATTTACAGCCCACAGTACATTCTATTTGGTGGTCTGTTATTATACTGTCCTTCAGGACACAAATGTGTCCAGCCACTTGAAACAAGTGCTCGACTCTCGTGAGAAAGGCATCATGTAGTGCACCCTTGGAAATGATGCTCTAGAAATAAGCATAAACAGAGTGTTATGGACACACTGCATGTTGGGATTGCCTCTTTGCATGTGTGGGTTTGCCTTTCTCTGGTTTCACTTTGTCAAGCGTCACAGTCATCCGCCTGGACAGAAGCTGCCTCCAGCAACACCAGCCTCTTACTGCTTTGAAATTAAATAGCTAATGACGGCTCTTTCATCTTTCAGTAGTTTTATTACGCATGTTTGCTTTACATGATACAAAGGAGCCTCGTTTTGTTTGATAGTGGTCAAAGCCAGTTTAAGTCAATACGTTATTTGCCGATTTCATGCACACACACGCACAAAAGAAATACAGGCTGAGTTCTACCCATATGGTTTGCTAATTGTTAAACACTGCCAATAAATTCTTTTTTTTTTACTTTTAAACTTTACCTTCACAGTTTCAGACACCAGTGTCGCAGACATTGTCCCCAGGGCACCTATGGGGACTGGAACCGAGGTGTGTGTCTGTCCTGCCCAGCGCCATGCACAGATTGCAGGAGTGACACCAGCTGCCTGGCCTGCCAACCAGATTATTTCCTGCATGGTAACACTATCAAAGAATTATCATTTCTTTGCTTTTTTGGTTATTACCTTTTATTTGGTCCTCTATAGAATAATTGTTTGTCTAAATCAGTCATTCTTGTTAAATACAAATGATGGTACTCTGAATCTTCATTTGGATTGCAAATCATGTCTGCATCAGCAAAATCTGTGAGAGGGGATATGTAAATGTATGGTTTATGCAAACAAGGAATTAATATGTTAGTCTGTTCCCTTAAGGTATCTAAGTGAAAGCTTTGAGATTGTGAATAAAGCCTACTAAAAATTAGAGAGACTGGCAAGGATGCTGCCATACAGTTGGCATGTTTAGGTATATCTTTTTCACTGGTATGATTGAACTCTTTTTTTTTTTGGAGATGATCCATTAATCAGTCTGTCTCTTCTCTACCAACAACAGTCAGTTTCAAAGAATGGAAGTGATTATTTTGGGTGAGGGCAGTCTGATTGAATTTGGAGACAGAGATATTCCTTGAAGGGTAAAGAGAGGAGAACAATTTACATAGCTGTGAACTTGAAGCAACTTTTTTTTTTTTTTTTAAAAACAACAACAATATAGCTGCTTAAAAATACAGGTTAAAAAGATGGTAGAATAATAGATTGAATTCTATTTCTAATATAGTACATGCTGGTTTCTCTAAGACTATCATTTGCTGATACAGGTGGATTGTTAACCTGGGAAATAATGCATACTGTGCTCTACCCTGCCAGGAGGTGAGTGCATCAAACAGTGTCCTCAGCAGACCTACAGTGACTCCAGTGGGTGGCGCTGTCAGCCTTGCCACAGCTCATGCTTGACATGCCTTGGACCTCGTTCAACAGATTGTGAGCTTTGTCTTGGTGGGAACCCTTCTCTTCATGGGCAGTGTCCTCTAGTTCACTGCCCAACAGGACAGTACTTTGACGGTATGAGGAACATGCTTTTTCTGTCTTTCTTTCTAGCTCAGAGAGTAAACAAACACCCTTATGTCAAAATTTGATGAGCAACGGGTGAGGTACAGTAACACGGAAAGTCATTTAGGGAACAACAAATATTTACAGTGGGGTTAGCAGTTGCAACATAGTTGTTTACCTCACATGGTTTCTACTGTATGGAACAGAGGTCATTATGGAGTCAAGTAAAGTTAGAAAGATATTCACAGGTTCAAACGTCCACAATCAATAATAATTAAATGATCAACAACATTTAAACAAAACATATTTGAAACACGAGAGACATATTTTGAATCACAGCGATGTAGACGATAAGCCACAACCTCGTTTTCATCAAAAAGAGCGGTTGATCTTCTGAGCGGGAGCAACTACTGTACACTGGAGAGAACTGAGCGCAGGGACCCTAAAAAAGATATTTACAAAATATTCAATAACTACATCATGATACAGCGTACCGCCATTAAATTCACATTTCACCTCACATTTCCTTTGGATTATACTACACTGCTCAGTGTGGAAAAATATGCTTGTATGATTTTGGTGAACATTTATTAGTAATTGTTAATGACTTCACTATAGTGTAGTGTCATAAAACCTCAATATAATTTTGTGAATATTTATTGTTAATAAATAAATACAACAGTCCTGCAGGTGCCTGGCCTGTGGTGTAGTATCATATATCATTTCGCTTAATATAAGCCACATAAGACAGATGACTTTTAGAATTAAAGTCATTGAACCACATGTAATCACTGTAATATTTTTTAATGTAGGTTAATAAAATGGAGGTAAAATACATCCAGAAGATCACGAATAATGTGTTAACACCTTAATTTCTATCACAATGACAGCTGACTGAAAAGACTGAGCAGTATGATTAACATATTGTGTTGTTAAATAATCATGGTGCCATTGCTTTTGTGCAACCATAAGTATATACAGTATAACAGGCCCCTGCTTTTAAAAACAATAAACAATGGCAGGTCATTGTTTATTAATGCCAGGTGTGGACAGAAAGGAATAACATAACCACATCCTAGGCAAACAAAAAAAATAAATATTTGAAAGAATATCAATAATGAGGGAGTGGTACATTCTTATGTTACATTTGTGTTTGTTATTGTAATAATTGCATCTTCCATGAAGTGTTATTTGTGGTACAAGATCGTTTTAAAGCATTTCAATTCCAGGGAAATACAGTGAATGTCACACGTGTGATGCAGCCTGTAAGGCCTGCTTTGGCCCTCAAGCACAGGACTGTTCTTCCTGTTTCAAAGGTACAAAGGTTTATTTCTTTCTATTGTTGTATAAAATGTGATTACAGTATAAACCCAGCTCACAATGTGCCTCTTACGCATGTATGCATGTGTGCATCAAAGGATATTTCCTGGACCAGGACAGTTCTTGTGTTGCACAATGTCCCTCTGGCTCTTATGCAAACCCTGCAACTCAACTGTGTGAGGACTGCTCCCCAAATTGTGAGGCCTGCACTGGCAAGAGTGATAACTGCATCAGCTGTTCCAAAGGCAGCTATAAACTTTTTCTACACCAGGGTCGATGCTGGTCAAATTGTCCAGAGTAAGCAGTTGGCCAATCTATGCTGTAAAAATAAGAAAATGTTAGTAATAAAGGCCAATTTACAGTCTTCCCACTTTTCACACTATCTCCTGACTTTATTTTCAGGGGTTTCTTTGAAACAGCTGAGGGTTCCTGTCAAGCCTGTGACAGCTCCTGTCTGACATGTGATGGAATTGAGTCCCATTGTTTGTCATGTGTTGACGGTTACTTTTTAGGGAGTGGCATGTGTAGACTGAACTGTTCACTGCAAACATACCCTGCAGAAGATGGGACCTGCAGGCGCTGTCCTCCCCATTGTGATGTCTGCTCAGATGCAAGGACCTGTTTCAGTGAGTTGGCTTAAAGGGCAGAAAGAATATACTGCAAAACCTTTGCATCAGATCCAGAAATATCTTGGTATCACTTCACTATCTGCCCATCTTATCATTTCAGAGTGCAGTTTTCTCTACTTGATGCTTAATGGTGTGTGTAAAGCTAGTTGTCCAATGGGGTATTATGAAGATATGGAGGAGGGCCGCTGTGGTCAGTGTCACCCTACCTGTGCCACCTGCTCAGGGCCCTTGGCAGATGACTGTGAGACCTGCTCAACATTTAGCCCCAAACTCTACAAGGGTGCATGCTTCAAAGACTGTGTTACTGGTACTTACTATGAGCCTGAAGCCATGGAATGTCAAGGTGGGCCTCTAGATTCACATATGCACAAGCCACTTGAGAAACACTAGATGAGAATTTGAATTATCAGTTTTAAAAAATAAAGCAATGTTTTGTGGATAAATACAAAAAAAAACAACAAAAACATACAGAAGTGTATATAATATTTTGTATCAGTTTAAAAAAAAAGTGCTAAAACAGAATAAATAAAGAAAGGAATAAAGCAATAAAATGTGTAAACATAATTAAAATACAATAAAATGAATGAATGACTACACACATTGCAGCATTTATGGTAGCCTATTGCACATTTGACATGTTCCACTTGATAGTTCATATATTACCCTAGATAAGGTTTTTTATAATTTCCGGCTTACATTTGTCATCAGTCTGAGGTCGGGAAGCAGCTGTTATAAAAGCTTGCCCTTTGTGTGGGAATCCTGTCTGGTTTGATGTTTCTCATGTTATCTGTCTGCGTTGCGAATGCTTTGTGCTTTTTTTCCTTCAATGTTTTCTGCAGACGTAGTCTGTATTCATGTCTGTCATCAGGGAATATGAGTAGTGACCATGCACATCAGGGAACTCAGTGCAGCTCATACATCTGATTTGTGCTGTAAGAAAAAAAAAAAAAAAAGAATCCTGTGGCAGTCTTCCTCAAGTCAAGCCAAAATTGCAGAAAGTCAGGCTATATTGCGGCTGTATGTTGTGAGCTCGGTTCTGCATTTCATTTCCCAGATGATTGTGCTGCAAACTAACTGGCTCCTCATCAGAGGTGAGGTTGAAATTTTGCGCATGAAGCCAGTTTCATAAACTAGGTGATTGTTGTTTTGTTTTGATTAAGTACTACCTCAGAACACAGACTGACTGTCACAAACTTAATAAGATTTAATCTAAAGTTAGACACTATCTGTTTTTTTTTTTTTTATCTGCTTATCTGAACTTAAACTTAATTTTGTGCAGAATGCCACCAGACTTGTATGACCTGTTCTGGCCCAGATGCCAATCAGTGCACTCAGTGTGAAAGGGGGCTTGTGCTGGATCCAAACACATTGCTGTGCGGTGTGACGGGTGACACAGACTGTCCACCTGGGACCTACCTACATGATGACCAGTTCACCTGCGTGGGTTGCCACAGGTGCTGTTACACCTGTGATGGGCCAGGCAACGATGAATGCAAGACATGTGTCGTCCCCAACTCCCTCCATAGTAAGCCTTTTCCACCAGTGTTCCAGTAGAATATTTTTAAAAACAGTCACGGGAGATATTTTCAATTAAAACAACTTATTTTTAATAATCACATGTATTATGTGAAGATACATAATCACATGTATTATGTGAAACCAAACATTAAATTCAGTTCACATTGTCCAATTCACTACTCATTACTCAATCTAATTTCATGTTCAGTCTAAAGTAAATTCCCTCTGGTTTCACAAGTTGGACTATCCAACTTTCAAATTGCTTTAAAGGCACAGTGTTTACTCAATTGTATTATCACTCAATTTACATTTTTAGTTAGTTTTATGGTTAATCAAATTTTATATTTAGTCTTAAGTACATTCCTACCTGTTACACACGCTGGACCATATCTGAACTGTTTTCAAATTGTTTGATTTACCAAAGCACCTTTAGTCACAGAGTCTGAAAGGTTGCTTTCCTTTTAAATATGCTTCTACCTCTTAAAATAAGGCATCTGTCATCTTATGAAATTAATAAAAAATGTATTGTAAACATAAAAAAGAAGTTGCATTACATTTGAATTTAATATAACTTGTATAAAAATATGACACATTTTAATAAAATGTAAAGTGACAATTTGTTTTTTGGCCCGCAGCCCACCCATAGAATTTTGGCCCATTATAGGGAAGAATTAGGGCACCCCTGCTCCAAACTGTCAGCTCTCTAACATCTTGACCTAGATGATGAATTGGAGTTTGGAAAAGATACATACAGCAATGTACTTATACATATACTGTACATGCACAAATATGTTGCAATAAATGTCAATCTTTATCATCACCACTCACACTGAGTTTTTTTTGGTTTTTAAACTTTTGCTCTAATTTTTTCCACTAGTGAAATTGCAATATTAATGTTGTTCTCAGTGTTAGAAGAGGCTTGGTTGGCAAATACATTGCAGTGTTGGGCACATGGGCATGGGTGTGTTAGAGTGACTTCATACAGTATTTCCAATGTGTTTCATACATTAGGCCTTAAGTTTCCTGTCCGTGTATAAGTAATAAACACAATGACATGTAGGTGGTTCTGAAGTTCTGAACTCACCACCTCTCTAACTTTCAATTGTCACAAAATGAAAAGAAAAATAAAGTAGGGAGAAAATGGGTGCCTACAATAAACAAACTGTATTGCATCTAATGTAATTGCGTTCAATTAAATCAAATCATATCAAGCCCATATATCAAGATACATATAAAATTATCCATTAAGGTGGAAGATGAAGATCTCTATTCTGTTGTCATTATTGTTTTGAGTGTAGGTTAATGAGAGTTCAATTAAAATAGATGAAGCTTAAAGCTACAACAAGGAAGTGAATGGTTACCAACTGTCATAAAAGAGTCATTGAGAGTTCAACATCTACTCGGCATTTCCTGATTGAGAAAAACGAAAACTGAAATTTAATACAGACACTACCAGCCACACAACCTGTGTCATCTTTGAGCCACATCTGTGTACATGACAAACAGCACAACACACAACAAACACATAGATGATTTCGATCACATAAAAACTGTCACACACAGATGCACTTGTGGGGATGAAGGCACTGTGTCAGTGCAGGTGGTGACAGATATGACACAAGATAAATCCTGGCCCAGAGCATTTAGTAAACATGATTTATGATGCCAAATTTGTGTCATTTAATGATGATATTGTGTCAGTACTGAAAATGAGCTGACACACCTTTACAGTTGCTACTTTTGCCATATACAATCAACAGTTTTCAACTAAAAGAATCATTGGTCTCGTGAGGGTTGTGCCAGGGACCTTTTCACTGAGAGGAAGTTAAATGTTTAATATGTGGGGAGTTAGTTAGTTGCAGAATAAGTTAATAAATGTGTTTCAAGATCAATAGGAACAAAAATGATGCATACAGTACATTAGGCAGGAGTTGGTAGTAATGACGTGTGTATACTGTTTTTCAGACAGCACGTGTGTAAGTGAGTGTCCAGATGGAACGTACAAATCGAGGCTGGAGGCGAATGGGGAGGAGCTTGGATTTTGTTTACCCTGTAACCATGTTTGTTCCACCTGCAACGGAGCTTCACCTAGTGACTGCTCATCCTGTTCTCCAGGACACCTGCGATTCCTGAATCTCTGTGTCACTCACTGTCCCACAGGGTGTTTAGTTTAATGCGTCATGTTACATCCGTAGTACTGTATAAAGTCTGTGTATTCTGTGATCATCTCCCCACCCCATAAAATCATCATCAAATATTTTACCAACAGGTTTCTTCTCCTTCACACATGCCAGGCTTTTTCAAGATTTCTAATGATATTTAAATTTGCAATGATCTAATACAACAAAATTTCAAATTGCTATTTTTTTTTCTAAATGATGTTTATTGCCTCTAGATTATTTCTCTTATTTTACTACTAATATAATTAAAAACTTCACTTTCAAAAATCTGTCACTGTCTGACTTGCCAATACTGATAATGCTGTGTTTTTCCTCAGATATTTCAAACAGGGCTCTCACTGTGAGAAATGTGACCCGTCCTGTGAGGGATGTACAGGACCAGGGCCCGATTCCTGCAGGGCCTGTCCTCCACCTCTTCTGGAGCTCCAAGGCACGAAGTTGTGCGTTGAACACTGTCCACAACGCTTCTATCTACACAATGATGCATGTCAACAGTGCCACACCAGCTGTCAGACATGCACAGGTGAAAGAACAATAAAGCTAATTTCTTATCGTGTCTTTAACTGGGAGAGTCTCACTGAGACCTGATAAAGATCACGGCAGCGTAAAGCGCGTAAAAAAAAAAAACAATGATGAACACACAAAACACAAGTAGAAAATTAAAGCATCTAACATTTGGGAGGATTCATTTTCAAGCATTAAATATAGCGCATAATTGCACTAACATAAAAATAACATAAAACATTTGGTTTTTGTAGTTTAGAATCAACTTTTTATTATTATTATTTTTTAACTGCCATCTTGCACTGCCATGTTCCTACAGCAGCCAAAACTGACAAACCAGCATTTCGAAGTTACAGCTCACTCTCACTCAATCATCTTCAACTGCTTTATCCTCCACACGAGGGTTGTGGGGGGCACTGGTGCCTAATCCCAACTGATATAGCGTTAAATGTAGGGTACACCCTGGACAGGTCTCCAGTCCATCGCAGGGCTACATAGAGACAACCAACCATCCACTGTCACTTTTACACCTATGGACAATTTAGAGTGTCCAATCGGCCTAATCCCCAAATCTGCATATTTTGGACTGCGGGAGGAAATCGGAGAACCCGAGTTACATTTGTTACATTCTCCTCTCTCACCATGAGATTTTACTCATTCTGACACAGTAGACCTTTGAATAAGAGTTAAAAATCAAGGCTAGGGAATCCACATTTAATACAGATTTGTAGTAACCCAGTGACTTTAATATTGATATAAGTTCTGCACATATCCAGCTATAGTTTATTTTTAATGTGTATAAATGATCAGATCAAACACTGTTCTGTTCTCTACGTATGTTTGCAGAAGCCTCACCTCAAAGCTGCCTCACGTGTGACAGGGGCAGCATTTTAAAGGACAAAGTCTGCTATCCACGCTGTGAGGAAGGGCTGTACTTTTCAGCTGAGGTACAGAGTCATGTATATGTGTTAATGTGTATTCCTACATAATAAAAGTGGGTGTGGAGTGGTAGATTCCATTGTATGCATTTCAAAGTCAAGTAAATGATTTAAAGCACTAACTAGTGTAATGTATAATGAACATTATAGCCAGTCAGGGTTTTCTTTCATGCAATGTCTTGATTTTGCCTGGGCAGTGCTTCCAATTACAATGTTATTATTTGATGATAGTTGTGGTGGTGTCTGCTTGTGCTGACAGACCACTGTAGGTCAGTCTTATTTAATCAGACTATTATCAGGATGAAATAAATATAACTATTAACAAATATAAATATTAACAAATAACTATAGGTCAATTTTTGAACAAACCTAAAATGTGTTTTTGCTGTTTGCACATCATAGTAATTTGTGAAACTGCACCACCCTAGGAAACCTGTGAGCCATGTGATGACACATGTAGGCATTGTACTGGCCCCAGACCTGACCAGTGTCTTATATGTCACCCTGATTCTGCTCTTCACGCTGTGGAGAACCGCTGTGCCCGCTGCTGTCAGGCTACGGGGAATGACAGTGATTGCTGTGTTTGTGACAGCCGCTCAGGTAAAGTTTCTCTCGTGACATGCAATTTATATGCTACAGAAGTCAAAATAAGATTGTTTGCTGATAATAAGTACAATCTACTAAGTGCATTTTTTTGGTTCTAGCTCTGTGTGTGGAAGCTCCTCAACCCAAATCAGGAGTTGGCCAGGATATTAACTTAAATATGTCCTCCAGAGGTGTAAATCACACATCTGCAGCCTTGCCTATTTCCTTAATGCTAGCACTGGGATTGGCTCTGGCTTTGTTTGCCTTGGTCAGAGCTCATGCACGGAAAAGGTTTTGTTGGAGACAAACCTACGAAAGACTGAGTGGCAGTGCCAGCATCAACATGCCCCATGGTGTTCCTGAGCCAGACAGTGGAGATGAGGTGGATGTGGTGTACACCAGTAAAGGTGGATCAGTGTATCGACGCTACAGCTTCATCCATGAGCAGGACACTGATGCAGACCAGGATGTGGATGAGAGCACTTGTCTAAACCACTCTTAAAAAACATCCACACCGGTGCTTACAGTTAGCAATTAAGTTAGGAATGGCTTACAGATTTACACTATTAAAGATTTGCTTGTTGTGTGAACTGTTGCACTTCTTTCCATGCCTTACCAGGCAAACACCTTGTAATATTTCATTAGGCTTGTTAGCACTTTGTAACATTTGTTAAGAAAAGTGCTATACAAATTAAGTTTTTTATTATTATTATTATTATTATTATTATAAGACTGACAGGTTACTGAATTTCTTTGGAATCACATAATTACTGTGTATCTATGTAGTTTTCTTTTTTCAGCTTCTTGTGTTTGTATTCCATTATACAAAGTGCCTGTATCTTTATAGTGCACATACTGTATATTAAAATGACCTTCAGTAGTTAGTTGTAGGCAGCTGGACTTGCTTGAGTTAAGACATTTGACCTTCATGCGAGAGTAGACGCTTCTTGAGAGGCCATTTGTGACTGACAAAAAATAAAATATATTTGTGTATAAAGTGTGTATGTAAATTTTTTTTTCTTACTTGGTACTAAAGAGGTATTGAATTAGAACACCTAGTTAAACTTGATCTGGTTGATTTGGCTTGTTGAGCAAGTAAGAATTCTTTCACATATGACACACCTTCCGGTACTTGAAAGAAAAAATGTTCCTTGTCCTTTAGTAATCCATAAACAACCACTGCTCCTCCTCTTCAGGTCAGTCAGGGAAACTCATTTGAGTTGCACACACCTCTCTGACAAGAGGATGGCTTCCTTAAGATTGCCAAGTTGCAGAGCCCTATTATTTTTGAGGACCATCTGTCTCATCTTCATGGGTATGTGCCTTTTACTTATTCTTTTGGGAGATGGCTCAGGCAAACGGTCTTTGTCAGACCATGTAATACCACTGCAGTTCTCCATGGACCTGCCTGGCTGTTTAGCCATCATCACTGGAGACATAGAGAACAAGAAAAGTGAAGTAGAAAAACTTCTGGCATCTAAGACAAAGAAAAAAGTTCTATCTGCGGATTTCTACCTTAATGTGACAAAGGACTGTGCATCTTACATTACCGAGAGAGGATTCGTTACAGTACCTTTCAGTGAAGAAGAAAAGAATTTTCCCATCGCCTACTCCATGGTGATCCATGACCAAGCTGAGATGTTTGAGCGACTTCTTCGAGCAGTTTACGCACCTCAGAATGTTTACTGTGTACATGTGGACCAAAAATCCCCCAGAGAATTTCACAAGGCCGTGAAGGCTATTATTTCATGTTTTCCCAATGTGTTTATAGCAAGTAAATTAGAACGTGTGGTGTATGCCTCATGGTCCAGAGTGCAGGCTGATCTTAACTGCATGACAGATCTGCTTAAGTCACACATCAATTGGAGGTACCTGCTCAACACATGTGGGACAGACTTCCCCATTAAAACTAATGGAGAGATTGTAAAGGCACTGAAGGCACTCAATGGAAGAAATAGTATGGAGACTGAGAATACAGTTGACTACAAGAAACCACGCTGGCAGTATCACCACAATGTCTCAGACACTATCAGCAGGACAGATATAAAGAAAAGTCCTCCACCAATAAGCAGTCCAATGTTCTCTGGAAATGCCTACTTTGTGGTCACAAGAGACTTTGTGAAACATGTGATGCAGGACAGAGAAATCCAGACATTTATTGAGTGGGAGAAGGACACGTACAGTCCTGATGAGCACATGTGGGCCACTCTGCAGAGGATGCCCTCTGTTCCGGGGTCAGTTCCTACCAACATTAAGTATGACGTGTCAGACATGCAAGCTATTGCTCGTTTGGTGAAGTGGAGCTATTTAGCAGGTAATGTGAGAAATGGAGCACCATATCCTCACTGCACCGGGACTTACAGACGAGCGATTTGTGTATATGGAGCTGGTGACCTCTGGTGGCTGCTGAAACAACAGCACCTTTTTGCAAATAAGTTCGATCCCACAGTTGATGACATTGCCATTAGATGTATGGAGACAGTTTTACGTTTTAAAGCCTTAGGTAATGACCCACTGCAAAAAGATCAATTTTCTATCATTCTGTGATGTTTGTTATCATTTGTACCGTTACAGAAATATTCCATACTTAAAATGCAGATGACTAAACATATTAGACATATTAGCCACACATTTATTTATTTTGAAAATATAATTTAATATAACAAATAAGATTAAAGGTGTTTGTTATGATAATGTTACAGTTTGTTTTTCAATGTTCTATGCCTTACATTCAGTCTAAACCTGACAAATATATTGACATGTGTTATGCCTTTGCATTTCTGTACTTTTGGAGCCAGCTAAGGGTGAAGGAGCTTAAGAGAGCAATAATTATATTATATGAACAATTATATCTGAACCCTGTCAAACACATGGAGTATTGCCACTAAAAAAATTTATGGACACCACAGTAAAATATTAAACATTTTAATGACTGTATGCCTGTTCTTCCAGTGAGTGTTGATTTTAATTTTTGAAATTTAAAATAAACCTAAAGAAATGTCAGTCTATTTTCATTCTTAAAGTTTAAAAATAGAAATATTTAAATTTTTTTGTATATGAAATATTTCAAAGAGGTTAAACACTCTTAGAAAGTGTTGGGTCTGGTTGCCCATCAACAGCATGTTTGTTTATCCTGAATTAGGAAAGACTACTTCTGCTGTTTGAGCTCTTTATTTTCTTAAGCAAAATGGAAGATGAAAAATACTCAGCTGAGGACCTCAGTCCAGTACAAAGACCCGCAGGGAACAGAACATCCTACAGTCGTCTTTGTTGGAGTGAGCGCCCAGATTAAAAAAAAAAAACTCTAACTTTTATAGAAACATAGATGATGGCATGAACATGATTGGTAAGACTAGGTGGGGAGTGGCTGTGATTTAGACTTGGCTCTCCCTTGTTGGTGCACAGACTAAGTCCCAGCCTCTTGGCACATGACCAGCCAATCTTCAGACATTGCTTCCCATTGTGTCCCTCCTTGGTTAACTCTCTGAGCTAACTGGTGCTAACTAGTGCGTCTTCCCTGAGATAGAATGCATGATGTACCCTGATATCGCTTATGCTGTGTTATCTTATCAGTGCTGTATGTACCTTTTGTACTGTGCAAGCATTAGCATGTGTGTGCATAACTGATTGTAGTAGTGTGTGGATGTGCATGTAGTAGATAGCTGTATATGGCCAGTGTATACATGTGTCAAGCATAATAGGACTGAAAACCCTCATAAAAGCCAAAGCTGCTTTACTGCATGTGCTTAATTTTGTTTCATATGAGACATGGTGTTTCAAATATGCCATATAATTGTTTAAATTATGTTTTTTTTTTTTTTTACACAGGGATGCCAAACACATTTTTGTCTCATGTTTAGTATTTTTGTTACACAATATTAGAAAAGTGATTCCAAAAACCAGCAGCAGCAGCTCAATACACAATGCAATGTAGAATTTGGTGCCCCCAAAAATCAGCGGGAGTAAATGTCCTCATTTCTTTGTTCTTTTAAGCTCTCGTCGACAAGAGCATATACAGTTGTGTAAATATGCACATTTACAATGCGTTCATAGTCATGACTCATTCAAAATTAAAATAACTTTTGTTGTGTTTAACACAGAATTTTTTCTTAAAAGTATTAAAAAAAAATTCAAGGAATGTCAGTGTTGTAAGAAATAATGAAACCATTTGAGGTATTCTACTAAAGTGAACATAAATCAATTGTCTTTACAACATCCAATTATACAACGTGCAAGGTAAGCAGGCGAGGATTAAATGGAAAAAGATACATACACAGATGTGTTATCATTCAAAACCATGGGACGGCAACACATCCATCAAAAAGTAAAGACCTAAGTAGATGTATAAAAATGGTATACTATTATTAGTCTTACAACATTGGTTTTACAGACAGTTATATCAAGCCATGTAAAGATGGCTGAAGTTAAAGAAAACACATGGGGTGATTGTGTACACTGTATTTCAAGCTGAATCAAAATTCCTTAAAATAGGATCCTTCCAATTGTTATGGCACTTCTTGGTCAAGTCTTTTACAAAGGCAAGTCGCACGAGTCTGGACTTCTTTAGATGAATCATACTGCGTCTGCAGTCTGAATACAGCTAAAGTGCCATCAATACAGTAGGCATTGCTTCAAGTTTTTTTTTTTGTGTAATGTTTTGACAGAAAGGGCTGGACAGTACATTTCTCCTCTGTGGCCCTTTCATCCATTTGGGACTGTAGGAACTGATGTGCAACTCAGTACTCCGACTCCATTGTTTCAGGTCCTATTCAATCTAGTATGGGTTTCACTTTTTCTACATAACTAACATTAAGCTAAGGCTAATTTTGAGCATAGAATTAAGCCAACATTATTACATGATTCAGCCAACAGAATCACTGTTAAGCTAACTTGAAAAAAGTTACTTACCATTCTGAATGAGCCAACAACATGGACCAGGTCAAACACGCCATCTTGAGCTCCTTCTCGTACCAGCTTCTCGGCGTCTGACGTCACGCCGCGTTAGTTATTTTCTCCACATTTTCGCGTCGTTCTTTCGTTTAGCGGCTCGTTTATGCGGCTTCTCTTCGAAGTTGTGACACTGACCCGACGTTAGCTGGAGAAAGAGGAGGAGGAAGCCATGGATATATGCTCTGGCATCAGCTAATTGAAAACACCTGTGTGAAGATGATCAGGTGTGCTGTATGTCACCAGTCAATCAATCAATCAATCAATCTCCTTTTTTATATCCACAAAATATTAACTTTTCCCACTTTTACCTCCATGTTTACGTCTGTAGAAAATGAATCATAAACGTCAGTAGACTTAAATTACTTTGTCATCTTCAGCAAGATGTGACATTTTGTACTTGCTCTTATTTTGATTACCCATATCACGTTTCTTTATTTTCTACATTTTTTAACTGAAGTTTAACATTTAAAATAACTAATTTTTAGTCATCCATGCATCATTGACCATCATAATTTATTCATGAATGCTCAGATTTAATATCAGCAGGCTTATGAATGTGACCTCAGTGAACATAATATACAATTTAATGCAAAACAAATGTCTAAATTTTCTTATTCAAAAATTAAGAAACACAAATAATTATATCATTTATTGTCACATCAAGCTTTACAAAACTTACCAAAACCTGCTAGAAAAACTATTTTATATGACTCCACGTATTTTTTTTTTTCAATATTAAAAAATGTAATCTAAATTATAACAATTTTATAATATTGAGAACGGGAATATTTAAAACATGCTAGAATTGGGAGTAATTTAAAGTCAGTCATCAGTTTGACACAAATAAAAATTAAAAGAGCATTAAAAAATAAAAAAATATATATCATTTTAAATAATGTTTTAAAGATTTATATAAATGAGAAAAATCTGCCAAAAAGTCATCTAAAACCAAACATTGAAAAATATTTAAGATCCACATAAGGCAGTTTTCTAATATTTAGGCACCTCATATCAACAGATCGGTCATTGTTGAGCCTCGGCATCTGCCACCATAGCGCGCCCTCTATTGGTGCCTTGGAGACACAACATGACATTATGTCGTTAGGCTCTTTGTGGTGCAAATTCAGCAAAGTACTGAAACCATGGCAAATTAATTCCATAAAATATTTACATCGGGAATTTTTGAAAAACAAACAAACAAACAAAAAAAAAAAAAAAAAAAAAAAAAAAAACGGTAGACGGTAGACAAACTTACTTCGGGCTAGCCACTATTAGCTATTGTGCTAGGTTGCATTTTGCACACACAAGCAGCATAGCAATATGTCTATGGCTAGAAATGTAGCACACTTGTAGCACTGTGTCTACAACTGATTTACTGTGACATAAACATGACATAAGAGCCAATTATTTGTTTTATTAACTGCAGTCCTCAAAGTTGCTCTACTGGAGTAATTCCAGGATGAGATGGGATTCCTTCAACATAAGCATGCAACACTATAAAACAGAATTATAAGTTTTTGAAATTTTTTTAGAGGAAATAAAATTAAGACCTTTTCCTTTGACTGTTTCGCTCACAGCTTTTCTTCATCCACAAGATTCCAACATTCAAATGAGGGGCAAAAAATGATTTAACTTTATTTTCCCCAGGCAGGACTTGAACACAGTGAACAGTGAAAAAGATGCCATGAAAATTTGTTCTATGAAATTCCATTCATTGGGTCACATACCTAAAATGCAGTTTAAAATCAGAGCAATCATAAAAATATATTAATCTCTCTCCTTTGTCATCTTTTGAATATAAATATATATATTTAAACGCAATAAAGCGGAGCATGCATCAACCATTTTTTAAGAGGGTGCCTTAAATAATGAGTAGATACAACAATAACATAGGAAGAACAATAAACTAAGTAGCACATAATATATAGGCAGTGAATAAAAAGGATTAAAAATGTTTGAAAGAGCATGTGTAAGAAATGCTGATCACAGAAAAATATAACACAGTTCCATAATGTAACAGGCAGCAGTTTCAAAAAAAGGCTTTTTCCTGATTCTAACATTGAAGTCTTCAGTCATGTTGCCCAGAATATAAACACAACAGTGGCTGTGGTTTTAAATAAGTTGCTCATCCTTTCTCCTCCTCGTCTCTTCCAACAATATGCAGGGTCATTCTGGAACCACAGCAGCTGCAATCTCTAATTTACCATGCATGTCCTGGTCGATCCTGCAGACAGATTCATCGGTCAGAATGCATAATGCTTGGTTACTACAAGGCAAAATGACAAAGATAGCCGATAATGAAAGCAACAGGCTACTACACTTCTCATATACCATCCTGAAATGTGACCAATACCCTGACATTGAGAAATAATGAGTTCACAGTGAGATAGTATTTCTAGATATCTAGATATATGTCTTTTGTTTTACATTTTACATACCTTCAGCACACAAAAAAAGTTTGACAAAACAAACTCAAACCTTTGAATAATGTAATGCTATTGTTATCCTGGTTTACACAGCAGCATGCCCGTACATTTGCTTTTAAAATAAATTAGAAAGTAAAGTAATTAGTATAACTAAATGTGGTGCCTCTACACTTTGAAAGAACACACAATACCAAATATTTTCTTCATTCCCATGGCTCCTGGAAAATGGAAAGGGTATTATTCTTTCCTGATTTTTGAACATCCCATACTGAATACATACTGCGGATTAATAACACCAGCAACTAAATGTGTATCACTTATCAGCAATGGGCTGTGTTTGAGCATGGCTGACAGGTTTGTAGAAAAGAACCAAACATCAGCAGGCAATGGGTCATGCAAAGAGCCGTGAGAGTGAACAAGCCAAGTGATCAGTGAGGGCATTGTTATGTGCAACCGCACACCACAGTGACTAAGGCCCTGCTCAGGTATGACATCATGATCATCAATTCCGAGAAATCCGATCACAAAAGAACAGCTCCAAGTTTATACCCAGCATTAGAATGTATGTGTATCCGGTGTTTTCTTTTTTTGCCACCCAGCCAACTACATTACACAGGTTATTCCATGGCAAATACGATTTTGTGTGTGTGTTACTGGGGGAGAGCCAAATCATTGTACAATTGTAAATGTTAATATTGGGTAATGAAAACAGTGAAAAATGTAAAAATATTAGGACTGTTGGGATTAACGTGACAACTGTGATTAAGAGCTATGTGTTTATTTTTTTCGAAATCTCTTAAAATGAATTAAAAATTCTGAAGCAGACAGGCTACCTTATTGCACTTCTTTGGATCTGTAGTGACTAAATAAATCTAGGTGACAAGTTCTTGTAAGAGTTGCTTTACATGGTTAATATGGATTTTGTGAATTGCAAATGAATGCAACTTTTAAAATGTGATCAATAGCGATTAACTGTTAAACATCTGTGATTAATCAAGTTTTAGAAAAAAAAAAATCATTTGACAGAGAGTAAAAAATAAAACGCACTGAGTTCAGTAGAACTGTAGTAGGTCTGAGGAATTCAGCAGAGTAGATGGTCCTTCAGTGTGGTGCATGATACTCAAACACATCCTTTAAGAATGTTATACGTGTTCACACCTGGAATTGAAGTTGTCCACTTGTGAACAGATCCCTCAGGACAGAAGTTGACATCAGGCCTGAACAGACCTTAGTAGACATAATAACCCTTGTATTTTCACCTCATTCAGTTGTAAAAACATCAAAACATCAAATTCTAAACCTAGCATTTAAAAGATATATGCATCTTAGTGCTACTTGACCCCAGCTTTCCAATAAGGAGTTATCAGTGCATTAGACTTTAAATGCCCTCTATCAATTTGTGGGTTATTGAGAACAGTGGAATTTCGGCTTGAGGGTATAATTCAATACAGCAACTTGGAACAGAATGAGGTGCATGGTGCATTTCTAAAAAGCCAACAGGAAATCTTCATTGTTAGTTTTCTGTGAAATGCAAGACTGATCCTGGGTGAAGGTGATTATACCTTTTATGGCTTGTCCTATTTTTTTCGTTGTCAAACCTTTAGGAGGGGGGCAGGGAAACTAAGTCAAGAAAAAGAGAAATACAAAACCAACAGCAACCAAACATCCAAAGAGCAAAACGTGTTTGAAGTATTTATGCCGAGGTCATTTCAAATACCATGAGAATACAAGACCTGCATCGGGAAGAGATTCAAGAAAAATATAGAAAATGACTCATTTCACAGCGTGAGATCAGTAGTTACTTTGCATATCAGTAAATGCTGATGTTTAAAGAAGTTAGAACGTGTTCTACTGACTAAGGTTTGCTGGCTGAATCTTGTGTTTTACCTTGACACACACACAAAAAAACACTCAGAAAAGCTCTGCTCGGCTATAAAAATCCTAAAGATGAGGAAATGATGTAGAGAATGAGAACAGAATGAAGAGCAGAATCCTGCTGTGAGGCTGCACATACCACTGACAGAGAGAGGAGAGGACAGGAGCCAGTCTGTGTCTCTGTACCATTTGTCATGAATGTGCACTTGTTTTTAACAATTTTAACAAGTGGTTTAATACCAGAGCATTTAGGTTTATACTTTGTACAAACACTGACAACAACGACATTCAGCTGCTTTGGTCCCCACAGTGTATTTGTGTGTGAGTGTGTCACAGTGCATCACGAAGAAAGGACAGAGAGACAGAGAGAGAGTTTGCTGAATGTTACATGATATGAAGCATACTTTTTAAACACAAATGTGGGAAGGCTGTTGGTAATACATATCCTGTGGAATGACAAAGTCAGTAGAACTATCTTTCATTCCATTACACGCACTGTGACTGAAATACAACCAAGTCAATCCTGAAACGGACTGAAAAGTGCCAATGTGGTTGAGTGAAACATACTTACTGTTTGATACAATCTGGAATGGACACATACTCCATTGGAACCAGTGCTGCAAGGTCTGTCAAGCTGTACACATACTTAATTTTCTGACTAAATTTGGAGCTGTGAAGAGAAGTACAAAATGTCAAAATGGGAGACTTGTGGAAACAAACAATCTCTGCAGCAGTAGCACCTTATTTTTATTTGTAGAAAGAAATCCTTGTTCATACTTTTTTGCCAATGCTGTTTGATACATTTTAATTCAGTAAAGAAATATATGTACGCACACACACTACCTTTTCTGTAGGTTGTAAGGACAGAGCCTAATGTTAATGAATAATAAATGCTTTTGTTGGAAACTGTTTTTTACAATGAAAACGTATTGGTGTGGTTGTCACTTCCAAGAAAGATTATTCAATATGTTATGAAACATTACAGATACCTTATGAAAGGTTTTGTCAGTGCCAGCAGGGTACGAATGAACCAAGAAGGATGGACAATTATCAAAGACTTCAAGTTCTTTCTTAACCTGTACAAAAACAGTAAAAAAAAAAAATTATAACAATCACGCACACATACGGTATATACAGTATATATCCATATAAAACATAATGATGCCATTTCTACTTACTTTGACAATTGTGACCACTCACACTCACCTCCTATCAATCTGCTGATAACACTTTCTGAGCCAGCCAACAGTTGGCATCTTTTTACGAGAGGTCGCCCCGTTCAAATACACTATCATATAGTTCTCAGCAACCAAAAGCTCCAGTGTGCCAATGACATACCTGCAAGAAGATATTCCTTTTACTGGTGGTTTTAAAATGTTCCCTCACAAGCCTCAAGGAATTCACATAAACACTCACTTGAATAAATTGTCCATGATGTATCTGTAATTTGGCTGATTGCTCTCAGGCATGAAGCAAACAGCAAACACAATTATGGCATTCAAGCCGTCTCCATAGTAACCTGCAGGAAAAAATCAAATATAAAAAAAGTCACTGTTCTGGCACTAAAACACCACTTTTCTTATCAAACCTGTTTATCAAACCTTTAGAACAACAATTTATTGTTGGGCTAAACAGATTTAAAAAAAAATTATATTAACCAAAATGTAACACACTTACATTTTTTTATTAATGTGACTGTAATCAAAATGTTATGCTTCTGACCTCCATGGCTGATAACCCTCTTGTAAGGTTCAATAGCCTTCATGTCCACTCTGTGCTCCTGATCTCCAAAACGAAACATCCTCCAGCGTCGACCCTCCTCCCTCTCCTCAGTGATTGAGTACTCCTGAACTGACTCCATACCTTTCTGTAGCAGATCTGTTGTTTTTGGTTTTGGGAGGTCGTCTAAGGGGGAAACAAAACTTTTTAAGCCCACAGCATAGACATTATAACTCAAATCTCAAATTGAATCAATGTAAATCAAATAAATGATATTTTTAAATACATTTTTAATACATGCAATTGAATCAATTGACAGCAAGATTACACTTTTTTTTTTTTTTTTAAACTGAATGGCATGCTTTCTCTGCAAATCAAAAGAAACAATCACATCAATGTGACCCTCACATCTTAAAGCTGCAGTAAGCAGGATTGCTGGATTGACAGTTGATAGTGGAGTTTCATTGATAAAATATTAAAATACTGAGGTTTTTGGACCACAGCGCTCAGACACGACAGGTCACTTATAGCAATTTTATCAATACTTACATATTGTATTACATCTATTGCCCAAATGTTTTAACCCTTTGCTTTTTTAAGGTCTCTTTGCAACATAGGAGTTTTGTCAATACTGCACCACCAGATGGACCCGTATGCAGAGTAGATGTAGTAGAACAGCCAAGTGCAGTGTTTTAATAAAGACCACAGTAACCACGACTAACTCATGGCCAAGAGCGGATGAGACTGGGTCAAGATCAAGACCAAGGCCAATAGCAGTGACTTCAAAAAGCACACTTATTTTTTGTTAAGTTAACTATAGAGTTCACATCAGCTGGTATAAGACAACATATAGTACTGTTACAGTGATATAGTTGTTATGAGCAAAAAGTTCATTTAATAGCCTTAACTGCATTGTAATTGGGAATGCTTTGGTTGCATTTGAAATTGTTAATACAACAGTACATGTTTTATTAGCTGTATTTTGTATTTACAATCTTCAAAGCACAGAGCCTATGCCTAGAGCTAGGCCTGCTCACCACAGTGAAAACACACAAGTCACTATGATTTTACAACAATCTTTTATTTGCTGTGTGTAACTGTGGTTTTTGGCTCAACATTACGAAGAATAATGTCAAGCTGACACACAGGGGGACAGGAAGAGGTAGCAACTGTCAGTGACAAAGCATTTTTATTCTCATTATGTTATTGATTGTATTTGAGGATATAAGTTGTCCATCCAATCTCAATGATGATTTATAGAAATGAATCAGTTGTGGTCATGACTGGTCTCACATTAAAATTCAATATAATTCCTGCCTACTATACCTTTGAGGTAAGTATTTTTCTGCAGTGAAGATTTTACAGGAGAAATAAGTAAATGTGATTTAAGATTGGCCTAAAGGCTCCATTCACAGCATTGCACCAATGCTGAGTTAACATGGTCATATGTTTAAAGCATGCAACAAACATAATCAAAAAAAAATATGAATAACGTAATCATTCAGACCAGTGCACCTTCATGGGGTCTGTCTATGAGAAGAACCTTTCCCAAATATACTAAATATAATGACCTGTGTTTCCTCTTTAAAGATGAATGAAAGCCACATACAAACCCAGAATAAAATCAAGTGTTTTGAGTTCTGCACAGGGAACAAAATTATTACAAATGCAAGGATGAAAAGGTACATTCACTTCCCTGTCATTAATATCAATGTTTTCACTTGTGTAAAAACATCTACCAATAAAACAATATGATGCAATGTCCCATTAGTAAAATAATGAATACAATGCGTTTCAAGTTTAAGGCAAATAAATGTAATAATTCATTGATAATATTCATGATTAATATTGCTTTATCATTCACACTAACTCCTACGGCTGGGTATCCCCATTTCCTGAAGTGATTCACTTCTGATTTGCAAGATCACAATTTCGATACACATACAGTAGATGAATTTAGAGATATTTAAGCTATCACAACAATTTTACTTGATTAGGCGAGATTTTCACAGACCCGGTGCTGATAATAGTACAACATTTGGATTGCTTTAACCTGCATCATTAAAAATATTAATATTTACTTGGGCTGCAACTACTGATTATTTTCCTAATAGATTTGTTAATTATTTTCTCAACTAATCGAGTATTTGTTTAGTCCATAAAATGTCAGTTGTTGATCAGTATTTACCAAACCTGGAAATGATGATGTTCTTGAATGTCTTGTTTTGTCCACAAGCAAAAATTATGTAGTTTTAATGATTTATTTGTTACATGGAGCTAAGAAACCAGACAATACTCTGAAAAATCAGAAAGCTTGTTTTAATTAATGAACAAACACTCTAAAAGATTAATCAATTGACGACTGATCGAGTTGACGATTCATTCTGTCATATATTAACTGAATAATAATAGCAGCCCTAATATTTACATAAAAAAGTAGTTACATTAATCGACTGTTTAATTTAATATCACTACACAATGGAACTCTACAATAGTTGTTGGTGATAGTTCTTAAACTCAAATCTTAATAACCTTCTGAAGTTCAAATTTGGCACAGTAATGAACACAACTTCAGACTCAGTTGTCAAGTCTTGCAAGATTTGTGCAGAGGATACAGGAAATGGCATGTATTAAAAGACTGATCTAAAGATTTTATGAATCAATATTGGAACCTTCAAATGAAGATCGATATGAATCTGAACCCAGCCCTACCAACTACAGCATATTAGGTTCCAGTAATGTGAGGAAAATTGTAAACTGTGACTTAATGAAAGACTAATAGACAAAGCACACATTAACAAAGGTTAAAACTGTTCCTACTTTACAGTTTCACATTTACAGTGATCATTAAACTGCTTCTTAACCAAAACATCCTGCTTGATTATTTCATCAAATGCAAGAAATTTTTTTGGGAAAAAAAACATGCATGAAAACAGTAAGTAAAATAAAGAGGTATGAAGCACGATTCACACCGTGATTTGTTTGAACTGAAAAATAGGGGGGTTGATTGACTGATGGCTGGCAGGGGGAAAAAAAAAACACAGGTGCTGTCTCAGAGACCTTACCACAAGGAAAAGTGAAACCTGTTGCTGGCCTGCAGCCTGTATCCAGGCAGAGAATGGAAACATTTCTTCCCAGTGAAAAAGAGGAATGCAGCAGTGAGGAAACAAAGAAAAACAACAAAGCATATTTTAACTATACTTAAGGCAGGCAGCTGCCTACTCAAAGCCAGAAAATCAAAATAGGTTGCCAAAGCCTCTGAGAAGCTGGACAAAAAAGAATAATGTAAAAACACATTTTCTTATGTATTAAGTCATGACTAAATCAGAAAAAAAGATATACATTTTAAGAAAGTCATATCTCAGATTAAATGTACTGTAGGTCAAATTTTAAGTCAATATTACTTTGCTGTGACCAGGCTAGAACAAAATAGGTTTACTCTACAAACTCGAGGCACGTTTCCACCACAGGAACTAGGGATTTTCCCAGGAACTGAGAGCACTTTTACCTCTGAGGTTAACAAACATCTGGGTGGAGCTTGCAGCACTACATTTCTGATTGGTCAGAGCAATTGCTGCATTTTTTTCATTTGTCAAACCAATTTCATTTTAACAACTCTGAAAATCCCCGGTTGTGACAACTACAGCATAAAGGCCAAAAATCATTTTTGCACTAATTTTGCACTATGCTTTAGACACTAATGCATAGTCTGATACATTACTGCTATCTGATGGACTGAAGTGGAACAGTACACTGCATGCTGTGGATCGCTCACATGTCATTATGCTACATTATCTGTCCTGGTCTTTCACTGAAGTGGAAACGTGCCTTAACAATGCCCTGCAAGAGCCATTTAGTTCCTGGTACTATAGTACCTGCGTCATTATTATTGTCAATACATAATAAAATTTAGCCTTTACCTTCCCATTCAAACTCATTGCTGTTGTCTGAGGGTGTGTCGATGTCATCAAGATCTAGCTCTGTGCTTTCATCCAATTCATCTGAGAGAAGAGAACCCTCACTGCGATCCAATGTGAGACTGATGTCCGGCGCTGCAAGCTTTTTCTTTGCTTTCTTGCTATGGTCGATTACATAGTCTAGGGTAGATACCAAGACATTAAAGTGTTATACTGTTACACAGGACAGTTCAGGTATTTATTACAATACAAAACAATTCCCACCAAATCTTTAGTGCAAGAGACAGCAGTCTTAAATCCAGTATTGGTAGATGTTTTACTCAATACATTATACAATATTGTTATGCTTTTACATTTTTATTGCTATAAAAATATGGTTATTGCAAAAAAAAAAAAAAAAACTTTTTTCTCCATTTCTCAACATTATTGGCTTTTTAAAGCATAAAACTATTGTATCAGCTTTTAAACTATCACTCAACCTCTGGAAGACTACAGTGAAATACACTTTTTTTTTAATCCTGTAAACTCAGACTGCTGAGCTCTGAAATTAATTACAAATTAACTTTTGAGAGCATGACTGAATAAGAAAGTACAGCAACAAATGCCTCTCTTTGGTATATACTGTATGCTAGCATGTAAGTGAACTGACAATTTTGACAATTTATGGGCATGCTCTTTAATATTATCCATTTATATATTCTAATATTATAATTTTCTATTTTTATTACCAGGGTCTCGGTCGTCAGATGTCCCAGCAAAAAGCTCTTCTTCAAGCTCCTCCTCCTCCGGTAAGGGCCTGACAATAAAACGAGAGATCATGTCATCAGTCGGTATTCTGTCCACATGACTTTAAAACACAAAGATGTGATACATAATTGTGATCCATGGCTCATATATAATTTACTAAAATGAGTAAATGCAAAAGTACCGTGGAAAGTCCTCATCTTGCCATTCTTCCTTAAGTTCAACTCCTTCCATTCTTAGACGGGCTTCTGTTGTGGCAACTGACTCTTGGCGATTAAGACTGAAAAATTAAAACACAATAATTTTTGCTAATGTATAGGTTTGAAGTCTTCTACCTACTAAAAGTTTCTCTTGTACTACAATTCCAATTAAATTAAGAGGAAGCAAAGATTATCTATGACCAACAAAATCCTAAGCGATACAAATGGTCAGCAGTCAACACTAGCTTGTGACTTCAATCCTTAAAGGATTAAGGGGGAAACAGTGAAGTCTTATTGCTCTACCAAGAGTCAAAAGCAGTCTTGTTTTCTAATTTTGCTTCAACAAAATTTTTTACAAAGTTTGTGGATAGTGAAATAAACAGTGAATAGTATCAAAAAATATAAAGGGACACTTGAGAAAAGAGCAGTACATTAATAAAGTATGCATTAGAGAAAAATGTTAAAAACCAATAATCAGAGCAGATAAGTCACCCAGACCAGGTTAATTTAAAATTAATCAAATACATTAATAATTAAAAGACACAGTTTCTTGAGTACTCTGTGCTACAGTGCTAATGATTAGTCCTGTGTTATGGGGACTTATTTACTAAATGGAAGGTCATACTACATATAGCATTTACTGTGTCAATGGCTTGTTTTAACTCTAATGTAAAGTGGTTTGAGTTGGTTGTGCAAACAGAACTGTTAACATTTTGATTGACTGTCTCTGAAAGTTTAGGCTTGTTTCTAGCCATGTAATCAGATCACTGGCTTCTTGAAAAGCTTACCAGCTTGTGTTGAGGGATTAGTTATAAACCATGACTGCTGATCATGGCATCTGTATCGTTGCCAAACACCGCTCCTTTTGATGCATCAAGCACATGCATGATTGTATTGTATTCGCAGACATAAAAACATTCAAAAAAACCCACTACATTATACTCAAACAAACTGAGAGAGGTCTGGGGGCCACAAGAATGTAGTTTCCTGAAAAGAGGCTTGCAATCCAAAGCATTTAGCTGAACTAAAATTATTTTGACAAATGGTTAGTTATCTTAGACCTGATTTTATCAGATATGCAAATAACCTTTGTTGTTTACAAAGGCAATTATCTGCTTCATGTACAACCATTTTGTGATGTGTCATCCTTCACTGCATTACCAAAATATCTGTTGCATTTAGTTCCCTTATAAAACACGACATTCAAGTTGTTTAACCATGCTTCAAGAAAGTTCCGCGTTCCTCCTGCATGCTCTACTGCTTGAAAAAAATGATATGCATTTTCTTTTGGTTAGATAGGGTGGCCTATTTTAGCTTTTGTGAAGCAATTCATTCAATACAACTGGTTATGCTGTTGACAAAAGGTAGAAGCACAATCCATGCTACCCCCTTATCCTTCCACACAAACATCATCATATACATTGCAAGATGACAACATATAGAAAAGTCATCTCTATATGTGACAAACCTATTAACAAGAGAGCTAAATCTGCAACAAAGATCCTTTCGCCTTATGTCAGCAGGGACTTCTGCCCACTGCAACGCTCACATGGGATATAAAGCAGTTATTTTTGTTGTGTTGTTTTACCACAGTGGTCCTTTTTGATATCCTAGCCTATGGAGCATTTTTACTACATTGTACTACAGTGTAATATAATAATATTGGCCAGTAACTGTTGAGATTTGTGCTCAGCCCCTCAACAATATTAAATAAAAAAAGAAAGAAATGCTTTGATGCCAAAAGGTTAAAACAACAACTAATAGCAAATAGCACCAATATTGGCCTGTCACAGCACTTTCAAATGTGGTGTCACAGAATACATTAAGACACATGAACACACACCACAGGCAGTAATTTAGAGTAAGGTGCTGGAATTTGGGTGAGCAGCAGTTTTGCAATGAACAGATACCGGGATACTGGAAAAACATGTCACGTAATCAACCGTGCGGTAATGACGTTATATTAATTGGTTTGCTACATTAATTGACGAATTTTATTTGGACTAGCATTTATCAGATCAAACGTGAACCGAGTCGAAACTCAAGAATTTGGGTCCTTATTGTAAGGTTTTTAAGGTTTAATGTAAGGTTTGATATTATAAATCGCTAAATGCCACAACAGCACAACAGAATTTTTGGCAATTCTTGCTCATACTTTCCTCCGGAAAGAAAGAAAGACCATAAATAAGTACGCAACATTATGACGCAGACATGTTAAATGCATAAATTACAGACCTTCCTACGGGTCCAGATTGTGAGCGTGGCTGGGAAAGTTTCACTGGAGTAGAGCTTCTTGCTCCCGGCTGTTTCTGTTCATTTTCTGGCGTCGTCTTCTCCTGTGGCGTAACTCTAGCTCTCGCCAGACTCTCCTGAAGTGCCTCTACGCCATTTTCAACGGTGCTATTCTGGAATTCATCTAGTTCCTCTTCGTCACCTCCCCCGGACACCCCGGAGGATGAGGGACTGGAAGTACGCCTGTTTCCCAGCTCATCATGAGTCCTCCTGGGTGTGACACAATCCGGGTTGCTATTGTTCAAATTCATATCACTTACACCATGTAGCACGGCTTCACTCTCAATCACACCCGATGCCATGGGGTTGTTCTCCTGTCGCTGGAGCGAAAGAGTTCGCCGATAAACGCCTGACACTCCCGTTTATTAGTAACCAAAATCAATCAAATCGCGCAATCTGATGCACAACTTCTTTAGAAGTTTGTGGCGAGTGTGCTACCTCTTCTCTGCAGTACCGCTAGCGAGGACCTTTGTTGACAGCTAGCGACACCTACTAACTCTCTCATGAACAAATAGTGTTAAATGTCTCATAGGGTGCAGACATAGTAGACTTTGAAGGTGCGTCACGATTTGGAATCGAGACGTCCAAACGTAGCTTAGCAAATATAGTGGAGCGGAGCGATACTACCCATCCGTTTATTTCCTTCCTGCCCTCACTTCCACCGTTAACACACGTATTTCACGCTAGCTTATGTGCTACAGTCAGCTAACTTAGTCGCAGCAAAACAAGCTAATGTTGTACGGTTTTAGTCCATGAAATCATGGCAAGGTACTTGACAACTGCGGAAAACCTGTTCCATTGGTTCATGTAGAGTCCAAAGTTAATACCGACTAATTCCACTACCCAGGACACTCAGTACCGGTATCAGACCAAGACTGTTGTTCGCCAACAAAGCTAGCTGCGTCTCTCCCCGGGATTCCACTGAGTGCGCGTTGCGTCGCGTGACGTATCCGTTCCGTTGTTGCTGTGTGTTGCTGCTCCGTCAGCGTGCAGCAAAACAGGTGTTATGCCGAGTTCTGCGTGGCTGCCGAGAATTGCACGTCTCTGACGGGAACGCGCACAGCAGAAGCGGAAACCAGTGGACATCGAGGTGATACTTGTTTGGATTTATTAATGATGGTACGTTATCGGAGGACAGTAGTTTGTAGTTTCTGTTACTTAGCGAATATAGCAACGTTTTTCTTACCAACATTTCTGGATACAATTCTGCGTGAATGAATGAACGTTATTTGTTAGAATTGAATTCAAGAACGGATTGTTACACAATTGTGAAATTATAAAGATTAAGCCCATAACAGTCTACAGTGCATTGTATGGTAGGACTGATCGTGCATTCCCTATTTTGTATTTTATAAAAGTGGCGTGAATGAAATACACACCATTCAGGTGAAATGCGTCCAAATATAATGTGAGCACCACTATTTCATCCCAAATATTCTACAAAATAAAATAAGCAGGGGACGCATATTTCGGCAGAGCTGGCTTTACAGCTGCCGAGATTTGCACCCCCCTTTTTATTTAGTCGGGAAGGCTGTGTTGCAGTTAACTCTCATATGCAAGAAGACATCCAAACATAACATGAGCACCACTATTTTATCCCAAATACTCAAAATAAAATGAATGAACCTTCCTGTGAAATGGACATGCACCACAAAAATGTCAGTAAGAAAAACGTTACTATAGTCGCCAAATCCCAAAAAGTTCAATGGTTTCCGCTTCAGCTGTTCCCGTCATAGGGATGCAATAATCGGCAGGCACGCAGAACTAGGCATAACAGCGGACAGCTGGAGCCGCGAGACAGGTATTTCTCGCGATAATTAAAAAACTACATGATATGTAAGATGTTCCGGTACACTGACTGATTGCTGTGCCGAAGCTGTTCTTAAAAACGACCAGGAGCGTAAATATAAACACGATGACAATTCCTCCTTGATTTATTTCACTCCCCTGCACTATCCCGTGCAGCTTACTATTAATGCTTTACCTTGTGAGATACAAACGTATTGGACATCTGACATCTTCTGGCTATTTAGTGGTACTGCAGTTCTTGTCACTGAGACAGCGAGTTTATTTATATCTTGTCACTGTGTAGTAATTATTGCTGTTGCATATATCACTAGCAACACAAATAAACAGAAACAACATGTTAATCATCAAAAGTGCAACCCTTTTGTTTGGAGAACTGCATGTTTGGATCGTATGCATGTCTGGAATAAAACATTAATCTGAAGAAGGGGAGCCGTGTTTTTGGAATGTTATGCCAGCTGCAGCCAGAATAGCCTCTCACACTGTTGTCTACAAGAATTCAATATTTTTAAGACAACATTTGATGTACAGTGCTCTTGAAGGGAATATAGTTGAATTTGTTCTACTGCACAGATAGTTATGCAGAATCACACATTTCCCAATAACCCACTAGTGATAAAAATGAAACAGTAAAATTACAGCTGCAACATACACCTTTTCAGTATACAATAAATCTTACTCATTGTTCTTTGAAAAGTGACATATATTATTGTATGGCATATATTTAATATTCTGTGTTTATTTGTCTGTACATTTATTTCCACTGTATGATTTTAACTACTTGCCACTAGATGGAGTTAGATGCTTATTTAAAAACTGCAGACATGGCTCATTATTGACTGCAAATCTGCCATAACTCCATAACTCAAAGCCTTGTAGAGAATGCCCTCTTTTCAGATGCAATGAGGGCAGTTTTTAAATTGCAATTACAAGAGGCTGATTTTACCCAACACATTTTTTTTTCTGAAAAAACAAACAACCAAACACACACAAAAACAACAACAACAAAAAAAACAAAACAAAAAAAAAAAAACAAAAAAAAAAAACAAAACAATGACACGGTCACACATTACACATTTGAGGTGGAGATTTTCTTTGGTGAAGATGGCTGCTAACATCCCTCAGGTGAAGCCATGTTAATAAATTATCTAAAGAGACAGGCGCGTATTAGTTATTTACATTTTAGAGCTTTTATTACCACCTACTGCCAAACTTAAATTATATGGCTGCAACAAATGCACAACAATTTCTCTTTTGATAGGCCTTATTATTAATAATAATAATAATAATAATAATGAGCAGACCTCTCACCGTGTAAAAGAAAACACATCTATAGATCTAATATAATAGTGCTGGTTAATTAATACCTCCTCTGTGTGCAGTGGCTCATTCAGCGTTGTTTCTAATTAACACAGTGCTATTTACTCTGCTGGATCATTAGGCCTCATCACCAAATGATAATCCAGTTAATTTGAGAGGACTTCCCTTCCACCTACTACCACGGTGCTATTTGCCATTGAGTCATGTTGCAGTTATTTTCAAATTAAGACAAATGTTCCCTCTTTAGTCAAGATAAATCTGTTGAGCTGCAGCATTAACATATCTAGCACAGTGATTTTAAATGCATCTAGAAAATAAGAGATTAGATTGAAAATTTATATTTGAAATTTTTGTTATTCCTCCAAATTTGGTGACCAAGTAAAATAACTATTATACTTTAAAAAGTTAATAAGGAGATATGTTAAAGCAAAATTGCAGTTGCATCTGAATAAGGTTGAGCCACGTAAGAGTCAGTGCCTGTTATTTAATCATATGTGCCTGCTTTTGAGGGGGCAGAAGTGGCTATTTTAGTAATATATCTGTTGCATTTGTATTGATATCACTTGCATTTCTTATCCAAACAATCCAAAACAATGTCCAAGCCGACACTGGTTGTAGCTTGTCAAGCAATCTGTTATCCCAAACAACAGAAAAACAGATGTTTCTTGCATTTACAGACATATATTTAAAGATTTGACTTGGATTTATGGTCATCATTATTTGTTGGTATGGACACAATCTTGTACAACTGAGGTACAAAAAGAGGCACTGTGGAGGGTGTTTCAGATTCCTCCCTTTAAAAGTAATAACTGAACCCAGATATCAGTGCAGATGCTCTTGCAGACCCCTCATTTCATCATAAAAGGAGGGATCAATGTTGGATTCAGAGATGGAGGCATAACCTATTTGTACAGCAGGATCATTAGGAAGGTTTCTCCTCCATTTCCATAAGTGGGGTAGTGGGAAGTATTTAGGCGACTTGAAATATATCACTAATGAGGAGAGACAAAAAGAATTCATGTGCATGTTTTATGCAATCTCTTTCTGGGTGTAGATGAATAATTATTCATGATTGTGAGGCCTAAAAGGAAGGCATGAAGATAGCAACTGCAAAGAGACTGGTAAAAAATTTAAAGAGGAAGTTGAATTAATATTTAAGGGAAGATGAAATATTTAATGGAAACAAATGAGCAAAACATTTAAACCGGCATGATAAATAGTAGCGAGTGTCATTAAATTGTGCTATTTGCTACATTAGCCATAAGGTCTCATTTATAATCATGGTAGGAGCTGAGGATTGTTTTTAACATGCCAGTTCCTGTGTGAATGTGTGCATGAATACATTGTCTGTAACTAAGGGCTGACCTCACAGCCGAGAAATATTAGCCTTTGATTCAGGGTAGTGATATTGATGCCGCAAGGCAGAAAAACCAATACATGTTTTATTGACCTTTTTTAAGTTAAATTGGGTTTTGGAAAAACAAAAAATACATAAGGACATGAGTTGATGGTTGCAGCTGGTTTTCTCATGAGCTTTAACATCATAGTGTTTGAGTGTGATACTCACAGCCACACAACATTTGGTGAATTTCACCGACCTACATTAAAAGAAAACAGAACGTGGAGTATGTCGGCAGCACAAGTTAATTTGTTTTCCAAATGCAAAAATAATTAAAGCAGTAAACAAATAATTATTCAAGTCAATGGGAACAATTATCTCAAAGATGCCTCTGAGACTTGGATGTGCTTATACTGAATTGATTAATTATCCTGCTAAAGATAATTGAGTGGAGCGAGATCTTTGACTGCTTCCTCTTGATCCCAAGAATAATCATCCCCACCATCATTTCCAATATGTGGTAAATGTAGACACCTTCCTGTGTGTTCACTGAAAATGCCACGGTGTTGTGACATAAATGACTTTTAGGAGCTGCAGTTCATTTCTGCATTCATCTCACTCTGCAGCTACTCCACAGTATTCCTAGAGAAAATCTAAAAAAAAAAAAAAAAGCACATCCACGGCCAGACATCAACTCATCTCTTACCTGAGCTCTGTGAACACCAGGTTTTACAATACATTTTAATCTTTTTTTAAATTGCCTGTTAAATGTATTAAAAATATAGCACAGAGTACTGACCTGTGCTCATCTGTCCAAGTTCAACTTTGTCAGCAACACTGTGTCATGCCCTTACTAACCTGTGGGCAGACTATTACTTACTTCCGAGCCAGACAGAGATCATTACCCCTGTGAATGATGGCAAGGCAGCCAGAGCCCAACAGCTTTATATTCCAGCTCAGCTCAGCGGATGCGAGCCATCACATCCTGTTAACAATTCCATGGCTCCTCCATAAAGATAAGCTCTCTCAATCTGCTCTGTCTGTCTCAATCGCCACTGAGGAGACATCAATCATCACTAGCCAAGATGGGGCCCTCCGTATTCACTTGTGATTGACACCGTTTAGATGATACAGACGGAATCAGTAGGCTATTTATTTCCTCTATGAACCAGTGCACTGTTTTCAGAGTAAGGGCGTTCATAAAATATTTATTTTTGGTTTCTGCTTAGTCAAGTTCCTGTAATCAGTCTTTTCACTCTGAGCAAATATTGGGCCATTTCCCTTGGAATCTCACAAATGCCTAGATGAATTAAATCACTGGTTTTGACATTTTAATCAAATTAAACGCGAGAAGCCAATTGTCACTTTTGAAACATGAGGGTGATTTCTATTGTTAAGGATCTGCTTGCCATGAGAGTTAACCGTTACATCCTAATGATTGGTTTACATGTAAGATCAGGTTGATATTTTATGTATAAGCACACATTCTGTTCAACGCCTTTTATTCTATTAACCTGTCCTGTCTTTATTAGATCATAAGATAATTCCCTTATGGCTTAGCCTTTGATAAATATGCTTTAGGTCTACCTAATTAATGCATTCCACTGTGATTTTCTTCACTTGTCACCCTCTCTTTAACCTCACAGTGAAGGAACAGACTTTTCCTACTCAAATTATAGGTCCTCTGAGATGCTGCACATGTGTGAGCTAATGATGTAGTGTGCTGCACAACCTGGTTACTTATCTTAAGGACCTTGTTGAATTTTTTGAGTAGAAGCACAATATTACATTCTATTATGGCGTTTGGATATCTTCTGAGGAAACATGTTGTAATCTGGTATGTTCTAGTTCGATTGTGCCATAAATTATAGTCATGTCTTAGTAAGTACAAGAGAGTCTCTGTTATAAACAAAATATCACTTAAAATGTTTTCTGCACAATTAGGATTTCATGTTGTTTAAAATTAGATTTTTTTTTAATGCACTGTATATATATTGTCTCCAAATATCTTTGTATTTCTTTAAATACCAGCAAAATAAACAAACAAAAATGTTTCCAAGGAGACAGGAGGATAAACCCCACCAGCTTAATCTACTATCAGATTAGTTCAGGCTATTCAGCATTTTAAAATGTACCACCCATTTTTACGTTTACTTTACTACCAGCATAATTGCAGTGTCTAGCCATGTGACCAAGGGACTATTTATAATGAATGGGATAAGGTGGGGATGTGCAAAGATGCTTGGTCATTATTGAAATAAGTGCTTAATTTGAGAAAGGCTAGCTGTACCCATACAATACATTATGTCACATAATAATCAGAAAACACACCATGTAATTATGTGTGAGGAACCTTGATTTAACTGCCTGTCACCTCCCACTGTAAAATGTTACAATGAGCCTACGTACAAAGAAAAAAAATTGCTTTAAAAAGTCACAATAACAAGACGCTGGGTGCTTGTGGGCAAATCTGTGTCTATTAATATTTAAACACAACCAAACAAAGGTTGTTATGGATGAACAGCTTAGGTTCTTGGGTGGTCATTACTATCACTATTATTAACAGTAAGACAAAAAATATGCTCTTTGTTCAAGTCAGATTATACAGAAAAAAAACTGTGAAAAATGTATTTCACCATTTTTGTTTTAATCGGAATGCATCACATTATTTTGTTTTAAGAGCT
The DNA here is from genome assembly GCA_016785285.1 of Brachirus orientalis. Taxonomy (NCBI): domain Eukaryota; kingdom Metazoa; phylum Chordata; class Actinopteri; order Pleuronectiformes; family Soleidae; genus Brachirus; species Brachirus orientalis. The sequence goes on along the minus strand of JAFBJR010000146.1, from coordinate 7,873,143 downwards.
GTGAATTTAACTGGTGCTAGATACTGCTGGTAAAATGTATTTATTGATTCACAGTTTTAATAACCGACTGCATATTCAGAGATCATAAGTTTGAATGTGTAGAATCGTTGCATGTATATGCTATAATTCTTTAATACAGCTGGGAGATTTTAACTTGAATTGGCTGCATCAGTGTCTGATGATTTCAAAGCTTAATGTGATTCACTAAACCAACCTTCAGATTGTTGATGGTCCCACACGTCCAAATTCCAAAAGCCCTAAATAGTCATCCCTGATCAATTTAATTCTCACTAATGTCCCTCATAAGTATTCAACCGCTTCCATATTTGTAAATGATATGTCACTGCAACAGTTAGAAATGCAAAAATCCCAAAAACAAAATCCCGTGTCATAATTAAACGTGACATGAAACACTTCTCTGAACAAGGTTTCTTTCATGATTTGTTTAATTATGAGTGGAACTTGTAGTCTAATCTTTGATGTTGACAGTGCCTGGGATTTCTTTTATAAGGGTTTTATTAATATTGTGAATAAGCATGCACATTTAAAAAAGTACAGAGCGAAAAGCTGGAATAATGCCTTGTTTAATTCACAATTAGTCTTTTTCTTGAACGCAATCTGTCATGGGCAAAAGCTAGAAAAACCAACCTGAACTCTGTCTGACTGTTTTCAGGCAGCTTCACAATGCGTGTATCACAAAAAACAAAAAGGTAAAGCTGAATATTTCCTTACTCAAACCTCAAGCAATCTTAATAACCTCACAAAATTTTGGAAAACAATTAAATCCCTCTCTGACAATAACGAAGGCTTATAGCTTCCCCCGTGCATTATAAATGGTTCCAGTCAAAGATGCTTGATAGTTTTAACAAACATTTTATAGTGTCTGTGTATTTATCTGAGTCCTTTTCATCCTAACAATCACCGTGCCCCTTCAGTTAGGTCGGCTGGTCAGAAAATGTAAAGTCCATCTTTTAATTTTAATCAAATTTTATACAAATACCTCAAGGTTTTAGACACTACAAAAGCTGCAGGTCCTGACAAACTGGAGTCCTACTTTTTATAACGATTTTATCGCCCACCCCCAAACACACATTTTTAATCTTTGTTTGGTCACAAATGTCATCCATCTTGTCAGCCTATGTACTTCCTCTTAAATAACTACAGGCCACTCACCAAACTGTGTGCCCTTAAGTATCTTGATCAGCTAAAGGAGTTTTTAAAAGTAATAAGGTTTTATGTGATTTTCAATCTGGTTTTAGAAAAGGGCATAATACAACAACAGCAGTTTTTAACAACAATTTGATTGACTCTATTGATAAAAAAACAAACAAAGAAAGAAAAAAAAACACTGTGCAGCCCTCACCAAGGCCTTTGATACAGTGGACCATACATTACTATTGAGTAGCCTTAGCTAGAGCAGGTCGGTCTCCAGAAACTACCTAACAAAGAGAACACAGTGTGTGCAGGCAGAAGGCTATATATCTGAGTATCAAACAAAAGGAGTACCTCAGGGGTCAGTCTTAGGGCCACTCCTTTTTATCATCTATATCAATAATATATGTCCAATGCCAACTTTCATTTTTATGCTGATGACACTGTGATTTACTGCACAGCCCCCACCCCATCACAGGCACATGACCAATTACAAATGGCTTTAATACTGTTCAGCAGAACATTTATCATTTAAAACTGGTGTTAAATGCAGACAACACTAAAGTTATACTATTTTCAAACACCAAGGCCAAGTCACAGAACCTACCACGAATTATTACCTCTCAGGGTTTACAGATAGTCTGTCTCATCATACATAAGACATCTTGGTATTTTATTTGATGAATCACTCTCTTTTATTCCACATACCATTCAGCTTGTAAAAAGGTTGAAACTGAAACTGGGATTAAATCATGCCTTTCTTTTCAGTCCAGAAAGAGGCTGGTTGCTGCCACTTTTATGTCAGTCTTGGACTATGGAGATGTTCTGTACATGCATGACTCATCCCAGAGGCTACATGCCCTCGAAACAGTGTGTCATAGAGCCCTGAGGTTTATCACCAACTTAAGATCTCTTACTCATCTACATGTAGTCTACAAGTAGACTAAAACACTGGAGAATAATAATTTATAAAGCTATTTTCAGCCTTCTCCCCTCCTACCTGTTGACTTTTATCAGTCTATGGAGCTCTGGATCGTATTAGCTTCGCTCCCCTGGATTTTCTTTCATTATCTGTCCCAAGGTTAGGAACTGAATGGTGAAAAAGGCTTTATGTTTGTTGGTCCCTGTGTCTGGAACCCACTGCAGAAACTTAAAGGCTTGGTCTCAATGGATATTTTTAGGAGAATGCTGGACGACGTAGAGGCAGACTCATCTGTCTGCACATGCTGATTTATGGGTTTTCACGATTCTGTGGGATTTTATGTTTAAGATTGTGAAACTGAAAATTGCACATTTGATTTTTTGGTTTTTTCATAGTATGTATGGCTGCTGACTATTTGTTTGTAACCTGTGTTGTACCTTCTGTACTGTCTTGGCCAAGACACACTTGAAAAAGAGATTTTTAATGTCAGTGTGGTTTTTTCCTGGTTAAATAAAGGTTAAAATAAATAAATAAATAAAAAAATTCTTAGGCTTAGGTTAGAGTGGGTTAAGGAGGTAATGGTGAAATATGTTATGGGCATTGAAGCCTACAAGTACTGATCAAACATTTTGCCATACATAACAAAAGGTTCACCAAGGTAACTGAACAGCACACTACCCACAATTCAATGAAAAGTTACAATTTTATTTAAGGAAACATGAAGTTTGACCTCAATTGAGATATCAAACAACCTTATGTGCATTCATTGTCAAACTGCCAAGAATCTTTCCAAATCAAAGATTGATCACCAAACACTTTGAACCACCCTTATAATTAAGTGTGTCAGAACAGCTTAACAGTAACTGTCAGCACATGCAGCTAACATCCAGGGAGTGATGAGAAAAAGCAAAACTTATAATTACTCATTTATGATAAATGTTTAAGTTTCCATCCACACAAAACAATAAATATTGTGCACTAAAGCCTCCATTTCTCCACTCTGGCTGCAAGCCCTCAAGAATGTATTCACCATCACAGCCAAACAGTGTGATTACAAAAATACTTTTCCTTGTCTTTTAAAAGGATGAAATATTTTCTCTGCTGTGTAATTCTCCTCTCTGTATTTTGAGAGACACTGACCTAAAAAGGTTGATCAAAGACTGATGGAACTCTAAAGCCTGCAGCAACCAATAAATTGGTTCGTTCGATGTTTTGCACTGACAAATTATTCTCCAGAGTACTAACATTCTTGGGAGCAACTCAATTAGCAAGAGACAGATGTAACAAAATTCACATTTATGTTTCATTGGCATTTCAATGTTTTATTATTTCAGTGGATGTTTACTTGGAACTTTTTTTCTTTTCACAGAAATGATGGCTATTTACCAATTGTCACATCAAGTGATAATTGTTTTGGTGCCGAGTGCAGAATTGTGGGGACCTAGACTCTCTTTCTATCTCTTTAGGCCTTTGCACAATCTTGGCATGGCCTTGAGCATTCATATGCTTTAATGCGACTTTTAAAAGCCAATATTTTTCTATTACGGCTGAAAGGAGCCTGATTCTAATCTCTGTCAATGTAAAAAGAAATGTCGACAAAAGAACATGATGAAATTCAACCTAGGGGAAAATACGCTTAATAATGTAATGCTTTGTGAAGTTCTATATTTAAAAGAATAAAAATAATATTCCCATTAGTTTTGATCAATTACTGCAGATTGATCAGAATAGAATAGAATAGAATAGAATAGAAGTACTAATTCACTGTCATTACTTGGAACACTGAGCTCAATATATTCACAGTTATCTTAAGAAAGAAACACATATTTCGTTCTACTACTTGGTTTTCTTTGCACAGGGGGATATATATACTGTTATTAATAAACGTGTGAATGACTCAGTCTTTGGGCATTTGTGCACAGAAACACTGGTGATCTCTAGCACAAAACCATATGGTTAACAGTGAGTGATAACCCTACCGTTCAAGCACCGTTTACCTCCGTAAGGCATGGAAACAGAGAACTTAAAAGCACATCTCAATGAAGGTGTGTATAGGAAGAAAGGATTTCAATTAATTGTCCTATTTTTCACATTATAGTATTTCTAGTATTCAGACATTTAATGTAGTGCTTGGACATTAATTTTTACAGTGTTTTGTGCTCTTGTGAATTACACTGCATCATCAATTAAACCGCTATTTTCAAAATCAAACCTTAGGGATTACTTTATCTTACAGTATGTTATTGGATATAAATCCAGTGATGTTTGACACACTGCAACTGCATCTGCATCTTCACACATACAAATAACACCAGCGTTTTTCTAAACATGCTGAGGCTTGGCAGAAAATATGAAACCCAAACCAGAGCACAATAGAAGCTTTACAGTCTCACTCTGAATTTGCAGAGAACATCCCGAAATACCACGCTGCACAATTAACTGTCAATGAAATGTTCCTTTTGCTTTATCAACAAAGTAAGGCAGTTATTTTTAATTGGCCATTTCATGGTATACCATATTAGTTAAAATTACACTTTGCTGCAGCAAAAAACACAACGCTCTCTTCTATACCCTGGTCACGACAAATAATATTATATTTTTCACTTCACACATTGAGGATATAATATACTCTAGGGTGGTGTTTATGTGAGAAAGCACTAGTATGTGGGGACATGACACAAAATATTTATATACAGTATAGTTATTACATGACATAGGCAGGCATCACATAAAATGTTTTTATTCAACAATTTGTTATTGCTGTAAGAAATGGGTAGCTTTTATAGTAGGTCAACAAACATACTAACAATTTGTTTTCTTTCTATAAAAATTCTATTGAACAGGTTCTTTTATGTTTTGAGCTACTGGGTGTAGATTATAGTGTCTAGTTTACATGGACACATACAGTGCAATTGTTTCATTAACAGTCTGAATGTAAATGTTTGTGGTAATGCCTGAATTAAAACTTTACTGGTCATGTGAATTTATGCAGCCTATAGCTGCCTTCACCATGGTAACAAAAGTATGATCCCAGGCCGAAAGACTTGCAGAAAATGCAATGATCATAGTTTGACATGGAACTGAAACTGTTTAATAATTTAGATCAAAGTAAAAGTTAAAAAACTGGAAGCAGAATTTGCTCTTTGTGGCACCACATGAAATGTCCCTGCAGCGTAGCTTAAAGAAGACAACCAGCGGGTTGATGTGCAGTTGCGAGAACATCAAACAGTTTTTTTTCTCTCACTGAAGAAATACTTGACATTTTCTTCTTTTTTGGTGAGAGAGCCTGTCTTCCTGCTGACAGGAATTCCAGAGTTGGCATTGCACTCAGCAGCAGGGAGGCACCAGTGGAGAACTATACCCGAATAGCTTTTCTAACCACAGACCTCTACCAGAATGGATCATTAGCATTGTGCCAGAGATGGATGGCAACTTTCTGCACGACTTGCTGGCCACCAGTGTAAGAGCGGGACGCAGGCTCTCCTCTGGTCCCTTGGCCTGCCTGCTGACCTGCTCCTGGGTCTTAGTTAACATTCAGGGGGCCCTGACCTGAAAAGCAGGCTTGGCAGCAAAACCAAGGTCCCATCCTCCCCAAAGAAATTAGAGGTAGTAATCTTTCAGGAACAACCTGCTAACCTTCCCAGACCATGTAAATGTAATAGATGCAGCTGATTGCCCAGCCTCTGTTTTGTAGCCCCTCATGCTGTCACTGGCCATGGCAGGTTGCATCCAATTTGTGTGTATTTGACAGCTCAGAAGTGACAAACGATGGCTAGAGCAGAAAGAAGGTTACATTTAAACGCAGCACAGGTCAATGGGGTAGAGGGCTGAATGCTAAATCATTGTCAGAGAAACTAATGATACAACGTTTTGCAACAACAGGGCACAATAAAAGATAAAGTGCAGAATGTCATACTGATACTAGAGACAACCAATGTCTGTTTGAAACGCACATTTGTCTTGATTTTGCATTGACATTCATGTATTCTAGTCTTTGAATGGAAAATACTGAGAAGTCTTATAACATAATACATTTATAGATGAAATATTTTGTGTGGTATATCAGTATCATAACAAAGAGATTACTGATGGGAATACTATACTGATGATGATGATACCATGTATATAAAATCCTTCTGGGACTATTGTTAAGCATTGGAAACAAATATTTAACTCACTGTGACTAAGATCTGTTACACCTGCTGTAGCAATTACACACAGGAAGTCTGAATAACAAACACCAAAAGAGCCTGGGAACCGAAGCATAAGTTGTGGCATCTTGATAAGTCTTTAAGTAATTCTTACGAGAACAAACACCCCTAGGCTCACTTGCTTCGTTGCTTAAGTCAAAACAGACAGTACATACTGCCACTAGGCTGCCACTGAAATCACATGACAGTATAGTGGCCACTCTTTTCATGAGCAAACTTGATAATCATGGCAATCATGGCAATCATCTTGACAAACAAATGCTGTAAACTTGACGTGAACAATATTAATTAATATTATTACTGGGGTTCTAAAACGGTTGTTTCTTTCACATCATCACAATTTTTATTTCAGTGTCTCTGGTTTTTTTTCCCCACCCCGTTTCAGTGGGCAAGCCAGTGTGGCAGCTAATAATAACCATTAGTACAACCATGTAGCTGGAGGTTATGTGGACATGGAGTGTCCAGGAAGCTCAAGGACGGCCCACTCTCCCAGATTAAACAACATTCACTCTCTGTCAGATGCCTAGCTCCCAAAACTGCCAAGCCAGAGGAAAATGAGCCCCCACATGACCCTCACAGTGGATGACAGGATAAAACACAAGACAGTTGTGCCTGAAGGAGACCCAGGATAACGAAATAATCTTTAATCTCTGTCCCTTCAAGGCACTTTCAACACCTGTTAGGAGAGGGCAGCTAACAGATTCATTTTAAGCCTGGTAATTATTACACTAATTATTCACTTTAGTGTGGGGTGATTACCAGTCCTCGTTCAGGTGAATACTCGTCCGCTTGCACACCAGCTGAGTCCAGAGCAGCTCGGAAGAACAGTTGTTCCACTCGTTCTTTCCTTGCAGATATTTGACCTCTTGTCATGTTTGCAGTCTGTACTTTGGGGGGGAGGGAGAAAAATAGCCAGAAACTTTTAATTGCTCAACAGAAACAGCAGTGAAAGGCATGGGTTTGGCCATCTGTTCAGCCCACACCTTCTCTTTAGCATAGAAACTTAAACAGTTTGCATGCTTTCCACTGTCAAGTGTGAGGAAGCTACTGGGAATTCCTTGAAATTTTACATATTCTCACATAATCAAGTAGTTGCTGTGCCTTAATGATGAAACATTATTTCTCTTAAATTAATATGTATAGTATTCTTCTACATCAATAAATAATAAATCAAGATGTATTCTTTTCCTTTTGCATTTATAATCAGATCTGGAGGGTCCAAATGCCTTTAAGACAAATATTTCTGCTCTTTGACTGGATTTAATTCAATTATAAGATATACAACATCAAATGCTGTGCCTCCATTTACAGGTCTTTCATAAATATTTAATTTCTGTCCATATGAACACAATTAGTCTCTCATGCTGTGAAGATGTAAAAAAAATATATAAAAATTCCCCAGCAGTGAACAGGTATCTGTAAGTTAGAGCACATGGAATAAACAGTGTGCTGTTATGTCCACATCACATCTTTGCTTTGTCATGAAATTCACAAAATCCAGTTAACTATGTCGCTCTCTCTCTCTATTTATATACACTATATGAATATGAGTGTTTGTGTATGTGCAAAGAAACAAACTAAATTGACAATGTATTTGTATATCTCAATGCTGTTTGTGGCCCTTTAACCCTGAGCTCATTCATTAGCAGTGAAGAATTCAATGTCGATAGTAATTAAGAATTTTAGAAATTTAGAATTTAATTTAAAAGAAAATGAGACTAAAATGGCTGTAGGTATGTAAAAAATATTCTTTCTTCATGAAGATGCACATTTTATCCATGCAACAACAAATAAAAAAAAAATTCTTATTAACTAAGACCTGTCCTCCAAGCGTGCACACACACACACACACACACACGGGTGGATGGATGGAAGAATGAATAGATGAATCCAAGCAAATACCATCAAAAGCACAAAATTCTGCAAATAATGCTATCATATTATTGTCCAATGATTCATTACTTACTATCATAATCAATATTGTTGCTATATACAATAAATACAACCAATCATGATGTAACCAAACCTCACATGTAACCACACCTTCTGCACGTTTTCAGTTACTGCTAGAAATGCAAAAAAAAGTCATTTTAAACTTGAAACAAGTGACAAGACTAGCAAATATGTTATTATTTGCCAGGCATCCTAAAGGTCAGGCTTTACTGTCTTTGAAACACTGTGTCGGCTGATTGCTTTACTCTCTAGACAATGTCAATTTTGTAGAAGTACTTGCAGATTAAGTCGGCAGGACGTCAAGGGCCCTTGTCGAAGCTGCTATCTTGTCTTAGCAAAGGGTCCGAAAGCCCTTGTCTATTACTGGAGACACCCCAAGGACAGATGTTTTAGGCTTAGAGGGGTGATGGAGAATAATAGCACATTAGATTCCTAATGTCTCTCGGATGCAGGACTCGAGGGAGACAGAACTCCTGGGTAATCCAAATTCATCTCTCTCTCCCTCATTTCCTCCTCTATTTCTTCTCTTTCTTCACTCTTACCAGAGATGGTTCCTCTCTGCCTCTTGAGGTGCTGAATCTTAGCCTGAAGCTACACGGTACACAGTCCATTCATCAAAAGCCTGACCCTCTCCAGTGAGGGACACAACGCTATGGACTAATGAACTGAGTGCATGGTATGAACCACAAATCTTTGCACACAGGGGAGGGAATCTTTACTTATAATGGGCCATTATTACACACAGTATACCTGCATGGTGTTTAAATACAAAGACAAAAGTCTCATCTGTGCGGTGGACTCCCACTGCCACTGTCCTTGTCAAATACTCATCTAAAAACAACATCGAAAAGGTTAATGTCAATGCATGTGTCATGCGTGTTACCCATTGCTCTCACTGGTTAATATGTATGAGAAATGTGTGGATATTTTGTTTGTTACAGTGTAAACCTGCAGCTACACAAGTTTGTCATTCAGCCATTTATATGGCCAACTTTTTTCCTAGAAGGCCTTTCAGCCTGGTAAATATAATGCCATAAAGCTAATATGTAATGAACTGCACTGTGGTAACATTCCCCTCTAGAGTTTCTTTTTATTGTCATAGTACATCATATGTAAATTGGAGATAACGGGGCTTTCATCTCTTTTTTGTCCCACTATGAATGCTGAGTGTACTAAACACATGCTACCCATATTAAATCCCAACCCCCATTCCCCGCACTGCCAGCACGGAGCCCCCACCCCCTCATCCCCAACCTCAGGCCAAGGGTACACCTTGATGAGTAAAGGGGGAGGCTAATTCAGTCCTCAGGCTTAATTAATCCTATGTCTTATTTGATGAATGACTCCCAAATTGTGCTGTAATAGTGGTATTTTTTTGTGGAGGCGGCTGCAGAGGGGGCTGCAGAGGGGGCTGCAGAGCGGCGTGTTGACATGAAGCTGGGGGAAAGTCAAAGTCGGGACTTCCACGAGGTTCGACTTGGGGCTTTGTTTGCAAAGTTGTTGTCCTCTGTGGACAGTTGAAGCCCTGTCCTCTGACGTCAGGCTGGCTGCACAGAGTGATGGTGCGCTGCAGGGAACACGTGCTTCTCACGGCTACAATCACTATAGGAGTTCACTGTTTTTCTTTCATGCTGGGTTTGTCAGTTTTGACAAACAAGATTTGTTGTCTGCAAACACACAGAGTGCCCTACAATGTTTTGCATGAAGATCTGCCTCAGGGGTGCAACACATTATAATGATAGATTTCATGTTTGCCTTACTAATGAGAGGTGCCTAAACTATTGAAAACCAACAGTTTTTTATTTATAATGAATCTAAATGTGCTGTTAAGTCATTTGCTTATATCAGCAAGGTTATGAATGATGTCATTTGTCTAACATTTAAGTAAATGTAGAATTTTATTGAGCAATTTTACCGTTATAGATAGGCTCCCAGCACAGCTATTATACAATATTGTTTTGATTATTGTGTTATGTGCGCAGGTTTCTGTTCTGTGTTGTATATGGGCCACTTCAGACTATATTATAGTAGTATCTCCGAGAGATTCGGGACTTCTTCTTTTGCCCCATCTAATATGAATCCTCTTGTCACAAAGGGTTCTGTTTTAAGTATGCATTGTCCTAACAGGGATAGCACTTAAAGCTAACGACGTCATAAATTTTTCTGGCTAATGTGGCAGGCGTAAAGGGAGCTTTGGCGAGTGGGGTGAGGGTCTAGTGATTTGAGAGGAAGAATGATGAGATTCAGTGGCCTAGCCCAAGCAATGAACTTGATTAAACTAATCTCATCCCTATCAAAGCATCACTGGGATCCTCCTTGTCCCATTATTCATGGCAATGGGATAATTACATTGAGATGCACAGGGCCAGACAGATAGCAGTGTGACACGGGCCCTCAGACTCTGGGCTATGCCGCCACTACTATGTGGCCTGCTCATTTTAAACACAGATTAATTATGGTCAATGGGATGGTTCACATCTGTCACTCTTAGTGTGAAAAATGGAAATGACTTCCCTCAAGATGATAAAGGACGTATATTAAGTCATCTTCTTGTTGGGGCTCATCGGTATGAATTCAATCAGCATTTTAATGTTGATATCAGCTCCATGAGTGTCAATATACAGGGTTTACTGCTTCTGCAGCAATCGCATAGGAGCCCTGTGTCCTAAAACCAACGTATACAGAGATGATGATGAGTGACGCTGGTATTTTTGAGTATGCTGCCCTGCCATGGTCAGAGCTGTGTGGCCCTCAGTGCTCATCTGCAGGTTGTTTTTACCACCACAGTAAATGGAGCATCTTACTGGTGTGCCCCAAGGATGTTTTTCACCAGTTCAATCTTTCAACTCTGTCCCTGAGGATGAACATCTGATAACTGACCGCAGCACTTGAAACTAACAAGATTATTTGGTTGCGCGTTGCATGGCTGTCCGTGTATATCTGACTCATTTCTGAAGTCACCTGAGAAGACATTGTTATGGTTTTAGCTTGTTGTTATGTAAGAAGATCAAATTCTGCTCCATGAGAATGTGTGGCTGTAAAATGTGTTATAATAAACAGCCCAGATGGGTGCAGACATGTTTAATTTTTTCTTCTGGCGTTACATATTGAATTAAGAGTGCACATTAATTAACACCCCTCTCTTTTGTGCAATAATTCTTCGTATTTGGATTTGGGCCAATGCAGTAAACATGCTTTTAGATGCAAATGTTTATTGCTGTGCTGTTTGTAATAGTCACCTTTCATTGAACCAGCATTTTACATGCTCTGACACAACAGTTACAGATTGCTACAAAGGCTTTTACTTTTTTAATTCAACTTTAGTGTTATTTTTCTTTGGCTAGTATGTTGCTTTTGGTTTGTGAGCTAATTTAGTTTTCACCCTTCAAAATAAACTCTACATCAGTGTGTGTGTGTATAAAAAGAGTTGTCACCTTTTTGAGTTAGCGTTTGCTGGCAGCGATTTGTGAATGAATGATTCCATATGACTCATTTGAGTGAGATTTTTTTGCTGTTGTTGTTACTTTAATTCAGATGTTAAGCACAAAACCCACTGTAAACAAACAGAATATGACTCATTGACTTTCATTAAATCTTGGCTTTGTGATACAGCAGGTTTGCATAAAGGTTCCTAATTGAAAATAATAATTCAAATGTAACTATACAGGACAAAAACAAGCTTAGCCTCAGGAGACAGGGAGCTGATACTCATATATAATGTAAAGATTTGCATGTGAACTCAGCCTCGACTATCAACAGTACATATGCTGTTCGTCATCACTGTTTTGGCTGGCTGAGCATACGTTAGAGAATTTTGCTTGGATCACGTTTTAAGTAAATCAATATGTCTTTCAAGCAAGGCTATTAACGGCAATGTCCGCTCATTCCCAATTTCTCCACGAAACCACACTAATCCTGATTTACACAGTTTAAAACCTTGGCCATATCCCTTACCTTCCAAGGAGATAGGGTAATTAAATTGGTACTTTTTACAAGTCGTACTCAATAAATCTGAATAAATTAACAAGGCATTACTAAGACTGCTACATTAAATTTGCATAGTGTGTTTAATGAATATGCAACTGCAAGTGAAAAGGTCTGCTACTGTGAACTCTTGAAATTAGCATAACTACTTCCAGCATGTTTCTTAAATAATGCTCTCATTTGCACATCACTGAGTTGGCTAATTCTAACTTCAGTCACTATAGCCTCATAATTAAGACTCTTGCTTTAATTTTTAATGAAGTTTACGTTACATCAATCCTGACAGTAATGAGAGGGACATGGAAACAAAAAGGCTGCTAATAATTAAATTCACCAACCAGTTTGAAGCGTAGTAATTCCTGAGGAGAAATTACATGGCTAATTATTAATCTTATATTCATACCATCCCATAGATACATTCACTCCTTGTCCTGGTGCCAGTTATGCTGAAATGCAAAATGCCTCCTCTCTGGCCCCTTGACTAGAAGGTCTCACATGGATTTTAGTGCACAATTAATCATGTTGACATTCACGATTAAATGCTTTTTATTGGTCCCGATTTATTAGGCCATATTACCTGAGTTGGTTTAACGCCTGTTGAAGTCTGTCAGTGGGATGAGAGCATAAACAGAGTAATGATTAAATAACAGGCCTAATTTGTGGGCAGTTCAGAACTGGGGCTGACTAACAGCACTTTGAGTTCAACGAAAACACTACTTTTGAAAAAAGAACTCTTCTTATTTATTGCTGTCACTTATTGACATTACTTTTTTAGAAAACTGTACATTTTGGGGAAACATTATCTGACAGTAAAGTCACTCCCACCTGTTCTCCCACCCCTCAGTTATAGGACATCCAGTGTACTCCTGGTGCAGGTGTTCCTAGGACTGTGCTTTTCTGGACAGAAACCTCAGATATTGTTCCTGGAATCTGAGCCACCTCCTTGTGTTGCCATCACAGCTGGTACCACAGTTGCCATTACTGCCCACATCTTCTCTTGCTCTTCTCTCAGCCATTGGTATTTCTTAAGCTTTTGTGCTCCTTCTTCATGATGTTGCCGTTGTTTGGGATTTGCCACATTTATCTCCACTGGACTCTTCTGCTGCTCATCGACAACCACAATGTCCGGTTGGTTAGCCACCACCAGTTTGTCTGGATCTGGAAGTCCCGTAGGATTTTAGCCCTGCCGTTCTCAACCACTTTATATATATAAACATATAATAAACTGACTATCACTCTTAACAAGCAAAGCTTTTAGTTCTTCTTAGAGGAGCCAGGACATTAAAATAAAGTATGCAGAGGTGTGTGTTTCATTTAAGACTATACCATAGTTATTAATATTTTACAGTATACACTGTGTGTCAGCTTTACACAAAAAATGTCCCTTTTTATTACCAAAAGCTTTTAATCTGCCATTAAGGACTTGCTATCAAAATATAATAACACTCACATTATCATATAAAATTGTCAGTTGTCTGAACTCCTGGAAAAGACAGACTTTTTCCCCTTTATATTGTGAGACAAACACTTTTGTTCAAAAAATGTTTATGCATATTTTTCCATCCTAGTTGTCACGGCGACTGGCTGTTCATCTGAAAGTTAATTATTTGGGATTGTAATAGCTTTGGTTTAGGCAGGGGAACTGAGCAATTTCCCAGCTGATAAGGCTGTTAATACTCTGTCTGTGCCTACAGTAGCTGTGGTGATGGAGATTGCTCCTCATATGCAGCAATACTTGACATTTCCTGGGATTTTTCCTGTGCTCTTCCACCAGTGCATTGTAATTCAACTCTAAATTAAAATTGTTTTGATAGAAATGTAATTGCTTTCTTTTCTGTGCACGCATTCAGTGTGTATTTACCATCTATAATTCAAATGCTTTGTTACATCTGAAGTACTTGCCTCTGCGCAGGTCAGTGTCAACAACATTATTTTCAAGTGTGTAGCCTTAAGGGTCTCGTAATCAACACCACAGTTCATCAGGTCTATTACTACTATCCTTCAGAAATTACTCTTCTCATATATCTGCTGCAAGGCTGCTTCAAGTGCCCTTCATCAGCAGGATTTGAGACACAAAAATACATATTTTTCCTCTAGATATAACCTATGATTTCCAAGGTCCTTAGCTGCCAGCATGGGGTTGCTTCCTCACATGGTTAGTGTCACAGCAGGCTGGTGGTATAATAATACCCAGTTAGCACCGTATCCTGTGCTACAGACACATGAACACACACAAGTTTCACCTTAATTAATACGACAAAATACTTCTGTGGGGTTCTTTTCTGTGCCCCCTTGATTAGCCACGGATTAGAGGGACCTTTTTATGTTTTTCTCATTGCACCCATGTTTTCAGCAGAGGTTAGCTCCCCTATTACTAAACAAATGAATTAGTGCCTGGAAATGTGTCATGCATATTACCTTAGCAGGAGGCAGACTGAGCTAGTCACCTATAAAGAAGCAGTAGCAAAGCTCACCATGCTCGTTGTGATTTAGTGTGGGGCTTGTTTATGCTTAGCAATGCAAATTTGAGTCTTTCAGCAGCATATATATCACACACCAATTAAAATCTGTCAATAGAAGTGGCACTTTGTGGTTGGTCATTGTGTGGTCGTTGCCTTATGACAAAAAGGACTCAGTGCTGCCTCAGTGGCTGCAGTTCCATCTAAAAAAAAAACAAACAAACAAAAAACAAACAAACAAAAAATATATATATATATACTATATATAAAAGTGACAGTAAAACAAAGATGTAGCCATGTTTTCAAGATTGAAAAGTAAAGTCCAGGACGGAAGCAGTAGTTAACTGATGAGCCTGCTTCTCAAATTATTTATCATGATAATGAACATTTTCCTGAGGAGCTAATGGTGTCAATTGCTATAGTTTCAGGTTTTCTTCAATAGAGCATCTTATCAATTTGGTAAATTTGAGGAAAATAGATGATGACAGTCTGACTGACAACCAGCATTGTTCAATAGGTGCCTGATTGCAGGCACTATCCAGTGGTAAAAACTGTCACGGCACCAGTCAAACCACGAATCTCAAGACTATATAAAAGGAGTTCTTTTTTTTTTTTTTTCTTTTTTTTTGCAACGTGGAGGCAATGTGGAGGTCTACAATATGCAATCTATGGATGTGACTCATAAAGAGCAATGCCAAATTTAGCTCTTCTCATTTTTTTCCCTTCACTCCGGTGTCCATAGATGGATCATGTTTGCAAACTTTTCAAATAAAATTTAAAAAGTTACCTTCCCCATGGGTGTCCCCAGCATCAGCCAGATGTTTTTGTTTATGTGTGTTGTAAATACACCACTGCATTGTTTTTTGTGTATTGTTTTCTCCAGGTCTTTGGCTCTGTCAGCCATCCTTGGAGACTGGGCTTCTCCCTGCTGAATAAGATGAAAGACAGAATACAATGCCTCTCATTTGGTCCCAGTTGGTTAAGTGTGTTCTGATCACTGCCAAGGTCTGGATGAACGCCACATGGAGGGACCGTGCCTCCAAACCACACAAGCTCACAATAAAAAGGATATTTTGTCTCAGTTAGAAACATTTCGCTCTGCACTAACCCCCAAAGGAGAGACTTGTTGGTGGTGTAGCCAAGGACATGTCAACCGTCTCAGAATTGATCCCAGAGTTCAAAGCTTTTTATCCTTCATTACTGCATACCTTGAAAATGTGTAGTGTAATTAATTTGGTTCAGGATTAAAGGAGAGTAACACTTCTGTTTCATTTCCCCCAAAGTAAAAGATAATAAAAAAGAAATCCAAACAAAAAAGAGCCAAAGGGTTATAGGTTAAACTTGCAACTTTGACCTCTAGAGGTTGTAATGTCATTTAAAGTGACTCAATAATTATTAATTTTAGCACCCAACCCATCATCTGGGCAAGTTATTGACTGATCGCAGTTCACAGAAAAAGCCTAAAACTTATAAAATACCTTTAATATTTTTCCATCCTGTGATCTTCTTCTCATTGTGAAGCTACACAGATTCATGGTTATCCATCTCAAAGCCTTCCACCTCATTTTGTATCCTCTGTGAAAGGTGACTCTCGTATGTGATTGAACTATGATAATTCATTTTTTGCATAATAACTCTTTTATCTTTCTCCTTCACAGTAAAAGTTCACTCTTCTGTTGAGTTTGTTGTTAATATATCATGATCTTTCTTATTAATAATACTGCATTATTCTCTCATTTTAACATTAATGTACAATATCTTCCCCAATAAGTCCTGTGATTATTTCTTATATGTGATGAGTTCTTTCCTCTGAAATGCACAGTAGAGTAATTAGGTCTGCTGTATTTCTCTCTCAATATTGAAACTGACTCTTTTGTCATGTTGTTATTCTGTTTTTCTCCTCATCATCTTTTAGGCAATCACATTCTTCGGTAACGTGCAACTCACAGCAACTTTCCCTCCACCACTGGATAATTCTTTCTTTTACTGTATATCTGTCAGCTGGCTAAGTATCATGAGTCGCTGGATGGGGGGAATTTGGAGTCATCTGTCACCAAAAGCTAAATGAAGAGATGAGAGTGTGGGCAACACTGTCTTTGTCTGTAATGAATTATGCAGTGGGTCAAGGGGCCTCTGTTTTGGTTACAGTCGACAGCACAAACATGGACCTCAGGTAGTACACTCATCAGTCCTGCTGTTTCTCACCATATGGAGTCAATGAAGTGAGGCGGCCCTCCTCTCTCTCTCTCTCTCTCTCCCTCTCTCTCTCTTGCTGTCTTTCTCACAAACACACAAACACACACACACATCTCATGCACTCACTGTGCCTGCAGACACATTTTCATATGTGCAAAGATGAATCGATTTGTTTATGTTTTACAGTATTCCGAATTTGTCAGAATTAACTGATTTACACAGATAGACATACACATAGATAGGTCACTGTAAAACATTTTACTGTACATTCACACCAAATTACTGTGCATTTTTACAGTAAAGTATTGTGTTTACTGGATCATTTGGAATTAACAAGATATATATGTAGTATTGGGATTAAGCAGTATTTGGCTTTAGAAATAAAATAACAATTAAATGTCACAGTATATGGGTTATTGTAATAACCACATATAGTTATTTCACAAAAAAAACCAAAATAATGTATTAATTAATTAATTAATTAGCAGTTATAATCCAGTGAAATGAGAGTTTGTATTTTTTTTTAATGTAAAGCCTGTGAAATCCTTTAAATATTTTATAGATAGATATGCAACACAGACCCTGTCATACTAACAGTTAAAATTTGACTGACGTGGTTACACACAAATGCAAATTCTTCTCACCCTTAGCCTGTGAACCCACTCTTAGTCTTAGTTCTTCTGGATAAAAAAAATAATTAAACACTGAAAGAC